>HG995321.1:5012523-5703670 GCA_905333045.1 Lysandra bellargus
AAAATCGCGTTTTTGTGTAGAGGTTAAATTTGAAAAGCAACGCGTAACATGTGAAACCCATGCATGCGTAGTAATTGGACCGTGCAGCCTCGCGTTTGTTCGATCGATTCTATCGTCCTTCCTCATTTTGTTCAAACTGATGAAAATTCTACTATTATTCTCTGTACATCCTAATTTGGCTGGAAAATTTCAACTGCACAAAACGCTAACCTAATATATTCCGATAAATTTTGTTTCGGTTTTTTATAATTCTGACTTTATAAAAACGCTACAAATATCATCTTCTGTATTGTAATATCCTATAAAAATGTGAATAAAATGTTGTTCTTCGGCAAACCATAGCTTTTTGCGACACCCTGCCGAATGAAATGTTCTAACTTTATAATAATGTTTGTCCACTATTTAGTCTAAAGAAACAGCTGTACTATAATAACCTTCATCCTAAAATAACTTTTAAACATCCTCATTTTAATTAAACCATAGATTTAAAGCTAGGCTTATATTTTAACTTAACTAGGAAGATCGATCTGTGAATGTTTGAACAGGTTACTTTTTTTGTTTGTTGTTGTAATAACTACGATAATAAAATAAAACAATATTAATCTTCTATCTAAATCAATCAAAAACCTTTGATATTTAAAGTCAACTATTAAGATACAACATTACGTTACCATTGAACTTTTCCAACTTCCTTTAAACTTTCATAATATTAAAAGAGATAGGTACCTACTAAAAGATTTTAAAATTTTAAATATTGGGTTACCTTTATAAAACAACTGTTCTGTTTTGTTACATATGACACTAACATTTATTTAAATCAAAACTCTTCAGCGGAATATTTGTGTCTTTGTGTGGAATCGAAAGTTAAGTACTTAATTAAAGTTTGTTGTGATTTTATCCCAGGCATATAAGTAGATAATAATGTCAGCTACCAGTATGATCTGTATTTTCTAAGGTTCTGCAATCTTTTTAGCTTGCTTTTTTATCCGCTCAAATCATATTAAATCAAAGCCAACTAAAACCTAATATGGTGTAATAATGAATAACAGAGCTTTCCGCCTGAAGCCTTCTTTATTTCATCCTATAACTTGTCATTCGCAATTCAATAACAATAAAAACACATTTCTGAACTTAATTAAGAATTTTTCCTCGAACAAACAAAAATATCCTGTTAAACAACTTTTCAGCAACAAACAGACCCTTAAAATGAAAACTTTAACGTATTATGTAAGTGCTTAATTAATTTATAAAACTGTGAAAAATGTTTATTCCACTTACTCGTAGAGTTCAAAAACAAAAGTGTCGAGCTCCACAAAATAAATTTCAAAACTTACTACGGAATAGTTGGAATTTTTTTCGCAATTTTTGTGAAATATGCAAAAAACTCAGCAGCGTAACACCGCCATCTTGAATACGCGAGGCGTCACGAGCGACCTTTTTGCTAAAAAAAGGCCTAAGTCCGAGTATAATACATACGTATTATGTGGGAGACAGCGGTGATTAAGTAGCGAGATGTGCATGCGAATGCGGACTCTACGCTATCGGAGTTAGGGTTTCTATTTATGTGACGAGTGTTTCTTTGTTTTTTTTACATAGGGATCGGCGAAGCACATTTAGCGGTCCCACCCTCGTAGGGATGAGATTTCTTATATAGCGATATATTATTAACATCCACGGGGCTTGGGAAAATAAATTGTTAAATCGAAAGGGAAATCCTGTCCTTATTAGTGTTATTGGGACGTCGCTGTAATATTTAAATATTTTTTTGCTTCTTGCTGATGTGCGTGAATGCACCATGGTTTATTTTTTACATCCACACCTGTCTTTTAGCCTCAGGTCCCAAATCTTAATTTGTAATTTTCAACGATACAAAAATGTGCTAGTTATTCGTTCAATTGTAGGCATCAGCTTAAATAGTTCTGTTTAACATACCAGTTTAGTACCTACATTGCAATTCTAAATTACTGTATTTAGGAAGTGTTTTCATAAAACAAGTAAAGATATACTTTTTATTTGAATATTTTTCAGATGGTAAAATGTAAAACCATAGTGCATTAGCTAATAAAAACAATTGATTGTAATGATTGACTTCACGATCTCTATAGTTCGTTGTAACGTTGTCTCTCACATAATGAAAAAGCTCTGTTAATGTTAAATAAGTAAAAAATAAACAGTTTCAGTACCACCAACAACTTATAATTCACTAAGAAATGTTCACGTGTTTAGAAAATAGTATACTTCAAAATGTTTATATTCTTTGATTCGACTTTGTTAAAATTTGTTGACTACTGATTATCGTGAATGGCTTTGAATTATATAATCCTCAAAAATGTATTTCATATTAGTGTTGTATTTAATAAATAAATGATGTCAATTGATCCTTTACTTTTATTACTAATCCACTACCATAATATTATATCTTAGTAATATTACTTATATGTTATTTACCTACCCTGTTTGAGGCACATCGATTTCTACATGTGCCGCGGTGTATTAATTAATATTAATAACCTATAATATAGCCTAAAATATTATTGATATCGATAATTCCTAAACTTGCTCCTGAGTATTTCATTTGGATAATTATTATGACGTCTTACTTTAGAAGGTACTACCACAAAACACATATTAGTTGGTAGGTACTATAATACATAATATATACTTATAATCACCATCCATCATATTATTCATGCCATGACATTATGTACTTCTACTAGTAAATAGCATATTTTTTTGCCTGCTTAGTAAAGTAAAAAGAATAACTTTAGAATCTTTTTAATGATTCAATAAAGTTCATTTTCAAGTAGCGCCCGCAAAAGCTTCCCTCGTCTAGGCGCCTAGTTAAAAATAGGGTGAACTATTTTTAATGTTGGGGTTCTTAACTTTTTACATATTTAAATCACTCCCACTTGCCAGTTACATAATACTAAATAAATATTCAAAATATTTACCTAAGTGATTGTTAAGGGTTGGCGTAGAGTCAATATATTATGTACATAGGTTTAAACTTTAAGTACATAATTATATTATTCAATCATCTCATTTAGTAATTCCGTGCAAAATATGTTAAATGGTCAGTTTTAAATGATTATTACCTACATATAACTTTATGCTTAACGTATTTGACTTTTTGTGAAAGTTAGCAGCAGCTGTATTTTGTATATATTAAAGGAAGTAATAAAGTGCTACTGTAATTGCTGAAAAATAGCTCATTATTGATTGATGAAACTCTAAACTACTCCAAAACAGCTGGACAGGTTTTGATGAAATTTATTTCATTTAAATCTCAGAATCCGCCTACATGTATTTTGCCTACCTCAAATTCTAACATAATCTGAACTTTAGGGGTGTCTAGCAGTGAAAGAAACCGTCAAAATATATGTCGGTAGTGGAAGACGAGATTCCTATAGTCAGGGAACCCTAGAACAATTTTTTTTTGTTACTATCAACAGAATTTTTTTTTGAGTAGCTTCATTTTGATAAGACAAACAACATTTTTATTTGCGAAAAATCTTGAAAGTGGTAGCTTACAGAGATAGAAAGGATTTCATACTTTGATTTGATGGTCCTAAAATATGGATTGTTCTATTTGTAGGACAATGTTACTCTTAAATTAGGTATATAACTATTAACCTACCAATATACAAAAAACTAGCTGGTTAGGGTTCTGTTTTAGGGTTCCGTAGTCAACCAAGTTTTGTTGATAAATACTTTACCGATGGTTTAAGGTAGATAGCGCAACAGCTGGATAACTCCTAAAGTAAACTCCAAAAATATCGTCATTCTTACCTCTATGATTTTTCTTGCATAAGACCTTATGTCATATGCAAGAAAAAATTCAGATTTTATAAAACGACGAAAGTCTGGCTACCACTGGCTTTTGCAGGGAGGAAAAATGAATTCTCAAAATATATTTATTCCCAAAATCAAACAATGCGTAATTAAATAAAAAATGATTTTTTTTTGGATCAGAAACGTCAACAATAGAAAAAATACATAAATTATTATAATTATCATTGATAATTTTATTTATTAAATATCAACAACAAATAATCATCTGATTCATCAACAACAATTAATATCGGAACAAGTCAACAAAAATCTGATTACTGCTACATGCGATAGATGGCGCTTCTTGACGTTTTGTGTTGCTTCTTAAGGCGACTTAGCCAAAACGGTACTCTTTTCAAAATTAAAATTTTTAACGAATTAAAACGAATTTTCTTGGATTGAATTAATTCAGTTTCGGTATTGCTAAATATCTCTGCTGCCATCCTGGAACGCTCACCGCACCGCACCTCAGGATGCCACAGCCCATAAAACGATGGCCTATACTGCCTATAAGTACATAAATCCAGAGCGGGGCATTAGTGAGCTATTAACCAACCCATCTAGAATATGATGAGCAGCAATAGAATGTTGATATGATTAGTCGAAAACTCGAGGGTAGCCGTTTTTGGCGATTTCACCCATCAGCTAACATTAAAATGTTACAACATATCCATCTATATCCCCTCTATAGATTTCACTGTAAAAGTAGCAGGGCTGAAAGAGTATTTTTTTTACTTTTGCATTGGGAAAATCCATGACGCTGGGGCGTTTGCCTATACACATCACAAAAAATGTTGCTCTTTCAGAGCTGCTACTTTCCCAATGATCTCACTCTCAATAATTATTATCATACTGTATACAGGGTGTAACAAAAGCAAGTGATAATACTTTAGGGTATGTATGTGTCCCTTGTATAGAGTTTAACTGTGAGAGTTGCAGCGCTGAGAAAGCGATTTTTTGTGACTTGCATCATGTATGGGACAACCGCCCGAGCGTCATGGATTTTCCCATATAAGAGTTAAAACAATTACTCAATTACACACAAGTTTTATAGTGAACTCTATGTAAGAGATACATACACATTACACACCCTAAAGTCGTATCACTTAGTTTGTTGCTAGTTTGTTGCAGTTGACAATGTCATTAATTTTCGAATTGGATAAAAAAAATTTACCAGACTTAAGAAATATTATTATCAATGAAAATAATAATTAAGTAGTAAGAATTGGTTAAAAGTTTTAAAATTATATTATGTGCTAATATTTAGATTTTCTATTTAAGTCGGTTTAAGCTTTAGTTTAGTATTTAAGCTGTGTTTATGTAGGTATTATTGACCTTCTAGTTTATAAATTGTTTATTTAAATAGTTAGTTTTTAGGTTGTAGTTACCTTAATAAAAATTAAAAAAAAAAATAATACTAGTATAGTTGGTTGGTACTAGTATAGTTTTATGTACAGCAGGTCAGGTTCAGCCTAGTTGAGGGAGTCCTGTGTTAGACAGATCCAGGATATCCCTCCGTATACGGCTGAAGGCAACCGCAGGTGGTTTTAGTGGGTAAACCCAAAGTCGGGAGTCCCACATACCCCCGGGGTGCTTCAGCTTAGCTGAGGCACATCCCCAACCCGGGGCACCCATAAAGGGTTTCCCCTGCGCATCAAAAAAAAAAAAAAAGGTTCAGCCTAGTTGTGATTAAAGTTGATGCTATCCCATACTAGATGGCGCTGCACAAAAAATTTATCTGATTAAGTATTTTTAGATTTTTCTTGTTTTATACGTATAAAATTTTCATTTATATTACAAACTACAATAATATGTTAAATAGTTAAATTTATAATGCAATAAAACAAACGAAATTTACGCATAAAAAATTATTTGACATTTGTTTTTCAGTCCTTACTGTAGATGTCGCTGTTTTCTTACATATATTTTTTTAAGTTCAGTAACCCACCATCGTTTTCACCTGATGATTTTAGGTTTTATATTCTTACTTGTTATATGAAATAACTTTATTCTTAATTTTTTTACGATACTCCAGTATTTTTAAATATTTTTATCACAATTACAACACTATTTACTTTTATATTTCAAATATAACATTTTTGATACGTAATGCACTTGTTACGTCTTCGGAGATGCCAGCATGGTAATATAAATATAATTAAGAAGCAACTGTCAGTAATTAATATTGCTTACTATAAATGAATTGAAAATAGGAGACATACAATACATATATTTTGATTAGACTATATATAATTTTGCCATGCAATTTTTACAGGGGTTAGACTATCAGCATAATATGCTGATTAAGGTCAGTTTGAAAGTGTGAGTATAGGCTAACCAAGTCTATTATGTTACCATTGACCTTGTTATGGTTTAAAATAGTAGGAGAGTCAGACACTTCGTATAGTCAAAATTTATTTTTATTTTTGTGACCAGCTTCATGTTTTGGACCATAGTTAACATTTTTGTCGAAGCAAAGGAATTAAAATGTGCTTTCGGACTTACCAGGATCTTTTTGAAATTTGGACTAAATAGTCACGGCAACGTGGATGAAACTGATGGCACTCAAAATGATACTAGATGTTAATTAACCCAAAGTCACTCAATACCACATCAAAATCGGTTCAATAGTGTAAGCGTAATAGTAGGGGAGGGGAAGAGGGGATTTCGGGAGTAACTCGAGCGTGTCAGATTAAGCTTGTATAGGCTTCCGACATGTGTCTAGTTATCATGGTATAGAAATCAGATTTCTCACGTGGTGGGCTATTTTTTTTAAAATATTGAAATGTCATCCGATTTGTCAGATTAAGATATTGCTTAGTATACCGCAAAGAAGCTTCAAAGGTAAGGTAAGCCTGTAGGAACATTTTAAAATATAAAAAATAACCCTTCATATTTTTCTAACTAAACTTCGCAGATATTTTATTTTGCATTAAACCAAATGATTTATTCCTTGTTGTCTAAAATATATATTTCATATTTTATGTAAATAAGCAATTTTCTGAATATATTTTCTCTTTCAAAACTTTAAAATGGCTGTAGTTTCTGAACCCACCGCTAAAATAAAAAACACTCTTATTATTTTTTATCACTTTTACATAATGTAAAAAACCTACTAGGTCTCCATGACGCTCGAGTGACTACACAAATAGCACCCTCTCCTCCTCTAATATAAAGGTATTCAGATGCCAAAATGAGTCTAGTAAGACGGACAGATAATGCAAGCAAGTTCCCGTACGGTGAAGGAAAACATCGTGAGAAAACCTGCACATGGTCCCAGACGTATTGACCAGTCCATTCCTCTGGACTAGGCCGACTGTGTTGTCAGAATACCGTATGCGTTTTGGGAATTTAAATAACCTGGTCACAGAACTAAAGTGTTTAATGAGTGGATTCTTCGCTCCAAAAATACGAATTTAATGAGTGTAGTAAAATGTTAAAGTTTTAACTTTCATCAACAATAAAAAATATGATGTCCAAAATAATACTTATTGATTTTTTTTATGAAATAAGGGAGCAAACGAGCAAACGGGTCACCTGATGGAAAGCAACTTCCGTCGCCCATGGACACTTGCAGCATCAGAAGAGTTGCAAGTGCGTTGCCGGCCTTTTAAGAGGGAATAGGGTAATTGGGGAGGGTAGAGATGGTAAGGGAAGGGAATAGGGTAGGGGATTGGGCCTCCGGTAAACTCACTCACTCGGCGAAACACAGCGCAAGCGCTGTTTCACGCCGGTTTTCTGTGAGAACTTGGTATTTCTCCGGTCGAGCCGGCCCATTCGTGCCGAAGCATGGCTCTATCATGTTCAAGATCGATGTGTTAAATGTTATTGGGAGACTGAATATCTTCGTTGATACAATTTAAGAATTTAAATGGCTAAGCAGAACAAACCTTCAAGGATGTTTTGGTGCGTGTGCACTATGAATAGTTTTCCAGTGACCGATTCGATGATCGCTGGTGTCAATTGAGAGACAGTTATGTGGCAGCCCCAAGACAAACTTAGCCCTTGGTTCAATATTCTATTATTTCAGTCATTCCACATTTTTATGAATGAAAACGCTTTAACTCGGTCGTGCAGTGTGCCAAGTGGGCTTTATAGGAGTATCGACACAAAATTTATACTCAGCAAGCTTGACTCGACAATCTTCGCAGTCGTAGGACATTTCTTCTATTATTATTATTATTATTATTATTGTTCTATTTCTAATTGAATGACGCCTCCATGGTCCAGTAGTATAGAGCGCGGCTCTTGACTCGGATTTCGTGGGTTCGATTCCCGCGTTAGAAACATGTTATTTCCAAGTTTGGTTAGGACAATGCAAGCTGATCACCTGATTGTCTGACAAGTAAGATGATCCATGCGTCGGCATGTAAACACTTGGTCCTGTGCCTGATCTCTCGCCAGTCGTGTCGGTCTGTCGTCCCACTGGGTTATGAGGGTAGAGGAATAGAGAGTGCTCTTGTGTACTGCGCACACACGGCACTATAAAAATTACTCCTGCGTAACTGGCCTGGTTTCAATGAAACCGGTCACCATCACCAAATTGGTGTGGGGGTTATTATTATTATTTCTAATAATATTTTTCTGTTTCTTTTCTCCTCTCCTTGTTTAACACCATTTCCACTACGCAATCCTATTGTTTTCAGAGAATAATTACAATCGGTACATTATACTTTATTATCATAAAGAACAAATACAAGCACACCGATCGTCTGATATCCACGGAGACCTGCAACACTATAAAACCTGCTAGTATTACGTCGGATTGGTCTGTCATCTGTGGTATCTGCTCAAAAGGGTCAAAGCAGCCTAGAATGTAACAATATGTGCTTGGAAAAATGAGCAGATGAATGAATCGTGAAGATGAATCGCAAAGGTAGTATGAACATAGTACAATTATTATAATGTACAGTAGAATAACTCAGACTTAAAAAAATCATTCCGTCTTCCTGGAACTTTTCATCCAATTAGTCATACAGACAACATAATCATGTTTTAGGTAGATCACGTGATACTGCATTGTTCTGCTCTCTGAAAATATCTGAAAATACGCCAATGAGTGCATGCACACAATATATACATATATTACTATTTATACTATGTGGTACGAGAATCCGTGCCTATGCTACGTGACTCTTGCATTGACGCAAGCATTATTTACGCCGGTTTTTTGATAACAGTAGCAGCAATCAGGTTGAAGCCCCATCAGCATATTACGCTTACCTGTAAACATCATAATTTGTTCCGAAGCAACTGCATGATAATGTGTATAATGAACTCACCCTATAAGACAAGTAAGGCAAGGGACAAGAAAAAAGTGCGTACACCCGTTTAACTAAATGTTGATAATAATATTATACCAGGAAGTCTACCAAAAACCTTAAAACCGCGCGAAATAATACGCCAGTACATTTAAAAAACCATTTTCCCCGAAACACATTTTATTATAAATAATTGAGCATCTAAAATTTTCAACGCATAAATATATTTCAACGAAATGCATTGGCTGCGTTTCCTAACGGATATAATATTTTTATATAGAACAATTATGTAAGCCTGTGATTAATCAACATGAATAGCGAGCAGAACACGTTATTGCATAGGTCTATGTGCTCGCTGTGTAGCGGTGACATCTCATTATATACCCGGCCTATGTACCGCGATCGGCTATCTAGGACGTTAGCACGCAAAAATCTAGTACTAGGTGCTTGCCCCCGGCGGCACACACGCGCGCCGCCACCCCCACACACACAAAACTCCAAGGAATGAGACTGCGTGAGAGAAAAAGACAGCCACAAAAAACACCCGTTGGTGTGAGGTGCTGCCCCCAAAAAAAGCACCAAAAACGCAATCTGCGCAACTTTCCGGCGCAGAATCGTTAACGACTCCCGCTCTCTTTATCGTGCACGCCGTGCCTCCTATATTTCTATTTTTTCTTCGTCGACCATTAGACGTAAGACAGACGCGCCGCGGAGCAAAAATAAACCGTAAACCGGCGGCGCTGGGACCGAAATGCGGCGCGCGCGGGTGGCGGATAACTTCGGCGCCCGCCACTAGACGCACACATCCACACCGGAACAGAAAATAACGATCGCATTTTTGACCGAAAAGGACGGACAGATGGCTGAAAAGAGAAGAAAAAAACGACGACCATTTTGCTCGGCGCACCTACGACGGCCCGAGGTGAGGTTTATGTATGCTATCTTTTTTGATAAAAAACCCAACCAAAACAAATGCACGTGGCCGAGTGTTATGACCGACGCGCGAAAAATTCCCTCGCCCGCTAAGAGATGCCGTTGTTGGCGCTATTTTTTCCCGAGACTCATTTAGTTTTTAAAAAATTGCCGCGGTGGCGCTGCAGGCGCTTATCGGCCGCTGGCGGACGATAATTAGTATACATTCAGCGCGATTATTCAAACTATTTAGAATAATAAAATTATTATTGCATTGTATGGTCGGTGAAAACTGGGGAGCAAAATATTATAATGAGTTGTATTCGAATTTTATACGAGAATATTTTGCATAATTAATCGAAATCATATATAAAATGATTTCGAATTTGTAAAATGATGGACATAGCACAAAGTAAACTATTGTCGGTTGACTAATTCATCTCTATGCTTAGTTATATCATAGCCATGTTTTTGATTATACATATTTGAAATTTACGAGATTTACAGAGTCATATCGGAGGACCATGATTTTTTGTTAAACTAAATAGAACTTTATGTAGTAGCCATAGTAATCCTTAATATCAATTCAATTCATGTATTGTAATATTACAAAATAACACCAATAAACCATATTTCATTTCAAAGTTATTATTTAACTCCAAATCTATACTTATTATAAAACAAAGTCGCTTTTTTCCCTCATGTCCCTTTGTTCCCTTTAATCTTTAAAACTACGCAATGGATTTTGATGATTCTTTCAGTGTTAGATAGCCCATTGATCGAGGAAGGTTATAGGCTATATTTTATCACGCTAAGACTAACAGGAGCGAATAAATAAAGGAAAATGTGGAAAAAACGGGGAAAATTATTTGAAAGGCTCAGGAAATACTGGTCCGGTTTGAAAAATTCTTTCAGCGTTAGCCCATTTATTGAGGAGGGCTATAGGCTATATTTTTATCACGCTAAGACTAATAGGAGAATGTGGAAAAAACGGGGAAAATTATTTGAAAGGGCTTATTTCGCGAACTACTGGAGTAATTTTTATGTTATTTGGCACAGATAAGAAGTAGACCACGTGAAGGATCATAGGCTACCGATTTTAATATTTTTTTCAGTGACTATATATTTAATATCCGTGCGACGCCGGGGCGGGTCACTAGTTATACAATAAAATAATTTGCCTCCTTTCACGATCTTTTTACAGCAATCAATGAACGTAGTCGTGCTACGAAAAATCTACGTCAAGGCTACGGCGCGCTACGAAAGTCTACGCACGCTCTACGCCAAAAATATTTCGTGCAGACATTTTTTTTCCTTTTTTAAGTCTTGTTTCTTTCTTTTGGCGATTGAAAAATGTTGCTGTTAAGTTGTTACTTATAATCATTGGCGTATTTGGACTTCATTAAACATTATAATATCGCAAAATCAATGGTCGCAAGTTTTTGTTATCTTATCTTATATCTTTAAACGAGCAATTCTTGTATATAATATATACTTAATTGGAATCTCGGAATCGGCTCCAACGATTTTCATGAAATTTAATATAAAGGGGTTTTCGGGGGCGATAAATCGATCTAGCTAGGAATCATTTTTAGAAAATGTAATTTTATTCGTGTTTTATCGAATACCGAGCAAAGCTCGGTCAAATAGATAGTTTACATTTAATAAAACAACGCCTTAAAAATAAAATATTATAGAACGTAAAAACAATAATTATTATGATGTTGTTTCCTAATATTTTTAAAAAGTAATCAATAATAATAATTATTGCACTTCAGTATAGCTTAGTTTTACGTCTAAAAAGTATTCCTAGGTAGTTTTTAAATTACTTTTTTTTTTTAATATTATCATAATATTATTATGAAAAAGATATTATAATCATTTGAAATTGTGAGTGGTTGAACAGGGTAACATTCTATAACATATGGGTATATTATGTATATTAATTAATTATTATAGGTCTACCAGAATCTGATGGCAAATCTTGACAGCAGATTTTCAAAAAATGTCCTTGATCGGTGGATAAATTTATATTGTATGTTTCACACACAGAATCAGCCGTATATAAGGAAAAAACAGGATCAAAATGTTTTATTCCAATTACCCCGGTATTGCTAGAGTCAATTTACTTTCTCACTTTTTGCCATCAGATTCTGGTAGACGTTTAAATTATCTTTTCCCTTATAATTTGAACAAACATTGACCTACTTTACCGTAGCTGGCTGGCGTTTTGTAAAATACTTGAATAAATATATAATAAAAAAATATCTGCATATTTTTTATTTTGAACCATTTTCCTGGCCCTTCAAAAGCCTCCAGTTTTACAAAAAAAAAAACGATCATTTTCAAATAATCGTTAACTGCCAACTGAATCTACTCATGTTTTAAATTCTATCAAATCCTAAAATAAATATAATGTTATAACTTATAAAACATAAACTGAAGCAAACTGCAAATCGTATGAAAGAAAAAGCCAACATAACAATATTTAAACAAAAAAAGTTAATACAAAGAAAGCGATGTTTAATCTTACTTTCCAGAAACAATTTTATAAAAGTAGAAGCGCAGCGACGCAGGCACGTGAAGCAAATAAAACAAAACCTCTTTTCGCTTTTATTCCTTAGAAAGTTGTTAACACGATTTAAACAAGATACAGATTAAGGCGGCGGTGTAACACTTATTAAAACATAATTGTCTAAATGTAATATATTGATTTGTTTATTTTGCTAGATAACACTAGAAGTTGCTAGACATTATTGTTGCTTTAAGTTTACTGGGCTAAAACCTTATATTTTTTCTTGGTGAAAAGCATATTATTATGTATTTTGTCGGGACTCAAAGTTTCTCCGCACTAATTTTTATCAAAATCTGTCGATCCATTAAAAGCTGACATTAAACAGAAACATTTATAAGATTATCATGGTTGTTAGGTTTTAAAGAAAATATATCTTTCACAGTAGGGGAGGCCAAGAGGGGATTTTGCGACATGTTCAAGCATGTCAGATTAAGCTTGTCTAGGCTCCCCAAATGTCGCTAGTTATCTATACATATTATAAAACAAAGTCGCTTTTTCCCTCATATCCTTTTGTTCCCTTTATTCTTTAAAACTACGTAACGGATTTTGATGATTCTTTCAGTGTTAGATAGCCCATTTATCGAGGAAGGTTATAGGCTATATTTTATCACGTTAAAACTAATAGGAGCGAAGAAATAAGGGAAAATGTGGAAAAAACGTGGAGAATTTTTTGAAAGGGCTAACTTGAACGCGCTAATCTCAGGAACTACTGGTCCCGTTTGAAAAATTCTTTCAGTGTTAGATAGCCCATTTATTGAGGAAGGCTATATTTTATCATGCTAAGACTAATAGGAGAATGTGGAAAAAACGGAGGAAATTATTTGAAAGGGCTTAACTCGCGAACTACTGGAACAATTTTTATGTTATTTGGCACAGATAAGATATAGACCACGTGAAGGATCATCTAGGCTATCATCGATTTTAATAATTTTTTCAGAAGCTATATATTTTATACCCGTGCCACGCCGGGGCGGGTCGCTAGTCATGGTATAAAAATCATATTTCTTGGTTGGTGCGTTAAAAAATATTTTCAAGTGTTCAAATGTCATTAGATCTGTCAAATTAAGATAGAGGATACTAAGCATACCCCAAAGAAGCTTACATATAAAGAATTGATGATTTAAAGAAACGGTGAGTCTGCTAGAATATTTTGAAATTTCAAAAAATAAAGCTTTATATTTTCATGTCCAAGCTTTCCAGATATTGTATGTCGCACTCGACTAAAATGTTGTCTAAAATGATGAAATCTTATAATAATTACCCATGTAAGCAATTTTTTTAATGTAATATTTTTCATAACTTTAAAATGGCTGTTGCTTCTTAACGCACTAAAATAAAAAACGCTCATATAATTTTTTTCTCCATTTCACCTCATCGACACAACCTACTAGATGTCCATGGCACTCGAGTAACTACAAAAATTGCACACTGACCTCCCCTAGATACTATTAAGAACATCTTAATCATCTGACAGTCAAAATATGAATGTTGACAATAATAACAAAAAGAATAAACTCTTACGTCGCTGTTATTTAGGGTTGATTTTTCAATCGTCAGATTAATTTTACTACTAGAATATATTTGGCGTTTTGACATAATATTTTGTATGGAAAATCAAAAATGTCAAAGTGTAATTTTTTTTTTTAACTTTTACCAAGTTATCTGACGATTGAAAAATAATTAAATATTAAAGTAAAAAAGCTTAACTAACAACATAAATCCCTATCCGTTTTGACATTGTTATTTATTAATTAAGAACACTTGTAACTTTAAGTGCATTTGAGTCTTTTTCACAGAATAAATTATATTCAGTATTATGTGAAGGCGATTAGAGTAGCCAAAAATGCATTTATCGGCCGCACTCATTTAGCGATTATTAAAAATTTTAACTTCATAGAGTTTGACTGATAATGTATGTGACGTGACATATGTCAAAATCTTCATCTTTTAAAAACAACATCCACCAAAGCATTTTGTAAGCAGCAGAAGCGATGCGTAGCGCTGGTCAGTGAATGCTTACGATATTGTTGGTGGATTCGGTGTACTTCATCATACTCGTAATATAGAGATTTTTCTTGGTTCACTTCATCATTGAGAATAGGTCATGAAAGTCCGGTTAGGAATCCTGAAAAGAGATGAAGACAACGTTTATATTACATTATGGCACTTATTGATAACTAGATGACGCCCGCAACTCCGTTGCGCCAAAAGTCGTATATAACGCGGAAACCGTACATTTTTCCGGGATAAAAAGTATTCTATGTCCTTTCCTGGGATTCAAAATATCTTCGTACCTTTCAGCAAAATCCGTTCGGCAGTTTAGGCGTGAAGAGGTAACAGACAGTCAGACAGACAGACAGACACACTTTCGCAGTTATAATATTAGTATGGAAGTATTTACATCCCTTTTAGAATATCGATAAAAAAAGTAATTAACTCTTTTGCTGTTAAATTAGTTTTCAAATAAATAAATAAAAATAACAAAAGAAGCATAACTTTGTCTACGGTTATTATCAGAATTAAAATAATTTACAATTGGTATATTAAACTTAATTTTGTGGAAGTTAATAATAACATTAAATTTAATAGCATCTTATATTTTATAATACTGATTCTCACAATTTTTTATCCAGTTTTTTTTTCACTGATTTAAATTAGGCATAACTCAACGGTGAAATGGAGAGATGAATGAGTATTATAATAGTTATAACTACTAAATAACAGCTGTTAAGTGCGTAACTTACCTTTTATCGCGCAAGCTATTTTTCACATTACGAGAGAATTAATTTTCGCCGCGTTGTTACAGATTTTCTCGAGATTTCCCTGAAATTAAAAAAAGAATATGTTTATCAACTATCGTTGACACGACCAAGGCAAAGCTTTGCTCGGAATCAAAAAAACACAAACATGCATCGTTTTTCTGGGATAAGACCCCAAAACCCCAAAATGCATAATTTTCATAAAGAAATCATAGGCTTTATATTACTTTCAATGGAGACCTTTATTTTAAAAATACTGAGAAACAAAGTAATATATATTAATATAATGACTTAGGTACCTACTCGTATCTACGAGTATCTATATATATAAAAATGTATTTTCAAATGTGTTAGTCGCGCTAAAACTCGAAAACCGCTGAACGAATTGGGCTGATTTTAGTCTTAAAATATTCGTAGAAGTCCAGGGAAGGTTTTAAAGTGACACGAAGTTCACCGGGACAGCTAGTCTTAAATATATTCAATTCAATTAAAACATATCTATGTTTTAATTGTTCAAATAAGAAAATGTGTGAAAAGGTTCCAAAGCTGAATTTTATTTTAAATATGTAACAAAACAAGAATTTTTAGTCGTTTTAATTTTTTTTTCAAGAGCCTATACTGTCTCACTGCTGGGCAAAGGCCTCCCCAAAAGACTTCCAGTTCTCTCGTAGGCCAACCTGGCTCGTATTTGTCTAGCTCATCGCGCCATCTTTTTCGAGGCCGGCCACGGCGGCGTCGTCCATCATCTGGTACCTGTGGTGAGTTGGTATTCTGTGGTGATCTTTGCCCAGCGGTCAGGATGCATAATTATATTTTATTAAAAACTCATGCAAATGAAGTAGACAAGTTTCTATTTCAACAAAAAAAAATATACCTACTCTGCTTTCTAGCTGCTTTCTAGTTTATCAGCTCTGTCAGGCGCCAATAAGGTGTCAGTTAGCAATTACTGTCTGGAGGCTGGAAGAAGTTAAAAGACATTATTATTCACCGTGTATAATATTTATACGCTGTTAAGCTTTGTGTATCATCCCACAAAAATCACGTTTTTAGTTATGAATGCAGTCATGTTCTTTAGATCATATTTTAGAACACGACTGCATTCATAACAAATTTTGTGGATATATATATATATGGTAGTTAATACACAACACAGCGACCATTTATAAAATAACTATACCATTTATAAATATTTATACGTGGGAGAGCCATGCTTCGGCACGAATGGGCCGGCTTGACCGGAGAGATACCACGTTCTCACAGGAAACCGGCGTGAAACAGCGCTTGCGCTGTGTTTGTGAGTGAGTTTATCGGAGGCCCAATCCCCTACCTTATTCCATTTCCTACCCTCCCCTTTTCCCTTCCCTTCCAATCCCTACCTTCCCCTATTACATATTCCCTCTTAAAAGGCCGGCAACGCACCTGCAGCACTTCTGATGCTGCGAGTGTCCATGGACGACGGAAGTTGCTTTCCATCAGGTGACCCGTTTGCTCGTTTGCCCCCTTCTTTCATAAAAAAAAAAAAAACTAAATGACGCCCGCAACTCCGTTGCGCCAAAATTCGTTTATCGCGCAGGAACCGTACATTTTTTCGGGATAAAAAGTATCCTATCAAAATCCTATCAAAAATTTTCGAAAAAGCTATTTACCGACAAATTGAAGCATTTGTAACAAAATATAATATTTTAACTCCTCAGCAATACGGCTTTCGAAAAAATTGCTCAACAAATCTAGCATGCTTGAAATTAACAAAAACAGTTACGGAGAGCTTAAGTCAAGGTAATCGAGTAGTCTCTATTTTTCTTGACATGTCAAAAGCATTTGACCGTGTAAATCATAAAATACTCCTCGATAAGCTATCAAAATATAGTCTAAGAGGTAACGCTTTACCACATTAAATACGCTTTAATACATTAAAAAGATCTACAGATCAAAATACATCGTAATCGATTTTGGAATTCTCCAAGGAAGTATCTTAGGGCCCTAAGTATTTCTTTTCTACATAAATAATTTCCCAATAAGTATACCTACCCCACGACTCTATTTTATTCGCTGATGACATAACTATAATAATTAAATATAAAACTAATAATACTTTGACATTTGAAAATGAAATTAATAACACTCTTAATTTGACAAAAAATGGCTAGAAAAATATGACCTCATTATCAATATTGACAAAACTAATATAATAGAATATCAAACTTATAATAGAAAATCCATGAAACTAAATATTGTTTTGGAATTTGTAGACAATACAGTATTCTTAGGAGTAAATATTGATAAATATTTTAATTGGAAAAAGCACATAGAAGCAACCTGCTTGAAATTAGACCGATTTGTCTTCGTATTAAATCGATTACGAAACGTGAGCACTAAAGAATCGGCGTTGCTAGCATATCATGGTTATGTTGCAACCGTGCTAAGATATGGTATTATCCTCTGGGGCAACTCAACAGATTGCGGAAAAGTATTTGTTGCCCAAAAAAAATGTATACATGTTATATTTGGTGCAAATTATACTGAAAGCTGTAAACCACTTTTTAGGAAAATTAATTGTCTGCCTTTACCATGGTTATATCTGTTCGAAATAAATGTATTTATTAAAAATAACATTAATCTTTTTGACAAAAAATTAGATAACCCAAGCCGATCTCTGAGACATAAAAATAAATTATGTGTACCAACACAAAGGCTAGACGTTTTAAAAAAAAATGCCTTCTGTATGGGAATTAAAATTTATAACCACTTACCTGACATTATTAAAAACAATAACCCCAGAATATTTAAGAAACAATTATTTGAATTAATGATAAAAAATGTTATTACTCAGTAAATGAATTCATTAATGATAAAGACTTGAATAAAATGTAATTAATGTATAAGTATAGTATGTAAAATTTAATGTATTTAATTTGTTTTCATCTATTTCCATTGCAATTTTGCTATGACCTTAGATACTTATTTAAATATTTGAACGCTGTATGTGGCAGAATGTGTCTGAGCTATTATATATTTTTAAACATCTTTTTTGTGCCACATTCTGGCAAATAAATACTTGAATTTGAATTTGAAAAATATGTCTTTCCCGGGACTCTCTCCATGCCAAATTTCAGCGAAATCGGTTCAGTGGTTTGTGCGTGAAGAGGTAACAGACAGACAGACAGACAGAAAGACAGACAGACAGACATACAGACAGACGGACAGACAGACAGACACACTTTCGCATTTATAATATTAGTATGGAAGTATGGAAGTATGAAAGTATGGATAATAAACTTGTTTTTGATGGTTAAAACAAAATATCTAAATTATGTTTTCAGTATAACTAGTTAATTCGTCAATACCTATTGCATTATTAAATTAAATTATGTAAAGTTATCTAAAATAATTAAGGTAGACAGATCATTACGTTTATGATTTAGGTGCAAAAATATTTTTAATTAATTAATAAAATATGTGGTGTATAACCAAAAAGTGGTAGCGCTAAACCGTCTATTCGGGTAGTTAGTCTAAAGCCGTAGTTAGAAGCTGGAACTAATCGTAAAGCGTTCGTTCATCTCAAAGTTTGAGTCATTAGAGCACTCGGGAGATACATAAATCGTATTACGGCTATAAGTTGTTATTAAAGCTTTCCCTTTTATTACTATGCACTAAATTAATTCTAACGTTTTAATGGTATGAAATTCCTAGTAAGCATTAGAAATTCATTTTAATAATATCCGCGATTATGTCAATTCATATTATAATGTGGCTTTTCGACATTGGCAAATTATGGATGATACAGACGATTACAAACAAAGACGGTTACATTATATTCATCTTTGATTGCCCATGATCGATGTCCATGATTTATGTATATTGTACAACATACTGTAGACAGCAGCGCAATAATGCGTTTTCCAGTAAGGCCAACGAGAAAAACGTTACTATATTATGTGTAGGTACCTAATTAATGGCTAGTGAAGTATAGATATTTATCTAGATCACATTATCCCAGTTTTATCAAAGCAATTTATTCCAATTTCATTCTATATCCTATTATCCAGTATTAGGCGCCGACGATTGGACGTAAAATTTTCGGCTAACTAACTTAAATTCAGTCTGGCGGAGGAACAAAAAAATCAAACATTAATTGCCGCAAACCGATCAAACCCGCAGTAAACCAATTTACACCACCCTATACCGATTCGATTATCCCTTAGGAATATAATTTCTGGCATAAAATAAAGAAGTACATATTCGACTTTATTCCGTAAAACATACAGGTTTTATCTTTGTACCGCAGTATTAGTGTAGTCGCAAGATGAAAATGTGATTAGAATTTCGTGCACGTAATATTCAAATTATGGAACACATCATTGCATATAAACACACGGTGGGGGAAAGAAGAGACACGACAACCTCAGGATAAAGCGTAAATATATCGAAGTGTGAGTGTAGTTTTGGTCAAATCCACGAGCAAAATGTGGGTGGACGCCCCGAACGCTAAGTATACTCAGAATTAGAAGATAAAATGCAAGGAACTTTTTTTTGCTATTTGATTCTAGAAAGAGTTTTAGTAGAATTTGTGTTATTGGGCTCATAAATAATTGTAGTAAAATTAACTTATCTTTAAATCGACTTTTAATTAATCCGTCGATCGCCAATTCCTGGAAATATTTTGTTATCGCGGCCCATATGGGCCTTACGGGGCTTGATGGATGGATTTAAATAAAATTTGACTCCTATAAACACACATCTAACTTAAAATTAAATGTTTTATGACCATGAGATCAAATAAGTTTAAAAGGTCTTCTACGTCCAACAAAAGCTTGACCCGTGAGAAAAATTGTTTGATCCCGACCGGTAAAAAATATACATATTTTACAAAGAATGTGTTAATTTATTAGAATACGGAGAGAATAATTTAATAATATTGAGGGAGATACAGAATCTTGCGAAGCGCAACCGGTTACCGTGAGACGGACTGGTCAGAGTTCAATTCAAATTATAATGCGCGCGCGGTTCCCATAATCACGCATGCGGCGACCTTGTGGCTCGGTCAGCCCTATGACATGACCGTTGATCCTGTACTAGTTAGTAACAGAACGTGAACTATGAACTGAAAACTTGATCTATTTTGTTAAGTGGACTAATCGTGAGTTTAGGGGACTAGAAGGACAACATCGTAACCGATTTGAAATAGTCAGTATAATTGAATAATTTTTATCTTAATAGCTATATCATGTCTTTATTAATTAACTACGTAACACACACAGTAAGTCACGTAACACACATAGTAAACACTGATAGGTAAGTATGCACAATAAAGAATATTTCATTAATTCATTCAATCTATTCAACATTTTTACAATACCCAAAACATTTTAGGCTTTATCTGCAAATTTTCGTTGGTCTACGTTCGACTGCTTGAATTCACAGGGTAGGTAGTAAAGTATAAGTTGAAGCACTGGTTCACTTGAAGATGTACGTGTGCGCTTAGCACACATGTGTCCCGGGATTAGAAAATGTTTTATGTCTCACTGTGCGCTAGCTCTTGCATTTATGTACTAGAATGGGTATTTTATAAAGTTTTTGGCAATGGCTTCTAATTTATATTAGATTAAGTTTATTATAAAAGATTTGGTTTATTATAAGGTCATTAAGAATAATTGTTGTGTTGGGTTATTGTATTAACTGTTATTATTTGTTGGCCTGTTTTTTAAAGACCACCATAGGCTACGTGTGAAGCTTGTAATAAAATTGATCAGTGATCTTGTTGATATACCGTATCAGAAATTAGAATGCTAAATATTATGATAGGTGAAAGTACCTACGTGAACTTCTTTAATAATACTACATTATAGTATTAAAGACGACTTTATCCTTATAAAGGATCATAATATTACAAACATAATGTACAGTAAATCAGAGCAACTAAATTAGAAGCTAACATGAAGCTACTCTCATGTATAAATTTTATACGAAAACTGAGAATTAGTTTAAATACATACATAATACTCTAATATGTATGAAGACTTAACATATCTAATCCCAACTCAACATTACAGCCCGCGGCGTCACATGTGTGTGTGAGTGAGTGTGTATGTGTGTAAGGCGAAGTTAGATCGTCCACGCTTTACCGCCGAGGCTCGATAGAAAATGTACAGTCTCACACGAAAATTGTTAAAAATCTCGAAGATTATTAAATCTGGTCAAATCACTTTGAAGTCAGAGTTTTAAATAGACGAGACATAAGTACCTACATTACGAGGATAAGTCCTTTATGCTTCGAAATCTACGACTAATATGTTTTTGCTTCTATAAGATTTTTCGATTTCAATAATCTTATTGTGTAATATATTAGTGTTTTTATAGTTTATAAGCGCAATCAATCCATTAAAGTTTCAAACATAAACTATAAGCTATCGGTGCGATCAATTTTATCAAAATCATATTCGCAAGGATTAAAAATGGATTGATAGGATCGCTAATAGATTAAAGCGTTTTTTGGCGTCAAACTTTTAACATACAATAGATCACATCGAAAACGATTGGTTCCATAGTTGACAACAATGTACTCCTACTATTAAAAGACTAGAAACATCATTGTTTCTAGGCCTAAGTTTATAAGCCTAAAAATTAAAGGAGCATATTTTGCGAACATTTTTATTATTTTTAATCAGAGGAAAGTATTTTGCGCAGCGATTGTACATTGGTCAGCTCCTAACATCATTAATCTAACTTTCGTGCTACCCTTTATAATAGTTCGGTCCGTTCCCTCGGGCGGCGGGTGGGGGTGCAAGTGTAAGGGAGGGTCGGGGGTGTATTAACATACGAATTTGGCCAGCCTTCTTCTTGAGGGGGGCGAATTTAAGTTTTGCGCCGTGTATTGATCCGGACGGGTTTCACTAGTGTAATGATGCATGGCTTAGCGTGATCTTTCAAGTGGACGCCATTTTTTATTTTAGTTTTTTTTAAATGTTTTTTTTTTGCGTGTGGTGGCGCCGAAGAGAAAAACATGCAAGAGGCCTTTGTCCAACAGTGGAACAATTTGAGCTTATAATATTAATTGTTTTTTGCGAGTCTAAAATAAAACTTTCTTTTATCGCTTTGTGTTTCTTGTATACGTTAATCCATGGTTGATTCCCATTTGAATTATTTTAAAATAGAAAATGAAATAAAATTTTACATATTTTAAACAATCGACATTTAATTAATTGAATTTCAAACTAACTCGATGAAATTTTATGTACTTTTTTACACTCTAGTGTTTTATTAATATAATGTTTTATTAAGTTTACACGGAGTAATTGATTTCTTCGGTCTCAGCATTTGAATATCTTTTGTCAAGAGTTTTTTATCATTTTCAGAGATAGAGATGGTTTTATACTCCCACGGGCCCCGCTTCTTTAGATGGAGACACATTTCTTTTTTTCAGACATTATATATTTTATTATCTATATACATTTTATTCACTTACTGCCGCACTCAGAGACGAATAATATTTATTACTTAACTGTATTCAAATAATGATTTCCACTTATGTCTCTACATTATCTGTCAAACTCTTTATTCAGTTGAAATTTAATTAATGTCTCTGAATTCGGACGATAGATGAAAATATTAACCAAATAATGCCTAGTTTCTGAGGAGTTTTTCTTAAACTACCACTTGGCTGACGTCAAAAAGTCGACCAATTAACGGCGCAAATGACAAAGTCTTGTCAAAAATATTCAGAAACCAGGCATTAGTTGAGTAATAAAATTAGGTATAATTATGTAATTTTAAATGGTATATATTCGCTGAGTCCGAAGTCAACGTTCAAAATCTTTACATTACACACGGACTCTATTTATTCTTCAAATATTTGTAGCAATTAATCTTCATTCAGCTACCTGGTTGTGTTTAAACAGTTGTTAAACATTATACATTAAAGACATAAAGAAAAGCCTTGTTTTGTTTATTTTGTTTTATTTACTCTTTAGTATAGCGCACGTTCAAAATATATTTTTTGAACTGTAAACTTGAAATTAAACCTAAGGATTTTGAGACGACACTGAAGATAAATCAGTTACATGATTGCTATGTAGTTATTTTTTAAACATCACCCTTTTAAATAAAAATAAAAACACATTTATGTAGATCAAATGGTTTAAGCTACCCAAAATAGAGAATATTTTATCTCATGTTGAATTTCTAAGAGTAAATTTTTTAATTAGTCACATAATTTTTCATAATAGCCTTATTAGATCGTATCATAGGAACCCGATTGATCCCTTATAGTCAACACTAGAGGCGGCATCTTTTGATCTCAGACCGGTCCGGTTCAGTGGGCATCGTCTCTAATGAACCGAGAGACTCCGACACTTCCATTTCCACTCATCAGCTCATCATTTCCTACTCCCGATCTACGGTTTATAGCGCTCAGAGCTGTTTATAGGCTGCAAGAATTTATAGTGTTAAAGGGATAGTTATTATTAATTAAAAAGTAGAAAAGGTATCGCTTTTATAATATTACAGTTTTATGTAAAAATGGATTACAATACCAGTAGTCTAGTTATGCCGTCAAAAAATAAATCATCATAAATTAATATTATGCTAAATACGACGAATTGAACATACATACTTCCACCTAATAGGTATGCTCGAAGACGCAAAAAATCTTAATGGATCTACAGTATAAGTATCAATTATTATTATTATCGTCGCTTCATTCTATTCAGAGACATAAAATACAAATAGACGAATTAATTAGGGAAGGAATTTAATAACGTATTTCAATATCCCGCCCCTCTCCCTGGAGGATTGAAGAAATAGTCCACCGGCCGACACGGACCAAATATCGTCTCATTCGGCCTCTGTTTACCTCTCTATTGTTATATGACAGCTCAAAATACCCTTTTCCACGTAACGAGTCGAAATATCTATGTCGCAGGGAAAAGAGGATATCAGGGATTTCACAATATCCCTAGGGATATCACGAACTCCCGGTAGATGCCGAATATTCTTGTTTGTTACGTCTTCTTACTAAAAATATCTAGTGATATGTCATTTCACTAAAGAAAATATATTAGTATCGCTTTGTATTTAAAATACTTTTACATACTTTTAATTTTCACGTTTTGAAATAATTTAACGTTATTTGTAATTTGCATTTTCGTTTTTTAGGGTTCCGTAGTCAACAAAGGTTCCTATAGTTTCGGTCTGTCCGTCCGTCTGTCTGTCCGTCTGTCTGTCTGTCCGCGGTTTTACTCAGAGACTGTTAGACCTACAAAGCTGTAATTCGGCATGAATGCAGAACAAAACCAACAAAATGGTATATAAAATCTTAAAAAATATATTTTTTGTGGTACCTCTCTTACGCATCAAGCGGGGATGAAATTTTTTTTTCGCGTCCACCCCACCGTGTGGATTGTTTTAAAAAAAAATTACGAGTGTTCATAGATCATTTTTCGATTTAGGGATCCACTTGTGAAATATGAAGTTTCAAATTGGAAAAAATCGTTAGAGTCCAATGTCCCCACTCCCCCCCCCCTTCTACTAGCTAAACGGTTGCTTCTGGAAATGTAAAAAAAATCATGGAGGTAGGACATATGCTGAATTTAAAAGGAAAATTATCAAGGCTAAGAGGCTACCCTGTAAGTTATTGAGTGATAGTCGTTTAAGTAAAAAAATATAAAGGAACTTTTCGTTCAAATTCCTTTAAAAGTAATTGAAATGATGTTGTTAGTAGTATAAACACGTTATAAATGTACATTCATTGACTATACAAAAATTATCAAAAACTAGCGGTACTACGGAACCCTATTGCGCGTGGCCCGACACGCACTTGGCCGGTTTTTTACAAAACTGACTTCTCGAGGCTCGACGAACTCAAAAGTCAACTAAGTATCAATTGCCACTGCGACACTCTTCTTATACAATATTATAATAAATCATTATAGCAACCTTAATATCAATGTCCATATTCGAATAAAAACGTTTTGATTTGATTTTTAAAATAACGAGATCATCGTGGCGATTTACCTTGTTATTACAGCAAGAGATTGGCTACGTCAAACGTCTGCGACGCCACCATGGTGCTGCACTTAAAAGAAAAGACAATCGTTTTCATTAGAGAATGAATTACATAATATTCTCGCTAGAAAGGTTCTGTAAACACGAAACGTAAGTACCTATCCCTGGTCGAGTCCTAAATTACATAATACGTCAGCGCGATATAGTACGTAGGTAATTACTCCCAACCCTCCGGCCCTCCGTTAGATTCCGACTCTAAGATCATCCGAACGTACTTCCCCTCTCTAATTGTGACTCCCGGCTCATTATTGCCGTATCCTTACCCGACCCGTTTACTCTTATCTTCAAATTATTCCTTTGTCTGTGTGCGTGTACCCCTACTCCCTAGTATATAATCGCAGGGACGACTTCTAGATAAATATCCTTTAATTAAAATGTTTATGGCACAAGTGCGGTGCGGAGGAGCATTATTAAAGTCATTTGTGAAATATTAGACTGATAATGGATTTAGGTTTAGGTAGTCCCATTCTTCAGTGGCTCATAATATCCTAGCCATCGAATAACTATTTTGAATTAATGAGTAATAAACATATAAATATAAATATACAAAATGTGTACATAATAATTTGATCCTTCGCAATTTTAGATGCAAGCTAGAAATCAACAAATTCCCTTGTGTGGTGAGTTTTGAACAAAAGGACGTAATGTCAGAAACGTGTTTAGTCGCTACAATTTTGATCTTTATTCATGGTTGATAAGATTCAGTTTTATTTGATATGAGTTGCTTTTATTTAAAGATTAGAGACAAAGTAACACGTATTAGGGAGTTAATGAACACATACCGAAAGTCGGGACCGCGCGTTAGAATAGTTCAAACGAAACGAGTTTGTTAGCGATTTATTTTAGGCTCCATGGAATACATTTTCTAATTATGAATAATACTAGGTATTTGCGTAAGGCCTTACTTATTATGTTACGCATATTATATTCCTATACAAGGTTTTAACTTCAGTCTAGTCTATCCAGTTAAGTTTATACTTAAAGAACATTGCAAGACCACCCTAATTCTGACATTTTATCTTCTCACATACAGCACACATACTCACATAGCACACAGACGAATACAGCCACCTGCTGAGGCCGAAGGTGCGAAATGGCGCTGAATGGCGCGAGAGGAGCTATGGCGGAATGGCAGCGAAGGCATGCGAGGAACGCGCCGATCCTTGCTAGGGCTGCCAACGTTCTTAATAAAATTTTCTTGCATAAATTATACTGTAGCCTGATCTTTTATCGGTTTATTTGTTAAAAAACATTTAAAAAGCATGGTAAATAACCACTTAATAAAAAAACTAAAAAAAATTTGCAGCATCAGCATCAAGTAGTAATAAGGTACATTTTCATATTAAAAAAAAAAACTTGCCGTGCAACCTTGCAAATTTTAAAATTTCTTAGTCATATTTTTTTCTAATAAGAGTAGCAGTAGGCCAAGTAGATATTAAGCCTGTGCTTGATGTATTGAAGATAGCATCAATGGCATTTACTCTACCAAATCACCAGACCGTTGCATAATGCATTGGAGCAAGCAGCCGGAACGCTCATCAAATATCGACCTAGGTGAAAATTACCTTTAAGGACGCTTTAGAACAATATTTTATTTATTAATTACATTATTTATATTTACGGATTTAGTGTCACTTTCCTGTATTTTTGGTTATAATATTATAGTTTTATTTGTGAAATATCAGTAAATCATTGTGTGAACTTTTGATTTATTTAATTCATTTTATTAATTAAATTAATAATTATGAAGTAACTGCCAACCCTGAGTATAGCGAATATCTCGCGAGCCTTTCGTAATTGAAAACATAGTGTATTCCGGCAGTTTTAATCGTCCTTACGTAATGCAAAGCTAGCCAGCGATTTATTTCACTACGTCACTGTTAGATATAATAAAATTGAATGCGTAGACAAAGGTTACTTAGTATAAAATAAATTATTTAATTACTTTGAGCTACTCATCAAGTTAGCTCATATAGGTAAAAATGTTGATACTTTCAAAATGCCATTTGTACATTTTATATTAAAATATGGTATCTGAATTTCGTTGGCGTTGCAAGGATCAACATTATTGTAGTAGTCAAAGGGATATCTTAAATTGTGTTCGTAGTTTGTGAAATATGGCATTTTTTTTTAATTAAACTTACTTACTGTCTTATCGTTACTAACTTGCAAAAATAATGATACATTAATAATAAAATTTACAAAAACAAAAACGTTCCCCTTGCACATGACTAATTTCAATTTCCAAAATTAAATACACGGTATGTGCTGACTGCCGAGTTTGGCCCCGCTGATTTAGTTTTAAACTAAGTATATAATGCAGTGCATGAGCGGAATAAACAAACTGCTAGAACTTTGCGGCGCTGCTTAGGTAATTGTTAAACCTAGCGTGAGCGCTTTTTGCCGCAACATTACGCAAACTTCTGGTAAAAGTTGCCAACTGCTGCCACTCTAAACGGAACTAGAGCTCTAGAACTTTCTAGACTATATAGAAACCACAAAGGTACGCCCGCAGCTCGTATCAGCACATCAACGCTATCTGCTTTTGAATTCAAATGAGTTGGAAAAGTCCAATGATGTAAGAAAACTAGCGTAACTGTTCAACGATGAAATGGCGCCTCGCTCGTTTGCGTTCTATGAAATGCGCATCAACTTTCTCGCTAACTTCACGATAGTTATAAAATTGTTCATCATGGACATTTTCCACATTATAATGGTTTTAACAATAATATAAACTTTTTATTGATTATTGGTTCAGCTACAGTTAAGCTCGGAGTTGATAATATAATTGTTACGGCCTATGCAGTTCTTCATACCTGACACGCAGCAAACAAAAATTATGAAGATCCTACAGAAAGCTATCTTTTGGTATTTTAGCACCAACCAACTGCAACTGCTAATAAGTAGAAGCAATCTGTAATAACGATTTGTGGGAACTAGAAAATAAAGGTCACATAATTTTCTGCTAATACCTTCCTAAACACATCATCACATTTCTTCATATCACAGATTGTAGTCATTTTATTTTTTCTCTTTTTTTTGTATAAATAATGTGAATATATAGTAATAAAACATTATAGGCACGTCGTAGTTGGTATCGAGTGGGGCGGACGGATAAACTTTGATACTGCGGGCGCCGGGCCGGGCGCAGCCTCGCGGCGCCGCCCACTGCCAACACACATTTTGTTTCAAATTATTATAAAGCGTATAAAATATTGAATTTGTAAATATAAATATCATGAGTAAGTTTATCAAACTTCAATACATCATTATCACTAAGTATTGTGATTAGAAATTAATTTTGAAAGAGATCTCAAAGTTACACTTATTCAAAATATTATCATGGTATAATATCTGCGTAACGATTAGAGAACACACAATATTATCTCGATGTTATAATCTTTTAAACACAAAAGTATATTTATTTGTCTATCTGCAGCCATCTTATTACCGATATGGTTTTTTTTTAAATGACGATAGACACTTGAATCGTGGGATAGGTTGGAATCCTGGATACCAAATGGTCAATAATGATGAACGAGTTTCCGCGCAAACAAAGTTCTCGGTCACAACTAGTATCAGTTATATAGAAGTCATAAAACATTAAATAAACACAACACAGAGTATAAACGTGAAATTTCCAACTGTGATAAACCCGACCCAGTTAGACGGGCGCCTAAGCTATCTGAGAAAGTAATTTATAAAGTTGGATAGTCCAGCGATAGCACATTATTTATCTTCCACCGCCACATAACTACCTATTACTTCAACTAGCTTCTATGAATAACATATATATTGCGTACAGTCTCTATTCCCCGTTTAATCTATGTTTAAAATCATAGTTTGGTAAATTGTTTCTTTTATTTAAACAAAAGAAGTCGACGGTGTCTCTATTTTGACTAATATAGGTATACACTGACTACAGTATGCCAATGTTTTGGGGGAATACTGTAAGTAGAAGCGGCGAAAAATTCGATAATCGCGCGAAAAACGCACTATCATGCCCGGGACACACGAGACTAGTTTTTCAAGCCAGGATAGCAAGCTAGTTTTTTACCAAACTGTCCTGGCTTGCTGACCTAGCTTGGAGCATGCTACAAATGAAGATAGTTTTGTCCACACGAAGCCAGAAGCACTAGCTTGCTAGCTTACTAACACTAGCTTGCTATCCTGGCTTGAAAAACTAGCCTCGTGTGTCCCGGGCATTAAACTAAATTTTGGGCCTATCCCGGTTGCCGATACTGCAAGTATCTTCAAACCTCTAAAACATTTTTGACTACATTTTTGACTTACTCTTACGTAGTATTTATCATTAGTTTTGGAGAGGCTATTTGAGACTATTTTAAAAGATACGAGCACAAAATATACATTTTGGTTTCCATAAAATAATAACCGTCAAACCTTGCGTCGTGGCCAAATATTCAAATGAAATCAAACGTTTTGTAATATACAAAGATGAGTCCGAAGTAACGTTTTCCTTCACCCCATCTCCGCATCTTAATTCAGGTTCAACGACCGCTGGACCCTTCGCGATTAATGACCAAGGGTCAGAAAGACTTGCTAATACTGTGAAATTAAGATGACCCTTTCTAACCATTTGTGCCCTTCGAAATAACTAGCGAAATTATTTTTAATGCGTTATACTATTTCATTAATGTTTATATAAGGGGTGGCAGAAACTAAAGTAATATAAAGAGACGAATGTAATAGTCGCAAAAACATCCTTAATGAAGCATGTTCAGGGGAACGTAAAAACATCGTAAGATTTATCGTGAAAAAAATATGGTAGTGTTCCGCAGATCCATTAATTCCATCTTTATAAAACGTTGTTCTTGCTCTGTTTAAATAATTATTTGCTAATCTGCGCATTATATAATTATTGTTAAAAAGTATACATTTGGTAAATTCTTTTTACTTAGTTTTTCAACATCATTCTTTTATTCTTTCAATCATTAAATTATTGGTAGGTACTGAGATAAATAGTACCTACTAGCGTTTGTTCAATACATAAGGGTGGTAAAGCTTAGTATCCAAACGATAATTAAATTGAACCGTAGATACCTTTCCCTTGCAAGTTGTTATTTGCAGGGGAAACAATGACTGCCATACTATGAGTATGTTTACTTTAGTCACTAAAATTAGTTTTGAGCGCGACCCTTCGTCGAATGAAATTAGTCTTCCCCCGGCTTACGGCGTCCGTGTGAGCACGTTCGGTTATAATTCACGATTATTCACTTGGCGACGCTTACAAATACGTTTTAAATCTGTAGCATAGTAGGAAGCTTTAGTTATGATAGCAGATGATAGTTATTGGTTGTGTCGTAGACCCTCTGCGATGCCTCTACGCGCTTCTACAGTACAAATAATTTCTGTTTTGATACGCTAAGCAAAAGGAAAAAGATCTAAGACAATTATATTATTAGGTTTGTGAAACTCGTCAAAGATGAAGTTGATTTGTTGATAAACCTAATATTTTAAATAATGCCTAGAAGTACTACGTCAGATATTATAATCGCACTACTATGTCATCTATACTATTTATTTTTTTCTATGTCAGCATGCGTCAACTCAATAAAAAATTCAATTATTTGACCAAACTAAAAACCTTATTATGTTACATTAACTAAAACAATGTAAGTAAAACAATCTAAATAGTGTTCATTCGAGTTGGTTGCTAAAACATAGGCGAGCAATTAAAACTTCTTTGTGTGGCCGGCCCGGGGGGGCTGAGGTGAATCGCGCGGGGTGAAGAGGGGGGGGGGGGGGGGGCAGGTCACTTGACGGAGACGGTAATTGGAAAAGTTTCACTTTGGCTGGCAAGCAGTGACGGGCCTTACTTGCGCCGCTCAAGAGAAAATTTGTCATTAATTAAGTAGAATGTTTAATTTTGACCTTATTACACTAGTTTTATTTTAGCGGATGTTAATTTGAATAGTTACGAAGTGTATGTTGAAATTTTTATAGGTTATGGGTACTACGAAAAGAAACGGACATTACGGCCGCACCACCTCAAAGATTTGATAACTTAAGTTAGACATCATTGAAAAGAAGGCAGAACATAAATGATGTTTATATCAAAATATTCATTAGGTATATAAAATTCAATTTATCATTATATTTCTCTGAGTGCGGTTGTTACACACAGTGACGATGGTAGACTTCATAAAGTTTTAAGGGTGAGGCCGCCAATTTTTGCTGATATGACGCAGAAAAATTTTGCGAGAGAAAGAAAATCTACGCTGCTTGTGACGTTTGACCACCTAAATTGTGGGGAATTTATTTCTCTACGCTATCATAGCGTTGAGAAATATGTCGTTGGAGCACCGAAATGATAGCGTAGAGGCTATCATAGCGTTGAGAAAATCAAACTTATCTCTGTAAATAATACACAATGCGGTTTGTATTATAGCCCCAAACATGGCCCTTTCGACTACTCACATGATGCATTGATCGTTTTATGTGAAACAGTAATACTTACATTTGTGTCACAAAAAAACTTCCTTTGAAAAAACTGCGTACACAGCCCGACTGAGGTTCAAATGTGAACTGTCGAGAAATGGCGAATATTACGAGATTTTTAATATAATACGTAAAAACTCAGCGTTGCCACTTCCCGATTTTATCTTCCCTAACACACAACGATAACAATAAATCGGTATTATTGATGACGTTTAGAATGTGGGGTAGAATTGATGTTTCGAACGATTCATTTAATTTGAAAAAGTTTATAAAGAAAGTTATCTTAAAATACTATAAGAATTAGATGAGGTAATAGCCATTTATTTAAGTATTCATAATATATCAGATTTAAATTCAAATCTGTCATACTTACTACTACAGCGACAGTTAAAGTGCATCTCTTCCACGGCGGATTGTATATTTTAAACTATTTTCTTACCTTTTTTATGTTTAATTGTAAATATATTTTTAGATTATTATTGGAACTCAAATAATTCTAATGCATGCTTGAGTACTTTGTTTTCTTCGTTAGAATCAGTTTTCGAGCATAAGATAAACACAATACTTTTTAAAATTCAAAGGGCGGAGAAAAATAATTGCAAAATCATCAAAAATTCGCCCTTAACATCTATATCTATACATATTATAAAACAAAGTCACTTTTTTCCCTCATGTCCCTTTGTTCCCTTTAATCTTTAAAACTACGCAACGGATTTTGATGATTCTTTCAGTGTTAGATAGCCCATTTATCGAGAAAGGCTATATTTTGTCACGCTAAGACTAATAGGAGCGCAGAAATAGAGTAAAATGTGGAAAAAAACTGGGAAAATTATTTAAAAGGGCTAACTTGAACGCGCTAATCTCAGGAACTACTGGTTCGATTTGAAAAATTCTTTCAGTGTTAGAAAGCCCATTTATTGAGAAAGGCTATAGGCTATATTTTATCATGCTAAGACTAATAGGAGAATGTGGAAAAAACGGGGGAAATTATTTGAAAGGGCTTATCTCGCGAACTACTGAAGCAATTTTTATGTTATTTGGCACAGATAAGAAGTAGACCACATGAAGGATCATAGGTTATCGATTTTAATCATTTATTCAGTGGCTATATATTTTATATCCGTGCGACGCCGGGGCGGGTCGCTAGTACAATTATATTCAACAAACATTGTAGGTACATTTTACATAATGTTGGTATCTAATTATTGATGTAACATTGCTTAGGCCTTAGAGATACGGTCCAATGAAATAGGAGTGGTATAAAAGCATGCTTTAGTGTTCTCCTAAGACAATGCCCACCAATGGACGTCCTCGGTTGGACAATGGTTGATGACAATGAATAGAGCACATTAAATGTCCATATTTTATATTATGTGTCTGGAGTGCCTATTCTTGTTGCATAGAGTAGCTTCTAGAATGTTCTTTGTCAATGGATATTAGACGAAATAATTAACAAGTTATAGTTTCGTTTATCAGAAAACCGTAAGCAGCCGAAAAATGTAAAATTTTAAATGTAAAAGTAGCCGAAACATAGAGAATAGGAAAAGTGTTCTGCAAAAAATGAGCTAAAACTACAAATATACTTTTGAATCACTAGGTGTCGGAAAAAACAGTGGCGACAGTTAATATGACAAATACTAAAAAATTGCTTTATATACTTTTATGTACTTGTATATAAAGCAATTTTACAGAGAAACATAACTATCCGGAACTGACAACACACTTTTTCTCAGGTTACGGTAATGGCAACTTACAACCGTCCAACCGAGGGATAAGCAAATATTGGTATACGTTTTACTCTTTATTTGGAACATAATTTCTTTGCTTTTGTACACCTCAAAACGGTTAGATCTCCATACCGTATATTATAAAGTAAACAAATAACTAAGTAAACGAACCCACAAACGCACCTGGATATCACCCGCTGGCTGTTTGTGCGCCCGTGTTGACACTTGAAGAAACATTAGTAATTAAACGAATATCAGTTGGTGGACTGCTAGTTACTTAGTTATACATTTTAATTTTTATGTTGCTGTGTGTCTGTGTAAAATAACGAAGTTACTTTTACATATCTTATTTGACTGTTTATTTTGGCTTGAATATTTTGTCGAAAATATTACGCCAAGATCAAGTGCGAGCGGACTCGCGCACTAAGGGTTCCGTACCATTATAGAGCATTTTTCTCAAGGCTCTTAGTTTTATGTGCACTTTAATATTTAATAATAATATTAAAATAAAATAAAAAATTAAGGGGGCTCTCCCATACAAAAACACAATTTTTAATTAGCCCAAAAATTGTGTTTTTGTATGGGAGCCCCCTTAATTTTTTATTTTATTTTAATATTATTATTAAATATTAAAGTGCACATAAAACTAAGAGCCTTGAGAAAAATTAAAGTACCTACCTGTTGCCATTATTGATATAGAGCCAAAAAGGCCAAAAAAATCACGTTTGTTGTATGGGAGCCCCCCTTAAATATTAATATTATTTTGTTTTTAGTATTTGTTGTTATATCGGAAACAGATATACAAAATCTGTAAAAATTTCTACTCTCTAGCTATTACCGTTCTTGAGTTACAGCCTGGAGACAGACAGACAGACGGACAGACATCGAAGTCTCAGTAATAGGGTCCCGTTTTTACCCTTTGGGTACGGATCCCTAAAAGGTAATATTTTAATAAATTTTTGACCAATATTTGCCTACGAGTGCTGCGACGTAGAACTAGGTACGAAATATTATATACTTAACAAATTAACAACCAACCGAAGTGTCACGCGAGAACACTTTAGTTAAAAAGGTAACCTTACTCATAAACTTATGTTTAATTATACTTACATAGCACAAACATTAAAAATTTCAACTTTAGTTTCGTCGAAAAAGTTGCGTCAAAAGTAAATAAGCGAATACATAGCCCCTCATCGAAAATTCACATACAGGGAATTCGTTAGAATAAATATCCTCCACCCTCGTTAAACTAAGGCCCCAAACTAGCAAATTAATTATAAAACACGTCAAAACAAGGCACAAAGTTCGGGCGACCCATCTGAGACGCACAAAGGGTGCTCCTAATTCGGGACAGGCCCTATCGTCTGATCTCCCTACCATCGATCTTAAGGGTGACTTGACCCCCAAAAGGGTGGGATGAAAGAAAACCATGAGGGTGTTTTTAAATTACGGGGGAGCTTTGGCAAGATTATGTAGGGTTACTTTTGGTTTGTCACGTTCTACATTTTGCACGTTATTTTGGATTTTGCTTTGTCACTAGATGTTGCCTGCGACTTATTTGGGCGAAAACTCTTTTTTCTGCAATAAAAGCTATCCTCCGTTTCAAATAATTTTGTGCTAAATGTATATTATTATGCTCAGTATGGGAAACTATGTATAAATGTTACCGATATAATATAAGCTGCTAAGTCGCGCATTGAAGAAAGAAATTCCATTAGTTTCGTCGAGGCACATTTAGATTTTAAGGAACTGCAATTAAGTGTATCCTATTTTTAAAGTTTCCAGAAATTAGGGTATCTAAGTAAATTTTATTTAAATCGATTTAGAGCGCGTACAGACGAACGGCACGTGTCGGCGGCACGCGTCGGTGGCAGTCGACGGCAGCCGTCGACAGCTTATCACGCTTGCAGTTGTGACGTAGCGCGTAAAGGTAGGCGTCCACAGGTCGGTATCGTACGCAACGAACGTCTCGCATCAAACAGATAATTTTTTACAGTACGTCCACTGTATCTGCAGCGTACGGATTACCAACTAGCCAGTTTGCTTATCTTCAAATTAGTCCAAACAAAGTTTCTGCTTTCGACTTTTCCATCCCCACACCCATTTTGAGTATTCATTTACTAGGCTAGTCCGTAGTCGGTAATCCGTACGCTGCCGATTCAGCGGACGTACTGTGAAAAAGTTATTCGTTTGATACGAGACGTGCATTGCGTTCGATACCAACCTGTGGACGCTTACCTTTAGGCGCTACCTACGTCACAACTAGGGGCCTACCACTACCTCTACTAAGCGACACCGTTTGACAGATAAGCATTTATTACTTTAACGTCAAGTTAGCGATCTTAAATAAGTTAATATTTCACAGCGGATTTAACAATGTTTTGTATTTTTACTGTTTTTAGTAAAATTATATTCAATAAAGTGAGTAGGGTAATATTATTCTAATCTTACAACAAAGTGTTCTGCAAACATGATTGTTTTAGGAAAGGTCGTGAAAGGCCCCCTGCAAGCGTCATAAACTGTCAACGGCTGCCGTCTGACACGTGCCGTCGACTGCCGTCGACTAGTGCCGACACGTACCGCCGACTGCCGTCGACTGCTGCCGACACGTACCGCCGACTGCCGTCGACTGCCACCGACACGTACCGCTGACTGCCGTCGACTGCCGCCGATACGTACCACCGACTGCCGTCGACTGCCGCTGACACGTGCCGCCGACACGTGCCGCCGACACGTGCCACCGACACGTGCCGTTCGTCTGTAAGAAGCCGCGGTCTCAGCAGTAGCAGTAATTTAAAAACAGAAGAAAGACAAAGGGATGGATAGACATACACAATCGTAGATTTTATAATATTACGGCCATTCTCGGGTTTGGCATTATTTGCCTCATTACCGTAACCTTTTTTTTTCTTCGTCGATTTGACTTAGACACATTGAAATATTAAAGAAATGAAAGATACGAACACAATAATAAATGTGACGTGAAACATTTAAAGTTTTTTTGGATAATGAGACTTAAAAACTTATGGGTACGGTAATTAGACAAATGTAGTGTTTTACGTAACGATACAACGACACAATTGACAAAAACTAGCTTAGGGCAACGTAAATAGGCCAAATTATGTAACATAAACATAATATACATAATAAAAATCTAATTTAAACATAATTGAAAAGTAACGATTACGGTAATTATACAAGTTTGTAACCAAAGCTACGGTAATTAGATACGAATGTGCTTTATCGGCGACACACTAACATTAACGACGTGGGACCGCTGATGGGCCATGGCACACACTAAGGAGAAGCAACCCGTGCACTCGTAATGTGCCAAATCCTGATATTTTTGAATGGGCGTCCAAAAACAGCAGGGTTACGTTAATTAGGACTTTTAATCGGACAAGCGATTATTTCATGATAACTATTTATAGGCTGGGCCTATTGAGTCGATATTTTGCAATGCGATAACCAATGTTTATAGGCGTTTAAAACCATGAATAGATTAAATTAAATAGGTACGTTATAAAAATTACAAGCAAGTTTCGAGATCAAGTTGGCGTGGGGACACGTTACGGTAGTTAGAAAAACATGGTTTTTGAACACGACTTCAATTAATTTAGTCTGAATTACTTAAATTAGAAGCCTGTGTTTAAGTTTGTAGCTAGATACTGATGCTGTCTACCGTTTAAAAATATTACATACTTAAATAAGATAATATTACAGAGTATACAAGCCCGGGACACGTAAATTTTGCTCTCCTGAGAATGGCCGATAAGTACTTAGCAAGAATTTAATTAAAAAAATAAGTTGATTCGGTAAAAGGGAATTGTAACAGTTTATTACAAAAACACCGAAATAAATAAATGAATAAAATGGGTATCATGATACACTTTTTGAAAGTCGTAGAAAGAACGAAGAAACTACGTTGCCTACCACCGGTTCGGGAGCTACCCCGGCGAGAAGAACCGGCGTAAGAAACTCGCACGGTACATCTTTTATTAAAAAATGGATAATTACAAAAAGAAAGAAAAACAAACTAAAGCTCAAAAACGTATTTGTACAGGTTCCCTAGAACATTTTTTATTACTATCAAGCTAATTTTTCGTGAGTAGCTTCATTTTTATAAGACGAAGAACAATTTCCTGTACAAAAAATCTCGAAAATGGTAGCTAACAAAGATAGAAAGGATTTACTATTTCGATTTGATGGTCCTAAAAATTCGTTTATAGCGCGGGAACCGTACATTTTTCCGTGATAAAAAGTATCCTATGTCCTTTCCCGGGACTCAAAGTATCTACATACTAAATTTTAGCAAAATCGGTTCAGGTTCAGATTCGGTGGTTTGGGCGTGAAGAGGTAACAGATAGACAGATAGATAGACAGACAGACGTACAGACAGACACACTTTCGCATTTATTATACTTAGTATGGAAGTATGGATATTATACTTAACTACTAACCTATTAATATACGAAAAAATTGCTGGTTAGGGTTCCGTTTTGGAATGATGATGACTTGTTGATGATCTTTGATAAGCTTTAATACTTCAAAAACGACGTAAATCAATTCCATCAGACAATTTTCGGACGCTGTAATATGAAAATTACTAAACGAGTCACGAAAACAGTTCGGACGAAAATTGTCCAATATACTCGGGCGTCATCTTAGTGTGGGAGGGTCAGGGAGAGGGTTTTATTATAGGGCGAGCGGTCTGCGGCCGGCGGGGGACACTTCTTATTACAATTGACGAGAGGGCTGCCATTTTGAGAAACTTTATTCGCAAAATGGCAGATATACGATTTTTTGGAGCGGTCATCGTTATAACCGGTTTATAAAAAAAACATCAGTGTGATACTACTATTAACTAGTACATACCGAGCTAAAATGGTGGTCTCACATTTTGTATAGTAAAGTAACAATCATATTAAAATGGATATCCCAATTATAATTAGGTAATATTATTTACTTCTACGATTACTAAGGTAAAATTACGGTATTTAATATTTACTTAATATTTTATAAAGTTGCCCTAACAACTGTTACTTTTGTCATATTTAAAATATTACTACTGTCGCTGAATATCAATTTAAACTAAATAAAAACAAATTACAAGTAACAGCTGAGTGGCAGCCCTGTACCTAGTATACAAATTCCTCCCCATTCAGACAAGAAATTACATACTTTAATCTTATCACCGGAATAAAATAGAATATGAAATTGGGCTGTTGCCGACGAATGGCGGGCGGACCGTACTGAATGTGTTAATATTGCCTAATGCCAACCCAAGTCTGGAATGTTCCTTAGAAAATTATGGCTCCAGTTTTTAGATTAGATATTTTCATATTTTTGGATTTGAAAAGGATTGTATAATGTATATCGGTAGCCTTCAATTTTAAGTTTTTCAATATTATACTCCACTGTGTACTTTTAAACATTTTGTTTAATGTCAAGTTAAACAATGATATATGAATAATGATAGTTTATAATTTTCATAAATTATGCAACGAAAAAAAAAAATACCAACCCCAACTAACTTAACGGTAGTATACAGAGACATTAATATTTAATAACTTATTTGGTAAATTAATGAAGCACTTGATAGAATTTATTCAAATAGGTACATATATAAAAATCTTCACCAAGTCACTGTATCCGGTATTGGTTGCCTTTTATTATTTTCTCAATAAATTCCGCCATAGATTTCATTACCTGCTACAACAATAGCCTACTATTCGTCAGTTGATTTAATTTCGCATAAAGCATCTTTTGTTTAGATCTTTGTGGCATTATTCCACAAACGCGGGTGACGGGCGTCGCACACATCCACCGATGCGTATCTTGAAGGGTCCACATCGCACAAATATATCTAAGTGCTGGCCCTCCTTATCCTTTCTCCCTTTATCACTATACCTCCCTAACCCTCCCTATAAACACTGCTAAACACTCGCTCCAAATTATACAATTAAACCTTTCGTCTCTCTCTCGCAGCGACCCAAAATGAAAAGCTCAATTTTCATTTATTTTAATTGCAATAATGATTTGTCATTAAAATAAACTAAATTGTCGGTAGATTCATAAATATACGACTTTACTACTTTGTCCGAAACAATTAGTAAGATTTGGATAATTATTATTCACTCTAGATTTGAAAAGTAAAATGATGTTTTATTCATTGCTATGGGTTCTTCATAATCTCATATTTTCTTATTTAGCTTGCTAATTTTGTGTTGTGTGCGATCTATTATTAGTAATTGCTAATTATTAATAGACAATGAATACAAACATGAATAAAAATCAAAGCTACAGAACATGAATAAATAGATCCTATTAGTGAACCCCTCCAATATAAAAATCCCGCCGAAATGGGATCATTAATTAATTAAGAGGAACACCGAACAGCATAAGATATTTCCGTTCATGGACCGCCTTGATTTCATTAAAAATTGAAACTGGCGACTTGATATAGCTCCGGTTATGAGACTCAAAAAATCGATGAGTCAAAAATATTCAATTAAGTACGAACATTAATATTCTAGCATCGCGGTCGTCAAGTAGTCTAGGGGGATAGTGCGGCCCACCCCCGGGGGGCGGAATGATGGCCGAATCCACGTTTTTAGGCCTATCAGGCTTCTTAGTATGGCGTTCACGTACGTTTTGTGGAAATTTTGACGTGTTTATATGCGATCTATGTATGCGTTACCCATCCCTCATCAACAGTTCTTGTTTAGTGCGCAATTCTAAAATGTTAATTTCAGGAAATTTTTAATGTATTGATTTTCACATCCATTTCGATTAAAAGCATTATGTATTTGTTTTATAAGTTGAAACATCGGTTTGTCTATTCCATTAAATAAATGAAAGTACTTATTTAATTCAGTACCGGTATATTACACGAGCAATTATTGATACGAATGTGCAGCCCAAACCGAATTTCATTTTTACTATTCATATATTTACCAAATTATATCTTAGCTACAAGTCATGCGTAGAACCACTTAAGTATAATATTACAGTGTTTGGTGCCAGTATCCAACTAGAAATTAATTGAAAGTCAATTAGTTTAATAGAGTTTTAGTTTTACAAGTATAATATTAAATAAAAAATCGGCCAAGTGCGAGTCGGACTCGCACACGAAGGGTTCCGTACCATTATAGAGGAAAATTAGGCCAAAAATAGTGTTTTTTGTATGGGAGCCCCCCTTAGCTATTTATTTTATTTTAATATCATTATTGAATATTAAAGTACACATATAACTAAGGACTTTGAGAAAGATTCAAGTACCTACCTGTTGCCATTTTTGATATAGAGCAAAAAAGGCCAAAAAAATCACGTTTGTTGCATGGGAGCCCCCCTTAAATATTAATCTTATTTAGTTTTTAGTATTTGTTGTTATAGCGGCAACAGATATACATAATCTGTGAAAACTTCAGAAGTCTAGCTATAGCAGTTCTTGAGTTACAGCCTGGAGACAGACGGACAGACAGACAGACAAACATCGAAGTCTCAGTAATAGGGTCCCGTTTTTACTCTTTGGGTACGGAACCCTAAAAAGGCCATTATTACGTCTTAATTAAAATATGGTTAGGACTCAGGACAATTGTTTTGTGAAAAATCTACCTAATGATGCATTTTTAGTTTTTATCAATATCTCCTATAGATTCAGATTTCGCCTATCATATCTTCCATCAGAAATTCATTCTAGATATTTAACCTATACTAACGTCTAACATAAACCATGTATTCAAACAGTGTGTTTATAAATGATTCTCTAAACAATTAGCTCAAATATGTAGAGCTTTCAGTGTTACGAAATACCAATTATTATTTGGGAAGCAGTTTTTAGTTGATGCGTAATTTAAAACAAGGAATCAGTTCCGACAGATAATTTCGGACGAGACTTAATATGAACTATATTCATACGTGCACTGACGCGCCACTATTAATCATAGAAAATGACGTCGCGCATTGTGTGACTCTGCTCAACTCAAAATTGTGAAAACCTATCCCGACGTAGCGCAGGCGAACTAATAACCCGCCTCACACTTCGCCCGCCGCCCGGCCGGAGCGCCAGCAAAAAAAAAACCCCACAGACACCTATAGCCGCAATTATTTCAATATTTGCCCAATTTGGTGTCGCTAAGCGGTCCCAAAAAGAAACTGACGGAAAACTTTGGGGTTTGTTGCGTTTTAAAATTGTAATGTTGTTTGTAAAGTGTTGAAATTATATTGTTATGTTAAAGAGTAAGTAGGACTTTTTGATTTCCTGTATTTAGGTCAAGATTAGAAGTATATATTTTTAGTAAAGTTTATTGTTTGTTATCATATTATGACTTTACTGATTAAAATTAATAATTTTAATAACACATTTGTATATATTTTAAAAGTTGTGCAAGAATACGTATATCTTTGCCATACAAGTCAACTAGGGCGGCACAACTTTGAGAAGGAGGCGAATAGAAGAATACGCTTAGGCTGAGCTGCATTTGGGAAGCTCCGAAACATCTTTGAATCGTCGATCCCACTATCCCTTAAGTCTAGGGTTTTTAATCAATGCGTTCTACCGGTAATGAATGACATACGGAGCTGAAACGTGGACACTCACCGTAGAACTAGTTCACACGTTTAAGGTTGCTCAGCGTGCTATGGAAAGAGTTATGTTGGGAGTATCTCTGGTGGACAAAATTCCTAATATAGTCATTCGCCAGAGAACCGACAGTAAAGTCACCGACATCGCTCATAGAACTAGCACGCTGAAGTGGAAGTGGGCTGGTCATGTCTGCAGACGGGAAGTCGGTAGATGGAGCAAACAAGTGTTAGAGTGGAGACCACTCACAGGCAAACGTAGTGTAGGACGTCCCACAGGCCACAGCACAGTGGACCGACGATTTAAAGAAAGTGGCTGGCAGCGGATGGATGAGGGCTGCCCAAGATCGGGATGGTTGGCACTCATTGGGGGAGGCCTATGTTCAGCAGTGGACGGCAAGAGGCTGATGATGATGATAGATTTTAAAATTTGGGGGCACGGGAGTGCCTCCGCCAAGATGAGCCAAGCGAAGCGAGCAAGGGCACTACCTACCTTTTCTCGAAACGTTTCGTCGTATTTTTGAACCCTCGTAACTTTGGGTTGGATAGTGCCAGATACTTTAAATTTTTAGGATATAATGACATGAGTGAAATAATGACATGCGCAAAGTTTGAATATTTTAGCTATTATACTTTAGATTTTATAGGTGTCCAAAAACCAACAATTTTGGGCACTGACTCACATATTATCAAAACTGTTAGGGTACTTCCTGAAGTCGGAGAAAGCTGAAATTTGGTAAGTAACATACTATTAGTACAGAAACAATAAAAAAAATATCAAACCCAACCTAACCTATATCCGTATACTTATAGAGCAAAATTAGGCCAAAAATGGTGTTTTTTGTATGAGCGCCCCCCTTATTTTTTAATTTTATTTTAATATTATTATTAAATATTAAAGTAGACATATTATTAAGGACTTTGAGAAAAAATTAAGTACCTACATGTTGCCATTATTGATATAGCGCAAAATAGGCCAAAAATATCACGTTTGTTGTTTGGGAGCCCCCTTTAAATATTAATTTTATTTTCTTTTTAGTATTTATTGTTATAGCGGCAACAAATATACATAATCTGTCAAAATTTAAACTCTCTAGCTATTATTCTTGTTTCTTCGTGTTCGTCTTCGTCTAGTGAGTGAGTTTAGTGGAGGCCCAACTGCACTCTATACCAATACATTATTCCCTATCCCTATTCTCTTCTGCTTATTCCCTTAGCCTATCCCTTCATAAAAAGGCCGGAAACGCACTAACAACTCTTCTAATATTACTGTGTCCATGGACGATGGCAGTTGCTTACCGTCAGGTGACCCGTCTGCTTGTTTGGTCCCTAATTTCATAAAAAAGGGAAAGAGAACAGGGGAATAGAGATACTCCTTTTCCCTATTCCCTCAATTAAGCATTTTTTTTCTGAAAGTATGGCAACTCGGCGACGGTAGTACTTTCCATCAAGTGACCTGTTTGCTCGTTTGTCCCCTAATTTTATATATAACCGATCCCCTCTTAAAGGCTGGCAAAGCACTTGCAACTTTTCTAATAATGCGAGTGCACATGCTCGTATGCCCCTTAATTTCATAAAAACGTGTGATAAAGCTTACAAAAAGAAATGAAATCCCACCAAAAAACATTTTCATGTAAAAATGCTGCCAAGATGAGAACATAATAGTTCGTGGTGTCAAAAAGTAGTGAGATCTCATGTAGAGCCAAGTTTCAAACCTTACACACTCAGCCTTAAATCTAAAAACCTTAATTTTACACATAAATCGCGGCAAAATACTTGCTATAATGTGTCAGCCGCACGAGAAGAATCTAAAAACTCTACACATTAGTCAAAATGGGTGGCTTGGCCATTTTGTTATTGGTCATGCTATGAGCTACTCTTCTGTTGTACTTAATAACTTTTATATTAACCGCAACAAAATGGCCAGGCCACCGATTTTGACTAATGTGTAGAGTTTTAGATTCTTCTCGCGCGGCTGACACATTATAGCAAGTATTTTGCCGCGATTTGTGTGGAAAATTAAGGTTTTTAGATTTAGGGCTGAGTGTGTAAGGTTTGAAACTTGGCTCTACATGAGATCTCACTACTTTTTGACACCACGAACTATTATGTTCTCATCTTGGCAGCATTTTTACATGAACATGTTTTTGGTGGGATAAAAGTATTATGTATCTTCTTTAAGATGATATTATATAGATAGGTAATCAATTTGGCTGAAAAATTTTGCCATTATGGTAGAATTTACGCATTAAGTAGTAAGTATTTCTATCAGATTATAGTTTAACTAGATGACTTTTTTTTAGAGAAGGCAGGTCGCTATAGCCCTGACGTCACTGCGACCCATGAGGATCTATTGTGACTCCTTCGCACTAGAGAATCATCCCCAACCCAATACTGCTCATAAATTGAACGATATGGTTGGGGTTATTCCTCTGTGTATGAGTATACGTGGCGACCAAAGTGCCTGTTCCTGCTCTGTAATAGAGCAGGACAGTCGAGGAGAAGGCGAATAGGTGTTTCATCCTCCTCCTCACAGAATCTGCAAGTCGTTATGCTACAAATACCCATTCTGTTTAGGTGTTTGTTGAGCTTGCAGTGCCCAGTTAGGCTTCTGGTAAGAATTCTTAATTGGTTCCTACCCAAGGTGAGCACTAATTCTGATAGTTTCTTGTTGAAGCCAGGAATTGGTGCCTTGGAGTGTTCAAGGCCAGGGGTCTCAGCCCATTGCTTCCTGCATAGTCTGTGGCCCCATTCCTTCGCTATCCCGTTGCACAAACAATGATCGTAGTCAGTCTCGAGTTGTAATAATTTACTATTATTTATTAAACAAATGCACTTATCAATACAAAAGTATCCAGTAGCCGATTCTCAGACCCACTAAATATGCATATAAAATTTGGTTAAAAACAGTAAAGCCGTTCCGGAGGAGTACGCGGCCTGACATTGTGACACGAGAATTTTATATATATAAGACGAGCTTTTGCCCGTGGCTTCGCTCTTTCATCCCCTATTTTACCTCTTGGGCTGGGAATTTATCAAAATCCTTTCTTAGCGAATGCCTGCGTCATAACATCTATCTGCATGCCAAATTTCAGCCCGATCCGTCCAGTGGTTTGGGCCGTGCGTTGATAGATCACTATGTCAGTCAATCACCTTTGAGTTTTATATATTATATTATAGATTATACCAATATAAATATATAATAGAAATATTATACATACATATAATAGAAATATTATGCATTTGTTGGGAAATTGTAGTTTGAACTTAATGCTGTCTCCGTTAGTAAAAAATTATATTTCTATAAATTTGTTCAAGCTTATGGTACTTTAAATAGTCTTAGTATACTTAATTTTGTTTTTATTTAGTATAAAATTGTATCTACATTTAAAAAAAAGCAAATCGTATGTTTTTGTGCGATACCAGTGCCCAGATAAACCGATCCGGTTTATGATGCACTAGTTTTGTGTTGTAAAAAATTGTGTTTATAATGATTATTAATTAATTTAAAATAATAATAATAATAATGTTAACCCACCATACATTTGACATTTAATAGCATTTCGTGAAGTCAAGTGTTTTGTTACCTAATCTATTTATTTTTAAAGTAGGTAGATGACGCATGCGACTCCGTTGCGCCAAAATTCGTTTATCGCGCGGGAACCGTACATTTTTCCGGGATAAAAATTATGTCCTTTCCCGGGACTCAAAGTATCTCCATACCAAACATCAAATTCAGTTCAGCGGTTTGGGCGTGCAGAGGTAACAGACAGACAGACACACATTTGCATTTATAATATAATACTATATGACGTCCGCAACTCGTTTATCGCGCGGGCACCGTAAATTTTTTCGGGATAAAAAGTATCCTATATCCCTTCCCGGGACTCAAAGTACCTATCTCCATACCAAATTTCAGCAAAATCAGTTCAACGGTTTGGTCGTGAACAGGTATCAGACAGACAGACAGACAGACAGACGGACGGACAGACAGACAGACACACTTTCGCATTTATAATATTAGTAAGTATGGAAGTATGGAAGTATCTATGGAACTATGGACATAGGAATTTGCGCTATACATATATGCTGTATTCTTACATGAAACCATGAACGATACATTTATTAATCAAGGTTGATTAATTAAAAAAAACTTACGAGGTAAAAAAAAAGAAGCCTTTTTTGTTTTTTTTTTGTCTGACCATACGTCATACGGCTTGACGATGACGCCGGGTGCTAGTGTGCGTGTCCGCGCGCGTGTGCGTCGCGCGTGGTGTTCTGCAACCGACGTGATATATTGAGAACTGCGCCAAAAATCGCTACTAGTTTATGTAACGTAACATTTCGCGTTTTGTTTTCCATACTACTGGCTAATACGAGTACGTTTTGTATGGATTATTTTATGTACGCTTACTTAGCCCTAAACCTATATGCAGTCATAAGCGTATCTAGAGTTTAATTTTTCCGGAAAAAAAAAAAAAACTTTTTGAATAGCGGTTTATTACTAAAAAAAACGGAATGCTTACCTTCCCAAGTTACCGTACCATAGTAACTAAATGAAAATAATTTTGAAAAAATACTTCACCTACATAATCATTAATCATCAAACATCACGTATAAGAGGGTATGTAACAAGGAATCATAAAAATATTTTTTTATTAAATCACGTAAATGGTTGCCTCGTCTTCTTGCGAACACAATTACCATTAACACTCGCTTATTTTAATATTAAGCCCTTGCAAAACTGCTGAACCGATTTTTATGAAAGTTTGTGTGCTTGTAGTCGTTAGGTCTGAGAGACGGCAACTTACTGTACGCCCTTAATAAAAAAATATTTATTTAAAAAAGAATTCAAATTTTTATGTTAGTCGCGCTAAAACTTTAGAACGGCTGAACCGATTTGACTAAAAAATTGACTATTTGGCTATTGGTCTTGAAATATTTGTGGAAGTAGGTACAGGGAATGTTTATATTAGGAGTATTTAGGAAGGATCCGAGGGAAGTGATACGAAGTTAACCTGGTCATCTAGATATAGTATAATAATATTTAAAAAAAAAATAACGTGCATACTGCATACATAATATGTCAAAATAAATTTTGTCTTTTGAGCTAGTACCTATTATTATTATTATTTTATGCGCAGTGGAAACCCATCATGGGTGCCCCAGGTTGGGGATGTGCCTCAGTTAGCTGAAGCACCCCGGGGGTATGTGGGACTCTTATCCACTAAAACCACCAGGGATGTCCTGGATCTGTCAATACAGGACTCCCTCCACGACCGGCCGGTCTACCTAAAAAGGTACCGGACTTCTACCATAGTAAGGAAACGCTCCGGCATAGTGAGCACGTACCTACATTATAATTTATAATATTATGTTAAATTATATGAATTTTACAAATGAAATAAAAAGTTGTTATTGTGTCTAGTGTCTGATCCGGCTAATTCTGGATTTCGACGGGCTCCCCAGATAACTATCTACCCTGTCCTATCTACCCTACCTATTTAACCTAAGTTACTTTTTTTTTTGTAAATGTTTAACTTAACATTTACAAAATAAGTAACCTAGGTTAAACGTATCGATAAAAAATTGCTAAACGCTTTAAATGCTGATTTTGTGAATACGCACGGAAAGCTAAAATAAATACAGCGAAATCGTGCATTCGTTCCACTTCGCCTCCGATCTCATTTGCGGTTCTCAGAGGAGGAATACAACGCCCATGTACCTATATTTCCGAATTTTATGCCTACCACGTACGCGCCCCTCCGCGCACGGGTGTGCGTATAGTTAGTGCCGCGGCCCGGCCAGCCTCGCTAGGTCCGTCGCTGTGGGACAAGTACGGGCCCGCGTGCAACGCCGCAGGGGCACTCGGCGGGTCCGGGTAGACTGGTCACGCGCGTGCGCCTGTGTGCGTGTAGTTGAGCGATAGTGAAGGGGTCGGGCCACCCTCGGCGCGTCATCGCTGACTATTGCGCTTGTGTTAGAGAATGAACATTTAAAATGCCCACCCCATGACGATCACTGCGCCGCCATTTTACTTTTTGTCATGATTTTTGCCAAAACCTCCCCCGCCTAATGACAAATTTCTGCGTTTCAAAAATTGCATCGAGACTTGAGTGATTTAAATTGTTAGGTAGGTAGCAATTAAAATAATATGAATCAACTCAAACTTTTTAATATATTTAATTAAAAGAGAAAATATGTATTTTTTCGTCAATACAATAATTTATGTAAATAGTAATCAAATTAAGAGATCTCTAATTGATGTCATACTCTTAATTAAACTATGGATTTTTTTCCACAAAACCCTCCTAGACTAGCACGAGTCGGCGCATGACGCGAAAACTATTCCACCTCAATTTTTTTATGCGATCCTCTTCAAATTGCCCTCCTGATGATATAAATGCATGTTGCCATGGTGCAACCCGGTGACATTGTTTAAACAAACATTGTTTAAACAATTGCAAGGAATTGTTGTTTTTCAACCGGAATTTTTTTTTATGTAGGAAATACAAATAAAAAATGTCCTATGACTTTTTACGATAAAGTTAATATTTTTAAAGATATGAATTTTTAAAGGTTCGAAAAATCTCAAATTTGGGTACTTTCGACCCATGAAAAATATATTAAAATAATAATAATGTCCAAGTTATATATATTTTTAAATTCTCTATACAAAAGTTAATAATATCGTTAGTAGAGATTTTAAAAAAATTCATTGTTTATATCTTTTTTATCTTAGCAAAAGTAGACAAAAAATTGTGTTTTTTTTCAATGGGAGCCCCCCTTAAACATTTACTTTATTTTGATTTTATTATTAATTTTTAAAGTAAAAATATAATTATGGATTTTGTGAAACTTTCAAGTGCCTAACTGTTACTATCATTGATTACGAGCAAAAAAGGCCAAAAAAATCACGTTTCTTGTATGGGAGCCCACCTTAAGTATTATACTTTATTTTATTTTTAGTATTTGTTGTTATAACGGCAACAGATATACACAATCTGTAAAAATTTCAGAAGTCTAGCTATAGCGGTTTTTGAGATACTGTCTGTCCGTTTGTCTGTATGTCTCCAGGCTGTATGTCTCCAGCTTTCCAGTTACTTCTGAAATTTTCACAGATTGTGTATATCTGTTGCCGCTATAACAACAAATACTATAAATAAAATAAAGTTAATATTAAAGGGTTAATAAAGTTAATATTTTACAAAAAACACAATTTTTTGTCTACTTTTGCTAAGATTATTATTTTTTAACAAAAAATTAAAACCGACTTCCAAGGTAAAAACAATAGTAATATGAACTAAAAAGTATTAAATAACTCTTACTCTTTAATAGCACGCCTTTTTCAGAATTCGTCTAAATATCAACTATTTCTGTACCTACATATACTGTCTTCATTATTTTGAAGTCGGTACCAGCTAATTTAATCGTGAGTTCAGTTTTGAAGAAACTTTTGGGACTCGTACCGACTTCAAAGTAATGAAGACTGTAGTATATGCAGATACAGAAATAGTTGATATTTAGACGAATTCTGAAAAAGGCGTGCTATTAAAGAGTAAGAGTTATTTAATACTTTTTAGTTCATATTACTATTGTTTTTACCTTGGAAGTCGGTTTTAATTTTTTGTTAAAAAATAATAATTTCACTCTTTTTAGTTAAGTATCTATAAAATTAGGCTTTATGCGTAAAACCCCAATACGAATGTTAACTATTCACATTATGTTACTGTAAGCGAAATTGTGGTAAATGCTTGCAGTTATCTAAGCGATGCTGCAATTTCCAAAATTTTATCTTCAAAGGTTCAGGAGTTCTGTTCGGTACCTTCGGATCCAGGGTATAACCTGGTGCGAAATCTTACTTTTTGGTAGCATTTATTTCGAACGCTTCAGAAAAAATTGAAATCACTATATGTTTCCATACAAATTTCAAGGAGTCTCCTCGATTCCTCAAGGATCCCATCATCAGATCACCACTTTTGTGAACATGGTACAAAATTCGAGTTAAACCCTATACAACACTAAAAGAATTTTGAAAATCGGACCACAAACGGCTGAGTAATCGTTGAACATAAAAAAAAAAGTTTAACAGTCGAACATATTACCTCCTCCTTTTTGGAAGTCGGTCAATAAAAAAGATATAAACAATGAATTTTTTTTAATCTCTATTAACGATATTATTAACTATTGTATAGAGAATTTAAAAAAATATATAACTCAGACATTATTATGTTTTTTAATATATTTTTCATGGATCAAAAGTACCCAAATTTGAGATTTTTCGAACCTTTAAAAATTCATATCTTTAAAAATATTAACTTTATCGTGAAAAGTCATAGGACCTTTTTTATTAGTATTTCAAGAATATAAAAAAAAAATTGTCCGGTTAAAAAATAACAATTCCTTGCAATTGTTTAAACAATGTTTGTTTAAACAATATGGCACTGGGTTGCACCATGGCAACATGCATTTATATCATCAGAAGGGCAATTTGAAGAGGATCGCATAAAATAATTGAGGTGGAATAGTTTCCGGTACTCATGCGCCGACTCGTACTGGTCTGTCCTTTTTTTCCGCTAATCCTTCAAAAATAAATGTCATACCTATTCTGTTCTACAAAATGTCATAATTTTCGAGGATTGAGGTTGAGTCGAGTGGAGGAGGCCTCGAGGAAATGATTAATTTTAAAAAACAAGTTTAACCCAACTTCCAAGTTCCAAGGTAAAAACAATAGCTTCTTAAAAATGAATTAAAAAGTATCTAATAATAAATCTGATTCTTTATGAGTGCCTTTTTCAAAATTAAAAACCGGGTAAGTCGTTTCGTGTCGGGCCACGCGCAATATACCCCAGTAGGGTTACTGGATAGTGACTTGGGATATATGGTATAGTGAGGTATACAATCCCGCTGGTAGCAACTTCACTACGTAGATTGTCTAGTGATAAGTGAAAATTTTCAAATGTAGCAGAATTCAATACAGAAGCGGTTGAAGAATGGGGAATATTTACCTAATTTATATTTTATGTTTTAAGCATTTTAGGGTTCCACAGTGCAGTTTCGCAGTGTAGTGTGACGACACTAGTATATTTTACAGTGTGACACACAGTCGACGAACTTCAAAATTCATGCCAATTCTGAAAAAAAGCACAATATCTAAAGTGGAAGAATTATTTTATATTTTCTACTTAGTTTATTTAAGAATATTTCATTGTCTTTACCTTGGAAGTAAAATTTTTATTCTTAGTGTGTAGAGTAGTGTATCCTTTATGAATAGTTATAGTGTTAAAATTATTTTCTTAAAACTGACGATCATAGAATGGCTCAAAGTGATATTGATATACTTAATAATATTGTGTAAAAATGTATCTGTATAAATGTAAAAAACTACCGAACCCTTTATAAGCCGTCCACCATCAACATCCGTGATACGTCCTTCATTAATTTATTTTGGTAACAGGTAGGCATTTGAAGTTTTTATAGAATATATTTTATTTATATTCTCACTTTAATATTATCTTACTTTCTATTTTATATTCTTACTTTAATAAAAATTATATGTGTATAATAAATTTAAAATGAAATAAACATTAAAGGGGGCAGCCATACAAAAAAAAAAAATCAGATTATGGTACGGAACCCTTTGTTCGGAAGTCCGACTTGCGCTTGGCCGATTTTTTTGGAATAAGGGCATACATAAATTTTGTTAAACTTAAAAAATCAATCATGCTATTCATTTATAAAATATCAACAATAAAGTAATAAAATAAACAAACAATTAAAAAAACAAAAATTTAGTGAGTAACCGACAATGGCTTTCAAAAAAAGCTAATATGATTGCAAAGGGAAAAGAAAGCATTCGCACTGCGTTGCATGTTATTATAACTAGCTATTTGACCGAGCTTTGCTCGTTATTAGATAAAACACGAATAAAATGACATTTTCTAAAAAATGATTCCTAGCTAGATCGATTTATCGCCCCCGAAACCCCCTTATATATACTAAATTTCATGAAAATCGTTGGAGCCGATTCCGAGATTCCAAATATATATACATAATACGTACATATATATATATATATATATATATATATATATATATATATATATATATATATATATATATATATATATATGTTACGCTCAAAGTCCGAAATCGCTCAGTGAGCGAAAAAATTAAATTAAAAAATTAAAAAAAAAACCCCGCCAAACACTTTAAAAAGTAATGAAATAATATTTACTTACTGACTTTAAGTTTAAATAATTCCTAAACTGTGTTAAGTAATATTTTAGTCCATAATTGTTGTCACGGTGTGTCGGGGGACCGCCAAGTAAACTACGACAACAGCAACTTTTGCATTTTGTATCGCCATAATAGTCGCTGATTGTCTCGATTCAATTCACTGTGAACTGACTCTTAAACTATAATGTTATGTGAAAACATCCACATTAGCGGTCCCCCGACACACCATGACAACAATTATGGACTAAAATATTACTTAACACAGTTTAGGAATTATTTAAAGTTAAAGTCAGTAAGCAAATATTATTTCATTACTTTTTAAAGTTGTTTGGCGAGTTTTTTTTTAAATTTCTTAATTTAATTTAATTTTATGCTTTTTAAACTTGTGTTGGTTAAGGATCATATCCCAATGAATACCATCTATAAATGTCCTCTTGGATGAGACCGTCAACATGAGCCCAAACATGAAAGAGGTTTCATGTTTGGGTTCATACGGAGCTCGGCTCCTATAGAATCCAGGTGATGCTGCAACAGCAGCATGCAAATATTTACTGTTTGTCTACGTCTTACTCGTTGTCGCTATTAAAATGAGTCCAAACACGAAACTTCTGCTCTAAGTTGGTGAGGAGTTGGGTATCCTATATTGATTACCAGGTGATGCTGCAGCACCAGGTCAACTTTCCATTAATGTGTATAGTATATTCATAAGTGTTACGAACCAGAATGCAAAATATAAAACCCATCAAACGACTGCAAGTTGCTAATCGTCCTATCACGAACCAGATAAACCGCGATATTTCAGCAATGAGCAGGCTGATGATGATGAACTATAGCTAAGAACACTCTCGATCATGTCAGCTTTCAAACAAAAAAAACTAGATCAAAATCGGTCCACCCGTTTGGATGCTACGATGCCACAGACAGACACACAGACAGACACACAGACATACAGACATACACGTCAAACTTATAACACCCCTCTTTTTGGTCGGGGCCCGGGGGTTAAAAATAGCTCACAACGCGTTGTGATCACAGTGAAACAGCCATGACGCAAAATTCGCGTTGTGGCTCTAATGAAAACGACCACGACGCGTTCTGGCAATCACAAAAAGACCATAACGCGAAATTCTTGTCGTGGCTGATAATATGCTATTCGTTTTTTTTTATTTGTTCTTGAACTTGACTGATTAATCGTCTAAGGTATGGAAGAATTTTTTTTATTAAATAAGGGGGCAAACGAGCAAACGGGTCACCTGATGATAAGCAACTACCGTCGCCCATGGACACTCGCAACATCAGAAGAGCTGCAGGTGCGTTGCCGGCCTTTTAAGAGGGAATACGCTCTTATCTTGAAGGTTTGTAGGTCGTATAGGTCCGGAAATACTGCTGGTGACAGTCCGTTCCAGAGTTTTACAGTGCACGGCAGAAAGTTACGCGAAAAACGCACTGTGGAAGACTGCATGTCATCAAGGTGATGAGGATGGTATGTTTTTCGCGTGGGACGATGGCGAAAAGTTGCAGGAGGTATGATTCCGAAAGACTCCTCAGAGCACTCCCCGTGATACAACCGATAGAGGATGCAGAGTGAAGCTACATCTCGGCATAATTCCAAGGGGTCCAAGCTGTTTGAAACACTATGGCAGTCAACAATTCGAGCGGCCCTTCGTTGGATACGATCCAGCGGGAGCAGTTGGTATTTTGGCGCCCCTGCCCAGAGATGAGAACAATATTCCATATGAGGCCGAACCTGCGCCTTGTAGAATTGTAGGCGTTGGTCCGGACTGAAGTACTATCTCGCTCTGTTAAGAACACCAAGCTTCTTCGAGGCTAATTTGGGCTTACCCTCTAGATGATATCGGAACTGGACTCCGCTCGATATGTTGACGCCAAGTATCTCAGTGCTAGGGGAGATGGTTAAAGATGTGCCCTCGAAACGAGTATATACGACCATTGGTGACTTTTGGTGGTGAACGCGCATACTTGTGTCTTGGCGGGGTTGAATTGGACCAAGTTACGTCTACCACATTCAGAGACCTTCTCCAATGAATTCTCCACCTTAGACACAAGTTCGTTTCGAATCTCAGTGACATTTTGCCGAGAAATATTGGGGGAGCTGGTATATACAGCATTACCTGTACTGTCATCCGCATTGCAATGAATGCCGCTGGTCTGCAACATGTACCCTTACCCTCTAGATGATATCGGAACTGGACTCCGCTCGATATGTTGACGCCAAGTATCTCAATGCTAGGGGAGATGGTTAAAGATGCGCCCTCGAAACGAGTATATACGACCATTGGTGACTTTTAGTGGTGAACGCGCAGGCTTGTGTCTTGGCGGGGTTGAATTGGACCAAGTTACGTCTACCACATTCAGAGACCTTCTCCAATGAATTCTCCACCTTAGACACAAGTTCGTTTCGACTCTCAGTGACATTTTGCCGAGAAATATTGGGGGAGCTGGTATATACAACATCACCTGTACTGTCATCCGCATTGCAATGAATGCCGCTGGTCTGCAACATGTCATTGATATGCAGTAAAAATAGAGTAGGCGATAGCACACAGCCCTGAGGGACACCAGCATCAACAGACTGAGTTTCCGAGCATTCGCCGTCAACTACGACCTTTATGCTTCTGTCTGCTAAGAAACTAGTGACCCACTTACATAATTTCTCGAGCAGCCCGTATGATGGAAGCGATAGCAGCGCTTTATGCCAAACCCGATCAAAGGCCTTCGCAATGTCCAAACTAACAGCCAATGCCTCTCCCTTCGACTCAATTGTCTGAGCCCAACGATGAGTCAGGTACGCCAAGAGATCAAATTTGAATTACCACGCGTACTACAAGTACGGGCCGAGGGCAAAGTCCCCCGCATATTAGTCAAATGACACTCAAAAACTGTATGTTTAGTTTTGTTCCTAAAAAGGAGAATTAAAACTCAACACTAACGACGCGATACTAATTTTGATGTAAGCAACAATCCCAGGTGGATGCGGCCCCCCCGCATCCTCCTGGGATTGTTGCTTATTTGTATATGTTGATTGTTTGGGTTTGTTAATTAATAACTTTGTTCCTAAGAAGGGGAATTAAAACTCAACATTCATGACGCGACACCATTTGATGTAAGCAACAATCCCAGGAGGGTGGGGGGAGGAGTGGGCAAAGTATATATGTAATATAAATAGTGTTTTAATTGTTATAATATAGAGCCTATGTGTTGATCCGACCTCTTAGTAATATTCAAAATTTGAAGTAAGTCCATTCAGTACTTTTTATTGCGATACTAATTTTGATGTAAGCAACAATCCCAGGAGGATGCGGGGGGGGTTTGGGGGAGCGCAGCTCCCCCCCAGTACGGTCCGAGGGCAAATTCCCGCGCATATTCATTAAATGACACTCGAAAACTGTATGTTTAGTTTAGGTTAGAATAAATTCACTGTTAATTAATAACTTTGTTCCTAAGAAGGGGAATTAAAACTCAACATTCATGACGCGACACCATTTGATGTAAGCAACAATCCCAGGAGGGGAGGGGGGGGAGGCTTGGTCAAAGTATATATGTAATATAAACAGTGTTTTAATTTTAATAATATAGAGCCTATGTGTTGATCCGACCTCTTAGTAATATTCAAAATTTGAAGTAAATCCATTCAGTACTTTTTGAGTTTGTCCCGGACATAAATACAGACAAAAAGACAAAAATTATCATAACTATATTTTTGGCTTCCATATTGATTATAGATCAGGTACCAAGTATAATTTTTTTAATATTCAATGTACAAAATTGACTTTCCTATGATTTTATTCTGTTTATGATAATTAAAATCGATTGTATAGTTTACGCGCAAACTTCAAGTCTTTTGAGTGGGAGTCATATATTTTTTCGAGACAAAGATTATTTTATGTCCTATCTCAGGACTAAATGTATCTTCACACCAAATTTTATCAACATCGAGTGAATAGTTTACGCGCAAATTATAAAAGTTTATTGAGTGGGAACCGTACATGTTTCCGGGACAAAAAATATCCTTTGTCCTTTCTCAAGGCTTAAAGTATATCCTTACCAAATTTCATCAAAATTGATTGAATAGTTTACGCGCAAATCATAAAAATTCATTGTGTGGAAACCGTACATTTTTCCGGGACAAAAAGTATCCTATGTCCTTTCTCTGGACTCAAAATATCTTCATATCAAAGGAGTATGGGCTAATTTGTATGGAGCCTGGGCTATCCGCGGTCAAGAACAATTCTAACATATATTCATACTTAGGAGTCCTACAATTACAGTGTAGAAATCTCATCGCCGAAATATACTTTAAAAACAGATAAAATTATTTTTTATGTTTCAAGATGATATTATGCATAATTTAATAAGTATAATATTAGCTTATGTTTAGAGCAAAAGCGGGAAGGTAAGGTTTTTATAAGGAGGACCAGCTATGTTTATTAGTACCGTACTTACTCGGGTTTAATAATAGCACCTAATTCCGCTGCTGGTAACCTAACCTAACCTAAGCCTAGCCTAACCTAAACCTTTTTTTTTTTTGATGCGCAGGGGAAACCCATCATGGGTCCCTCGGGTTGGGAATGTGCCTCAGTTCTGAAGCATTCCGGGGTTATAAGAGACTCCTACTCACTAAAAACACCTGCAGTTCGCCTTCAGCCGTATAAAGGAAGGATGTCCCGGATCTAACAAACACGAACAAAAACCTAACCTAAACCTAACCTAACCTAACCTAAACCTAACCTAACCTAACCTAAACCTAACCTAACCTAACCTATACCTAATCTAACCCAACCGAGATACCAGACTACAGACCGAGACGTGTGCGCGGCAGCACAAACTGGTTTTATAGTTTTGATTGATTTGGAAGCTTAGACTTATGCATTGGTATTAGGTAAACACAAAATGTAATAAATAATTATTAAGCAATATTGTTCTATGCGATCACCGCGTTATTTTGCATTCAGTTATTTTCTAAACCAAATGGAACACAATGATACGTCCAAAGCAAATGTTATTTTTAAATATCAGTACTTTCATTTGACACTAATTACATCAGTGGCCGCCGATAGCCCAAATGTGCCCATACTCCTTTCATCAAAATCGATTGAATAGGTAACGCGCAAATCATAAAAGTTTATTGTGCGGGAACCGTACATTTTTCAGAGACAAAAAGTGTTCTATGTCCTTTTTCGAGACTCAAAGTATCTCCGTACCAAATTTCATCAAAATCGATAGAATAGTTTACGCGCAAATCATAGAAGTTTGTTATGCGGAAACCGTAAATTTTTCCGAGACAACAATATCCCTTGTCCTTTCTCAAGGTTCAAAGTATCTCCTTTCCAAATTTCATCAAAATCGATTTAATAGTTTACGCGCAAATCATAAAAGTTTATTGTGCGGAAACCGTAAATTCTTCCGGGACAAAAAGTATCCTATATCCGTTCTCGATACTTATAGTATCTCCATACCAAATTTCATCAAAATCGATTGAATAGTTTACGCACAAATCATAAAAATTTATTGTGCGGAAGCCGTACATTTTTCCGGGACAAAAAGTATTCTATGTCCTTTCCCGGTACTTAAAGTATCTCTACACCAAATTTCATGAAAATCGATTGAATAGTTTACGCACAAATCATAAAAGTTTATTGTGCGTAAACCGTACATTTTTTTGGGACAAAAAGTACTTTATGTCCTTTCTCGGTACTTAAAGTATCTCCATACCAAATTTCATCAAAATCGATTGAATAGTTTACGCGCAAATCATAAAAGTTTATTGTGCGGAAACCGTACATTTTTCCGGGACAAGAAGTATTTTGTGTCCTTTCCCGGTACTTAAAGTATCTCTATACCAAATTTCATCAAAATCGATTGAATAGTTTACGCACAAATCATAAAAGTTTATTGTGCGGAAACCGTACACTTTTCCGGGACAAAAAAGTATCCTATGTCCTTTCTCGGGACTCAAAGTATCTCCATACCAAATTTCAGCAAAATCGGTTCAGCAGTTTAGACGTGAAGAGGTAACAGACAGACAGACAGACAGACAGACAGACAGACACACTTTCGCATTTATAATATTAGTATGGATAACTACAACTAGTTGATGCCCGCAACTACGTTACGCCAGACAAAGACAAAGTAAAAGAAAAAATATTTTGTAGTACGCGTGGTAATTCAAATAATATTATAATCTTTCATACCTAATACCTATGGACGATTAATCAATCAAGAACAGATCAAGAAAAACGAACAGCATATCAGCCTCGACACGAGTTTCGCGTTATGGTCTTTTTGTGATTGCCAGAACGCGTCGTGGGCGTTTTCATTGGAGCAACAACGCGAATTTCGCGTCGTGGCTGTTTCACTCTCTACAACGCGTTGTGAGCTATTTTTTCGCTCACTGAGCGATTTCGGTCTTTGAGCGTAACATATACATATACAAGAATTGCTCGTATAAAGATATAAGATACCTACTAGATGACGCCCCATGCCTGTAACTTCGTTGTGCCAAAATTCGTTTATCGCGCGGGAACCGTACATTTTTCCGGGATAAAAACTATCCTATGTCCTTTCTCGGGACTCAAAGAATCTCCTTGCCAAATTTCAGCAAAATCGGTTAAGCGGTTCGAGCGTGAAGAGGTAACAGACACACAGACAGACAGGTAGACAGACACACTTTCGCATTTATAACATTAAGTATGGAATCCAGATATATCACCAGTGGCGAAGCCCTTTAAGGGCCGCATGTAAAAAGTCAACGTATGTGGCGCAGCCCTTTATGGGCCTCTGTGTACGCGCACATGTTTAATGTGCAAACACAGCGATAAAACTACTTTTGCCTTTGTTTAACTTATTAAGACGCGTCTAAGTAGAACAAGACAGCTAGTAAGCGTCATTGAGTTCTCGGTAGACAAGGAAGGACTGCGAAATCGCACTTCAAAAAACGGCCGCGTCGAGGTGAGAGCAGCGCAGTGTTTTGTAATTAAAAAAGTTATAAAATACAGATACTTGCTGGAAAAAATTTGGGAAGTGCCTGATAAGTAAGTAATCTTTCAGTTTTTATTAGAATTAAGTGTGTGTTTAACAAATAGAAGTCAAAAAAAAAAAAGAGTTAAAACGGCAATCTAACCCGTGCCTGGCCCTTATAAATACCTTAATTATGCAGTTCATATTACGTTACTGTAATGATAATTTAACGTAGTTTCGTTTAACTAAACTCTACCACTAATAGATCGTTCTATATTTTCTAAATAATGACGAAAACTAGTACCGTTCGATTAAAGACCCAAATAGGGTTTCGTCACAGATAGGTGACAACCCATATTGGGTCGCCCCACAGACGCCTGTTCGCATAACATGGAATAGCCGGAATTATTTATTTTCGTTGTTGGATTAAAAGAAAGGAGGCAGGAGGGATGTAATATTTTTCCGCAGTAAAAAGTACGCTATCCTAGAGATAAAGAATTATTTTTTGTCTGCGATAGTCAAACACTTGCATTGTATCCAAGTACTAGATGAAAAAGGTCTTATCCATAGTAATCTTACATTTTTTTAAGAAAATTTTCGCATTTTCGCAAGTTTTGTTTTCATTTTTCTACTCAGTTTTCCTTTAATTCATGTAATTTGGAGGTTTTTATTTTGTAGTTTTTTATTATAATTATAAGAAAATCAAACTTCTGTGGATAAAAGTTACTACTTATTTTGTAAATTACACTAGTATCAAGGTAGGATTTTTCATGAACAAAACAGATATCTTTTTGTGTAACTCCTACATATCATTTACTGAACCTACAATATTGATACTCTTGTACAACCCAGATAATAACCTTAATTTATTGTTTATGTAGTATTGTAATGCCTAGAGTATGAAATGACTTTAAGATATCATGTAATACACAACCTACTTGAAGCTGTTTGAAAGGCAGCCTCCATTTTTGTTCTGTACTTAAATCTTTGATTTTATAAAATATTTGTATGAGAGTCATGACTTGAGTGACATTATTTTTTATATAGTACTATAAGGTTATAAATAAATACTCTTGGCTCGCTAAGTAGTGGTTTATTATTAAAATATGACCCAAAATCTACTGAACATTTTGGTACCCAGTAATTATACCAGCTGCATAACATTATTAACGACAAATATATTATAAAAGTACTATTTTCTAGGTAGAAAATTTAATTTAAAAATGATTTAGATCCTTTTATGGGCTCCTGCAAGACCAAGTAACAAGAAATTCCAGTTTTAGTGTATGCTGGTCGTGTAGAAACCTCGGTCTGTGGCGAAACCCCTTATGGGCCCCACAGACATGACAAATCTGCCATTTTGCATGCCACTGTTGAGGGGATATGGATTATGAAGATGGTCACAAAATATAGAAGTTGTTATAACTCACCTCGTTTTGAATTTCTATGTTTAGTGAGATTGTTTTTATATTAAACCTCAACATTTTCAAAAAAAAAAACACAAAAAACACAAGCACATAAATATTTTGAGAAGAAAACCACTAATTACGCACTTGAAACAATATAATTGTGCTTACACGGATATTACATTTTTAAGACATCAACATATCAATGCTGCCAAAAATTCACTAGCCAGTTTTAATATCGATCCGAACCAAATAAGAGCCAGTACTAAAATGCTACAAAAATATCAGAAGTTCGTAGGGGTCGTGACTTTTCTCACATAAATTAGTATAAATTATCATTTTAAATTCTTCAACACTCAATGAGAAGTGAGGGAATATAAAATTCAGGTGGCCAGGGGTCATCATTGAGTAGAAAAACTAGTTTTGGTAAAAATATTTAAGGGTCTTAAGGTGTAAGTATCTGATTAGGATTTCAGAATAATATTATTACACCTATTTTCAAAAAAGATAAGGGACTTACATTATTTTAGTAGCATATGCCCTTGACTTCATCCGCTTTGAAGTTGATAGTGCTACGAATTGATAACGAAATATAATTAATAATTTTTTAAAAAGTTTATTATTTATAATATTTGGTGGTGGCCTCGTAAATAAAAAATACGGAACCCTTCGTGCTAGAATCTAACTCCCACTTGAGTGCTAGAATCTAACTCCCATTTTCTCGTAATGATATTAGGTATAGTATATATACAATGGAAAATCTATAATAATATTGGAATATTAAGGATAATCGAACCCTGCAACTAAGACTTAGCAGTCTGTGCAGCAGCTGTCCGTCCGTCCATTAGTTTGTCTGTTGTATCTTGAGAACTGCAAAAGCTAACTATAGACATTTGAAGCGTTTAGGCGGCGTCCTCATCAAACACGATACGTCGCCGCGCCGCGCCGTGCCCTAGCACAATGCTGCGAACCCTATTAATCCTGGTTAACTTCCAAACAAAAAAGACGGGTTGCATTCCGGGAGTGCCGGCAGAAGTGAAAACTTGATTATTAACGTAGTGCATTATTTTTTTTAACCCATTTTTTATGAAAGTTGATTTTTAAAAAATCTATTTTTTTAATTAATCGAAACCCTTACAATCGATTAAATTTTTAACCCATTTTTTATGAAAATCGATGTTTAAAAAATTGATTTTTTTAATTATTCGAAACCCTTACAATCGATTAAATTTTTAACCCATTTTTTATGAAAATCGATTAAAAAAAAAACGATTTTTTAATTAATCGAAACCCTTACAATCGATTAAATTTTTAACCCATTTTTTATGAAAATCGATTTTTTTACAATCGATTAAAAATATCGACAATCGAAAAAAAGCAATCGATTGTTCGATTAATCGATTTCGATGTTAGAACACTACTCTCCAACCGTCTCACGGTTTTTCGATCAGCACGAGAATCTGACGCGAGTTTCACAGTTTTTACCCATCCCACAAAAGTGCTCAATGCCGCTAAAGAAGTTTTCACTTCTATACTTATTGTAAAACAAAGTTGCTTTTTTCCCTCATGTCCCTTTGTTCCCTTTAATCTTTAAAACTACGCAACGGATTTTGATGATTCTTTCAGTGTTAGATAGCCTATTTATCGAGGAAGGTTATAGGCTATATTTTATCACGCTAAGACTAATAGGAGCGAATAAATAGAGGAAAATGGGGAAAAACGGGGAAAATTATTTGAAAGGGCTAACTTGAACCCGCTAATCTTAGGAACTACTGGTCCGAAATTGAAAAATTCTTTCAGTGTTAGATAGCCCATTTATTGAGGAAGTCTATAGGCAATATTTTATCACGCTAATACTAATAGGAGAATGTGAATAAAACGGAGGAAATTATTTGAAAGGGCTTATCTCGCGAACTACTGGAGCAATTTTTATGTTATTTGGCACAGATAAGAAGTAGAGCACGTGAAGGATCATAGGCTATCCATTTTAATAATTTTTTCAGTGGCTATATATTTTATACCCGTGCGACGTCGGGGCGGGTCGCTAGTCAAAAATAAAATGCATTCATTTAAATGAGTCATTTATAACCTACAGCTACTAATCTATATCTATATATGTCAATGGTAGTGGCCATCTAGCGTGACAAAGCCTGTTTTACTTCCATCCTCTACTCGTAGAGGTATAGCCCAAAATGCTGAGTTTATATCCAGTGTAGTAAAGTACTTACAATTTCTAGTTCTAATAATCAAATCATCTATTAACGGAAAAGGTTGCGCTTGCGGTACAACAATTTTATTCAATTGTCGGAAATCTATACACAAGCGAGATTTCTTACTTTCACCTTTTTTAAGTGCCATTGTAACTGGAGCAGCGAAAGGACTGTAAGATTCTTCTATTAAATTATTCTTTAGTAACATAGCTATTTGCTTTTCAATTTCTAATTTATCTTCTATTGAACATCTATATGGTCTTTTACTACAGTATCTATTTACTATTAAATCTATATGCGCTTCATAATTTTTAACTGATCCTAAGTCATACTTGTCCTTGGCAAAAATTGTTTTATATTCCTCTACGATCTTCTATATCTCAATTTTCTTTTCGTTATCTAAATGGTCTATCATAAAAAATTTTATATTGTTTTTATATTGTTTTTTTTTTCTTTTTAAAACGTTTTTATATTGTTTATTCTTTTGTAGTTTCTTATGTATCTTGTCCATTTTCTTTTGTTATATCTGTAAATCCTCGGTTTGAGTAAGTTTGAATTTCTTTATCATATCTAATCCAATTATAAAATCATCAAAATCTTCATTTTCTACAACAAAAACATCCACCTCGTCTTCCAAATCAAATATTTTTATCTTTATTGCTATCAAGCCTTTCGTTTTTTTCACACCATTAACCGTTTTTATATATTATGCTATATTCACAATATCTTTGTTTTCTTTTACTTTAATCAGTCTTGAATTTATTAAAGATATCTGTGAACCTGTATCATAAATGCCGCTCACTTCTAGTTTATTTTTAACCGACTTCCAAAAAACAAGGAGGTTATATGTTCGGCTGTGGATTTTTTTTGTATGTTCAACGATTATTCCGCCGTTTGTGAACCGATTTTCGTAATTTTTGTTTTGTTGTATTAGGTTTCACTTCAATTTGGTACCATGTTTACAAAAGCGGTGACCTGATGATGGGATCCAGGAGTAATCGAGGGGACTCCTCGAAATTTATATGGAAACATATGGTGATTTTGGTTTTATGAGAAGTGTACTAAGAATATGCTACCAAAAAGTCAAATATTGGGTCAAGGTATACCATGGTTTCGAAGATGCTGAGAGACAGATGCTGAGAGAGAACAGAAAGCATATGCTACCATGCAATTCAAATTCATCATCATCATCATCGTCATCATCATCATTACCACGTCGTGTTAAGGTCACCAATGTCAATGGCACAAAATAGATAATAGTACAAGGCATAGGTATGGATACAATAATAATAATTATATACACAACAACACCAATTATAGGCTGTTTAAAATACACGGCGGTCGGCGCCGCAGAGGCAACGGCGTCGCCGAGCGAGCGTAAACATCGTATTCAAGTTCTAACCGGAATGTCAGGGCATGCGGTGCCGCGCTGCGAGCATTTTTCAGCACGTGTTCACTTAGATTTTTTAAATGTATTGTTTAAATGTATCTATCTATCTACCTGATATTTTGGGCCTTGGGGTATGCCGTATGACTCTTAACAGTCTTAACAAATTGTAATAAGATACGTAGAATATACGCAGTACCACCGACGACCACTTATAAATTCGCGGACTATGACGGAGGTCAAATTAATAACAATTATACGAGATCAATTACCACTCAATATTATGATTTATGTTGTCAATTCAATGCTCACTGCTCACACCAAGCGGCAAGCTCACTGTTGAGTTGTCAGTTGCTTACAAACTTTCAACAACGCGACAGAAATCTGTTACAAGTTACAATTACCTATATAAAACTTCTACGTACAAGCGATAGCGCGACACAGGAGCGCCTCAGTGACATCTAGTGAAAACAATATGAAACTATTTTTTTATACAATTTGAATTGACACTAACAGTTTACCTACTAGGTAACTAAAAAGAGTGAAATTATTATTTTTAACAAAAAATTAAAACCGACTTCCAAGGTAAAAACAATATTAATAGCATCCTTATAATATGAACTAAAAAGTATTAAATAATTTTTCCTATCTAATATGTAGTGCCTTTTCCCGAATTCAGCTAAACCTCAACTATTTCTGTACCTACTCAATCTTCATAATTTTGAAGTCGGTACCAGAAACCTGTCAAAGAAATAAAGATTCAGCTATATCTGGTACCGACTTCAAAATGATGAAGATTGAGTACAGAAATAGTTGAGGTTTAGCCGAATTCGGGAAAAGGCACTACATATTAGATAGGAAAAATTATTTAATACTTTTTAGTTCATATTATAAGGATGCTATTAATCTAATAAAAGCTTGATCTTGATTAATGGTGTACTTACTCGTTTTTTTTTCGGTATTCATATCTACTTCAATAATAGAGTTATTATTTACGTTCCTTGTTCTGAAAACCCTTTCAGATTCAATTTTATTCTTCTTGAACCAACATGACTTCTCTGGATGATATCTAATTCCTTTGTCTAAAGATTTACAGGTCTTACATGGCGTCTTCTCATAAAATTTATTTTTCTGAAGAAATGTAGTACTCTTTACTATAGTTGAGTTCTTCTTGTGCATCATACCTTCATATTTTCTTATCTCGTTGAACAAATCAGTGGTATCGTTAAGTTCTTTCCTATTTAATTTATTTAGGATAAACATGGGTAGGCCTGTTGCAATAAGATTTATCATAGTTTTCGAGTCAATTGATTTGTTTATGTTTAGTATCAGCCGTTCTTTTTTTAAAGCGTAATCAATCAACTGGCCTTCCTTATATCTGAAAGCGAAAGCATAGGTAACCATATCCCAACCTTGGTTTTCAAAAGTTTCTAAAAATTTCTTTCTCCACTCATTCCATTCAGAGTTTACTGTCAGTTTTAAGGCCATTGAGCTATACCAATCTAAACAAGATTTTTCCAAAAACAACCTTAGAATTTTTTTCTTGTTTCATTCTTTGTAATATTTAAGCGTTCACACTCTTTTTCAAAATTCTTTATCCATTGCATTGCATTACTATTCCTGCTTGTAAATTTTTCAATGATTAATTTCTCTGAAATATTTTTTAAGTTATGTTGATTTTCTTTCTTCGACGTAGTTTCTATTAGTTTTTCCAAAATATGTTGCAGGCTGTCTTTGTCTTTCGGTTGTTTCATACTAATTTCTTCTAAAAATTGATCCAGAAATTGCAAATTACCTTCCTCGTCTATGAATGAATGAATGAATGAATATTCTTTATTGCATTTACACACGTCTATGTATGTCTTCTTTAAATCTTCATTCAATTTTATCTATATTTTTCTACTTTGATGTCTTTTTTTAATCTGTTTTTTATTTTAGGGAAAGTATTCATACTCATAATGTGTGTGTGATTAATTACCGGCTTCAGCTCATCAGGTAAAACGTAACATTTTTCCTCCTCTGTACATATTGAGGTTATGGCTAACACATTGGATTTGCCGTCACTTGAAGCTATTACCTCTTCTATTAGTAAACGAAAATGTCGTTTTATAAGATAAATTATTGATTTTCAAAATAAACCACAAATTGTTGCTCTGAAAATACAAAGTTTGGTTTTATTTAACACGCTCTTACCAGCTCTTACACTTTTACAATAAGTAATTGTTGTTTGTCTAAAATCTGAAACAATAGTTTATCGATTCGATATCGATATATATCGATCGATTCGGACTATCGAGGCCCTACTGAATCATAAAAAATAAAAATACATAAAATATGAATCAAAATTTCCTTGATTTCTTTTTCAACTAAGGAACAACAGGATATATATTATTTACAAAAACTCTTCCGCGATCCATATACAAACAGGCACGTTCGAGCGCATCAACAGCGAAATATTGAATAGGGGCACGGGGCGACGCACCGTTCGCGGCGTCGTGTCGTTATCACTCGTTAGTCGTTACACGGTGACGGCTCCGCACTGTATGACGGGGTCAGGGAAGCGGCCTTATTATTTCTGTTACTGCTATGAAAACAAATATTTTTGAAGTGAAAACTTCTTTAGCGGCGTTGAGCACTTTTGTGGGATGGGTAAAAACTGTGAAACTCACGTCAGATTCTCGTGCTGATCGAAAAACCTTGGAAAAACCGTAAGACGGTTGGAGAGTAGTGTTTTTCATCGAACTCGAACTCGAACTGGAACTCTAACTCGAACTTGAACACGAATTGATTGTAAGGGTTTCGATTAATTAAAAAAATCGATATTTTAAAAATCGATTTTCACAGAAAATGGGTTAAAAATTTGATCGATTGTAAGGATTTCAATTAATTAAAAAAATCGATTTTTAATAATCGATTTTCATAAAAAATGGGTTAAAAAATGCACAACGTTAATAATCAAGTGTGATGAGCCATGGTATAATTATGGTTTTGATGATAATGAACAGTTAAATTGATGTGTTAGCTTATGCTTTCAGTTGTTTAAACGACGCCAAAATCCCCGAACCTGTACCTATAAGCATTCAAAAGTTCTGTTCGGTACCTTCGGATCCAGGATATGACCTGGTACGAAATCTTACTTTTTGGTAGCATTTACTTCGAATGCTTCAGAAAAAATTAAAATCACTGTATGTTTCCATACAAATTCCAAGGAGTCCCCTCGATTCCTCAAGGATCCCATCATCAGATCACCAGTTTTGTGAACATGGTACCAAATTCGAGTTGAACCCTATACAACACAAAAATAATATTGAAAATCGGACGACAAACGGCTGAGTGATCGGTGAACATACATAAAAAAAAATACAGCCGAACGTATTACCTCCTCCTTTTTGGAAGTCGGTCAAAAACCTTAATTATACACATAAATCGCGGCAAAATACTTGATACATGGGGCACACTAAAAGTTTTGCACTTCTAGCTAATTGGAACTATTTGAGTTTTGAATGTTATAGTTTTTTAAACGTTGCAACCTTCTTAGCAATATAGAAAAATATAAGATAAATTGGCGGGAAATCATTTGTCAATTATTTTTTATCACACATCAAAGTTCTACGTACGTAACGAAATTGGAATTAAGTCGAAAAGATTTTAGAGCGAAGATTTTTTATGATTTTAAAAGTTCTCTCTCTCCGCAAGACTGTGCCGCTCGTCTTCAAAATGATTTTGGAAGAGAAGCACCTTGTTTGAGCACCGTGAGGAGATGGTATGCTGAATTTGAAAGAGGTCGAGTTTCTTTACATGACGAATTTCGTGAAGGGCGGCCTTCAACTACCGTTAACGAAAATAATGTGGCTACTGTTAAGCGGCTAATTGAAAAAAACCCGCGGATTACCTATGAGATGATTAGAGGATTATCGGGGATTGGTATGAGTCAAATTAAAAAAAAAAATACACGAAGAATTGCGAGTTCGGAGATTTTTTTGTCGTTGGATCCCTCATGAACTGACAGCGGAGCAGAAGCAGGCTCGCATTGAATGGTGCTCACATATGCTACTGAAGCACGACCACGGACATTCTTATGCTGTTTATGACATTGTCACACGAGACGAAACGTGGATTTGTTGTTTTGAACCCGATAAAAAACAGCAATCTTGTGAGTGGGTGTTTGAAAATGAAATCAGACCAACAAAAGTGTGGCAGGCCAGAAAACGTTGTTAAGAAAATGATCGCGTTTTTTTCCTGAGCTACGGATCCCATCTGTACGATTCCACTTGGAGATCAAAAGAATGTTAATGCTGAGTGGTATTACACCATTTTTTTACCCAGGATATTAGAAAAGGTTCGCGAAAGACGACCAAGAAGCCGCATTCTCCTACATCATCACAACGCCTTTTCACACACGGTCAACGAAACAAAGTCATTTTTAGCTTCCGAAAAAGCACAACTCGTCACCCATCCTGCATTTAGCCCTGACCTAGCACCTTGTGATTTCTGTATTTTCCCCAAAATTAAAGATTTAATGAGAGGTTTCACTTTCCTCCTTATAATATGAACTAAAAAGTATTAAATAATTTTTCCTATCTAATAGTGCCTTTTCCGAGTTCGGCTGAAACTCAATTATTTCTGTACTCAATCTTCATCATTTTGAAGACGGTACCAGATATAGCTGAATCTATATACAGGATGTCCCAAAACTCAACGATAATCTGGGACCGGATGAATGGCCAAGTTATACCAGTTCCGTGAAAAATAAAATAAAAATTCCATATCACTCAGTTCAGCGATAATAGACAATTTTGTAAAAAAGTCGAAATTCGACACCCTTGGTCGCATTTTCAAGTCCTGTGATCACCAATGTCACAATTTCGCTGTGATTTTTTTAATTTCGAGATCTTCATTAACGATGCTATTGATCGCAACTACGAATTAATGCAAAAAACATTGTTAATTTAATAAAATAAGTTAAGTTTTAGTGAGTCATGGTTCACAAAAATATTGTTAGTTAACTTTGACACTTCATTTTGAAAAAAAATTGTACTACACTGCCCTTGGCAAGTTATTTAAAAAGTTGGCGCATTTAATCAAGATTTAAAAATGGTGCAACACTAGCCACTTTTCTTACCATTAAAAAATTTATTTCAATTTTTTTTCAAATTGAACTCATTTCTAAAATAATAATTGATACTTTTTTATATTAAAAGATCAGGGTATTGAGTGTGTGTAATGAACAAAAGTGATAGAATGAGATAGATAGTGACGCTGACAGTCTGTCTCACTCTAGAGCAAGACAGATCGACATTCGACTTTTAGAATGAGCGAGACGGATAGTGACGCTTGAGGGGTCGTCCGTTCACAACATTTAGTACGCATCGTTTCTTCGTCTACTGCGCATCTCTCGTATTCGTGTTACTATCGTACTAACGACTTTGGCTTGTATTACTTTGGACTTGATACCGCTTCCGTACTGACGACTTTGGCTTGTGTTACTTTGGACTTGATACTGCATTTGTACTGACGACATTGGCTTTGCTTTTCTGGACTTTGTGCTGTGAAAATAGTGTGTGAACAACATGCCGGATCTGTACACAGTACAAGAATATGCAAATATGCATCTTATCTACGGTGAATGCCGTTGTAATGCCTCTGCCGCAGCCAGATTGTATCGCGAGAGATACCCCAATGTGCAGCGTCACCCAGATTATCGCGTATTCCAAAATGTGCACGCGTCATACTCGGAAGGACGATTGCCCAGTGTTCGTACGTCCGGTGGAAGACCGCAAAGAGACTACGACGACGTAGTTTTGAATGAAATTCAAAATGACCCTAGCACTTCAGTACGTGCGATAGAACTAGCAACGGGAGTACCGAAAAGTAACGCTCATCGAATTTTAAAACGAAACGAATTTCATCCGTATCATGTGCAACGCGTCCAGAGTTAGCTCCCACGAGATTACACACCTTGAATTAATTTCTGCAGAACAATGTTAACGAAAATTCGAGAAGATCCTGAATTCCTAAACAAAATTTTATGGTCCGACGAATCTACATTTAAAAGAGACGGCTATTTGAACTTACACAACCTTCATGAATGGCACGTCGAAAATCCGCATTTAATGCGTGAAGACCGATCCCAATACCAATTCAAAGTAAACATGTGGACTGGAATTTTAAACGGACGAGTAATTGGACCATTTGAGCTAACTCAAAATTTAGATGGCGCCACCTATTTGCATTTTCTTCAAAACGATTTGCCAAATTTGTTAGAAGACGCACCGCTCAGTATTCGCAGAGAAATGTGGTTTCAGCAAGATGGTTGTCCGGCGCACTATGCTCGAGCTGTAAGGGATTATTTAAACGCTGATTATCCTGACAGATGGATCGGACGCGGTGGCTCAATTTTATGGCCTCCTCGTTCCCCCGATCTAAATCCAGTTGATTTTTTTTACTGGGGATGCATAAAAGAAAAAGTATATTCGAAAAAAATACAAAATCTATCAGAACTTCGCCAAAAAATTGCTGCAGCGTCAGAAGAAATAAATTCAAGAAATTTGGCACGACTGGTGCAAAGGTCTTTTGTAAGGCGTTGCAGAGCCTGTATTCGTGCCGGAGGCAAACAATTCGAACATTTATTGTAGTTTAAGGAGAATAATTTAATAAAAAGTTTTACGACGGTTCCTTCATTGTTTTATTAATTATTATTATGGTTTTTTACAGTAAGATTGGTTATTAACTGACTGAATTACCTCTTTACTAAAAATAATAATTTGATTTAAGACCAGAAACAAAAAATAACAAATTTTAGTAACAAAAATTCCTAATCTTGAGTTGTTCAAAATAAGCTCAATTTGGAAAAAATGAGAAATAAAAATTTTAGTAGCAAGAAAAGTGGCTAGTGTTGCATCATTTTTAAATCTTGATTAAATGCGCCATCTTTTGAAATAACTTGCCAAGGGTAGTGTAGTACATTTTTTTTTCAAAATGAAGTGTCAAAGTTAACTAACAATATTTTTGTGAACCACGACTCCCTAAAACTTAACTTATTTTATTAAATTAACAATGTTTTTTACATTAATTCGTAGTTGCGATTAATAGCATCGTTAATAAAGATCTCGAAATTAAAAAAATCACAGCGAAATTGTGACATTGGTGATCACAGGACTTGAAAATGCGACCAAGGGTGTCGAATTTCGACTTTTTTACAAAGTTGTCTATTATCGCTGAACTGAGTGATATGGAATTTTTATTTTATTTTTCACGGAACTGGTATAACTTGGCCATTCATCCGGTCCCAGATTATCGTTGAGTTTTGGGACATCCTGTATATAGCTCTGCCAGAATATTTGAAACTTAATTTGGAACTGGCGCCGACTTCAAAATTATGAAGATTGAGTACAGAAATAGTTGAGTTTTAGCCGAATTCGGAAAAGGGCACTATTAGATAGGAAAAGTTATTTAATAATTTTTAGTTCATTTTATAAGGATGTTAGTTGTTTTGTGATATTATTGTTTTTACCTTGGAAGTCGGTTTTAATTTTTTGTTAAAAATAATAATTTCACTCATTTTAGTTATCTAGTAATTAAGTTTTGCATAGGTACTTATTTTGCTATTGAATTTGTGGAGCACATTCATTTCAAATTCTTTATATTTTTTACATCAAATTTAGAATTATTATTATTTGCTTTAATAACTGAACGTCATCACTATAATTTCTAAGTACATTATTTAATTTTGTTCATAGTCATTATAATCTAGAAGTTAATTTACTTATATATTTTTAATTTTGCACTCAATTCAATGTACTATCAGAGAAGTTGATTCCTAGGCAGATGGGGGACCTACGTAGTTTGGTCGCGTTACGTCAAACTCAGCCGACAGATCACAATAATTAACATTAAATTAACACGATCCGACCAAATGACGTTGGTCTGTCAACTGCCTAGGAATCAATTTCCTCGATGGTACATAACGACAGCCTATTGGGTGTTGTTATGTACATTGTACATAATTATGTATTATTATTTTATCCGTACCTATCCCTTGTACTATTATCTATTCTGTGCCATGATACATTGGTGACCCTAACACGACGTGGTAATAATGATGATGATGATGATGATGACGATGATGATGATGATGAATTTGAATTGCATAGTAGCATATGCTTTTAGTTCTTAAAACAACGCTGAAGCTCCCAAACGTGTATCTATTAGGAGTCAGGAGTTCTCTCAGCATCTTCGAAACCATAGTATACCTTGGCCCAATATTTGACTTTTTGGTAGCATATTCTTAGTACACTTCACATAAAAATAAAATCACCATATGTTTCCATATAAATTTCGAGGAATTCCCTCGATTACTCATAGATCTTTTGTGAACATGGTACCAAATTGGGGTGAAACCTAATACAACAAAACAAAACTTTCGAAAATCGGTTCACAAACGGCGGAGTAATCGTTGAACATACAAAAATAAAAAAATATATCCTCAGCCGAACATAATTATAACCTCCTCGTTTTTTGGAAGTCGGTTAAAAATCGGTGGCCAATCCATTTTGTTGCGGTTAATATTATAAGTTATTAAGTACAACTGAAGAGTAGTTCAAAGCTCATAGCATGACCAATAACAAAATGGCCAAGCCACCCTTTTTTACCGACTTACAAAAAAGGAGGAGGTTATATTATGTTCGGCTGTGGATAATTTTTTATTTTTTATTTTATTTTTATTTTTGTATGTTCAACGATTACTCCGCCGTTTGTGAACCGATTTTCAATTTTTTCTTTTGTTGTATAGGGTTCAACTCCAATTTGGTACCATGTTCACAAAAGTGGTGACCTGATGATGGGATCCATGAGTAATCGAGGGAACTCCTCACTTTATATAGAAACATATAGTGATTTTGATTTTATGTGAAGGATCCTAGGCATATGCTACCAAAAAGTAAGATTTAACACCAAGGCATGCTATGGTTCCGAAGATACTAAGGGAACTCCGGATTCCTTATAGATACAAGTTTGGGACTTTCGGTGATGTTTTAAGAACTGAAGGTATGCCTTCAGTTCTTAAAACATCGCTACTATGCAAATTACATTCATCATCATCATCATCATCATCATAATTATCAGTACCATCACACGATGCATCGTTATGAGTTACGACCCTATTATTGGTACATTTCATAGTATTTTCGATCGAGACTCGAGTTTGTCGAGTGATTTTGAAAATTGTATCAATGTTGCTACAAAGTAAATGATTTAAACTTGTTGTTGTGGTTACGAAGTTGGTAATTTGATCTAGGAAACTCCTTTATTGGGACAAAATATATAGTTATATTATTGTAGCTTAAAGTAGTTAAAGCATAATATTTTATTCTGTTGAGCTGATGAGTTTACATGCGGAAGTTTACTAGGCTGAATTACGCCGGCGTAGTTTCCGCCGCAAATGTCAAACGCATACAAAATACGACATAATAGTGTATCACCCCTCGCGTTCGACCCGTATTTTGTATGTAATTTAAACGCGGCGGAATTTACGCCGGCGTAATTCAGCCTAGTGTGTTTAGACCCATACAACGAAAGTCACTGAACCAGAACCTTCAGAGATAGGCGTTTGAACATTTCAGCATTGCTTGATGAACTCGTGTAAGTACTCACATACGGTTTTGCTGGGTTGAGCAATCACGTAGAGTAAAAACCACGGCTCGGGCTTTCGTCTACACATTCAGCATTGCTCGATAGTTTTACTCCAGTTAGAAGAAAATTAGGCTCTACGAATAATAAAAACTACTGTCAAAAAATTTGTCAAGCTGGCTCGATTCGAGCCTTCAAACTGGCTCGATGCGAGCTGTGAGTTTTGCGGTCTACACAGTGGTTTTTGCTCGACGTCGAGTAAAACTATCGAGCAAAACTGTATGTGAGTACTTAGCACAGGGATATATGCTTGGAGTTCTTTAAGAAATTCTAAAGTGGTAGTGAACTCAGATAATAAGTTTTCATATGAAAGTTTGGGGGTTTCATCTTGTTTTAAGAACTGAAAGTATGCTATTATGCAAATTCTATTCATGATAATTCAGTAATAATATTATAGTAAATAAGTAATAAATAACGACGTGTTATAGTAGCCATTTCATGACAGGTCTGTATATTTATAGTAGGGTATGGCTCATGGCTTTTGAGACATAGCATAAAACTTTTTTGAAAACTGCCTGAGTATAGTAGTTGTGATAGTTTTATACCTAAATCCTATATATCTACAACTGACAGCTTATGTTTACCGATAAATAACTAAAAAAGTGAAATTATTATTTTTGACAAAAAATTAAAACCGACTTCCAAAGTAAAAACAATAAGTATTAATATGAACTAAAAAGTGTTAAATAATTCTTACTCTTTAATAGAGCCTCTTTCAGAATTCGTCTAAATCTCAACTACTTCTGTACATACTATAGCTTCATTACTTTGAAGTCGGTACCAGTCCCAAAAATAAGTTTCCCCGTTTTTCCTCATTTTCCTCTGTTTCTTTGCTCTTATTGGTGCCAACGTGATGTTGTATAGCTCAAGTCTTCCTCGATAAATAAGACTATCCAACAAAAAACTAATTTTTCAATTCAAAGCAGTAGCTCCACAAATTCTTTAGCTTTATAATATAAGTATTAGATATGATTTTCCCAAACATTAAGCCCGCCATTTATAAGGAATGTTAAGTCGTATGAAAAAAGTGTCTGAATATTTTTTGTAGAGAATTGATGTATGTTGTGAGTATGATCTACACTCTTGTCCTACCTATTTTTGTGATAAAATGTACGGTTTGGAAAAAAAACAGGAAAAACCTCATTTTCATACCTTTGACCTTGAATAAAATTTTTTGCACAAGGAGGATCGCCGGGGACTTTTGAGGTTTTATTTGTAATAGTGTATTTAACGTCTCTACAAATTTTCAGCTCTATGCGAATTATTCCGAGATTACGAGTTTTTTGCATCTAATTAGACCGGGCTAATACCAAATTTCAGCTTTCTTAGACTTCAGGAAGTACCCTAACAGTTTTGATGATAGATGAGTCAGTGCTAAAATTGTGGGTTTTTGGACACCTATAAAATCTTAAGTATAATAGCTACGATATTTAAACTTTGCGCATTTCATTATTTCACTTATGTCATTATATCCTAAAAATTTCATGAATCTGGCATTATCTAAACCAAAGTTACGAGGGTTCAAAAATACGACGAAACGTTTCGAGAAAAGGTAGGTAGTGCCCTTGCGCGCTTCGCTTGGCTCAACTTGGCGGGGGCACTCCCTTGCCCCCAGATCAACATTCAGTAAATGTATCAATAGATATTTTCTTTATTTTATAATTATTATAATGGCTTGGCAATGAGCACAATAGAAACAAATATAAAACTGCATATTGGGAGGAGTTCATACTTACACAGACGGCAAGCGTAAAGTATTTTTGACCGACTTCCAAAAAGGAGGAGGCAATACGTTCGGCTGCATTTTTTTTATGTATGTTCACTGATCACTCAGCCGTTCGTCATCCGATGTTCAAAATTCTTTTTGTGTTGTATAGGGCTCAACTCGAATTTGGTACCATGTTTACAAAAGTGGTGATCTGATGATGGGATCCTTGAGGAATCGAGGGGACTCCTTGGAATTTGTATTGAAACTTAAATTGATTTTGATTTTTTCTGAAGCATTCGAGGTAAATGCTACCAAAAAGTAAGATTTCGTACCAGGTCATACCCTGGATCCGAAGGTACCGAACAGGACTTTTGAATGCTTATAGGTACAGGTTTGGGGATTTCGGCGTTGTTTAAACAACTGAAAGCATAAGCTAACACATCAATTTGATTGGTCATCATCATCACAACCATAATTATACCATAGCTCATCACACTATGACCCAATTATTGGTACTTTTCGTGATATTTTCCATCGAAGCAGATGTTTTTGATGATGATTTCGCAGTTTGAAGACAGATTTTCAAAATTCTTTTTGTGTTGTATAGGGTTCAACTCTAATTTGGTACCATGTTCACAAAAGTGGTGATCTGATGATGGGATCCTTGAGGATCACTATGTGTGATCACTATGACCCAATTATTGGTACTTTTCGTGATATTTTGCATCGAAGCAGATGTTTTTGATGATGATTTCGCTGTTTGAGGACAGATTTTCAAATTTCTCGTGTTGTTATATAGGATATAATCTTAATTTTGTATACTTAACAATTACGAAAGTGGTGAGCTGATGATGGGATCTATGAGCAATCGAGGGAAATCCTTGATATTTATCAAAACACTCATAGTGGTAAAAATGTTGTTTCTAGTAAATTAAACATAATATTATGTTACGAATAAGAAAAATTTCATACAAAGGTGTCTCTTCGTCCAAAAGCACTGAACAGAACTCCTGAATCTTTAAAGATAAAAGTTTGGATATTGCAGCATCGCTTAGATAACTGCAAGCATTTACTACAATTTCGCTTACAGTAACATAATGTGAATAGTTAACATTCGTATTGGTTATTTACGCATAAAGCCTTATTTTGTAGATACTTAACTAAAAAGAGTGAAATTATTATTTTTTACAAAAAAAATTAAAACCGACTTCCAAGGTAAAAACAATAGTAATATTATGAACTAAAAAGTATTAAATAACTCTTACTCTTTAATAGTGCCTTTTTCAGAATTCGTCTAAATCTCAACTATTTCTGTACATACTACAGTCTTCATTAGTTTGAAATCGGTACCAGTTCCAAAAGTTTCAGATATTCTGACATTGACTGAACTCACGATTAAATTAGCTGGTATCGACTTCGAAGTAATGAAGACTGTAGTATAATGTACAGAAATAGTTGAGATTTAGACGAATTCTGAAAAAGGCACTATTAAAGAGTAAGAGTTATTTAATACTTTTTAGTTCATAATATTACTATTGTTTTTACCTTGGAAGTCGGTTTTAATTTTCTTGTTAAAAATAATAATTAATAATATTATGTAACAACGCATGTGGCCGATGGTACCCAATAAATCCAATTATGTAGCAGCTGATTATTTCTCTAGTGCTCATTGCCAAGCCACTATGATAATTATAAAATAAAGAAATATATTGATACATTTACTGAATATTCATTTAAATTACAAAAAAATACAAAATAAGTTGAAGGCTTGGCTTGAATGTGATCTGAAAACTTTTGACGACAGAAGTATTGAATAGGCTCTATGCAATATTTTGCTTGGCTCCTTTTACATTTCATGTTTTGGTGGGATTATTATTGTCATAATTTTTATATTTGTGTTAAGTACTCCTTGCTCATGTTTTTAAAATCATTTAGAATTACTTAAAATCATTTTAGTATACAGTATGTAAACTAAAATGATTTTAAAATCCAGGATTATAACCTGGACAAAAATGTTGCTTGTTAATGAATACAACGACTGCCGGCAGCGAGACCGACCAGACTGTAACCAGAAGAGCAAGAATGACGGATATATTATCACAAAATCAGCCGGCCTGAAATACCTTGTTTTCAAACGTTGCTACCTCCCGTGACCCGTACCATTAGAAAATAGAAATGAGGTTGTTTTTGAATTCTTCCGTATACATCATACAAACTTTTTTATGTTTGTTCACGGATAACTTCGTCGTTTAGGAACAGATTTGAATTACTCTTTATTATTGGAAGAAAAACATTTAAAAGTTGGTGTCAAAGGTTCAAAATCATAAGAAAATACTGTTTGAGAAAAAAATTACAAAAGTTGAAATAAAAAACTATATTAAATGATCAAACTTTATTTATTCAAGACAAAAAGATGTATCCAAAAAATAATAATTAATCTGAGAAAAGTAAAACATTTAACAATTTTGACAGAGCTGACCTCTTCGTCCTACTCTTATAATATATTGAGCACGGCGAAGTCGACAAATGGGACGAACTCTACCCCTTTGTTGAGAAGATGACGAGCTTATCGAAATTGAGGAAGGTGATTGATCTTCACTTATAATAACAATTTGAGGATCTAGTCGGCTTGATCCTGTATAAGCAGAAGCACTGGATGCTGCATTTCCTATCCTACCTAAACCGGCCCCTACCCCTCGTCCGGGACCACCTGATACCGCAGAGCTCGAGTCAGATCCTTGTCCACCTCCGTTAAGAACTACTGTGTTGCCGGCTCCGTTATTGATTCTAGATGCAGATGCAGCAGCAGCAGCCTGAGTAGTAGCAGCGGCAGCGCGTGCATTGTTAGCAGCGATGTTTGCGCTTTCGGGTTCTGCATTAAGACCATTGAAAAGTGCTCCGATCTCTTGTGCGTCGTTAGATCCGAGTCCAGATGAGCCTGATGAACTTGCGGAACTAGAGCTCGATGATGGTCCGCTCTCGTTTACCACTACTATATTTCCGTTGTTGTTGCGGTTGATTCCGTTTACAGCAGAAAGAGTGGCTAAATCAGACGCTTCATTGGCAGCTTCAATAGCTCCAGATACCGAAGATCCGATTTTTTGAGCGATGTTGAGTAATTCACCCATGCCAGATTGTTGCGAAGAACCGAAGGGCCCCCGAGGTTGGTTGAGGCCACCGAGAACACCCGCATTCAATCCAGATGAAGCAGACGCGCCCGAGCCTCCGATCACACCATATTGACCAGCAAGATTCTGTCCAGAAGCGCTTGACGCACTGGCTGAATTGGTGCTAGAGCTAGAAGGAGATCTCATTTGGCTTAAGATGACTTGGTTTCCACCGATGCCGTTGTAGCCGCTATTAAGACCAGATCTAGTTGAGGAAGACGACGATGCAGCCGAAGCAGCGCCGGAATTGCCGTAGGCACCGGATCCCAATCCTCCTGAGCCACCCAAGGCGCTCAAACCGCTTTGTTGAGAGTTTCCAAAACCATTTCCATAAATGTTTCCACCTGAGCTGTCAGCATTAGACAAAGCAGCGGCTGAAGCACTAGATCCGAGGCCACCTATGCCTTGTCCGTAACCATCTGTTCCCGCAGCGGCAGAAGAGATGGAGCTCAAGCCAGATCCGTCGTTAAGAATTACTGTATTGCCGGCTCCGTTATTGAGTCCAGATGCAGATGCAACAGCAGCTGCAGCGGTAGCTGCGGCATCCCGTGCATTATTAGCAGCGATGTTTGCGCTTTGAAGTTCTAAATTAAGACCATTCAAAAGTGCTTCGATCTCTTGTGCTTGAAGAGCATCGTTCGATCCGGTTCCAGATGAACTCGAGGAACTAGAGCTCGATGATGATACGCTTTTGTTTACCACTACAGTATTTTCGTTGTTGTTGCGGTTGATTCCGTTTACAGCAGAAAGAGTGGCTAAATCAGACGCTTCATTGGCAGCTTCAATAGCTCCAGATACCGAAGATCCGATTTTTTGAGCGATGTTGAGTAATTCACCCATGCCAGATTGTTGCGAAGAACCGAAGGGCCCCCGAGGTTGGTTGAGGCCACCGAGAACACCCGCATTCAATCCAGATGAAGCAGACGCGCCCGAGCCTCCGATCACACCATATTGACCAGCAAGATTCTGTCCAGAAGCGCTTGACGCACTGGCTGAATTGGTGCTAGAGCTAGAAGGAGATCTCATTTGGCTTAAGATGACTTGGTTTCCACCGATGCCGTTGTAGCCGCTATTAAGACCAGATCCAGTTGAGGAAGACGACGATGCAGCCGAAGCAGCGCCGGAATTGCCGTAGGCACCGGATCCCAATCCTCCTGAGCCACCCAAGGCGCTCAAACCGCTTTGTTGAGAGTTTCCAAAACCATTTCCATAAATGTTTCCACCTGAGCTGTCAGCATTAGACAAAGCAGCGGCTGAAGCACTAGATCCGAGGCCACCTATGCCTTGTCCGTAACCATCTGTTCCCGCAGCGGCAGAAGAGATGGAGCTCAAGCCAGATCCGTCGTTAAGAATTACTGTATTGCCGGCTCCGTTATTGAGTCCAGATGCAGATGCAACAGCAGCTGCAGCGGTAGCTGCGGCATCCCGTGCATTATTAGCAGCGATGTTTGCGCTTTGAAGTTCTAAATTAAGACCATTCAAAAGTGCTTCGATCTCTTGTGCTTGAAGAGCATCGTTCGATCCGGTTCCAGATGAACTCGAGGAACTAGAGCTCGATGATGATCCGCTTTCGTTTACCACTACAGTATTTTCGTTGTTGTTGCGGTTGATTCCGTTTACAGCAGAAAGAGTGGCTAAATCAGACGCTTCATTGGCAGCTTCAATAGCTCCAGATACCGAAGATCCGATTTTTTGAGCGATGTTGAGTAATTCACCCATGCCAGATTGTTGCGAAGAACCGAAGGGCCCCCGAGGTTGGTTGAGGCCACCGAGAACACCCGCATTCAATCCAGATGAAGCAGACGCGCCCGAGCCTCCGATCACACCATATTGACCAGCAAGATTCTGTCCAGAAGCGCTTGACGCACTGGCTGAATTGGTGCTAGAGCTAGAAGGAGATCTCATTTGGCTTAAGATGACTTGGTTTCCACCGATGCCGTTGTAGCCGCTATTAAGACCAGATCCAGTTGAGGATGACGACGATGCAGCCGAAGCAGCGCCGGAATTGCCGTAGGCACCGGATCTCAATCCTCCTGAGCCACCCAAGGCGCTCAAACCGCTTTGTTGAGAGTTTCCAAAACCATTTCCATAAATGTTTCCACCTGAGCTGCCAGCATTAGACAAAGCAGCGGCTGAAGCACTAGATCCGAGGCCACCTATGCCTTGTCCGTAACCATCTGTTCCCGCAGCGGCAGAAGAGCTGGAGCTCAAGCCAGATCCGTCGTTAAGAATTACTGTATTGCCGGCTCCGTTATTGAGTCCAGATGCAGATGCAGATGCAACAGCAGCTGCAGTGGTAGCTGCGGCATCCCGTACATTATTAGCAGCAATGTTTGCGCTTTGAAGTTCTAAATTAAGACCAGTCAAAAGTGCTTCGATCTCTTGTGCTTGAAGAGCATCGTTCGATCCGGTTCCAGATGAACTCGAGGAACTAGAGCTCGATGATGATCCGCTTTCGTTTACCACTACAGTATTTTCGTTGTTGTTGCGGTTGATTCCGTTTACAGCAGAAAGAGTGGCTAAATCAGACGCTTCATTGGCAGCTTCAATAGCTCCAGATACCGAAGATCCGATTTTTTGAGCGATTTTGAGTAATTTACCCATGCCAGATTGTTGCAAAGAACCGAAGGGCCCCCGAGGTTGGTTGAGGCCACCGAGAACACCCGCATTCGATCCAGATGAAGCAGACGCGCCCGAGCCTCCGAACACACCATATTGACCACCAAGATTCTGTCCAGAAGCGCTTGACGCACTGGCTGAATTGGTGCTAGAGCTAGAAGGAGATCTCATTTGGCTTAAGATGACTTGGTTTCCACCGATGCCGTTGTAGCCGCTATTAAGACCAGATCCAGTTGAGGATGACGACGATGCAGCCGAAGCAGCGCCGGAATTGCCGTAGGCACCGGATCCCAATCCTCCTGAGCCACCCAAGGCGCTCAAACCGCTTTGTTGAGAGTTTCCAAAACCATTTCCATAAATGTTTCCACCTGAGCTGCCAGCATTAGACAAAGCAGCGGCTGAAGCACTAGATCCGAGGCCACCTATGCCTTGTCCGTAACCATCTGTTCCCGCAGCGGCAGAAGAGCTGGAGCTCGAGCCAGATCCGTCGTTAATAATGACTGTATTGCCGGCTCCTTTATTGCGTCCAGATACAGATGCAGATACAGCAGCAGCTGCAGCGGTAGCTTCAGCATCCCGTGCATTATTAGCAGCGATGTTTGCGCTTTGAAGTTCTAAATTAAGACCATTCAAAAGTGCTTCGATCTCTTGTGCTTGAAGAGCATCATTCGATCCGGTTCCAGATGAACTCGAGGAACTAGAGCTCGATGATGATCCGCTTTCGTTTACCACTACAGTATTTTCGTTGTTGTTGCGGTTGATTCCGTTTACAGCAGAAAGAGTGGCTAAATCAGACGCTTCATTGGCAGCTTCAATAGCTCCAGATACCGAAGATCCGATTTTTTGAGCGATGTTGAGTAATTCACCCATGCCAGATTGTTGCGAAGAACCGAAGGGCCCCCGAGGTTGGTTGAGGCCACCGAGAACACCCGCATTCAATCCAGATGAAGCAGACGCGCCCGAGCCTCCGATCACACCATATTGACCAGCAAGATTCTGTCCAGAAGCGCTTGACGCACTGGCTGAATTGGTGCTAGAGCTAGAAGGAGATCTCATTTGGCTTAAGATGACTTGGTTTCCACCGATGCCGTTGTAGCCGCTATTAAGACCAGATCTAGTTGAGGAAGACGACGATGCAGCCGAAGCAGCGCCGGAATTGCCGTAGGCACCGGATCCCAATCCTCCTGAGCCACCCAAGGCGCTCAAACCGCTTTGTTGAGAGTTTCCAAAACCATTTCCATAAATGTTTCCACCTGAGCTGTCAGCATTAGACAAAGCAGCGGCTGAAGCACTAGATCCGAGGCCACCTATGCCTTGTCCGTAACCATCTGTTCCCGCAGCGGCAGAAGAGATGGAGCTCAAGCCAGATCCGTCGTTAAGAATTACTGTATTGCCGGCTCCGTTATTGAGTCCAGATGCAGATGCAACAGCAGCTGCAGCGGTAGCTGCGGCATCCCGTGCATTATTAGCAGCGATGTTTGCGCTTTGAAGTTTTAAATTAAGACCATTCAAAAGTGCTTCGATCTCTTGTGCTTGAAGAGCATCGTTCGATCCGGTTCCAGATGAACTCGAGGAACTAGAGCTCGATGATGATCCGCTTTTGTTTACCACTACAGTATTTTCGTTGTTGTTGCGGTTGATTCCGTTTACAGCAGAAAGAGTGGCTAAATCAGACGCTTCATTGGCAGCTTCAATAGCTCCAGATACCGAAGATCCGATTTTTTGAGCGATGTTGAGTAATTCACCCATGCCAGATTGTTGCGAAGAACCGAAGGGCCCCCGAGGTTGGTTGAGGCCACCGAGAACACCCGCATTCAATACAGATGAAGCAGACGCGCCCGAGCCTCCGATCACACCATATTGACCAGCAAGATTCTGTCCAGAAGCGCTTGACGCACTGGCTGAATTGGTGCTAGAGCTAGAAGGAGATCTCATTTGGCTTAAGATGACTTGGTTTCCACCGATGCCGTTGTAGCCGCTATTAAGACCAGATCCAGTTGAGGAAGACGACGATGCAGCCGAAGCAGCGCCGGAATTGCCGTAGGCACCGGATCCCAATCCTCCTGAGCCACCCAAGGCGCTCAAACCGCTTTGTTGAGAGTTTCCAAAACCATTTCCATAAATGTTTCCACCTGAGCTGTCAGCATTAGACAAAGCAGCGGCTGAAGCACTAGATCCGAGGCCACCTATGCCTTGTCCGTAACCATCTGTTCCCGCAGCGGCAGAAGAGATGGAGCTCAAGCCAGATCCGTCGTTAAGAATTACTGTATTGCCGGCTCCGTTATTGAGTCCAGATGCAGATGCAACAGCAGCTGCAGCGGTAGCTGCGGCATCCCGTGCATTATTAGCAGCGATGTTTGCGCTTTGAAGTTCTAAATTAAGACCATTCAAAAGTGTTTCGATCTCTTGTGCTTGAAGAGCATCGTTCGATCCGGTTCCAGATGAACTCGAGGAACTAGAGCTCGATGATGATCCGCTTTCGTTTACCACTACAGTATTTTCGTTGTTGTTGCGGTTGATTCCGTTTACAGCAGAAAGAGTGGCTAAATCAGACGCTTCATTGGCAGCTTCAATAGCTCCAGATACCGAAGATCCGATTTTTTGAGCGATGTTGAGTAATTCACCCATGCCAGATTGTTGCGAAGAACCGAAGGGCCCCCGAGGTTGGTTGAGGCCACCGAGAACACCCGCATTCAATCCAGATGAAGCAGACGCGCCCGAGCCTCCGATCACACCATATTGACCAGCAAGATTCTGTCCAGAAGCGCTTGACGCACTGGCTGAATTGGTGCTAGAGCTAGAAGGAGATCTCATTTGGCTTAAGATGACTTGGTTTCCACCGATGCCGTTGTAGCCGCTATTAAGACCAGATCCAGTTGAGGAAGACGACGATGCAGCCGAAGCAGCGCCGGAATTGCCGTAGGCACCGGATCCCAATCCTCCTGAGCCACCCAAGGCGCTCAAACCGCTTTGTTGAGAGTTTCCAAAACCATTTCCATAAATGTTTCCACCTGAGCTGTCAGCATTAGACAAAGCAGCGGCTGAAGCACTAGATCCGAGGCCACCTATGCCTTGTCCGTAACCATCTGTTCCCGCAGCGGCAGAAGAGATGGAGCTCAAGCCAGATCCGTCGTTAAGAATTACTGTATTGCCGGCTCCGTTATTGAGTCCAGATGCAGATGCAACAGCAGCTGCAGCGGTAGCTGCGGCATCCCGTGCATTATTAGCAGCGATGTTTGCGCTTTGAAGTTCTAAATTAAGACCATTCAAAAGTGCTTCGATCTCTTGTGCTTGAAGAGCATCGTTCGATCCGGTTCCAGATGAACTCGAGGAACTAGAGCTCGATGATGATCCGCTTTCGTTTACCACTACAGTATTTTCGTTGTTGTTGCGGTTGATTCCGTTTACAGCAGAAAGAGTGGCTAAATCAGACGCTTCATTGGCAGCTTCAATAGCTCCAGATACCGAAGATCCGATTTTTTGAGCGATGTTGAGTAATTCACCCATGCCAGATTGTTGCGAAGAACCGAAGGGCCCCCGAGGTTGGTTGAGGCCACCGAGAACACCCGCATTCAATCCAGATGAAGCAGACGCGCCCGAGCCTCCGATCACACCATATTGACCAGCAAGATTCTGTCCAGAAGCGCTTGACGCACTGGCTGAATTGGTGCTAGAGCTAGAAGGAGATCTCATTTGGCTTAAGATGACTTGGTTTCCACCGATGCCGTTGTAGCCGCTATTAATACCAGATCCAGTTGAGGAAGACGACGATGCAGCCGAAGCAGCGCCGGAATTGCCGTAGGCACCGGATCCCAATCCTCCTGAGCCACCCAAGGCGCTCAAACCGCTTTGTTGAGAGTTTCCAAAACCATTTCCATAAATGTTTCCACCTGAGCTGTCAGCATTAGACAAAGCAGCGGCTGAAGCACTAGATCCGAGGCCACCTATGCCTTGTCCGTAACCATCTGTTCCCGCAGCGGCAGAAGAGATGGAGCTCAAGCCAGATCCGTCGTTAAGAATTACTGTATTGCCGGCTCCGTTATTGAGTCCAGATGCAGATGCAACAGCAGCTGCAGCGGTAGCTGCGGCATCCCGTGCATTATTAGCAGCGATGTTTGCGCTTTGAAGTTCTAAATTAAGACCATTCAAAAGTGCTTCGATCTCTTGTGCTTGAAGAGCATCGTTCGATCCGGTTCCAGATGAACTCGAGGAACTAGAGCTCGATGATGATCCGCTTTCGTTTACCACTACAGTATTTTCGTTGTTGTTGCGGTTGATTCCGTTTACAGCAGAAAGAGTGGCTAAATCAGACGCTTCATTGGCAGCTTCAATAGCTCCAGATACCGAAGATCCGATTTTTTGAGCGATGTTGAGTAATTCACCCATGCCAGATTGTTGCGAAGAACCGAAGGGCCCCCGAGGTTGGTTGAGGCCACCGAGAACACCCGCATTCAATCCAGATGAAGCAGACGCGCCCGAGCCTCCGATCACACCATATTGACCAGCAAGATTCTGTCCAGAAGCGCTTGACGCACTGGCTGAATTGGTGCTAGAGCTAGAAGGAGATCTCATTTGGCTTAAGATGACTTGGTTTCCACCGATGCCGTTGTAGCCGCTATTAATACCAGATCCAGTTGAGGAAGACGACGATGCAGCCGAAGCAGCGCCGGAATTGCCGTAGGCACCGGATCCCAATCCTCCTGAGCCACCCAAGGCGCTCAAACCGCTTTGTTGAGAGTTTCCAAAACCATTTCCATAAATGTTTCCACCTGAGCTGTCAGCATTAGACAAAGCAGCGGCTGAAGCACTAGATCCGAGGCCACCTATGCCTTGTCCGTAACCATCTGTTCCCGCAGCGGCAGAAGAGATGGAGCTCAAGCCAGATCCGTCGTTAAGAATTACTGTATTGCCGGCTCCGTTATTGAGTCCAGATGCAGATGCAACAGCAGCTGCAGCGGTAGCTGCGGCATCCCGTGCATTATTAGCAGCGATGTTTGCGCTTTGAAGTTCTAAATTAAGACCATTCAAAAGTGCTTCGATCTCTTGTGCTTGAAGAGCATCGTTCGATCCGGTTCCAGATGAACTCGAGGAACTAGAGCTCGATGATGATCCGCTTTCGTTTACCACTACAGTATTTTCGTTGTTGTTGCGGTTGATTCCGTTTACAGCAGAAAGAGTGGCTAAATCAGACGCTTCATTGGCAGCTTCAATAGCTCCAGATACCGAAGATCCGATTTTTTGAGCGATGTTGAGTAATTCACCCATGCCAGATTGTTGCGAAGAACCGAAGGGCCCCCGAGGTTGGTTGAGGCCACCGAGAACACCCGCATTCAATCCAGATGAAGCAGACGCGCCCGAGCCTCCGATCACACCATATTGACCAGCAAGATTCTGTCCAGAAGCGCTTGACGCACTGGCTGAATTGGTGCTAGAGCTAGAAGGAGATCTCATTTGGCTTAAGATGACTTGGTTTCCACCGATGCCGTTGTAGCCGCTATTAATACCAGATCCAGTTGAGGAAGACGACGATGCAGCCGAAGCAGCGCCGGAATTGCCGTAGGCACCGGATCCCAATCCTCCTGAGCCACCCAAGGCGCTCAAACCGCTTTGTTGAGAGTTTCCAAAACCATTTCCATAAATGTTTCCACCTGAGCTGTCAGCATTAGACAAAGCAGCGGCTGAAGCACTAGATCCGAGGCCACCTATGCCTTGTCCGTAACCATCTGTTCCCGCAGCGGCAGAAGAGATGGAGCTCAAGCCAGATCCGTCGTTAAGAATTACTGTATTGCCGGCTCCGTTATTGAGTCCAGATGCAGATGCAACAGCAGCTGCAGCGATAGCTGCGGCATCCCGTGCATTATTAGCAGCGATGTTTGCGCTTTGAAGTTCTAAATTAAGACCATTCAAAAGTGCTTCGATCTCTTGTGCTTGAAGAGCATCGTTCGATCCGGTTCCAGATGAACTCGAGGAACTAGAGCTCGATGATGATCCGCTTTCGTTTACCACTACAGTATTTTCGTTGTTGTTGCGGTTGATTCCGTTTACAGCAGAAAGAGTGGCTAAATCAGACGCTTCATTGGCAGCTTCAATAGCTCCAGATACCGAAGATCCGATTTTTTGAGCGATGTTGAGTAATTCACCCATGCCAGATTGTTGCGAAGAACCGAAGGGCCCCCGAGGTTGGTTGAGGCCACCGAGAACACCCGCATTCAATCCAGATGAAGCAGACGCGCCCGAGCCTCCGATCACACCATATTGACCAGCAAGATTCTGTCCAGAAGCGCTTGACGCACTGGCTGAATTGGTGCTAGAGCTAGAAGGAGATCTCATTTGGCTTAAGATGACTTGGTTTCCACCGATGCCGTTGTAGCCGCTATTAAGACCAGATCCAGTTGAGGAAGACGACGATACAGCCGAAGCAGCGCCGGAATTGCCGTAGGCACCGGATCCCAATCCTCCTGAGCCACCCAAGGCGCTCAAACCGCTTTGTTGAGAGTTTCCAAAACCATTTCCATAAATGTTTCCACCTGAGCTGTCAGCATTAGACAAAGCAGCGGCTGAAGCACTAGATCCGAGGCCACCTATGCCTTGTCCGTAACCATCTGTTCCCGCAGCGGCAGAAGAGATGGAGCTCAAGCCAGATCCGTCGTTAAGAATTACTGTATTGCCGGCTCCGTTATTGAGTCCAGATGCAGATGCAACAGCAGCTGCAGCGGTAGCTGCGGCATCCCGTGCATTATTAGCAGCGATGTTTGCGCTTTGAAGTTCTAAATTAAGACCATTCAAAAATGCTTCGATCTCTTGTGCTTGAAGAGCATCGTTCGATCCGGTTCCAGATGAACTCGAGGAACTAGAGCTCGATGATGATCCGCTTTCGTTTACCACTACAGTATTTTCGTTGTTGTTACGGTTGATTCCGTTTACAGCAGAAAGAGTGGCTAAATCAGACGCTTCATTGGCAGCTTCAATAGCTCCAGATACCGAAGATCCGATTTTTTGAGCGATGTTGAGTAATTCACCCATGCCAGATTGTTGCGAAGAACCGAAGGGCCCCCGAGGTTGGTTGAGGCCACCGAGAACACCCGCATTCAATCCAGATGAAGCAGACGCGCCCGAGCCTCCGATCACACCATATTGACCAGCAAGATTCTGTCCAGAAGCGCTTGACGCACTGGCTGAATTGGTGCTAGAGCTAGAAGGAGATCTCATTTGGCTTAAGATGACTTGGTTTCCACCGATGCCGTTGTAGCCGCTATTAAGACCAGATCTAGTTGAGGAAGACGACGATGCAGCCGAAGCAGCGCCGGAATTGCCGTAGGCACCGGATCCCAATCCTCCTGAGCCACCCAAGGCGCTCAAACCGCTTTGTTGAGAGTTTCCAAAACCATTTCCATAAATGTTTCCACCTGAGCTGTCAGCATTAGACAAAGCAGCGGCTGAAGCACTAGATCCGAGGCCACCTATGCCTTGTCCGTAACCATCTGTTCCCGCAGCGGCAGAAGAGATGGAGCTCAAGCCAGATCCGTCGTTAAGAATTACTGTATTGCCGGCTCCGTTATTGAGTCCAGATGCAGATGCAACAGCAGCTGCAGCGGTAGCTGCGGCATCCCGTGCATTATTAGCAGCGATGTTTGCGCTTTGAAGTTTTAAATTAAGACCATTCAAAAGTGCTTCGATCTCTTGTGCTTGAAGAGCATCGTTCGATCCGGTTCCAGATGAACTCGAGGAACTAGAGCTCGATGATGATCCGCTTTCGTTTACCACTACAGTATTTTCGTTGTTGTTGCGGTTGATTCCGTTTACAGCAGAAAGAGTGGCTAAATCAGACGCTTCATTGGCAGCTTCAATAGCTCCAGATACCGAAGATCCGATTTTTTGAGCGATGTTGAGTAATTCACCCATGCCAGATTGTTGCGAAGAACCGAAGGGCCCCCGAGGTTGGTTGAGGCCACCGAGAACACCCGCATTCAATCCAGATGAAGCAGACGCGCCCGAGCCTCCGATCACACCATATTGACCAGCAAGATTCTGTCCAGAAGCGCTTGACGCACTGGCTGAATTGGTGCTAGAGCTAGAAGGAGATCTCATTTGGCTTAAGATGACTTGGTTTCCACCGATGCCGTTGTAGCCGCTATTAAGACCAGATCCAGTTGAGGAAGACGACGATGCAGCCGAAGCAGCGCCGGAATTGCCGTAGGCACCGGATCCCAATCCTCCTGAGCCACCCAAGGCGCTCAAACCGCTTTGTTGAGAGTTTCCAAAACCATTTCCATAAATGTTTCCACCTGAGCTGTCAGCATTAGACAAAGCAGCGGCTGAAGCACTAGATCCGAGGCCACCTATGCCTTGTCCGTAACCATCTGTTCCCGCAGCGGCAGAAGAGATGGAGCTCAAGCCAGATCCGTCGTTAAGAATTACTGTATTGCCGGCTCCGTTATTGAGTCCAGATGCAGATGCAACAGCAGCTGCAGCGGTAGCTGCGGCATCCCGTGCATTATTAGCAGCGATGTTTGCGCTTTGAAGTTCTAAATTAAGACCATTCAAAAGTGCTTCGATCTCTTGTGCTTGAAGAGCATCGTTCGATCCGGTTCCAGATGAACTCGAGGAACTAGAGCTCGATGATGATCCGCTTTCGTTTACCACTACAGTATTTTCGTTGTTGTTGCGGTTGATTCCGTTTACAGCAGAAAGAGTGGCTAAATCAGACGCTTCATTGGCAGCTTCAATAGCTCCAGATACCGAAGATCCGATTTTTTGAGCGATGTTGAGTAATTCACCCATGCCAGATTGTTGCAAAGATCCGAAGGGCCCCCGAGGTTGGTTGAGGCCACCGAGAACACCCGCATTCAATCCAGATGAAGCAGACGCGCCCGAGCCTCCGATCACACCATATTGACCAGCAAGATTCTGTCCAGAAGCGCTTGAGGCACTGGCCGAGCTGGCCCTAGAGCTAGATGGAGCGCTACCTTGGTTTACGATAATTTGGTTACTGCCACCGGATACTCTCTGTATTTGTTCTTTTTCTTTTATTATCCTTTTGCGTCCTGAACTGTCTGTTTCAACTATAAACTTTAAAACTTCTACGTTTGCCTCTTTATTTTCGTCAAAGTTTGCATCATCGTCGATTATTTCAAAGTTCGACAATGTTTTATATATATTGCCCTCTTCGTCGCTTATCTCAGAGCTTGTTTTGTTATTATTGTTTTCTAATATTCGCAGTAATTTGTCATCATTGATATCATTTTTATTTATATGATTGGAAGATGCATACTGGAAGACAAATTGAAAAAAATATTAAATTACTTTTATTTTTAACCCTTTATCAAACGGAAAACTTTTTTTGAGATAAATGAAATCTAAGACTGGTTTTTAGGTAAGATGGGATTACCGATCCGTAGATTACAAAAAAAATAATTAAAAAATGGATAGGGGGTGGGGAAGGGGGGTTTTTGCGGAGGGAAATAATTTCCCGTTATTCGTTAAATGCGTTAAATTTTCGCAAAATTATATTAAGTGGGAAATTTTTTCCCATGTCCGGTACGGTCACAAACTTTTATTTTACTTGAACTAGTAGTTGCCCCCCTGATTTTTTTTAAATATTTTTTTAGTAAGTAATTTAAAGTATGTAACATACAACCCAAAATACAAGATGATTGTTATTTGTACCAGACAAACGGCAAAAAATATATTTAACTAATAATGTAAATATATTTAACTACTACTACTACTACTACTACTATTTACTACGGGAAAATAGAAAATTTTGTGTGCAGACACAAACAATGGGAAATAATTAGCCACTTACTAAAACCTAAAAAAATGTAGTAAATCTTACTGTTATTTTAAGCCAAACACACAGAAAATAAGTCTAGTTTATGATTGTATTCAGTATATCCACTTACCAGATTTTTTTTCACATATAATTAAAAAAAAACTAACGAAAACTGGTTTTTAGGCAAAAAAATCGTGATTTCTGACTTTGACTTTGCCATTTGGTGACATATGGCGGCCATTTAAAAAAATTGCCATTATTCAAATTACAAATGTTTCTAAAATTTTACATCTCCATAAATGACATTCCTAGATGCTGCCATTAAAAAAAATAAAATATTTTGTGGCTTAGGAGGAATTGGGAAATAATTTCCCGATATTTTATTAAGGGTTAATACTCAAGATTGAAACATCTTCAAGTTTTCACCACTCTTATCATCATTATCGTCATCGTTAATATTGTATATACCAAATCGGGACAAGTTGCACATTATTTACGAGTGCCTTAGCTTTTAGTTCCGTAGTCGCCATTATATTTTGATGAATTTTACTTTATTTTTTTTATATTTTTAATTTTCTTTTATTTTCTTACAAACTATGTTTTTCATGAACCAAATATTTAAATGTCTTTTTGTTATTTAACAATAAACTACGTTTCGGCATTGAAACCAGGGATCAGTGTTTTTATGCCGGTAACACTTTTTTACGTAGGCAAAGCCCTTTTAAAAGCTGTATGTAGCTGCTTGTAAGTAAATATTATATATAATTGCAAAAAAATTCTAAAAAATTGTAGCTCACACGTGCACACTGCGCAGATTAATTTATAGTACTTTTAGTACTTTATCTTTGGTTAACTGGCTTTAATTATATTGATAATAAACATTAATACTTATTTAGATAAGACTTACTTGGAGTGCACAGCACAAGATCACGAAGGTTGTGACTCTCATTTTGAGAGTGGGAACCACACTGATGATTATGACAAAATTTTACTGCCTTTTATACTAAAACATTGAATAAGAATTCACGTCATGAAGAAGAAAATTTGTTTGGACTTTATTTCAATATTGACATAATTATCGATTATATTATTAAGATCTGTTATTAATAAAAACCTACAGGTGGTACGGATTAATTTGAACAATAGGTACAAATTAATGAGTAACTATTGTTAAAATTTGCAACAAATTGACAGCTATTATTTTGTAGTATATATATTAAACATAATATAATATCGTCACTCTACAAATAAATGTATGTGATTTACTTGTATGGGATTTTACTTCAGGCAAACCTATTGTAAGGATTTTGAAACAATATAATAACAATAATCCCACCAAAACTGTTAAAAATGGGGGCAAGTTCCGCCTTAAAAAAGAGTTGAAATCCAACCCAATGCAAAATTTAGATACACTTTAAAATCGATCATAATCATCTTCATCTACAGCCTGCTCCATAATACCTACTTCTAATTTGAATTTGGCAGGTTAATTAAATCATATAAATATCTAATATTTAAATTATTTAATTTGTATAATATAATTAATCAAGTGCAACGTATAGCATGAAAACCTGCCAAGTTCAAATTAAGAAGTATAAAGGATCAGGCTGTTGATGAAGATGATTATGATCGATTTTGTAGTGCATCTAAACTTGTCATTGGATTGGATTTCAACTCTTCTTTAATGCAAATAATTAGCCAATAGGAACTTGGCCCCTTTTTTAACAGGTATGTCATTGGTGGGATTTCATTACTTTTTTTTCGAGAAATCGAACCTATTTTTTTATGCCACGCCTGCACCTATTCTCAAACTAAGGGTGGATTGCACCAAATTACTTTAACTATAACAGCTGTAACTTCAACTATAACTTTAACTATAACTCCTTCCACCCTCCTCGTCGTGTTTTCATTGTATCACAATGGTACATAAGAATTTTTATCTCAAATCCGTGGATGGGCCGACTCACGCTTGACCGATTTCTTAATTTTTTGATAATTTACATATTATAACACACAACCTGTGTGTCAAAACGTTGTCCTAACGCTAGGAGAATTGGAAGTGGCCTAGAGGTTTCGATTACCGGTCAGTGAGTGAGTGAGTGCCAAAATTTGCTATTTTTACATGTACATATTTCAGGATCTACCGAAGCTATATCTATGAAATTTGGTATGCTGCTTAAGTACTAGTATATAATTACGTAGGTATAATTACATAGGTATAATTGTATCTTAGCACTTGCAATAGACACTGAGCTACAGAGGGGTCAAAAGTGCGTCGAAACGGTTCGGAACGGTAAATAGTGCACGGCAAGCACTCGGCCTGGAACTTGGCCTGCGTACTTCCGTGCGCTTAGATATCTATGGACGCTTTACACCCGTGTCTGGTCCCGTGGTATTAAGTTCCGGGGGAGACTCCGGAACGAAGCGCGTCACGTCGCCGGCAATACGTGACAAAGTGTAGTTTTTTTCAAGTATATCATAATAATAACATGACGACCTCTGTGCCTCAATCGGTTGAGTGTGTGGTAGCTCAAGCCGGGGGTCGCGGGTTCGAATCCCGCTGACGGAACAAAAAGTTTTCAATGTTCCCGGGTCTAGGTGTGTATTAAATATGTGCATGATAATTATAATAATTATTAATCTTAAATAGGTACCAGACAACGGAAATATATTTAATACTTTTATATGTACATTGAAAATAAACTTGAAATAAAAATCGACCAAGTACGAGTTGAACTCGCGCACGAAGTGTTCCGTACCACTACAGAGCAAAAATAAGCTAAAAATTGAATTTTTTGTATGGGAGCTCCCCTTAATTATTTAATTTGTTTAAATTTTATTATTAATTATTAAAGTACAAATACAATTAAGTATTTTGTGAACATTTTAATTGCATATAACATGTGTTGTCGTTATTGATTAAGAGCAAAAAATTGCAAAAAAATCACGTTTGTTGTATGGGCGCCCTGCGCTGCCCTGGGCTGCCTGCCTGCCTACCTGCCTACCTGCTTGCCTGCCTGCCTGCCTGCCTGCCTGCCTGCCTGTCTGTCTGTCTGTCTGTCTGTCTGTGGCATCGTAGCATCCAAACGGGTGGACCGATTTTGATCTTGTTTTTTTTTGTTTGGAAGCTGACATGATCGAGAGTGTCAGTTCATAGCTATAGTTCATCATCATCAGCCTGCTCATTGCTGAAATATCACGGCGTATCTGGTTCCTGATAGGCCGATTAGCAACTTGCAGTCGTTTGATGGGTTTTATATTTTGCATTCTGGATCGTGACACTTATGGATATCTAAGAAGCTTGTTGAAGCCACCCGAGACCCCAGAGCTGGGAGCTACCTGGCACAGCGGATAGCAATTGCCATCCAACGTGGCAATGCTGTCAGATTGCTGGGCACTCTGCCAGATGGGGACGACTTGGGCAAGTTTTTCTTTTTATAGTTTTATATTTAAAGTTTGTATATATATATCTGTATATTTTAGATTGTATTTTTGCTTAGATTTTTATCATATTACTAGATGACGCCCGCAACTCCGTTGCGCCAAAACTCGTTTATCGCGCGGGAACCGCGCATTTTTCTGGGACGAAAAGTATCCTATGTCCTTTCCCGGGACTCAACGTATCTCCATGCCAAATTTCAGCCAAATCGGTTCAGCGGTTTGGGCGTGAAGAGGTAACAGACAGACAGACAGACAGACACACTTTCGCATTTATAATATTAGTATGAATTCATAACATTTATTATTGTGTTGTTCTCCAATATGTAAATGTCATCTTATGAATATTGTATAATATGCAACTTTTCGCCATCGTCCCACGCAAAAAATATACCATCCTCATCACCTTGATGAGTGGCAGTCTTCCATAGTGCGATTTTCGCGTAACTTTCTGCCGCGCACTGTAAAACTCTGGAACGAACTGTCACCAGCAGTATTTCCGGACCTATACGACTTGCAAACCTTCAAGAAAAGAGCGTATTCCCTCTAAAAAGGCCGGCAACGCACCTGCAGCTCTTCTGTTGTTACGAGTGACCATGGGCAACGGTAGTTGCTTACCATCAGGTGACCCGTTTGCTCGTTTACCCCCTTATTTAATTAAAAAAAAAGAGTTATGAGCCGAGGGGTTTTCTTCCAGGGAGGGGGGGAGAGAGTTTCACAAGAGTGATGTTGGTGAAGTCTTGAAAGTTTGCTTGCCCGAAGGTACTTGTGCCTTAGCCGTGGGAACTGACACCATTACTCAATACTAAAAGTAATGAGTAGTGGAAATTTCTCATTAATTATTACTAGAAGTAATGAGTAATGAAACGTCAATCAATGCATTAACTAAAGTAATTCATTATTTGCAACTCTGAGAAGAAGATACTATATTGTTCTGTACAAAAGTATTATAATTACAATTTTTATTTAATAAAATATGTCATAGATAGATATTTCTTCACCAGTAAGTAATTTCAGACACAATGTATTTATTTTTAAATAATCAAGGTTTTTTCTTGAATGTAATTTCAAAAATAGTAAAATAATAAAAAGCCCGATAGTCGGCGCTTTTTGCCGACTAGTCGCCGACTACAAAAGTAGCCGAATAGTCAGTCGGCTTTACCGACTAGTCGGTGACTAGACTGCACATCTCTACAATTACCATTGAATTGACATGATCCGACCAAATAACGTTGGTCTGTCAACTGCCTAGGAATCAATTTCCTCGATGGTACATACACGTTTTTTTACCCGACTGCCGGGAGGGTTACGTGTTTAGCGCGTATCTTGTATGTTTGTAATATTCTTCCTTACCTTGTATCTTCAGAACCGCTGAACGGATTTTCACATTTGAGGTATCGTTAGATTTAACTTGATGACCCAAGTGCTCTTAGATAGGTGACATTTAAAACAAACCAAAATGGCAGATGTTTGACGCCATATTGTGAGAAAAAAATTCTACCAAGTGTATATTCGAGTGGGGTATCAAAATGAATGATTTTAAACACTGATTCTAAATAAGTATATAACTTGCAGTTTTAATATTAAATAGAACAATAAATCTACATTAATATTATAAAGAGGAAAGATTTGATTTTTTGTTTGTTTGGCTTCGAAACTACTGGACCGATTTGAAAAATTCTTTTACCATTGGAATTCTACATTATTTTTGCTGAACATAGGTTGAATTTGTACCGTAAGATATTTGGGTTCTTCGGACACAAGGTGTAAAAAATCAACCAGAAAAGTTACTTATTTTACGTACTGTTACATCCCTAGTTACTTAGTACATTACGTTTAATAAGCATTTCTATATTCTACCATATTTTTCCGTTTGCGTTGCAGTTTTCGTTTAGCATTCATTTTAATTCAATTTATCGAACAGTTACAATCTGGAAGCCGGGCTAGTAAGGTGTGGGAAGTCGTAACTTGTAGCAAAGTGTAACTAATTTTAATTTTGGGAAAATAAATTAGTTTAGGGTGAACTTTTGTTTTTTTTTTAAACTTAGACAGAGGGTACTGCAAAACAAATTGGTGTCAGAAGTCTGCAGTAATTTGATCCCGAAAAAAAAGGATAACGTTTTAGACCTAGGGATCATGAACCCGTGGCACCCGTGCGCCGTGTTTAAAGTTTTTGATCGACGGTAAGACTCCGCCACCGAAGGCGCGAGCCCGCACCACGTTTTTGGACGACAATAAGCCTCCGCACCTCTGCGCGAGCCTGCTCCAACCGGTTCACACACTCGGACGACGGTCAGCCTCAGGCCCTAGCCTAAGCCCGTTCCAGCTACAACCCCACGAGGACATCGGTCTGCCCCGGCAGTTTCAACAGCGGTACTGTGCTGTCTGAGCCGCTCCAGTCTAACTCGCCAGGGCCACATCATCGGCCCCCAGCTCCGGGTAAAGCGTAGCCTCTGCACGCGACTCCGGCTCCACTCCAGTCTCCACGACAACGGCATGCAGGTTATCGTCGTGTTCCTGTGTTTCTAATTTTTCTAAATCCTCTGTTTCTACTAAATCCAAGAAATTGTGCTAAATCAAAAGTGCTAAATCTAAAGTGTTCTAAATCGTGAAGTGAAATCTAAATCTAAAATTTACAAACTCTTAAGTCTAAAATAATTCTAAATCCTAGTTTATTATATTTTTAATTTCTAAATTTTTGCTGTATTATTTCTAATTTTTATACAAGTTCAGCATAACATAATAATTCATAATGTCAGTCAAGGGAGAGTCATCTAAAGACAAAATATCCGAAAAATTAACACTTTCATTTTTAACTAAATTTATTAAACCTTATTCTGGTGACAGAGAGTCACTTCCTGCATTTTTCACAAACTGTGAAAATGCTATGCTATTAGCCAGCCCAGAACAGAAATTAATTTTATGCAAATTTATTATATCTGAATTAGAAGGCAAAGCACAAGTCGCCTGTAGTTTAAAAACATTTTAAAATTGGGCGGAATTAAAAACATTTTTACGCTCAACTTTCGGCGAAAAGAAACACGCAACTCATTTATTATCTGATCTTCAGAATTGCAAACAAATGTCTTATGAAGATGTTGTAAAATATTCACTTAGAATAGAACAAATTTTAACTCGAATTCAATCCAAAAAAATGATATCCATTATAGTTGCGTAGACGAGAAAGAACTTCCCGGCCGTATTGCGGCTATGGAAGAACTCGCTTTAAATACATTTTTATTGGGCTTAAATTCTTCTATTTCTACTATTGTTAGGTGTAAAAATCCTAAAACCCTCAGTGATGCAATTCAATATGCTACTGATGAGGAGAAATTATTCAATTTTTCTAAAAATTGCACTAGGGCTCAAAAACAGTGCTCTATCTGTCATAAATTCGGGCATGGCTCTTCTGAATGTTACAAAAATAAAAAGCCTGATTTCCAGAAATCTTATCACGTAATAATTTTAATTCTAACTCAAATTCTAATTTTAATTCTAACTCTTATCCTAAAAATAATTCTATTTCAATGCCTAATAATAATTCTAATTTTCATGCTAAATCGTGTAATTATTGCAAAAACGTCGGTCACACGATCATGGAATGTCGTAAGCGTCAATTTAATATGAAACGCCGCGTAAACGCTGGCAACGCACAACGTCTGTCAAAAGAACAGAGTCATTTAAATTTTAATGGCCAAAATAATTGCCAAATGTGTAAAAATATTTCTAAATCAAAACACGTCTCATTTTCTAACTCAATTAATACAAATTCGTCTCAATCGTCTCAATCTAATAAATTAATTTCTACTAATTCTAACTTAAATAATCCTAAATCTACATCTCGGTCAGATGAACCGAGTCAAATTAATTTTAAGGACGAAATTGTCCAAAATACTAATTCTAATATTAAAAATAAGTCACTAAAATCTAACATAAATCCTAGTTCTAGTTCTAAGTCTATATACGAAATTAATAATTATACTAAGAAGGTGTCATTGCCTCATACTTATTTGCATTGTAAGCATGCACCGGGATCGGGTATGCTATGTTTTATAGTTGATACGGGATCAGCCATCAGTATTATCAAGGGGTCCTGTCTAACACAAATTCCAGATCTTTCACATGAAATCGTTAAGCTAAAAGGCATTAACAGTTCCGAAAATCCTGTCGAGACATTAGGGACTTTTCATCTAGAATTTTCTATATCTTTCGAAAAATTTAATTACAAGTTTCATGTGACAAATGATGACATAAATTTCACTAATTACGATGGTATTATCGGTAGTGATTTTTTCAATTTCTTTAAGTCTAACATTGATTATTCTTCTAAATCTATGACTATTAATAATCATTCTGTTCCTATTGTTTACACTCAGCCAACGTATATCATTCCTCGGCTCGTGTGGAAGCCTGTATTGAGTGTACTGTATCAAATTTCTCGCCCGAGCTTTATCATAACAATGATAATAATAATAATAATAAACATTTATTCAGTACAAACACATTACACCACATTACAATAAACATTTCACAAAAAAGACAATAAGCATAAAATAAAAAACAAAAATAATATAAAAAGGAACATTAAGAAATAAGTGCCAGATGGACATAATATACTGTAGGTAGGTGTATATTTGGGTAAAGATAGCAAACTACAATGCAGTGTAATGCGTATTCCACCGAAAAGGACCCCACTCAGGTGATGATCACAGTATAGTACCTACACCGCGATCCCTGGTGTTCTGTGGGGCCTTGTTGCCAATCGCTCGACAGATGCACACTGGCGCCAGCGCAAAGTGAACAATAAGATAGTAAAAAAAACTTAATAAATACTTACATTATAAAAAATAAATAAGTCGATAAGCCTAAAAATGATGTGAAAGAACATGTACATATTTAATAGGCATATTATGCGTATATATATATATATATATATATATATATATATATATATATATATATATATATATATATATATATATATATATATATATATATATATATATATATACATTTTATAGTGTAAAAATAAAATAGTGTATAATATAAGAATTCTCTTTCATCTAAACTGTAATATGACGTCACGTCATAGATCAAAACAGGTGGCGCCCGGCTGGCGACTGACCTACATAGCGACATGAAGCTCTAGTTCTAGATCATACCTTAAGTCAAGGCGTTTATGTCGCTAATTGCATAGTAAAAGTCAAACCTAATGGAAAAGTGAACCTTTTCCATTAGGTTTTAAATACCACTGAGTCCGATATTGAGGTCAAAGATTATAACGTAAAATTAACACCATTCGAAAATGAATGTCTAAATAATTCAAAAAATGGTATTAGTATAAATTCTATTTCTAGTTCCAAATCTAATCGCGCAAGTGAAGTACTAAATTCAATTCGATGTTCTCATTTAAATAATGAAGAAAAAAAAGCTCTCTTAAAATGCGTCTCGTCTTACACTGATATTTTCCATTTAGATGGCGAGCTTTCAACTTGTACTAGTGTCCTTGAATACAGTATTAATACGGGTGACACTCCTCCTATCCATGTTAAATCCTATCGTTTTCCTGAATGTCACAAAGCAGAGGTCGTTTCCCAAATCCGTAAAATGCTAGATCAGAAAATAATCCGGCCTTCTTCTTCGCCTTGGAGCGCCCCAGTTTGGGTAGTCCCAAAAAAGATAGACGCTTCTGGCAAACAAAAGTGGAGAATCGTCATAGACTATCGTCGCCTTAACGACGCCACTGTTTCAGAGTCTTATCCACTGCCTCTTATCACAGACATCCTAGATCAACTAGGTCATTCAAAATATTTCAGTACCTTAGACTTAGCAAGTGGGTTCCACCAGTTAAAAATGAGTCCCAAGGACGCCCCAAAAACGGGTTTTACAATTAGCACTAATTCAAGTATGTCTGGACATAATGAGTTCACCAGAATGCCTTTTGGGTTGAAAAATGCCCTAGCCACGTTCCAGCGGTTAATGAATACCGTATTGTCAGGCCTACAAGGTCTAGATTGCTTTATATATCTTGATGATATCGTTATTTTTAGCCAAAATTTACAAGATCACATTGAAAAATTAAAGCGCGTTTTCGACAAACTTCGTCAAAGTAATTTGAAGCTTCAACCAGATAAATGCGAATTTCTTCGACATGAAGTCGCTTATCTTGGTCATGTCATCACCGATAAAGGTGTCACTCCGAATCCTGATAAGGTCAAGGCCGTTTCCTATTTTCCAGTTCCCAAAAATCCTAAAGACATCAAATCCTTCTTAGGTCTAATAGGCTATTATCGCCGTTTCATTGATAATTTTGCAAAGCTTACTAAGCCTCTTACATGTCTCTTAAGAAAAGATGCTGTATTCCACTGGAATGCGGAACAGCAACAAGCATTAAAAGAAAAATTAATCTCTGCTCCTCTTCTCCAGTATCCCGATTTTTCTCAACCTTTTAATGTTACTACAGATGATAGTAATTATGCTGTAGGCGCAATTCTTTCTCAAGGTCCTATAGGCAAGGACAAACCTATAGCATACGCCTCGCGAACTTTAAATAAGCCTGAAGGCAATTATTCTACGACGGAAAAGGAACTCTTAGCAATTTTATTTGCCGTCAAAATTTTAGACCATATTTATATGGCAATAAATTCAAAATCGTCACGGATCATAGACCACTTGTATGGTTATTTAATGTAAAAGATCCAGGTAGCAGACTCATTCGCTGGCGCTTGAAACTCGAGGAGTGTGATTACGAGATTGTTTATAAGCAAGGTCGTCTCAATTCTAATGCCGACGCTCTATCTAGGTGTCCGGTCAACGCACTTAATATAAATAACTTAAATAATTTAACCTATGAAAAATACTTTAAAAGTCAATTTACTAATCAACTTCCTATTTCTAATACTATTATTGAAGAATGTACACAAGGTTTACATTTATCTAAATTAAATAATATTGCGTGTCCAGTTTCTCTAGATTTCGACAATTCTGTTCCGCATTGCGAAGAAATTTTATCGCAGCTAGAAAATGCAGACGAATTACTAAATTCTGAACGTGAGCCGTTCACAATTAAACATTATAATTTAAGAGATAAAAATTACTATTTCCTTTTTACCAAAGTCCATCACTTTGATGAAACTCATTATAAAGATGTTTTTAATCTATTAATTAAATTAAGAAATATTTTAGTCGATTGCCAAAATATTACGGATCTTGCTATTTCAGATTTTTCAGATCCATTTTCTAAGTTATCGTATACTAAAATTTATAACATGATTTCCTATATTTTTCATGATACTAATATTAAAATTTATATTTACAAAAATCAATTAATTTATCCTACTCCGGTAGAAGTTCCTAAAATTTTAAAAGAAAATCATGATTCGCCTATTGCGGGTCATCCAGGTTCTCAAAGGTAAAAGAATTAAAGCCAGTTATTACTGGAAAGGAATGCGCTCTGATATTGAGCATTATGTTAAAAAATGCAAACTTTGCCAAATCAACAAGCCTTTACGTAAATCTAATAAAGCTCCAATGGAGATAACTTCTACTTCTGCAAGGCCATTTGAGAGATTAGCTCTGGATATTGTGGGCCCTCTGCCCGACGCGGGTTTCCAAAATTTTAAATTCATCTTAACGTTGCAAGATGATCTTACTAAATTCACAAGCGCTTATCCTATGGTTTCGTCGACAAGTGACGAAATAGCTCGAAATCTTGTTCATTTTATGTCTCTTTTCGGATTTCCTAAAACTATTTTAACAGACTTAGGTACGCCCTTTACGTCTGATTTATTTAAACAATCAACTGAAATTTTAAAAGTAAAAGCATTATTTACTACTCCTTATCATCCTTAAACAAATGGCGCACTAGAACGCTCTCATGCAACTTTAAAAGAATATTTAAAATCTTTTGTCAATGAAAACCAAAACGATTAGCATTGCTATTTATTTACTGCAATCTTAGCTTATAATACGACGCCGCATTCTTCTACTAATTTTACGCCACATGAACTATTGTTCGGCTATAAACCTTCTATTCCTAGTTCTTTATACGAGAGTAATAATAATACTACTTATAATGAATATATTCGTGCTTTACAATATAGAATGCGCTTTAGTGGCGAAAAAGCAATTCAGAACCTTATTAGTAGTAAAGAGAGGTCAAAACAATATTATGATTCTAATTCCCGCGAAATTTCTTATAAGTCAGGCGATATGGTGTATTTAAAACACCATCATAGATTAAGAAAAGCCTTATCTCCTAAATGGAAAAGCCCATATAAAATTCTGAAAATTCATAACAAACATAATGTGACTCTACAAATAGGTCGCAAAAATGTCAAACATCATACTAATGAAATTAAGCCTGCCACTTCTTAAATTTCTATCTCTATGTTATAAAAACACATTTCGTCTCTTTCTTTTCAGAATATTATGCTGTCATGGCTTTTTCCGCAGCGACGCGGAGTCAAATATCATTCCTATATCGCATAGTCCAGGAATTTACTTTGAACCTATTACTTATGTTAATTTTTATAATGATTACTGGAAAGTTGTTACGCATATCGATTTATTTTCTACTAGCTATTGCCCGCGACTTCGTCTGCGTGGACTTCAGTTTATAGCGCGCGGTGTCAACAAAATTGGTGTCAAATTTAAAAGCTTTTTAAAACCCTGGTACCCCTTAAATCAAAATAGCCAAAAACAGCAGCTGTGCAGTGTGCACATAATATTTCATTTTTTTAAATTAAACTTTATTTATACCAAATTTAAAGCTAACCATTACACAACTTTAGTTTTACCCATAAACTATAGTTTATCATTGGTATGTTTAAGGTTACGTCACTACATAAAGTACTGAGTAGTGAGTAGTGAGTTATTTAATTACGTGTATAACAATCGAAATTCGAAAGAATCGAAAAATGTAACTTGACATGGTACCATGACTTATAGAAAGATTTATGAGCAAGCGATAGCGCGATGTAGGCGATGTAGGCGCCATCTGTTATGAATTTTTGGAACTAACTTATTTTTAACAAATTTACGCATTTTCACCCCCTTACAACCCATTTTTAAAGCTAAAAAGTAGCCTATGTCCTTTCTCAGGCCTTAGACTATCTGTGTACAAAATTTCATTACAATCGGTTCAGTAGTTTTGGCGTGAAAGCGAGACAGACAGACAGACAGAAATACTTTCGCATTTATAATATTAGTATAGATTGAACCTTATTTAAATAAAATACACAATCTTTTATCTAATACAATTGATATTTGTAACAAGATTCAATCGCAAGATTTAAATTATTGTAAAGACATATCTAACCCTATCGAGGTCTTAGTTCATAGTAACAGTATTAAATTACAATCTTTGTCTCATATTATTTCCGATCATAAGACTAGTAAAGTCGAACGGTCACTAGAGTTTGGTGGCGAAATTTTAAAGTTTTTCTTCAGCACGTTAGATGCTGACGATGCTAGAAAATATGATGCTGCAATTGAGTCTTGTAAGAAAAGCGAATCTGAAATGTTTCATTTAATGCGTGATAATATACACGTTATAAAGTCTACAATTAACTATTTTAATACTACTATTTACAAGCTCAATCAAAATAAAATGAAATTAAATACGCAAATTAATAATATTGTTACGTGCTAGGGTTCGAGGATTCGGAGAGAAGGACCTGGTGACTCTCTTGAAGACTTTATTCACAAACACTATCTCACACAAATCACTAAATCCAAACACTAAGCACTAGATCCAAATCACTGAGCACTATCACTGTCCTAGGTCGTAGCCGAGTTTTAGGTCACTATCACAATCACTCACTATTGATCACTTGTTCTCACTTCGAAGTCGCCTTGATGATCGCTTGTATCAAACTGAACTGATTGCCGGCTTGTTTATCTTTTATATGGCCCGCCATACTTTCTGGAACGTTCCATTCTGGATTGTTTGCGTAAACACGCAATTCACATAAACAAGGGTTGGACTTTTCTAGAAAGTACGCGCAACTGTCGCGCGCAGGTAAACAACTGCTCGTATCCGTAACACTACTCCCCTCTTAGAGATGCTCGTCCCGAGCATCGTTGTTACTGCCATGATAACGCGCCAAACAGTCTATGTGTACCACTTTGAATGTGCCTCTTGGTTGCTTTTAAATCCTGTAAGTCACATCATTCAATCGGGTAACCACTTTATATGGGCCGTCCCACTTGGTATGCAACTTTGGAGATTTCCCTTTTCGGCGAGTTGGGTTATGCAGCTATACCAGTGACCCTTCTTCGAAGCCGCTCGTGTTCGATTTCCGGTCGTATCTGGTCTTCATGTTCTCACTTGACTGTAACCCATTTTCCCGAACCATGGCGTGTATATAACGCATTTTTTCCCTTAAATCGCAGACATAATCTGGTACCGTTTTTGGTTCCTCCGGTGACCCTCCTGTCAAAATGTCTACTGGAACTCTTAGTTCCCTACCGTAATTGACATACGCCGGGGTAGCTTTTATGCTTTCATGCTCGGCGGTACGGTACGACAGAAGGAAGAGTGGTATATACTTGTCCCAATCCTTTTGTTTGTCATCTACTAATTTCGCCAAATGCCTCTCAAGAGTCTGGTTAAATCTCTCAACCATTCTATCAGATTGTGGATGGTACGCAGTGGTCCTCGTCTTATGCATTCCCAAAATTCTGCACACTTCCTGGAAGACCTGCGATTCGAAGTTCCTGCCCTGATCGGAATGGATTTCGAGAGGCACACCAAAGCGAGATATCACTTCTTCGACTAGCTTAGAAGCAACCGTTGTAGCTTCTTGGTTTGGTATGGCGAACACTTCGGGCCATTTGGTGAAGTAGTCCATGACGACCATAAAGTACTTGTTTCCCGATTCCGTCACGGGCAATGGCATTCGTTCCCACGGTGCGCAAACGTTATACAACCGCAGGTTCCTACGGCTCCTGGTCTGTGGTCCCTTCACTGCAGCGCAAGTAGTGCATTTGCGGCACCAATCCTGTACATCATCTCGACAATGCAACCAGTAGAATCGTTCTCGCACTTTTGTTAACGTCCTCTTTACACCTGGATGACCTCCTGATAAGCCATCGTTAGTCTTCTCCCATTTTCGGTAAAATATTCTATTTTGAAGTATCAGACTGTCCCATTGCGCCCAGTACGCCTAAGTGACAGCGCCAGTGGGTGCAACCTCACTCCAGATTGATTTTACGTCACCGCGTTTCTTCCATGTGATGATGGGCCGAAGGTCGTCATCTCTTTCTTGAGCCTCCCTCATAGCATTATTCTCCCATGGACCCAAAGGACTTGTTCTCGTTAACTGTAATGTTACTTCATTAGATTCCTGCTTATTACAATGTTTGCAGTCCTCTGAACACGGCCTTCGTGAAAGGGCGTCGGCATTCCCATGCTCTTTCCGCTGCGGTGTTCTGTTTTGAAGTTATACTCCTGGAGCTGTTCAATCCATCGAGCTACTTGACCTTCTGGGTTCTTGAATTGCAGTAGCCACTTCACGGCTGCGTGATCAGTTCGCAGTAAAAACTGTCTGCCGATGAGATACTTGCTGAAATGTTGTAGCGTCTTTACAACAGCCAAGAGTTCTCTTCTTGTCACACAGTAGTTTTTCCAACTAAGCCTGCCAGTACACACTCCATGAGTCGCTCAAATGTGGCAGGTGTGTTGCACAATCCAAAGGGCATGACGTTAAACTGCCATAAACCTTTACCGGTGGAGAAAGCTGTCTTCTCCTTGTCTTTTGGATGAATTTCCATCTGCCAGTATTCAGATTTCAGGTCCAGGGTCGAGAACCATTTCATGCCACTCAAGGTATCCAGAGTGTCGTCGATTCGAGGTAATGGATAGCTGTCCTTCTTAGTGACATCATTGAGACGCCTGTAGTCCACACAAAATCTTGTGCTGCCATCTTTCTTCTTTACTAACACAACAGGTGAGCACCATGGACTTACAGACGGTTCAATAATCTTATGCCTTCTCATGTCCTCCAAAAGGCCTTCAACTTCTTTTTCCTTTGCAATGGGTATCTGTCTTGCTCATTGACGAATTGGGTTCTCGCTTCCAGTATCTATCCTGTGCTGAACCATTGACGTTCTTCCAAGGTCGTCTTCCTGACTGGAGAAGATATTCGCGTGGCGTTGTAAAAACTTCTTAGCTTTCATGCTCTGCGAATAAGTCAGATTACTCTTGCAGTCATCGAGTAGTCACTATTCCATAGTTGCTGGTGTTTTCAGCTGAGTCTGAGCCTGTGATCGAACTACATCTTCTCATCCAGACAACTTCCTCGCACTTTACAATGACGTCACCTTTGTTCAAGCAGATCTAGTGATCACCCAGATTCAAAACCCTGACCACAGCGTTACTGCTTCCACTAACAAGGGTTCTCGCCGTCATCAGTTTTCGCGCTGATATCTTGGTAGGTATGTCTTCGATCAACACGCATCTGTTTGACTTCTTCTTTCCAGCTGGCGGTAGTTCTACGAGCACCCTAGCTTCCGCTCGTCCAGGTATGATGACTTCCTTTACACATGCGACTTTCCCGCAGGCGCCTCCAAGGATGAAAATTTCTTCTTCGCCACACTTGAAAAACTCCGTCAGCGACATTAATTCTGCAGTTGTGCTTCTTCTTGAAATCCAAACCCAAGATGCAATCATCCATAATCTCAGCCACGATAACGTCATGAGGGTATGAGTAACCCCCTACATTAATCGTAACTGACATTTCCCCCAGGACGGGTATTGGCTGACCGGAGGCAGTAAGGAGCCGACAGTTAATTCTCCTCTTGTGTCTTCTTGCGGCGTTTACAAGATTTGGGTTCACTGTCGTTCTAGATGCTCCTGTGTCTAGAGTCATTTTGCAATCCGTCCTGTTAATAGTCCCCTGAATCACAAGACTATTCCCGCTGCATGCTAACAGTTATGGGGGCTTCCTTCGCGTCAGCCAGTACTCGTCCCTCAGTCCTGGCTTTTATTCGTTTCCTTGATCCCGGGCAGGGGACGAAGTTCCTTGCTTCTTCAGCTCCTCTATTTGTTCAATGCGTTCCTCGAGTCTTTTCATTCTTGCCATCTGAGTCTTCTTCTGTGGGCAGTTGAGTTGAAGATGGCCCCTCTCGCCGCACTTGTAGCACATGGCTCCAAAACTTCTCTTCGTGGGAGCCTTGACTTCCTTAACTTCCTCAGAGACCTCGTGGATCTTATGGGTCTGCCGTATATCACGCCGAACAGCCTCGACCTCTAAAGCATGTGCTAATGCTTCCTTTAGCGAGGTGTGGTGACGTAGCCTTACTGCAGCTCTGACTTCCAGGTCCCTGATTCCGTCAACAAATGCTTGAACAATGTTCATGTCAACCATCTTGGTGGCGACTCCTGGGTGTGCCTTCTTGACAAGTTTCTCAATTTCCAACGCCCATTGTTGTAGTCCTTCTCCTGAGCGTTGGACTCTGTCACGCAGTTGGGCACGGAACACGTGCTCCAGGTGTCGCTCCCCGTATCTGGATTCAAGTGCCTCCATCAGGTCTTGGAACCCATTTCCTGTATGTGCTTCTAGGACCGACAAAGATTGCCCCCTGAGCGCAACAGTGAGAGCGGTCAGGCATTGTTCGTCAGTCCATCCGTTGGCAGAAGCAACTGTCTGGAATTGCTGACGATAAGCGTTCCAAGAAGTAGTACCGTCATATGGTGGCACCTTAACGCTTGGTCCTTGTACCACTTGCACCACACCGGTAGTTCCACTAGACACCGCCACTCCTGTGGTTTCCAGGCGCACTACTTTCTTCTGAAGTTCAGTGAGGCCGGTTTTCACATTTTCCACATCCAATCCCAACGCCGTAACTCGTTTGTCCATTATGTCGACATCTTTTCGGAGCTTAACCACCGTGTCACTTACATCCTTTATAGCTCCAAGTGCTTTTTCTGGGAGGTCTTTTTGTTGCTCTTGTGATTCCCGAATCGCTCTGATTTCCGCCTTCTGAAAATCTTGCAACGCGCCGAGCTTGCGATCTTGTGACTTTTGCAAAGCGTGAATTAACTCGATTATGCTTTTCAATTGAGGAGCCATTTGAGGTGCCGTAGAAACTACGGGCGTGGCAGGATGGATGTAGCTAGTCGACGGGGCCTGAGCAGGCGGGGCCCAGTGGGCGGGGCCAGTGGGCGTGGCCTGAGTGGGCGTGGTCTGGTGGGCGGAGCCAGTGGGCGTGGCTTCACCCGAAGTGGGTGGAGCCTGGGGGGCGTGGTCAGTGGGCGGAGCCTGGTGGGCGGGGCCAGCGGGTGGGGCCTGCCCCGCAGTAGGCGGAGCTTGGTCCACAGTGGGTGTGGCTTCCGCAGCTCTACCTCCAACTCCTCTCTCGGAGTCAATGGCATCTCCAAATCCCACTTCTGACACCAGTTGTTACGTGCTAGGGTTCGAGGATACGGAGAGAAAGACCTGGTGACTCTCTTGAAGACTTTATTCACAAACACTAGCTCACACAAATCACTAAATCCAAACACTAAGCACTAGATCCAAATCACTGAGCACTATCACTGTCCTAGGTCGTAGCCGAGTCTTAGGTCACTATCACAATCACTCACTATTGATCACTTGTTCTCACTTCGAAGTCGCCTTGATGATCGCTTGTATCAAACTGAACTGATTGCCGGCTTGTTTACCTTTTATATGGCCCGCCATACTTTCTGGAACGTTCCATTCTGGATTGTTAGCGTAAACACGCAATTCACATAAACAAGGGTTGGACTTTTCTAGAAAGTACGCGCAACTGTCGTGCGCAGGTAAACAACAGCCCGTATCCGTATCAATATGAATAATATTCTTTCTAATATTACGGATACAGATAATCTATTATTATACAATTCTAAATTAAATAATTTACTTAATATTATCGAAGGTTCTTTGCTTACTATTTCTAATTTACTAGATACTACCTTAAATTTCTTATTTCCTTAATCTTATTTTCTAAAGTGAATGTTTTACAGCAGCACAAGTCTCTACAGCGGCGTGCACAGCAATATGACTCAGGGTCTGCGGGGCCCAGCAGAGTAGTCGGATGGCCTATATTATGGTCGGAAAAAATCTTAATAGCGCAATGTAGCCAGCGACAGCAATATTGCTAGCGCCATCTATCGAGAACATCGAGAACTATTTTAAGTGCTCACCTAATCGGCTTCAATTTTTACATATTCATGGTTCCGGATGAGATTTACCAAAAGTATTTAATTTTAGGCAGGCCTCCAGATGTTTTTCTGTATGGTCATTCTTCTTTGCCGCGTTATAGAAATTATTTAAATCTGAATATCCTGAATCAGTCCACACTGAACTACAATTATTAAACAAAAGGAAAACAGTATAATTTAATCGTGTGCACACAGCCAGTTATATGATTCATAACTTTTAACATGAAACTTCCGAGTTACATTCCCTTTTTGCTGGTTTAATTGTTGTAACTCGGGTACACACCTACCTTTAGACACAATTTGAATCTTTTCACTGAATGACAATTGTGAAAACTTGTTAATTTAAATTTTTAATAAACACACATTCTCAACACAGTGCTCACAGTCAAATAACATTTTTAAGAAATCAAAAACGCACTTAATATAGAAACTCAGTAATAACTATTAAACTGTTAAAATATACAAACTTTTAAATGTTAAAACAAAAAGTCGTTTTAGAAAACTATAAACTTGCGCAAACAAAAATAATCGTAACAGTGCTCATCACATGAAAACAGAAAATGGCGTTCCAAAAATACTAAACATTTATGTAATGTAAACAAATATAACCCTTACTAAACAAAAATGCATATAAGTGCATACGCGATCAATTAGATTTCCGTCCATTATTTTTACTCGGATTATAATAGGCAATGAAGTGTGAAGTGCAACATAATATAACATAATATCCGATCACACCCGAACCGAACGCGCTCGGATAAGCTCGGAAGAGCTGCCGCAGTCCTTGAAGCTACTTGCCCGTACTAGGCAAATGAGATATTCATGTCTGTGTGCGTTTGCAATTTGTGCACCGATACAAAAACCTCATCGCACACATGCCCGAGGTCTGCGAGGTATCAAGTGCATAAATCCGGCGCGCCGTTACGATTAAATAATAATGTTTTTATGAAGTTTTGCAAACCAGTTTTTGCTATTTTATAAATTTAGGCGTTTTAATGTATTAATTTTTTACTTTAAATAATAATTAACGTCATCTAAAACGTACGAAAGTTAAATTAAAATATATGTGTATGGCAAGTATTTATCATTAGGTATGCACTGCTTTTATGCTTTCTTGGTGTGCACGCCCATGAGTCTCTATAACGATTTAATTAAGCATAGCAATCAAATAAGTAAAAAATTGGAGTATCCAATTTCTCTTAGTATAGAAAATATACATACTTTAATCGATATTTCTAAACCTAGTTCTTATTTCTTAAATAATAAAATAATTTTTATTTTACAAATTCCTTTAGTCACACCTGAAAAATTCATGGTGTATAAAAATATTCCTTTGCCAACTCCTCACGATGATGCTCATAATACTTTCGCGTTAATTCAACCCTCTGACTCATATATCGCCTTGAGCGACGACAGACTGCATTATGCTATGCTGAGCTCCTTAAATGATTGTAAATTAATAACTAGTAATTTAATTATTCTATTTGTGAATTGTTCAATATTTACTCTTGTATAAGTAATCCAAATTGTGAATTAAAAATCTTAACTGAGGTAATACTTTCGTTGCCCTCCGAATGTAATTCTAAAATTCTATACGGTAATATCGATATATGGCAAAAGTTGCAAAATAATAAATGTATTTTTGTACAGTCAAAGCCAAATAAATTAACTATTCGTTGCGATGATGAAATTAATGATTTTTCTATCCAGGGTACTGGTATTGATAAATTAACAGCTGATTGTGTCGGCTATTCTAAAACTGTACTATTGTTACCGACTAATTCTTATTCTTTTATGATTTAATCTCCTTTAGATATAAGTTTTGATATTACCGAAGACGATTGTTGTAAAAAGGACATATTTAATTAAAGTTTACCACATTTATCTCCTATTTCCTTAAGTAAAATAAATTTAGATTCTTTAAAATATGCTTCTCGTCAAATGGATAATTTAGAAAATGAAATTAACAATTTAGAGAAAGAATCTCATTTTAATAAATATGGCCATTATTATTCTACACTGACTTATATTTTAATTGTGTGTCTATTTTTGTATATTGTCTATAAGATTTTCAGATGCTTTAAAGATAAAAATTCTATGAATGAGTCAGGATGTTGCATTCAGATTTTCAATCAATGTTATTATTTTAACATAAATCTAAAATTTAGTTAAACAATAAGAAAAATATTCGACATAAGTCTAAAATTTCAAATTCTACTGAGATGACTCAGATTTCATCTTCAGATGAAGAAAGAACCAGTCAAATCATTGCCATTGCAACATCGAACAAATACTTTTGACAAAAGTCAATTTTCTTCGAACAGAAATTTAAATTTTTAATTTGATAATTTTGTTCTTTTTTCTATTATTGAATCAATTTCTATATTTTACGAAGTCTACGATTTTTCAATTTTATGAAATCTTTGGTGTTTTATTATGTCAATGTTTTTATGTCTATGATGTTTTATTTTTAGTTATTAACTTTCTATTTCATTTGTGTTTTCTATGTTTTATATTTCTATGTTCTGTAGACTTCGCACACTTTATGTCTCTATCTTTTTAAGTTCGCTTATCTTAAAAAGATAAAGCTTCGTCAAAAGGGGGGAGCTGTTACATCCCTAGTTACTTAGTACATTACGTTTAATAAGCATTTCTATATTCTACCATATTTTTCCGTTTGCGTTGCAGTTTTCGTTTAGCATTCATTTTAATTCAATTTATCGAACAGTTAGAATCTGGAAGTCGTAACTTGTAGCAAAGTGTAACTAATTTTAATTTTGGGAAAATAAATTAGTTTAGGGTGAACTTTTTTTTTTTTTTTAACTTACACAGAGGGTGCTGCAAAACAGTACGCTGCCTAAACTATAAAAGATAGAACCATAAAATTCTAAGTAATTATAGAACTTACAAATATCTATTTAATTATTTTTTTAACAAAAAATTAAAACCGACTTCCAAGGTAAAAACAATAATAACATCCTTATAATATGAACTAAAAAGTATTAAATAATTGTTCCTATCTAATAGTGCCTTTTTCCGAATTCGGCTAAAACTCAGTTCTATTTCTGTACTCAATCTTCATAATTTCGAAGTCGGTGCCAGTTCCAAAAGTTTCAAATATTCTGTCAGAGAACAGAAGATTCATCTGGTACCGACTTCAAAATGATGAAGATTGAGTACAGAAATAGTAGAGTAAAGAAATAGAGTTTTAGCCGAATTCGGAAAAAGGCACTATTAGATAGGAAAAATTATTAAATACTTTTTAGTTCATATTATAAGGATGTTATTATTGTTTTTACCTTGGAAGTCGATTTTAATATTTTTTTTTTAATAATAATTTCACTCTTTTTAGTTTTTAGTTACCTAGTAAGTAATAAACTATCGCGTACTATGTACTATCGAAGAAGTTGATTCCTATGCAGATCGGGGACCTAAGTAGTTGGGTTGCGTTACGTCAAACCCAGCCGACAGATGACAATAATTAACATTGAATTGACATATTCGACCAAATAACGTTGGTCTATCAATTGCATAGGAATCAATCTCCTCGATGGTACGTAGAATAATACACCTGTATTATATCATTCTACGTATCTTATTACAAGCTCACCGGTGAGTGAGACACAATAGAATAACGATAGATTTCCAAGAATCCACGATCGAAGGATACAAACTATTAGCAACAAATCATAAGTATCGTGCGAAATCGGTCTCGAACGCTTCAACTCCCAAGCAGCCACATTGTGGTGTTATAATTACGAATTCGGACATTTATTCTATTAATAACCGGTCCCACTCGTTCGACTCGAGCGATCTTTGCACGGAATATTTTGAATGTGAAGTTTTGAGAATACACAAACTGTGTTACGCTCGTAAAAATCTCATAATTCGGTATTTTATTCGAAGATGAACTTTTCTCACATTCTGAGAATTGGGTCCCAGGTGCGCGTAGTCTATGGCGGTTGCATACTAAGGTTGCATCAAAGATATTTTACTACAAGATGTAACCATCTTATTGAACTTCTTCGATAAAGCGAGATCGTTAATTGACAGACCCATGCAAAGAAGCAGGACGCAAAATATTTTTTTGTCTTTGTCATCATGGCCGGTTTTTGTTGTTTGTCAAGATCTGAGTTGTGACAAACAAACCAGGCATCTTTGGAGTTTTTCATGATTTTGCGAATTTTATATGATTATTGTATTTAAAAATTAGAAAATAAACAATATTTAGTTTAAGTGCGATGGTGGGTTGCAGTATTTTAGGCTGTAAAAGCCGAAGTGAGCGAAAAATAGAAGGAATAACATTTCACATGTAAGTAGGCGAAATTCTCCTTTCTTTCATAATAAAACGGTAGATGATTATCGATAATAATGTTTAGTAATGAATTCAGTGATGTTAGCCAAAAATATTGAGTTGTGATACGTTTTTTCTATATCTGAAAAATAAAATAACCTAAAACTATAAATAGTTCAGGGCTGCCATAATAGCTACCTGAATTTACCCAAATAAATTAATACATCATTTCTTTTTTGGTCAGAACATTCATAGGATTGTTGGGTTAAACTATCTATTATGAAATTGCCATATTTTATTTATTGCATTATATTTTAATATGGATTTCAATTTAGATTATACTATGAGTACCTAACTACTTACCTACACTATCATTTGATAGTATAGACGTACTATTAATATTTTATTAGTAGTTAGTAACATAGTTATTAGTTATAATAATGTTATTACATACAAATTATGATAAGTAGGTACTATTTGTACCCAAATACAAAGAAAAGGAAATATAGAGAGAAAATTAATTGTTCTGAACTTAATTAATTTTAGTAATTTATTCACACTTAGGCTCGTACTTTTGGTCAGTACTCAAGATGCATCTCGGTCTCAAGACACGGTTCAGGGTCTGTGATTGATTGGCTGTCAAAATTTGAACCAATCACAGAGCCGAACCGCGTCTTGAGACCGGGTCGCATCTTAAGTACTGACCAAAAATACGGGCCTTAGAGATAGTTAAATAACAAGTATTGTATCTATCACATCATCGTGACAAGCAATAATTATTATTTTATATTATATAAACACACCGGCAAAATTAGAGGAACATAACAAAATTTTATTTTTTTTTGAAAATTATTTGCTGATTTTTATATATTTATTTATTAATTTAATAATTGATGATTAAAAAATAAAACTTATATAAATTTAGGACATAAAAACGTGTAAAATAGAAAAAATCTGCAAAAATCAAAAATTAAGAAAAATCTTTGAAATTTCAGTAGTAAGTTTTTAAGTTAAATTCTTCATTTTTACTTAAGAAATGCCATGTTAAAAGCATTTAATGCCTTCTATGGATCTCAAGAGAGTCTGGATACGCCATTCCATGCTTGCATTTTGATTGTCAATCATTTCCTGTGGGATATTCTTCTACTCCTCCAGTAGCGCCAACTCGAGTTTTAACTCGTACGAGTTTTAACTCGTACCGTTCACCCATTGATGTACCACACGTCCTCAATCGGATCCACATCCGTAGACTGTGCTGACCTCTCCACCTGGGCTACGCCAGCATCATTTAGGTAATAATGCCCGATTTTTTTACTCTATGGACGCGCATAAAGTTAAAGTTACTGCCTAAAACTGTGTAAAAGGCACAACATGCAGTTCTGAGGTGTCTGTACTATAACCCTGTACTGTCAAAGTACCATCATTAACAATCATCAGCTCTGTGCGGGCTCCAAATCATATGCCACCCCAAACCATTACCAAGCCTGCATGATAGGCCACTGTTTCCATTAAGTTTGATGGTCTATTGCGTTCCTTACGATTTATCCACATTTTTTATCGCCTGTCAACAAAATTTACACAGAATTTGCTCCCATCACTGTACAGCACACGCTTTCACTCACTTGTCAAATTTTGATGTTCACGCGCAAATCTTAGCCTGGCTCTTTGCTGTCCTGTCTCAAGTTTTGGTGCCCTTGCTGGCACCTTTGAGTTTAATTTAACTTCTAAGAGTCTTCTTCTTACTGTACAATCACTTACACGTACATCTCGGACCTGTTCCGACAGGTTTCGTCTCTGCAAAGCAGTTTGAGGTCGATTTCTTAAGGCTAGTACCCTTACAAAACGGTCATCCTGAACCATTGCCACCCGATATCTGCCTTGTTATCGTCTCCGAACGTAAGATCCAGTCTCTCTGTAGCGTTGAAAGTTACGATGGACCACGAAAGCCGACACACCTTTAGGCCTGACTGACCGAACGGTAGGTGTGACCTTTCTCTATGGTGGTTACAGCTCTAGCTGTCGTAGTTGCTGGAAAATCACTAATTTTTTATCTAAGTAATGTGTTCTTCCAAAAACCAAACAATCAAATGAGCTGGCATACCTTGCACCCCGCTAAAAACGCCATTCTTATCAGAAACACTTACAACGTCAATTATCGAAAAACACTTAGTAGGGCATCATTGCAATAAAAATCTGTCAACTTGCCAGTTTTGTTCAACATTTTATTTCTTAAATGAGCTTAGAAACTATAAAAAAGGATTTCAAACAGCCCGACCCACTTGAATTAAGTTGTGGCCCTTTTTACCTATGTTCCGCTAATTTTGCCAGTGTGTGTATAAGCTATCATATCATGTAAATAAACTGTTCTTTAAATTTTAGCTTTCCACCCAATCTTAAAGAGAAATGGCAGGATGTCACTGGACGAGAAAATTGGGTGCCAACAAAGTATTCAAAAATTTGTTAAATTCATTTTGATGAGGATTCATTCATTATTAAAAATAAACGTGTACAATTAAAACCTCATTCGATACCAACCAAATATATACATGTAAGTATTTAGTAAATGTACCTACTTTCAATTCAAACTAAGATACAGGACAAGAATTGTATATTGAGATGTAATAGTCTTCGTTTAAGTGTGCCTTGCTTTGTACGCAGTGTCGAAACTTATTTTTTTTGCAGAGCATGGCCTCAATAAATCAGTGGCCACAACAGGAAAATACTCCATTGCCATCAACGAGTCAGAAGAGCAAAGATAAATTTTATACACCTCTATCACCTCCTAATAAACGAAGGAAGGTGGCTATTTTACAAGAAGTACAAAATATTCAACCACATAAGTCAACTGTGGTAAGTATACCTGCGCAATAACAAATGTCTCTACATATTTATTTAATTAAAAAAAAAAGATTTTTTAAAATTAAATTTGGGGGCAAACGAGCAAACGGGTCACATGATGGAAAGCAACTACCGTTGCCCATGGACACTTGCAACGTCGGAAGAGTTGCAGGTGCGTTGCCGGCCTAAACGGATCGTCTGGTGGTAAGCGATTACCGCCGTCCGTAAACACTCGCAGCACCAGAGGAGTTACATTATAACTCCTCTGGTGCGTTCCTGGACCGTAAAATAACAAGGTAAGCGTAAATTTACCCAGAGAGTAAATTTACGTTTAGGGGGCGTCCACAAATTACGTGAGGTGTTTAGGGGGGGGAGGGGGTCAAGTGAAATCTCATCTAATCGTTATTTCACGCCGTTTTTCTGTGAGGTGGTGGTATTTCTCCGGTCGAGCCGACCCATTCGCGCCAAAGCGTGGCTCTACCACTCTTATTTATGATATTATATCAAATTACTTAATTTCATTTTAGGCCGGTCCCAGCTATGAAGATAATGTAGAACCTTTTGTTCAACCAGTGACTCTTAAAAAGGAAAAGCGACTAGAAAATCTGCTGCAGAAAGAGAAGACTAAATCTAATAATCGTCGCAAAAAATTGCGTGCTGTGCGTGAATCTAAACGACGATTAGTTAAAAAAACAGCTGACTTACAAAATATTATAACGGAATTAAAATGCAAACTGCAATTGCAATCTGAAGAATTAGATTTATTGTCAAATGTTGAATCTCAAAATTCAGATTTTCTCAAAAGATACCTCGATAAATCAAACTGTCCACGAAAATATTCGCCATCCTTACGAAAATTTGCATTGTGCTTGCATTTTATAAGCCCTAAGGCTTATTCTTTTGTAAGAAAGCAATTTAACACATGCTTACCCCATCCTAAAACATTATATAGGTGGTATAAATGTGTGAATTGTGAACCAGGATTCACAAGTGAAGCTTTTGAAGCTATCAAATTAATAGTTAGCAAGTCTAATGAAAAAATATTATGCTGCCTTAGTCTTGACGAAATATCAATCCGTCAGCACCTACAGTGGGATGGTAAACGCACTGTCGGATATGTGAATTTAGGACATAATCTAGACACCGATAATATGCCGCTAGCTAAGGATGCTTTGGTCTTCATGGTTACGGCGTTAAATTCCAGTTGGAAAATACCAGTTGGTCACTTCCTGACAAATGGTGTCAACGGAGAACAACGTAGTGAATTACTAAAAAATTGTGTACATTTGTTAGTAGAATGTGGGGTACAAATAGTATCGGTGACATTCGATGGATGTCCTGCAAATTTCGCCATGTCAAAAAATTTAGGCGCTGAGTTTCATGACATAAATAATATAAACCCAACAATAAATATTGAAGGTCAAATCATTGTAATAATACCAGATGCATGTCACATGTTAAAGCTGGTTAGGAATACGCTTGCCGACAAAAAAGAGATTTTGAAAGCTAATGGCGAAATAATTTCCTGGAACTATATCGAGAAATTGCATAATTTACAACAAAAAGACGGACTGCATTTAGGGAATAAGCTCAGAGCTGTTCATGTAAATTATAAGAAACAAATCATGAAAGTAAAACTTGCAGCGCAAACTTTTAGTAAATCTGTCGCAGAGGCTCTTAAGCTATGTAAGGGTTATCTAGCCATAGAAGACTTTGTACATTCGGGTGCTACTATTGAATTTATCATAAATTTTAATGATTTGTTTGATATTTTAAATAGTCGAAGCTTACATTCATATGGTTTTAAAAAACCGATCAGTAAAGAAAACTTTCAAATGGTGAATGAAAAATTAGAAGAGTTAGAATTATATCTCAAATCGCTCCGACTCATTGATGGTGATTTAGTCATTAATTCGGGAAGAAAAACAGGATTTTTGGGGTTTTTAATTTCTATTAAGGCCCTAATAATATTATTTTACAAGCACATACATATCGAAAATGCTCCTCTTCGATATTTATGTACTTATAAAATGAGCCAAGACCATTTAGAGGTTTTCTTTAGTGCCATTCGCTCTAAAGGTGGATTTAACAATAACCCTACTGCTCTCCAGTTCGTATCAGCATATAAGCGATTGCTGGTTCATGGTGAATTAAAAAATATATCCACAGGTAATTGTTTACCATTAGATAATATTAATATTTTGACGTGCAATTCAAATTCGATTTGTCGTAAAATAAACAGTAGAAGGGAAAGAATATTAGCTATGAATGACGAAAGTCTCGATGAAGATTTAATTGTTGATTTGCCCGAGGGCCATGACTATATAGGAAACTTTGAATTATCAGAATTCTCAAAGGAAGCCGTAACTTATATTGCTGGGTATGTAGTACGCAATTTAAAAAAAATTATAAAATGTGCTGAATGTTTAGTAGCAATAGTAGCAGTTGAAAAGTTTCCTGGTTTTATTGCTCAAAAAGACGTTGGCGGATTAATTTATCCGTCTCATAATGTTATTAAAATTTGTATGTTTGCCGAAAAAATTATAAGACAAACCATATGTATACACGGCAATTCATATTTTGCCCAAAAAAACACTTTACCTAAAATTGTATGCATTGTTTTTAAAAAATTTATCGGTACAGATGTGTTTGCACAACTAAATAATCATTTTAATGATCAAAGTCTCTTTGAAAATCATTTTTCATTATTAATTAAAGCCATCGCTTTTAGATATTTTGAAATAAGGATTCACTATATAATGACTTCACTGTCTCAACGCGATGAAAGAATCCGCAATATGCATACAAAGTTAATATTGTTTAAGGGCCAATAATCGTGATGAATGTAAAGTAGGTATTTTCATTATGGTAATGCATGTCATTATTTTGGACATTATTTGTATCTTTAAACGAGTTTCTGAATAAATGTGATTATGATTAAGACTAGTTTTATTTAATCATTAACGTGTCGTATATGTTTTAGTCGTGCCTAGGGTTCCCAACCATTCTATTTTTAACAGTATACTGTTTTTCGCCACATTATACCTTTTACTGCTGAACAAAATAGTGTTTTTATGTCTGCTAGTATCCGGAGCCAATAATCTGTTGATAAAGTACGCGTCCGTCCGTACTCCGTACACAAACTACATTTGACTGTAAATAGGCTTATGAATACTTAAAAAATAATACATATAAAATACTGTTTTGTTTTGTAAAATACTGCTTTATTTTCTTCTCCGACCGGCTATACTTTTTTCCTCGAAAAAAATTTGGGAACCCTAGTCGTGTCAGTCAATAGGTATAATATTATGTTCATACGATTGTCCATAATTAATTATTTTAACATCAAAACATTACACAACCAAGGAGGTATTACAAACTTTTAGTTTCACCTGTCCCGTAGTCTGTAGTCAAATCTTGCGAATATACCTACTTATGTAAATAAGACAAAAATGCAATACTAAGAAACCATAGGCTTGATGTCTTGCCACAGGAACCCAGTGATTGCACGACATAGCCCCGTCGTATTTGTTGTTTTTTATTTGTCTTGCCAAGCACTTTACAATATAAATTACGCTTAGTAAAAGCTTATCTCTGTGACATTTGGTAAAAATATTTAAAGAAAGAGGTAGTTGTAGCATTTTAATTGTACTAGTTCTTAATTCAGACTTTTTAGTGCTTACAGTTTAATGTCATTAATTTTTACCTAATATGTGGAACTTGTCAACCTATTAGGCAACACCACAAAAAACTATTTCTGTCTCAAGTGCGGCCACGCTATGGTTACATCTATAGGTACATAATCTAAGGGTTGCATATTATATCTATCTCGATGGCCGTCGCCGCTGCGGCTCGGCCACTAGTGCGCGCCCGGTCTGGAAGGTACCCGGCCCCGCGCCGCGCCGCCGCGCCTATGAACGCTAAACGCAATGCAAAAGGTTGAATTTAGGTTGTTTTCATGTATTGTAGTGAGATCGAAGCAGCTTACTTCTCAGAAGTAATGTCAAATGTGTGCCTTATGCTCTGGACTTAAGGATGAATTTGTTATGTTCAATTTTGGTGACATTGGTGACCCTGATGTGGTAATGATGATGATGATGACGATGAATGTAATTTATATAGTAGCATATGCTTTCAGTTCTTAAAACAGCGCCTAAGCCCCCAAACTTGTATCTATAAGCAATCCGGAGTTCTCTTAGTATCTTCGGAACCATGGTATACCTCAGTGCAAAATTTCGAGGAGTTCCCTCGATTACTCATGGATTCCATCATCAGGTCACCACTTTTGTGAACATGGTACCAAATTGGAGTGAAACCTAATACAACAAAACAAAAATTTCGAAAATCGGTTCACAAACGGCGGAGTAATCGTTGAACATACAAAAAAAAATCCACAGCCGAACATATTATAACCTCCTCGTTTTTTGGAAGTCGGTTAAAAAAAGTCCACAACACACTATACTTATATATGTCGAGTGAGGCACAATAACCATTTTTTTTAATCTTGAAATTTTTTTGGACTACATTTAAACGCGTTTATTTTACTCATTCTTTTAATCCTTATCAAAATAATTTATTCCATTACTAAGTACAGTTTATGTAGATAATATTTGGTCTTTGAATGAATAAAATTGGATATTTGGTTTTCGAAATTATGGCGAAATTAAAATATTACGATAGTTGGCGTCACCAAGGCGGGTGCGCGTGCGGGAGGAAGACAATCTGTGCGTCGCAGCCTGTGTCGTCGATGTCAGTGTCGGAGTCTGTGAATTGACCTGGGAATCATTTTGCTGACCGAGTCTTTCCTGGGTATGTTTTTTGCAGAGCTCACCGACATCCACGCGGGCGGAGCGCTAGTAATAAAATAAGAAAAAACCAAAATCCGACTGCATGGATAAATCCAATATTAATTAAAAATTAACTGACATTACTGAAACAAGATGAAAATTCAATGACAAAGTATTTAAAAAAAAACAATGATTTGGTACTTAAAACTAGAAACATACATTGAAACAGTACCAAACCTATGTACCTATTATAACGTATTGTAGGTACACTTTTCTAAGTGTACCTAGGTACGATATATTATATGGTTATATCAGCACTGTAGTTTTTCAAAATTTTATTAGATTGATTGTCGAAATGGTTAGATGACTACAACTAAAAAGTCGCAAATAAAATAAATTACTTAAATAAAAATCAAAAAACCCAACTGCAAAAAATGTTAACTAAAAAGAACGAAACAAGACCTAATTAGCCTAGATACGACTCTTGCTTACGAGTTTCATGCCAGGATAAATAGAAGGTTACATAGAAAAATGTAGAAGAAGAAAGTGGATAATAAAATGCAGTCGGAGGCATAATATTTTATGATTTTTGAATTAATGTTAAATTTGCCTCCGACTGCATTTTATTATCCACTTTCTTTTTCGATGCTGTCGATCCTGGCGACACAGGAGATACAGTGGTGGGTATGTGTGGTGGGCCAAAGCCCGTTTAAAAAAAATGTACAGTCGGGGAAAATTGTGCTAAGCAGAAATGTACAGTCGGGGAAATGAGTTGTTTAGCAGAAATGTACAGTCGTGGAAATGAGTTGTTTAGCAGAAATGTACAGTCAGGGAAATGAGTTCTTTAACAGACGCGCTGATTGAGGCCGCGTTTCCACTTGCAAGACAACTGTCGCGAGAAGTGTCTGACAGTCTGTCTGACAGCAGCTTTTTTTTCGATTGTCGATATTTTTAATCGATTGTAAGGGTTTCGATTAATTAATTAAAACGATCGTTTTCTTTTATTATTATTATTTTTTAATCGATTTTCATAAAAAATGGGTTAAAAAAATAATGCACAACGTTAATAATCAAGTTTTCACTTCTGCCGGCACTCCCGGAGTGCCGGCAGAAGTGAAATGTTTGTCTTTTATCAATTCACTACAGCAAGGTGGCCTAATGCACAATAAATATGTAACATTATGAAGCAGAAAAGTTGTAAAACAGATTTGATCTCGCTACTCCTTTTGCTGTCTGCTATAGTTTCAGATATAATATTATTATGATTAAGTATAATACTATCTCCATTATATTATAGTGAACAATATTATTAATTCTGAGTAACTGCGAATTCAAAGTTTGAGTGCCAGGAATTAATTCAAGCGAAACCACAGGAGAAATAGTTAAATTGTATTCGAATAGAAAATAGTCGGGGACGGAGTATAAAGATAGAGCAAATATTACCTCAGGCCAAGTAAAGGCTCAATCGGGCGTGTTTGGAGAGGCGCGCAAATGTGATAACGGCGTTCTTTGCTCGTAAACCTCGCTGTCAATCTCTTAGCTCTAATTAAGGGCGGGAGATTTATCACATTCGAGAGTGACCCCAACGTGCAAACGCTTCGGCACGATTGAACCTTCATGACCATTAAAGGGCACTAAGACGGGATGGAGCGGAGCTTTCCGCATTTCGTACCCCCCAACAAAACGAAGGGGTGGAACACAGACAGCTGACAGCACGTAAAATTGACGGGTCCGCCTGTATATTTGTCTTTGACCGTGGCATCGTAGTATCCAAACGAGTGGACTGATTTTGATCTAGTTTTTTTCGTTTGAAAGCCGACATGATCGAGAGTGTTTTAGATGTAATTCTTCATCATTTGCTCGCTCACAACTAAAATATTATAAGTTTTTTTATTACTTGTCGCGCAGTCTGCGTCTTGTGAAGGTACACGCGTACCTTAAGTACCTATACTAAAATGTCCAGTTATACATAAATAATAATACTTAAAAAATTAAATACGTATGGGCTATGGCGCTCGGGGACTATTATCAATGAATTTTTTATCAACTTATGCAATTATAAGTCGCATACGTTTAGTCGCACGCACACAAATACCGCGTTGAAGTCTGGCAATCCGCACCGTTGTGCCGGTCGGAGTGGGAGCGTTAGGTTTTTTTTTCGTTACGGAATTTCTTGATTCGGTCGCCGCGCTCTAACCCCGAGATAAAAGCTATATTATTATTTTTAACAAAAAATTAAAACCGTCTTCCAAGGTAAAACAATAATAACATCCTTATAATATGAACTAAAAAGTATTAAATAATTATTGTAACGAGGGCAACACATGGCGTGCCCTCTCACTCGCACATTCCGAGAATTGTGGAAAGCCCCAACAGGCGACGCGTCCAAAACGCACCCGCCAGATTCCCGCGCGCTTCCGGCTCGACTAGTTGCTAATTCTTAGTTCGTATTTGTTATTGTTAATAGTTAATATCCGTGGTTAAAAAGTGATTATATTTATATGTGTAGACGTAATAAAAGGTGTAATATATAGACTGTTTTAATAATAATTTAGCACACCTTAGAATAATTTAATGCGTAGACGGGAGGTCTACGCATTAAATTATTCCTGTCTAATAGTGCCTTTTTCCGAATTCGGCTAAAACTCAACTATTTCTGTACTCAATCTTCATCATTTTGAAGTCGGTACCAGATGAATCTTCTGTTCTCTGACAGAATATTTGAAACTTTTGGAACTGGCACCGACTTCAAAATTATGAAGATTGAGTACAGAAATAGTTGAGTTTTAGCCGAATTCGGAAAAAGGCACTATTAGATAGGTATAATTATTTAATACTTTTTAGTTCATATTAAAAGGATGTTATTATTGTTTTACCTTGGAAGTCGGTTTTAATTTTTTGTTAAAAATAATAATTTATCTCTTTTTAGTTACCTAGTAAGCAAACGCGTACTATACGTAGAATAATACACCTGTATATTATTCTACGTATCTTATTACAGTCACACTTACAAAATATTATAATATCAGCTGCAGCCTGCAGATAATTTTAAACAATACATTTAAAAAAATCGAAGTAAACATGTGTGCTAAGTAGCCGGTCACCGGACTAGTTTCAATAGGCTGCTGGCTGGCACTCGCTCGACTTGTCGCACACGCAGCGCACATAGTACCTCCGTGAGTAATTTGTATTCTGTGCATAGTACCCGGCCCACTCCCGCGCGCGCGCCGCTGCCGCGCCGCTTGCTTGACACTTTGATAGCCCTGGCAGATATGCGATTCGATGCGTTATCATACTATAAACGCTAAACGCAACGCAAAAGGTTGAAATTAGGTTGTTTGCCAGAATATCTCGGCGAAGTGAAACAGAATGTTACATTATCGAAGCAACTTTAACTTCTCAGGAGTAATGTCAAATGTGTGCCTTATGCTCTGGAGATAAGGTTGAATTTGGTGACATTGGTGACCCTGACGTGGTAATGATGATGATGATGATAATGATGATGATGATGATGGTGAATGTAATTTGCATAGTAGCATATGCTTTCAGTTCTTAAAACAGCGCCTAAACTCCCAAACTTGTATCTATAAGGAAACCGGAGTTCTCTTAGTAGCTTCGGAACCATAATATAACTCGGTACAAAATCTTGCGTTTTGGTAGCATATGCTTTGGATGCTTCTCATAAAACCAAAATCACTATATGTTTCCATATAAATTTCGAGGAGTTCCCTCGATTACTCATGGATCCCATCATCAGGTCATCACTTTTGTGAACATGGTACCAAATTGGAGTGAAACCTAATACAACAAAACAAAAATTTCGAAAATCGGTTCACAAACGGCGGAGTAATCGTTGAACATACAAAAAAAAAATATATATATCCACAGCCGAACATATAACCTCCTCGTTTTTTGGAAGTCGGTTAGTACACTTTGGTATTGATATTTACATCTTGCTGTCTAGATATTTTTTATTATTTAAACTTATTTATGGATAATATATATTTTATATATAAACAATTCTTAATTGAACGTCGATCAGAGTTCATCAGAGTATTTAATGGTTAGGTAAGGCTACTAAATATACTAAGGGCCTGTTTCACCGCTTCCTGATAAGGTGCCGGATAGGCTTATTTGACAGATTCTCCATACTCCATCTGTCAAGTTAAGCGGTGGATAGCCTTATCAGGAAGCGGTGAAACAGGCCCTAAATCTATACTTATTATAAAACAAAGTCCCTTTTTTTCCCTCATGTCCCTTTGTTCCCTTTAATCTTTAAAACTACGCAACGGATTTTGATGATTCATTCAGTGTTAGATAGCCCATTTATCGAGGAAGGCTATAGGCTATATTTTATCACGCTAAGACTAATAGGAGCGAAAAAATAGAGGAAAATGTGGAAAAAACGGGGGAAATTATTTGAAAGGGCTAACTTGAACGCGCTAATCTCAGGAACTACTGGTCTGATTTGAAAATTTCTTTCAGTGTTAGATAGCCTATTTATTGAGGAAGGCTATAAAGTATAGGCTATATTTTATCACGCTAAGACTAATAGGAGTATGTGGATAAAACATTGGAAATTATTTGAAACGGGGGAAAATTATCTCGCGAACTACTGGAGCAATTTTTATGTTATTTGGCACAGATAAGAAGTAGATCATAGGCTATTGATTTTAATCATTTTTTCAGTGGCTATATATTTTATATCCGTGCGACGCCGGGGCGGGTTGCTACTCGCTAGTATCTTACATTATGTTCATCTAGTAAATTAATCTTATATATAAAATGTGTCACAATGTTAGTCCACGAACTCCTCCGAAACGGCTTTACTGATTTTTACCAAATTTTATATGCGTATTCAGTAGGTCTGAGAATCGGCTACTGGGTACTTTATATATTGATAAGTGCATTTGTTGAATAAATAATAGTAAATTATTACAACCTGAGACTGACGGCGACCATTGTTTGTGCGACGGGATAGCGATCGACGTTGCCATGGCGACATACTTATTTAGTCATCACTTCAATAAAATAATATCGGCGAAATCTTATATATAAAATTCTCGTGTCACAATTTTAGTCCACGAACTCCTCCGAACTGGCTTTACTGATTTTTACCAAATTTTATATGCATATTCAGTAGGTCTGAGAATCGGCTACTGGGTACTTTATATATTGTTAGGTGCATTTGTTGAATAAATAATAGTAAATTATTACATCCTGAGACTGACGGCGACCATTGTTCGTGCGACGGGATAGCGATCGACGTTGCCATGGCGACATACTTAATTAGTCACTTCAATAAAATAATATGAGCGAAATAATTAATATTATGACAAAGCAACGTTTGCCGGGACAGCTAGTAATTATATAAAATATTCAAAACGATAAAGCCTGACGGTAGATACTTAATTACGACCAGTATCATACTTATTTTCATTAGGTTATCATTTTGTAATAGACTTGACAGCCTAATCAAGAACGAAGTTGGTCCCGCAAGCCGCGGAACTAATCAGCTAAATAGCCCTAACAGCACAATAGGAACTTTTGGAAATTAAAATTAATTGATTTCAAACTATTTCAAAGTAAGCAAGAAACCTGTTGATATATTTGATGTATTATAACTAGATGCTGATGATAATTTAACCTCGATAAATAATATTATATTATGTATCAAACCAAATACCAAAAAATATTACTCACAAAAAAGGTGACACTAAGAAAAAAAACCTTATTATAATATTATAGTATCAAGGTAAAAAAAGTTAAGCACGATACTTTAGAAACCTTTAATATTACTTTACAACGTCTATTTGTTTTATAAAAATTAAAAACACTATACACAAGTTTATTAATACTCATAATAGTTAATAAGTAGACGTAGGTACATAATATAATCCTTTAATGCACTTAAATTTAAAAATAAATTCGTAATGTATCTAATTGATTTTAATCAATAACGTTAGGTAAATGAAGCGACAGGTTAATCATTTTTTCTTCACAGGTAGCTGACATGCTGACGCGGACGGTCATTAAGTATCCCCGGAGTCTCTTTTAGACGTTATAATATATTTTTTTAAATAATTGTGTATGGCGTTTTTTTCATTTTTTTTAATCCAACATGTGCTTGATTAATAATCCCAGAGTTTTGTTCGCATGCTCATTAGAAATATATTTGTATAAATTTATAAATGAGTTGATGACTTTGTTAGGTGTTGGTCGGTGTTCGTGCGCATTAAAAATCCCACGAGAACCGTACATTAACCGTAGTATCTGGCTTAATATTACGTTTCTTGCGGTCAACTTAATATCTATGCCAAGTTGTATAAAAATCACAGGAGAAGGTATTATTAGGAGGTCACGACATTTTTGGTAACGATATCCAAAATGACTTATTTTAGATTGGCAAGATAAAGAGCAACTCTCTGATGCCAAATATGTCGGTTTGCCTGCGTAAAGTAGTTGCGTTCTCTGTATAGGGCGCCTGAAAACCCAGTTATCATGACCAAAAAAAAAATGATAAGCTAAATGGCTGAGTAAGTTATATTAGGTAAGTACTAGTTGTTCTCATATCAGTATCGTAAAAACTGACCAAATATTAGGTTGCGTTATTAAGCAACAAGCGTTCAAACGTGACTTAATATTGTGACCAAAAAAAAAATGATCAGGTAAATGGCTGAAAATTACAAATCGTAAACTGTCAGTACGTACTAGCTTATTGGCACCAAAACTGACCAAATATTTGGTTGCAATTCATAGTTATCGGCGACCTATGTCTGAACGTATATTCTTTTAAAAGTATTTATATTGCCCACCACGACACCATCATATCAGAATATACGTTCAGACATAGGTCGCCGATAACTATGAATTGCAACCAAATATTTGGTTTGGTTATATTTGGCCAATAAGCTAGTACGTACTGACAGTTTACGATTTGTAGTTTTCAGCCATTTACCTGATCTTTTTTTTTTTGGTCACAATATTAAGTCACGTTTGAACGCTTGTTGCTTCATAACGCAACCAAATATTTGGTCAGTTTTTACGCTACTGTTATGAGAACAACTAGTACTTACCTAATATAAGTTACTCAGCCATTTACCTTATCATTTTTTTGGTCATGATAACTGGGTTTTCAGGCGCCCTATACAGAGAACGCAACTACTTTACGCAGGCAGACCGACATATTTGGCATCAGAGAGTTGCTCTTTATCTTGTCAATCTAAAATAAGTCGTTTTGGATATCGTTACCAAAAATGTCGTGACCTCCCTTAATATATTATTATCCTAACCTATGCAAAAATATTAAATAGAAATTCTTTTTTTTATGAGAAAACTTAAATTTTTAATATCTCGTATTTCAATTGTTGATCTTTAAGGATTTGAAAAAAGTTGATTGCTGGTGGGATCAATGTTGCCTGCTGTATTATTTCTTTTTCCTTGTTTCTTGTGGATATGATTGTAATTCATCAACCCTTGAATCTGAAATAAATAAGTCAGCTGATATACATAGTTTTTATAGGTGGTGATACAAGAAAATTACCTTAATCGAATGTAACATCAGACTAGGTACTATAATACTATAATTAGTTATGTAATTGCTAAAGAGATAATTCTAGAGGCGATAACTTAGACAAAATTTGTCAAACGAGTTAGCAAGAGCCGACTAAGTTTCAATCCATTAGTGACAGCGAGTTCTAAGTAAGCTGTAAACCGACAGATTGCCTAAACGACTGCGAAACTCGGACTTACCTTGCTTAAGTTGGGAACAAGATAGTTCTGCAAATTGTTTGATTCTCCATCTATTCCTACTTCCTGCTATTGCTATTCAAATTGAGATTGCGAGGACGTCACCACCACGTTTCCGCCGTGCTGGAAACAAACAATAGATCTACTTAGTTTCGATAAATTATAGTTTACTTACATAATTGAAGAAATGCGGTGTTATAGTGATAGCTAATACTTTGAAAACTGGAGTAGCTTTCCATCAATGGCTTTGGGATCGGAAACATTAATTGAAATAAAAAGAATTGAATTTATTGTAAGTATACCAATATATTATAGCCAGATGATGAAGTAAGTTATAAGGTCTGTTCCAATTATAAGGGAAAATTTAGTAATTGCTCTCATGTTGTAATATGTTAGTTACCCACTTTATCCACTCATACCTTTTTTTTTTAATGAAATAAGGAGGCAAACGAGCAAACGGGTCAACTGTGGAAAGCAACTTCCGTCGCCCATGGACACTCGCAGCATCAGAAGTGCTGCAGGTGCGTTGCCGGCCTTTTAAGAGAGAATAGGGTAATAGTGGAGAGTAGGGATAGAAAAGGAAGGGAAAAGGGAGGGTAGGGAAGGGAATAGGGTAGGGGATTGGGCCTCCGGTGAAATAGTGCTCTATTTAGCACAGCAAGGCTGATACTAATAATAATTTATATATGTCACGTATTGAACGTGCAGTAGAGAAATACAGTGGCACATTCAGATTCAGATCAAAGTTAAGTTCAGTAAAACATTCAGTTAACGTTCAGTAAAAAGATCAGTAAAAAAGTTAAGTTCAGTAAAATTATTTATTCTTACTGATAATAATATAACACGTATAGTAAGTAGTAATATGTGAATGAAGATCATAACAAAATCTATCCAACGACCAACGGTCACAAGTAGTAAGTAATCGTTAGTAATAATACTTAAGGCGAGTGTCTTAAAGAAATAGGGTTGCCACCCTTGCGTTAAGACGCATCCTGTTACTTTCTTGTGACCACGAACCAAGACGGACGCGTGCGCTACGTTCGTGCACACGACCGTTTAATTTTGCACCCTAAATCAACAGCATAAAGTCGCATATAGCATACCAATTCTTGGGTTTTTCGACCAGTTGGCAAGTTTATGGAAATAGGTGACTTCCGCTCGTGTGTCCAGCACGCGTCATATCTGTGCGTTATGCATATGCCAGTAACGGTTATGTTTCAAATTAAAAAGACGTAATTTCGTTTATTAAGAACATTTTATTTTTTGATATGTATTATAATATATACGAATAGTTTAGACTGTTTAGAGTTTTGGATTACTTGGAATCAGATGTTACCTGCGACATCGTACAAATTATTTTTACAATAAAAGAAAGCTACTAAACTATTAGATATACTGACAATAATGTGGATAAGCGCATACTCGTTTCTTCTTATTCTACCAAAATATGTAATTTTGACCAACTCCTCAGTTTAATACAGTTTTGAAGCCGTCATAATATATTACTAGCTATGTGACCGAGCTTCGCTCGGTATTCAAAAAATTCAAAAAACACACATAAAATGACATTTTATGAAAATTATTCCTAGCTAGATCGATTTATCGCCCCCGAAACCCTCTATATAGTATATACTAAATTTCATGAAAATCGTTGGAGCAGATTCCGAGATTCCAATTATATATTTATATATATACAAGAATTGCTCGTTTAAAGATATAAGATTAATTTACTATGGATATTTTGGGGATGTAATCTACGTACCCGCATAAAGTTAAAGTTTAACATGTAGGTTGAATAAGCGTTTGGGCATCTTTAAAAAAATCCACACTCAAATTAGTACAAACGCGAAAGTGTGTCTGTCTGTATAAAAAGGTATAACAGACAGACAGACAGACTCACGTATGCGTCACACACAAACCACTGAAGCGCTTTTGCTGAATTTTTAATATTCTTTAAGTTCCGGGAAAGGATATAGGATACTTTTTATCCCGAAAGAATGCTCCCGCGCGATAAATGAATTATAGCGCAACGGAGTTGCGGGCGTTATATCTAGTAATATTATTTTAAAAAACCAAACATTAAATGTCTCGTTTTGGCAAAATTTTCGATTGAAATGTAATGTGACGTAATTAAATTTTAGTCACACTTGTGTACTCAATAATACAATACCACAATTTTTACAATATAATACACTCTAATTTGTTGATTCAGTCTTTGTCTTAAATCATTTGCTTAAATATTTATTATCGCCACAGCTTCATTATTATAATTATTATCATCCTCGGCGGCCGGAGCTCTCAAGCAGAGGGAACCACAGAAGGCTCACTAGTCTGGAGGAGGTTGAAGCTAAAAAACAGTTGACATAATATTAAGTTTAGGTTGTAAAAAAATAAGTACAGATATTTAGTGTTTATTGATAGACATTTTAACCAGGCAAAAAAAAACATATTCGAAAAAATATATACATATTTTAATAACTTGCATTCAGCGGAGCTTTGATTACGACTTGTAGACTATAAACTATCTATATTTCAGCATGTGCCTAAAATAATTATTGTGATTATTTTAAAAACACCTTATTCTTTTGAACTCAAATTTTTTTTTAAGTTTGGCTCGTGTCGAAGAACGATAACTAATCTTATCTTCCGTCGCGTCGCTCAACTGTTGTGACTTATTTAAAGTACGTTAAAAGTTGGGCGCGAACCGAGACGGGCACGGCCCTTACGAGGGACTTATTGTTAAGGAGATCCCACACAGGTGTTGGAAACCTTTTGCATTATTTTTATATATTTGTCTTTTTTTATTGATACTTAGATTATATTATTAGTACTTACTACACTTCTACTTTTATTGCTATAATTCTCGGTGAATAGAGAATAAATTTCATTGTTTTTGTTTTTTTTTCTATTCCTTTTAATTTTTTTTTTATTAATTTACTATTATCATATTATGATAACGCAATTTTAAAGTTCTGTCGAATAACTAGTTGCTTCCAGAGTCGTCGAAAATTTACTTGGTTTGAAGAGTTCCTAGAATGGTTTTTTGCAGTATTTAAATAATATTTGCTTTAAAGAAACTATTTCATTTATGATTTAAAAAAATATATTCAACGTGATTATAATGTAAATATGTGATTTTTTTATAACTTTTATTTAAAAAACTATTCATGTTAACAATACAAATTGAAGCTTGACATTATTATTAAAATTGTATTGTTAAAATGACTAGACGGCACTATACTAGAAACTGCACTGTTTCCTTCAGAAAATCAAGGTGTAGATTTTTGGATAAAAACTATGCAGTAATGGCTACCTGTTTGCTCCTTTAGTTGTAAATTGTATCAGGGCGAGCGAGTATATCCCACAACCCTGAGCACTTTTGTGATACACTTTACGGAAAAACTATTACGCCTATTGATTTGTGCTTTAACATAGTAATTTTTATTTATATGTAAATGTGGTATCATCGGTCAGTCAAGGTTTAGTTACTTTTAAAATATATAATTAAGAGTCCGTATACGAAATTTGCCGATTTAACAGACGTGATTTAACAGTTAAAACACAGTATTTCTATAAGTTTTAATGCACAACATGTAAGATCATTTCAATTATAATTTAATGTTGGAGCTAGATTTTTTAAAGTATTTTTAAATAATCCAACTCAAACCCGCAACAGTTTTGTGATTTTTGCTGTAAAAGGTTTAGAATATCACCTATTTATGGATTGTATTGACGTCTTAACGGTAAGAAAAAAATATAATGTACTGTTGAGAAAGTCGTCTATACAATGTTGGAATTACTTTTTACCACTTTAATATGAAATAGATGAGTAAAAAAATATGTAACTCGGCAATTTTTTTTAGAAAATGGGCAAAGAATTGCTGTTAATTTCGGCAACTTGGAGCTGTAATTCATAAAAAGAAAACGACAGAAATAATCTATACATAAAATTCTATCCAATTCGAGAAAAAAAAAAAACAAATTGTGCCAAAAAACACGGTTCAAAACAACCTAAATCTCACATTATATGACTCGCCGCAAGGCTCGAGTCCGCGCTTAAATATATTTTTAAATCTAATAATTAATATATATATTTTTTAAATCTAATAAGGGGAAAAAACCAAACAATATTTCTGTTGCGAACCTTTGCCATTTCATATTCATCGGCAAAATTTCGTATACGGACTCTTAACTGTCTTTAAGATTATTACCACGCAGAAAAATGACGCGAGCCATCACAAAATTCGGCATTTAGCTAGTTATATTACCTATTTAACCCCGAAACTCCATCGTGCCAAAAAATGAAAAGAATCCCATGTCCTTTCCCGGGACTCAAACTCCATACTTAACAAACAGTAAAATCGTCTCAGCTGTTAGGGGGTGAAGAGGTAACAGACAGACAGACATACACACTTTCGCATTTATTAATTTGCAATTTTAGTGCTTAGTGCTTAGTGTTAGTATAAACGTTATGTATGTTAGTCTATAAGCTATATATAATATGGGCCAAGATGCCTGATTCAAATAAATAAATAAATAAATAAAATTATAATAATTTAATGCGCTCGATTCCAGGGAAAGCAGATTTTGAAAAAAATATAGATTAAATTTAGTAAAATAACTAAAGGTTTATCATTTCTGTACAACGCGACGCGTGCTTCGTTGTGACCGTTAAAAATAAGCCACCGTGCAATACTTCCGAGCACAGGGACGAACTCAAAGTAAGATTTTAAATTTCAAATCAAATGGTAAGAAGAGACGAGATAATATTAAAATGGTGCGTTAAATTGAAGAATATATTAATTGCAATATAAATAATTATTATTTTAATTTTATACACTGTAAGTATAATATTTTTCGATGATTAATAATAAACTGGCTTATATTGTGTGCTTTTTTTTGCAATTTGTTGTGACTTTTGAGTAACCATTTTTTTATTTTTTTATTCGGTACGAAATGCAAGTAATAGGTTCTATACTTATTATAAAACAAAGTCGCTTTTTGTTCCCTCATGTCCCTTTGTTCCCTTTAATCTTTAAAACTACGCAACGGATTTTGATGATTCTTTCAGTGTTAGATAGCCCATTTATCAAGGATGGCTATAGGCTATATTTTGTCAAATAGAGGAAAATGTGGAAAAAAACGGGGAAAATTATTTGAAAGGGCTAACTTGAACGCGCTAATCTCAGGAACTACTGGTCCGATTTGAAAAATTATTTCAGTGTTAGATAGCCCGTTTATCGAAGAAGGCTATAGGGTATATTTTATCACGCTAAGACTAATAGGAGAATGTGGAAAAACCGGGGAAAATAATTTAAAAGGGCTTATCTCGCGAACTACTGGAGCAATTTTTATGTTATTTGGCACAGATAAGAAGTAGGCCACGTGATGATCATAGGCTATCGATTTTAATCATTTTTTCAGTGGCTATATATTTTATACCTGTGCGACGCCGGGGCGGGTCGCTAGTATTACTATAATGCTGGAGTTTTGGAGCATACTCATGAGTTATGTTACTTAAATACATAATATACCGTATTATTTTATTGTAAACACGTTGTAAAAGTCGTTATGAATAACAATTTCTTCATACTTAGTAGCTATATTAGCCCTAGCCCTTTCGTCCTAAAATATTTGAATATTGCAATGTGTCCTGTAAATATTATGCATAACTTGAAATTTATTTGTCAATATTCCTTTTTATATATTTTTTGCGTTGCAGTCCGTCCCTGTCAACATTGTCGCCTTTTATGAACCAACAACAATATGAACGCAAAGAAAGCTCACCCTTCTAAATAAACATTTTTTTCTTGGGCTTCAACAGAAATTTTTAATATCAGTCTTTATGGCTAGTGACGCAAGAACTAATCTTGAATAAAAATTAAAATTGCTTTACAAAACTTTCGGTTGACCTTCTAAGTTTTAAATAAAATAATTTTAATATTTTAAATGATGAAGTGGGTTTAATTTCTTAAAAAACTAAAAAATGAAATGTCTCAAAAATCAAAAATATGCTTTTAAGTTTTTTGATTTGAGTAATGCTTTTAATTTTAATTTTATGTATTATAATTAAATAGCAAAATATTATAAAAATCAATATGATATTATATATTTTGTTGTTTTAATCCTAACGAGTCTAATAAAAAGCATTTACGAAATCGTCAAGTAAAATAAAGAAATTAGCAAATAAAATCGCCCCTCCACACACCTTTATTACGAAATTAACGATGGGGATCGAACCAACGTCTTTCGCCCCCAAGACGTTTGAGTTCCTTGTGGGACGCCGGGTGTGCGGGACACACTTCCCGCTAATAAAACACAAGCCTTTTTACAAAAAAAAACTTTTATTTTTTTTTATTTGTGTTTAGTGCAATAGTGCAGTGTAGAGTGTAACTAAAGTCTGATGTGCCTGTGATACTAGATAGGATTTTATAGACTGCAATTTTGGATCTTATTGGTAAGTTGATAGGGGTTATTTTGCATGTTGATTAGTTTAGCTATCGCTATCTTGTTTCTCAGCTTTTTCTAATAAGTGAAAGAGAGATTTTAGAGTGTAAACATTATTTAAGAACGATTTCATGAAATAATGTATCGGATTATCTTAAAGCTGTTATAATGAAAGTATACTTAAGGATGCTTACTTAAGAAAATAAAAAATAAACAAGATTTGGAAACAATATTTATCAGACTTACACCTAATCATTATCTTTAATTTTTACTAACATTAAAATTAAACCGTAGTTCTCAATCTTTGACACATCTTTGAGTACGTTAGCTGTGTTCTCTATCATAAAATTCGTATCGGGAAGAGTAGTAAATGCAAATGAGTATAACATATCATTGAGTAAAATCATTGTGCAAAAAAGTGTTGACGGAAACGGGCCAATTAATAAAACATAAAATTAAAAGCTCCATTATCCGGCGGCCTTGACCGTCCGCAATATCAGTGCATTAACCCGCCCGATCAATAACTCATTACTCTTTTATTTCGTTTAACGTTTAAAAATATCGCGTTTTTTCGCGTTTCGCGCCGACCGCTCCAATTATTGGGTGAAGGTTGTATTGCGAGCCAATTATGACGTCACAGGCCGCGTGACATGGTGTTGCCAGCCGGCGAGACGTTACCTTGCCGTAATTTCGTAAGCGATTTTTGATTGAGCAATTTATGCAGCATAGACGCAGAATAGACTTGTATTAAACAATGAAATTGTTTAAATAAAGCTGAGCCTTTGTAGCTTGGAAACTGGTTTTTTTATTTGTGTGTAATAATAATTAGGTATGTGTAAAATTGCTGTCTTCTTCGCGACATTAGGCAATATTTTAGCTTACCTATTGTTATAGTACTAACCTCATATATTTTTTCAAATAAAAAGCTCGTTATTCAAGTTTGCATGTTTGGATAACCCTAATGCTTTAATACTTCGTACGAAAATTTGCCAGTTTTGTTGGAGATCTTTACGACGGGCAACCCCGCGGGTGACGTAGTGTCCGTAGACCGTATTACGCGTATTAATGTATTTTTATTTATGTTTCGCTCGCAATGAGAGTTTTTTTTTTTGCCAATGAACTGAATTCAGTTACGAGAGCGGATACGAAAGCGACAGCGCCACGGTGAAGGTTGCACTCATTGCACCTGATAATGTAAATAAAGAATTTTACAACATTTGACTGCTTTTTTCAAATTTATGGCAACACAGATTTAGACGCCTAGTCGTAGCAACTAGCACTCCTTGGATAAATGAGACCAATCATTTATCTAAGTAGCACTCGCAGTAGGAGGAACACGTTGGAATTGTTCTATCAGTCGATGCCTATTATCATTTATTATACGCGTGAGAACCGTACATTTTTCCAGGATAAAAAGTATCCAATGTCCTTTCCCGGAACTCAAGTATCTCCTTACCAAATGACAAGATCGGTTTAGCGGTTTGGGCGTGAAGAGGTAACAGACAGACAGACAGACAGACAGACAGACACACTTTCGCATTTATAATGTTAGTACGGAACTATGGATCTGTAAACACAAAACAGGGGTGTTTGAAAAATTCTTGCATTAGGTCTTTCACAAATCACAGTCTATTAGGTCTTTCATCAAATACTTGCTAGGCACATGAAGCGACAGGATACTTCCGGGGAAAATGTATTAGGAACACATGGCTCTTTAGTAATCGAGTTTATAATTAGATGTTGCCGCAACTTTCATCACACAAAAGGTTTATTGCGTAAAGAACAGTACATTTCAAATTAAATTATCCTATTTCGAGAAGGAAATTATGAAATTTTCATAACTGATTTTATTCAAATCGACTCGAGTTTTAGCATAGACAGACATACACGTTCGCATTTATATTAGTATTGAGGTGACCAAGTGCGTCGTGGGCCGCAAGAAAGTCTCAGCGGAAGATTTACGACGAAGGGGGACGGAGGGCCACCGGCCAGGGCGTGTTCGCTAAATTGAAAGTTCACTATAAATAAGCAACGCTGACCGCTGGACCGACGACCGACGTGATTTATTCTACTTTAAATATTGAGTTAAAGGCAATACGGTATCTGCCGAAATAAAATTAAATGCCTCAACTTAGTGGAAAAAAAAACCTGGATCCCAATAAAATAAATGCCACAAGAAAAAATATCGTTGGAGTGTACCGACACACTTCCTCGATAATCTCGTTGTATTTCTGTCAATCCTATTCTCTTATGCGTACTCTATTCTATTCTATAAAATATTATACCCATAATATTTCCATGCATTTTATCAAAACCCAGTGTCCAGTAATTTGGAACCAATTCAATACGAAAATCTCCCTACATACATAGAGATAGACAATAATGAATAATAGCCATTTTATTAAAAGTTATACATTTTTAGAGCCGGCCTTTAATTATATCAGGCAAATATCGGCTGGCTAATGTTTTGTTTCCATCCCGCTAATGACACGCGCCGGCGATTTCACCCAACATACTCGCATATAGGACTAGTCACTAGTGTATTAGTACCATAGTACAGTCGCGAACAACATTTGTATTTTAGTAGGTATAGTCAGGAAGAAATAAAGTTTGACTAGCAAATCCAGCAACTTTGTTTTGGCAATATGGCAAAATACCGATTAATTAATTATTATTTTTATGCCTTGTGAACTTGTAATGCGCTCGCTCACAAATGAACTTTCCGACCGAGTGAGGAGTTAAGGCCTGATTGCACTTGCCGAGTAGAGTGGCGAGACAGAACCCTCGGCCGAGCACCGGGTGCTCTCGGCTAATTTGATTGGCCAAAAGCACCGTCTTGCCACTTTACTCGGTAGATTAGGTACACTCTGAGCTTTTTTTATGAAACAAGGTGGTAAACGAGCAAACGGTTCACCTGGTGGAGAGCACATTCCGTCGCCCATGGACACTCGCAGTATCAGAAGAGCTGCAGGTGCGTTGCCGGACTTTTAAGAGGGGATAGGGTAATAGCCAATAGGGGAGGGTAGGGAAGGGAATAGGGGAGGGTAGGGAAGGAAATAGGGGAGGGTAGGGAAGGGAAAAGGGTAGGGGATTGGGCCTCCGGTAAACTCACTCACTCGGCAAAACACAGCGCAAGTGCTGTTTCACGCCGGTTTTCTGTGAGCTCGTGGTATTTCTCCGGTCGAGCCGGTCCATTCGTGCCGAAGCATGGCTCTCCCACGTTCTGAGCTAAATTTAACTCTTAGTTCAATATTATTATCTCTCTCACTTTTCGTTTTTATGAAAGAAAAGGCATGCTGTTTAGCCGCAGGTTAAACTTTAATTCGGATCAAATAAGCCTCGGTAAGATTAACATTAGATAAGATAAGCAATAATCATGTTGGTGGTAAAATACTGAGTGGTTCGTGTATGTTTATCGGGTGTATGGCGGTAGCAGCATGATGGACGCGACAGGCTCCTGGACTACGAGAGATTTACGAACTGGACGCGCAAACTCATTATGTATCATTTTAATCAGACCCGTAGTTGGCTCTCGTACTAATTTACAATTTTTTACATAGACAAGCATTTTATATGAAGAAGGTACTTAATAACTTTATCTTCTTTCAAGGTGTTAAATAATAATAATTTTATCATCACTAAGGGCCTGTTTCACCGCTTCCTGATAAGGCTATCCACCACTTAACTTGACAGATGGAGTATGGAGAATCTGTCAAATAAGCCTATCGGGCACCTTATCAGGAAGCGGTGAAACAGGCCATAAACTAAGTAAACTATTTACGATAGACTCAAAGAAGCCAATTACATGCCCCTACAGGCAGCTGACAGTCCGTTAAGGTAAATTGATGACAAAAAAGCAAGGTTCGTAAGTACTTAACACTAGTTTAATGTTATGAATTATGATAGATCATAATATCAAAAGATTTTTGTGTTTCAATACCGCTGTCGATCTTGGTGACATAGGAGAAACGGTGGTGGAAATTAGTGTTAATTAACAGTAACGTTTCAAACAAAACATAAACGAGAGATTTTTATCACTACTCTCAAAAATCTCAATTATTATGTTGCAATATAAAATACAGGTAAGTACCATACTTTAAAACATAGAGTTAAAAAGGTAATTTCTAATATTTTTATATTAATTTTAATCTCCAGATTTTAATATCTTGATAACCAAAGCAATAAACGTTCACCGGAAAGTTTTAAAAGCCTCGCTTCTTTCGATTCAAAAATCGTTGGGTACGAAAGAACCGCAATCCTTTTGAACGTTCTTTGTGAAAGTTATTTCGTTACAAGTCCACTTGTTAGACTTATTACGGGGATTACTGGCCCTTCCAGTCTCATTCTTTGTCTACAAAGGGTGGCGTCTTAGTTGAGAATCTTTCGCTTCATTATAAACTGTAAGTATCCTCCTTTATCAGCTTATTTTGTAAAATGTTGCCTGCTGAGTCCTATTTTACTGCCGCGAAATTGTGTTTTTTTCTAGCTTTGGCATACACAGATTTTATTTGGCAAAAAATAAAGTGATGATGATATACTCAATTGTCTACTACGCTTTTACGTCTCAGTACCAAAAAAATAAAATGTAACACAAGGTACAAGGCACTCAATGTTTCTCGGTTAACATTACACTTAATCTTGTTTTATTATATCTTTATATGAACGCACCATAAAACGAAATTTGTTTCCCCGAGCACCGGTCTCACAGAACTCATAAACGGACTTAGATTTATCCCAACATTATAAGATAACAATGCTCCGTAACACAACACATCAAAAAGGCGATTCCGAAGCAAAATATGCGAGAATCCACGCCGAACGCAAAAAAGTCGGCACCGACGTTCCCCGATTTGCAATTTACGTCCTTATTTTAAGGTGACTCGGCCTAAATTCGTAGCAAGGATCTTTTACTTCAGTCTTCGTAGCAGGGGTGAGGTTAAACTTTTTATCTATCGGTGACAGTCAAATCTCAACTCGCATCAGATAAATCTGAACCTTTTGTGGCTGATATTAGAGCTTCTTATAAAGATGTGTTTTCCATCCATGAAATAAAAAAACCCATATTCAAAGTTGTTGGAAATTAAAGGTACGTCAATAAAACCGAAGTTAGCTTCTTGCGTTATGTCTAGGGTTGGCATTTAGCGGTTAGAAAAAATTTCCATTGTTCTTTATGATTTTTATCATATTACTTGTATAGCTGATATCAAAGGGCTGATATAAATAACCTTTAAATTTGTGCCGTTAATTTTCTTGGAATAATATAATTTTATCTGCATTATGTAAGTATATTGTAGATTTTTACAATTTTTTTTTATTTAAGCTGCCGAACTCTTTTTTATCTCAGGCAGCGCTAATATCTAAGAAAAACAACAATATTAACCTTGCAAAGTTTCAAAAACGTACATGCCTTTATGCTTTTTATGCCACAAACACGTCTCACAACCCTAATAGCAATGTAAGGTGAGAATAGGCCCAAAGGTGGTGACGTTTTACAGCTAATGCTGAAAACGATTTGAAATAAATACGCTCATAAACTAAAAGGGAAAAGGTTTACATTTTAGTGGTTTTGTATCGGCCGCTGTTTGTATTGAGAAATAAAATTTATTCTTAAATCGTATCTCAATATTATATTATTTATCTAACCATTAATCGTAGAAAATAATTACCTATTATAGATGTGACATGATTAGAAATGATAAGTGCATCAATAATGCACTTTAAAAAAAGTTAATAGCAATTGTCAAAATAGCTTGTTTTAGGTCAATGTGAACTTCACCAGCAGGTGGTCAATTTAGATATTGAATCTCTTCAAAGTAATCGCGAACTAAAGTTAATATAACTTTAAAAGATTTTTTTTAATAAATTAGAAACAAATCGAATAAGATCAATCACCGGTAAGTCTATGCGGGGCAGTTAGGGCGAGTGTTTACGAGCACTTCGTACAGGGGTGAGGGGTGTAGGGGTACAGGGGGACGGTTTACGAGCCGCGACGTGTCATCTTCCTCACCGGTACTTGCAGTATTGTAAGCACATTAGATACTTTATAATCGTTTTTTCTTAGTGTACATTGATCGCGAACTAATGAAAGAGCTCTGTGGTAAGTATCGGTCACATCTGTTAATATTGTGCTTCAAACGCTGTAAATTATTATTTACAGTGTTTGAAACACCAATATTGTCTTATTCAAAAGATTATTTATAGCTTATAAAAATTAAGTAACCTAAAAGTCTAAATTAAGTTATTAGAAAAATCGATTTAATTTAATTATTTATTTCGCAATTTAGCCCAAATGTAAGGCACGTGTGCATAACAAAACTCAAAATGATACCGTAGTGAATTTTCATAATTATTAAAGTAATTCAACACATTACTTAGTTAGGTACACGAACATATTATTGTAAGCAAATTTGATATAGATGAAAATTTTATTACTTTATCTAACGCCCGATTCTTAAGTATCCTGACAGGAGTTTATCTGTTCAACAGAGTTGCAGACATGATTCATTTTTTGACGCTATCCAATGACGACGCTATCCAACGAATTTGACGCCAGTGAACAGCGGATAAACTCCAATCAAAATGCCTCAGAAACCGGTTGTATAAGAATCAAAAAATTTCAGAAATCGGACATTAAAGTCAAAATCGTAGCGTGCCAAAGTAAAAACATTTATTTCGGGGCCCAAAGGTAAAGTTTTTACTTTTAATAATAATGGAAAGATTTTATTGAAGTGAAAACTTCTTTAGCGGCGTTGAGCACTTTTGAAGGATGGGTAAAAACTGTGAAACTCGCGTCAGATTCTCGTGCTGATGGAAAAACCTTGGAAAAACCGTAAGACGGTTGGAGAGTAGTGTTTTGTGTCGAACTCGAACTCGAACTCGAATTGATTTTTAGGGTTTCGATTAATTTAAAAAATCGATTTTTTAAAAATCGATTTTCATAAAAAATGGGTTCAAAATTTAATCGATTGTAAGGGTTTCGGTTAATTAAAAAAATCGATTTTTTAATAATCGATTTTCATAAAAAATGGGTTAAAAAATGCACAACGTTAATAATCAAGTTTTCACTTCTGCCGGCACTCCCGGAGTGCAAACCCGTCTTTTTTTATTGCTTACGCACGTTAGGGGCCCCGAATAATTGATACGGCATATACGGCTGTAGCTACGCCCCTGATAAAAGTATCAAATACTGTAATCGTAACCGAATACAGTGTGAAAGAATCTCACGTTAGCGCGGGACATTTAAAACAAGTAATGTTGGAAGTTTACCGTCGGCGTTAAGCGGCTGAGGTGGCGCCCTAAAACGTTATTACATTGTTCTTTTACGGCCCATCCCTAACACTCGTTCTTATGCTCTACAAACATGTTTCTAGTAATCGGAAAACAATGGTTCTGTGGAATAATACTTCCTTTGGAAACCGATTGATCCCATTATGGATTTTTTTGGTAATATTAACAGGGCATTAAGTTAAGATCTGATTTATTGTTTAGAAAGATAAAAAATCATTTTAATATTTTTTCACAACATTTCATATTATCAATTATGCAAATACTTTCAGTTTTAGTAAACTAATTTACCAAAATTGAAAGTGTCTATTATATTATACATCGTGGTTCTTTATCAGTATTACCTATATAGAAAAAAAAAATCGGTCAGTTACTTCGATTGAGTCCTTAAGCCCCATACATACGTAACTATTTATCGTAGCGATAAATCTGTGCGAACAGTTTGCGCAGTTTTATCGATCGTGTGTATGAAAAATCGTTGTCGACAATCGTTCGTCGGTGGCAGTTGCAATTTCTATCAGATAAATCGTTGTCGATTACATTTGCACAGTTTTATCGTTGCGTGTGGACGGCGATCGCTCAGTTCGGCAGTACTTCACGGAGCTTGCTAGTGTGCGCACGAGCACATTGCTTTCACAGAAATATGTCGAAAGACGAAAGAGTTGGACACCGCGGTCCGCGAACTAATTCAAGATTTTATAGAAAGCTACAGAAACCTAATCTTTCATGAGGACTTATAGCTTCTCTCATAACAGTATCTTGTTTCTTTATTAGTAGAGAAACTAAGGCCAGCAGATTTAAATGTGCCTCTTCATCCTTAAATAGTTATGCCAATCTTGCGGAGCGAATTTCAACTCACTTAACAAGTTGGTATAAGAAAATTTCTTCCTTTTCATGAGGCAGTCTTTACACCAATTAGACTCCGCTTCTTTTTTTTCTTTAAACACATAACCAGGCCTAATATAGCTAGTGCATCATAATCTTCCATTGTTAACATGTATCTTGCGTGAGCTTCTGCGGAGAACTGCCCGATCGACGTCGATATCGGAGCCGTGTGGAGGCACTAGGAACTTTCGATTTATCTGCACAGTCTAAAATCGCTACGATAAACAGTTACGTATATATGGGGCTTTATAGAAATCGACGGAATTTTTTCGAACGATTCGAACACTAAAATTTTCATATAGAACGGAAAATTGCCGAAATTGTCAAAATCGTACCTACCTTTAGTTGAGAAAGGGAAGAGGGGATTTCGGGAGTAGCTCGAGCGTGTCAGATTAAGCTTGTATAGGCTTCCGACATGTGTCTAGTTATCATGGTATAGAAATCAGATTTCTCATGTGGTGGGTAAAAAAAAAAAATGTTGAATATTGAAATGTCGTCGGATCTGTCAGATTAAGATAGGGGTTTAGTACATTCCAAAGAAGCTTCCATATAAACCACTGACGATTCAAAGGTTAGGTAAAAGGTAAGGACATTTTAAAATATAAAAAAATAAAGCTTCATATTTTCCTAACTAAGCTTTGCAGATATTTTATTTTGCACTAAACTAAATGATTTAGTCCTTGTTGTCTAAAATATATTTATAATTTACCTAAATCAGCAATTTTCTAAATAAGTATATTTTCTTTTTCAAAATTTTAAAATGGCTGCAGTTTCTGAACCAACCGCAAAAATAAAAAACGCTCTTATTATTTTTTATCAGTTTTATCTAATGTACAAAACCTACTAGGTGTCCATGACGCTCGAGTGACTACACAAATAGCACCCTCCCCTCCCCTACTACTTTATTTGTTACTACTTTAGTTGTGATGCATATTATTATATGTCACTAAAAATCATCTGCATAAATTTCAATGGGTTTTATTATCAAAGTAATTCAAAATTTATTTTCCAAAAATTACCCTATCAAAACATTAAAATATAAACAGTCATTAATCATTATTAACAGTAAAATAAATCGTTACCCTTCGTTTTCACTACGTACGTAGTGTAGCTTGCAAAAGCTTCCCCAACCTCTTGTTCGTAGCTACGTAGCTTTATATTGGTAGCGCTCTACGGCGCGCGGCGACGCGTCGACAAGGAGCATTAATAAGAAATGTATCTTGTAGCGCCATCTATATTTAAATTTGTGAAATTAAGCATTATAATATGTTTCAAAATAATTGCATAATAAATTTATACTATTCAATATACTTGTGTAATGTGTAGGTAATTCAGAATATCTCCTTAATTTTGAAAAAAGGGCACACTAATATTGCGTTAAATATTTAAATATTATCCAAATAAAATATATTTAAAGAATGGCGAGAGTTATAAAAATCTCACGTTAAAAAAGTCAAAATCTACAACACAAAATATTATTGTTAGTTTCGTTTTGAGTATTTTATCAAAATATAGAGCCTGTACTATAATTATTATATTTCAATTGAATTTTAAAACTTATTCAAATGGGTAGAGTTTTTACATTTATTTCAATTTTATACTAGAAAATTTTTATCTCATAAATCTTATACCTAGTTTTTAATTAAATGAAAATTTTAAAATAAGTTTTATTATACAAAAATAAAATATTTTATGATTACAATTAATAATTGAAATATTTCTAACTACTTCTAATCAGCCTCTTAGCGCCATCTATTGTAAATATTTTTAATTAGTGATTACTAATAAAATATAATAATTAATCAGATTTAATTAATAAAATATTTCCCAAAACTTCTAAATTTTATAAGTTATGTAAACTAAAAGTAAAGCTACCCCTTGCATACAGTCATATTTGATTTAGTATACAAATTGTCGAATGCTGAATAAATGCTACTGACAGATTTGAACAACTGTTGAAAACTTAAAAAAACACTACAATGTATGTTACGGAGAGCCAATTCAGCGACATGATCAAAACGTCTGTGAAAAACCAATGAAAACGAAAAAGAAAAAGTAAACGAAAATGGCCGTTGAATGCCAGCCGAAGTGAACGTTGCACTTTCACGATTAAAAAATAAAAAGGTAAAATAACGCGTTAGAAATGAACCATCGTTTTATAGTTTCCATTGACGCGACAAGCGTGGCGGCGCTAGTGTCGCGCCGGCCTCCTGGACACTGAATTATGCTTAGTTCGGCTACTCGACGCTCTTTAATAACGGCAGCACTTATTATTATATACATTAATTATTATAATTTAATTTAATTCTACTTATTATTTTTATTAAATTGTATTTTATATAATAGTATGTGAGTAGTAAACGTAATACATTCATTCAAACAGGAAAATACACAAATTTAAAAAATATGACGAGGATGTTTGTAGTAACTTGTAACAAAAATATTTTTTGGTTTGCAACGTCCCAAACGCAGCTTTTGTTTTGAATAGATAAATATCGAGTATACTAGGAATCCTTGAAATTTTGTCGTCCTTCTGTGAAACAAATATTTGGACGCGTACGCTGGATTAGGACGACCTTTAGAAGCGCGTATTTCGTATTTGTAATAAAAAATAGCGCAAAAATTGTCGATCATGTGATCGGTGGACAGATCGAAGCGGGTCAAGCACAACAGGTGAGTTGCGGGGCGCATCAACTAAAAAATAAAATATCGAAATGCGAAAAAATAATAAAAATCAGCAAATATAGTAAATTAAAAAAAGAATAGGGTCGTCCCTTTCCATCGCGGGGCAGCGGGTATGCTGCGTCCCTGTCGCGAGTGCGCGCACGTGGTTTTCGGCGGTCCCGCGGCGGGCGCCGGCGGGGCGAGCGGGGGCGGGCGGGGGCGCGCGGGACGCTGGAGGACTCGAACGCCACATCCCGTCGCGGCCCGCGCCGTCCGGCTGCGTTGCCCGTAACCTCCGATTGACCTCATTTTTTTTCTTCAATGTAAATATTCGGCTCGTTTTGCCGCATAGTCTATAAGTGGTATTAAGTTCCTTCGACGCGTTTATATTTTTTTTCGGATTCTTTTTTTTTTGTAATTGGAAATTATTTAAAATTACAGTGCTAAGGACTTCATTGGTGATACGAACTCTAAATTTTTCGGGACTGTGTTACTTAGAAACTTTGTAAAAAATAAGTTTTATAATTAGATTTTAAAACTGGTTTCGTTAGTTTTTAATGGTGTTGTCGGATTTTTGGGACTTTACAACTGCAAAAATAAACATTTTTCGTGTTTGATACGTTTGAAGATCCAGGAAGATTTGTAAATTGTCATCATCATCTAAAGGTATTCGTAGAAGATGTGAATGATTTTATTGTTTTTATGTAGAGTCATAATTTGTATAACTGTTTTTGTAATAATTATTTTTTTATTTCCTTGTATTATACATTGTAAATTACTATTTTATTTGTTTTTTTTTTTAGTTTTGTTATTTTTTTGTTAATTTAAGAATTTGTGAGAAAAATTACTACTAGCTACTTCACTTCATTTTAATTCAATAAAACTTAAGATTAAAAGTGCACCTTACGAATAAAAAAAACGGCAAATATACAATTGACGAGACTATGTTCACAAAATTAGCATTTTAATGTAAGAGCAGTGATCATTCCAACCCACGACAAGTAAAACATTAGCAACAACAAACAATAAAACAACAGAGAACGTTTCAATTTTATTTCGTCAATCAGTTATTTTGAATTTATATTCGATAAAAGCGATGCGGTCATCGACACCGCAGCGGGAGCGCCGCGGCTCGGCGGAACGAGCTCTGATAAAGGAATTATATTAATTCATACCAGACCAATACTTCACGTGCGAAATGTGCAATTGACTTCGATGAAATCGTTGCGAGAGATCGTTTTATAATGACGAATTTTTTTATGTATCATAAATTGAAACAATAACTTATCATGAGAATTTTTCCCAGTATTTTTTTTTTCTAAAATGTAAAAACTGCAAAATATATTTTTATGTGATTGCTTAAATGTATTCCATATTATATAGAAAAGTAATGGCATTAAAATAAATTGATTTTTAAATAATATTTTAGAACGGTAATGGCAGAGCATTTTTTGTGCCCCGAAACAGAAAAATCCTTAAAAAATCTGTATAAAAAACTAGTACTATTATTCTTGCACCGTTTGAAACCATATATAGTAATAAAAAATAATAATGTGAATTTAAAAATCACAATATGAATATAAAAATCACAATTGAAAAATTGTTATATTCGTAGCACCACCGCCTACGCCGTAGACGCTCAGCGCGGACGAGCGATCAACTCGTAGACCGCTCGTAGATCGCTCGTAGACCGCTCGTAGAGGATCGATTTTTTCTCTTGTAGTGACTGATTTTTGGTTTGTTTTGTGGTTATTGTATAATTTAATTTCGATTGAATTTTATTTTTATTGTTCTTTTCATAGATACGAATTAATATTTTTTTGTTGTTCATTGTATCATTCAATCATAAGATATTTTTATTTAAAGTAAGTATGTATAAGTTCTTTTTGTTTGTCGTCAAAAATACTCTCTTGAAATATACAGTAAGTAACTCAGTTTTAGTTACTCAATTAAATTAATTTCTCTATATTGCCAGTAATTATTTTTTATTGTGGATATTTCAATAAAATATCTATAAGCTTTTTTTATCCTAAAAATTTTTTTCTTGAAACATACAGAAACTCATTTTTTGCGTAACGATTTCGATTGCTGTTATAAATTTATCACACAGTATCATAAAGGTTCATATTTTAGCGAGTAGTTCACTTTCTTTTCTTTAAGCTTTTTTATTTGTAAATTAGGTACTTACTAAAATAGTTTGCTTAAATTCGCTTCAATGGCTGAGCCAGAAAAGAGTTATAGAAAAGTAACGTTAGTTTTACATTGTTATAAAACTAATTCAATATAATATTCAAACGGTTAAAATATTTATCATATGTCTATTTGAATGATTTGAACAAGAGAAGCGTTACATATTAAGACGTTTTAGTTAAGGTTTCATAAATCACGTTAATGATAACACTGAAACCAAGTGTGTGAAAATCACTTAACGATACGATTACTTTAAAGTTTAAATCATTCAAAAGTTTATTGTTTACATTTTTTAAAACATCAGAATTTTCTGTGCAAAAAATGCTCTCACCAGCGGCCATTATTATGCATAAAATGTGCTTTAAATACGTATCTCTCATTGATATTGTCGGTGCCGATTACGGGGATTTTTTGCGAATGATTGAATTTTATTTACAATTAACCCGGCCTCGGCGTCGAAAGCGAAAGTGACGATTAAATGCCATTTAAAAATAAAACAGCCCGCCGTAACACTGCTACGTCAACAATAATTTATATTCGCGCTGATAATGTGGACGTAAACAAAGCGCTCGCGAGCCGTTTAGACGATTAGCCAACACATGCTCGCGAGTGTGGTGCACCGGGCCGGGATAGCCCGCTGCCTGCTCCGGGGTTTTTAGGCTGAGCGGAGGCCCCGCGCGAGTTTCACTTAAGAAACCGCCCAAACGCGGGGGGAGGGAGCGGGGCGCGCCTAATTTGTCTTAGGCGGAAAAATCGCGCGGCGATTACAAGTGGCTCGTAACGAAGTCGGCCCCGCGGCGGAGGTGCGGCGGAGGTGCGGAGTCGGGGGTTGGGAGGGGGTCGGCTCGGGGTGGCGGCCCGACGCGGTTAGTCTCAGTCGTCCGTCTGGAGTCGCGGCGGCCGGCCGGGCCGCGCGGCGCAATACACGTTCCTCGTGCTCTTGTGATTATAAATTTTAATATTACAAAAAATTCAAAAATCTAAATTTTTAAATTCTAATCGCGTCTAATTGAAGATATTTTTAGGCTAAATTCCCTTCACTTTTTACTTAAACCGTCGGCGGCGGGAAAAGTTTTGCGAAATTTTTAATATTTATGTCGGTTACATTTGTGAGAGATTAAACTTTTTGGCCGTTAAAAGATTTTTATTTGAAAATTTATTTTTTCTAAAACGACGACACCTCGTGTGACAATCGATAGATAATGTTAAGCGTTGAATTAATGATAAGTTTAATGATTGACTGCCACAAGTAATTGTAGTACATTGCTAGTTATATATACGAACTGGTGTTATTTTACTAACAATCTTCATCTAATTTTGTGCTACGTAAGAGACTATTCATCGACGAAAGGTGGTGTTTTCTTAATTTGAAAATTGTTATGCCTGCTTCAATAGATATACACATTGTAGATTACTGTTAGTTCTTTATTATCTATTTTCAGTTTAAAGTTTTTTTTTTTGTAAGTAAATAACAATAATTTTTGTTACTTAGCATAAGAAGTAGTAATTTATATTTGCTTTAAAAGTAGTTAACTTTGACATATACAAATTAGTATTAAGTAACAAACCACTTATTATTATTACTCATGATTTGTGACTGAGCTGCTAAAAATGTAGTTTTTTTCTGACCAAAAACATTCATTCATTTTTCCGACGGCACTTTCTCAAACGCTTTACATAGCATTTTTGTGAATATTTACTGCCTATTTCAGTAATTTAATATAATTTTGAGGCGTATTTATTTTTTATTGTTTAGTTTCTATACTTTTGTTAATTTGTTTTTGTTCCACACTTTTGTTTTTTTTGTTACAAATAAACATTTTTGTTTTTTCTTTGATTTATTTTTAATCCCTACTTTTTATTCTCTTATTATCTTATCCATTTATCATAATAAGTAATTGAAAAGATAATAAAATCTTCACACACATCTAAAATATCATGCACAATGGATTTCTGTAGTTTGTAACAATATTATTCATAGGTATAACAAAAGGGTTGATTTTGATATGAACATAAGTAAATGACATTTATGTAATTTATATTTTTCAAAATCAAGCCTGAATACTCACTAAATAAACATTACTTTCTACGAAAGCAAAAAAAAAAACCTAACTTACATTCATGATTCATCTGCTCTCTTTATGATTATCCATTTTTATCAACAAAAGAAAAAAAACTGGTTATTAAAACTTATAACGCCTGTTATATTGAGGGTTAAACGGTAGAATACATGTTTTATAAGACTACTTCCAATACAAGTAGATCTTTAAAAATAAATTACTGACTACAAAACAATTGTTATAAATTCTGGCAATATTAATTTAATTTTTTATACTATCTTTATTATTATTAGCCTATAGTGTCCCACTGCTGGGCAAAGGCCTCCCCCAGGATCTTCCACTATTCTCGCTCCTGCGCCACCGATAGCCAGCCTGGCTGGTATGCCTCCAGCTCGTCACGCCACCTTTTTCTAGGCCGGCCACGGCGGCGGCGTCCATCTTCGGGTGCCCACTCTGTTGAGACCCTTGCCCAGCGGTCGGTATGCATGCGGCTAACGCCCACTCCCACTCCCACTTCAGCTACAACTTATAACAAAATATATGTAAATAGGTAATATTGTATTGAGTATTTGTTTGCCAAGAGATCCGGAGAAGTGAGGTGGGATTAAGGATATTACCTAAAAACTTGAAAATTATGTTGTTATTTTGTTATGTAACACGTAATACCTCAATACATATATATATATATATATATATTAATTTCAGTACTCAAATTAAGCCATATCGAATACAAAAGCGATCGATGATTAGAATCTATGGTTTATGGTAAATCTATGGTTTTACTAATAAGATGAATATTACAATATAATTTCAAAATAAAACAAGACATTATTCTACCATTCGAAGATAGTCCATACATCTAAATTAAAAACATTTTCTTTTTAACAAGAGATACATTGATAAAATAGGTACTTATATGTTTTAAAGTTCGTTATACTTAGTAAAATTACATACCCAGATCATATTATGCAATATTATTGCAAACTTAACACACGAATATTGTTATCACAGCGCATAATATTATCTTTTATTTCATATTAACATTTTCATCTCGAGAATCCCTACTTTGTTAATGATATATCTTATCATAAGGATCATTTTCATAACTTCTAGATTCCTAGTAGGTATATTATTATAATAATTATTATTACATTATGAAATCTAAAAGTTAAATGTGCTGACATCTATTGGAATATGCATAAAGTATTTTGAATTTGGCAAGTGTATGTAGATTGCATGACACCTAGCAGCAAAATGTGGAACTTTGAGATTTGAATGTCATGTTGACAAATGTGCGCGTAATGTGGGCAAAAAAACACAGATGGCGCTAGCGAGAACAACGCACGCGCAGCAATGCACTAAAACGATAATAGATGGCGCTCCCCTCTTTAAGCTAGCTGGAGCGCGTATTAACTCGGGATGATAAGCTTAGATGGCGCTTTTCAGACCAACGCACGCGCAGTATTCAAAGAAACACTATAGATGGCGCTAGCTACTCGATTCGTAGTTGATCTTTTGACTTTTGATCTTCAGCTAAATAAAATAACGAGCAAAGTACAACTTTTTATGATAAATCGCAGTCTATTTTCGTGATAAATATTTTGGAATCAACAAAATTCTAAAATAGAAGACACCATTCTTTTCTTAATTAATTATTCCAAGATAACAATAGAAAGAATTAATGCCAATAGTACCAATAAGTAATAACGATAATTAAAATTACTCAAACAAATTCACTGCAAATCCAATTGCTAACTCATGTTCCAACGTAGTTATGTAATATGTCGACATGACCTAAATTCTAATACGCCCGAGCCAAGGAGGTAGGCGTTTTCATATGGGAGGAGTTAGAAGTTAATCTAAGAAAGAGGGCGGACGACCGCTCGGTTTGTAAGAACTTGGGCGTGTATGGGCGTATTGGACCGAAATATATCCACGAAGTAAACAATCAAATATGTAGATATAATAGCGTTATAAGTTATTGAAAGGTTATCATTGATTGAGCGAGATTAGAGATCTACAAAACGTATTTATTTAGAAGTAAATTGTATCTAGTAGCTCCGAAAGAGAATAGAATACATTGCATTAATAATCATAAAAATGTCTGTCGTATTCTTGCTAGGTGTTTCTTAGTAGGTAACAATAGCTAAGAAAAGTACCTATTGTGATTTGTGTCTTACTCAATTAATGATTACCATTTCCTTTCCTTAACTTACTTTTTTACTGATCGAAGATTTTTGTATTGTCTTCAATAATTGAATACAATACAAAAATCTTTGATTTAATTAATTGAGTAAGACACAAGATAAAATTGTACTAAGAAACACCTATCAAGAATACGATAGACGTTTTTAATATTATTGTTGATTATTACTACCAATAAAAATCGAATTAAAATGAAATATAAATACCAACAATGTTTACCTATATCGTATCATGATGTCAATTGACACAGTCATTAATGAAGAAGCAAAATTTAAATTTTAATCCATTAAGCCCCGTAAGGACCGCGACAACAATAGAATACAATAGCGTTTCCAAGAATGCCCGATCGAAGAATTAAATAAACAATAGCAAATACTGAGAACTCTACATTTATAGTTGCTGCTAGTAGAAAACTATCACCTAGTACCAAGCTTGAGTTACTTTTAATTCCAGCCTCATTTTCTTCGAAACATAAAACCTCAATTAAAACTAATGCTGGACTAAAATATTTCGTAGTTTATATAAAAATTCACAATTGAAGAAACGAGTGCCGTCGCTCAAGTTTTTAAAGCGAACAAAAGAAACAATCAGAGGTCGTTTAGAGATTTGCTCCTGCATTAAGACTACAATAGGCTCGCAGGCTGTAATACGGCTTAGTGTACACTGTACACCAACTATAATAGCACTGGATATATCATGGACTTAGCTTTATCTACGTTTTATTATTCTTTCGATTTTGAAGAACTTTTGTGTTGCAGTGCGGTGAAACGATTCCAATTTCCGGAATATCGCACTGGGATAGATGTTGCATGAAAATCGTGTGATCGATTAAAGTATGTTTTATGTAGACTATTAGTTGCAATCTGCATTCAATGGCTATTTAAAAGGAGATACTTAGTAAAAGTTTTTACAATCCATAAATTTTTCACCAAAGTCTTAATTAAAATACATAATATTATGTCTTTGAATTTGCCTTCGATAGGTACCTAAGTTTGGAAGACTGTACTGTCAAAGAACTTAAATGTACAGTTATCTAGACTGAACGTTGGTGTAAGTTGAAAATTAATAGTAGGTGACTCATTAGTCATTACAATTCTTACAGTACATATAATGTCTAAAATATTTAAACAATACTACATTGACACCAATAAACCACAACCACAGATTACTAAAACCACGTAACCATAACCAACTACGTTAAACTACAAAATTATATTTAGAAACTTCCACCTCGACAATAAAATATACATAAAGTGATTTTTATCGATGAATATTTAATCATTGTTCGGTCCGGAAGGAAAACTCGTCCAATGGCACAGTTCCGAAGGCGGGGGTGTGGAACCTTCTCGAGGGGGGAGGGGCCCAAGACGGTGGGCGGGGACTTTACAAGACGCATGTCTATTGTTCCACTTGTTCTTGGAAAGTAGGTTGGAGGTAACTGCCCATAGAATATAGACGATTGTCGACAGTAGGCGTCATCTGAATGTTATATCTATTCGCCTTCTTTATTCATTGTTTTCTTTATGATTGTCGTTTTAGAATGTGACATGACTGATGACGTGTTTAATTTTTCAGATCAAACTCATCAAACATACGGACGCGAGAGTTCGGAATTCCACCTCCTCATTTCGTAAGTATCTGCTATCATATTATTTTAATACCCTTTTGTAGTAGACTGGTAGAGCTGTATTTTACTATGTACCTACTCGTAGGTAGATATTCTATACATTGTATACCTACGAATGATATACATATCATTTTGTATGTATGTTCGTGGGTACTTAGCACGTTATTAAGAACACGCAAGTTGTTTAGATTCACACGAATCTGGCGCGCTTTGTTGGAATCATTATTTGTGACATTTTCAGGTTACTAGAATAACGAATGCATTCACAAAAATACATTCTAGATGCAACATAATACGAACACAGAACGCACTGAATACTTGTGCCACAAAAGATACCGCATTTCTAAAACCAAGAGAGAAATATAGAAAAAATATATTTCATAAAACATAAAGGCGCTATGACACGACCGCGTTCCGTAATGATCGCCAAGATTCCCGCTTCATCGCGCGGTCTTATTCCGAACGCTCCCCTAATGAGATCCACCTTCGCGCCATACAATGGCGGGAGCCGGGCCGCGTCGTGCGTGGGCTTACTTTTTATCTAAAACGATTCAAGGACTAAGCGCATTCAACCTTTCTGGAAACGTTTAAAAAGATGGAGTTTAAGTAATGATTCTGCATAGAGGTTCTGGAAAATGAGGTTGCATCTGCTTTTAATTTCGTTAGTGGGTTATTGTTAGCGCGAACCTAGAGGCTCGTTCAATTTATCTCAGTGCATAGGTAGTTTTGTAAAGTTCGTTTTCTTTCCGATTTCACTGCAGGTACACTTTTTGTCGGGAATCGTTTTTATGAAGCGGTCGTAATTTAAATATGAAAAATGGAGTTTAAAGTTTTTAGGCGTAATCGTTGTGTTCGTTGAAAGACAATTTTTATTAAAAGGCGCACAAATGCTAAAAGACTTCTAGGCCGTCTAAAGAGGTGCATCGGGCTTTCCATTAAAACTAAGAGGCCGGTGGGCTCGAGAGAGATGCGAATCGCGATTAAAGGCTTAAGATACAGTTTGTAATTATGTCAGAACTCAGAACCTGTCTCACTCGGTGCGCACTCACTGCCTTCCGCGTCCTCTCCTAAGAAAGCTTTCATGTCACTTCGAATGATGTTGATTCCAAAGTTAGTCATATCATCACGTTATTAGCATGAAATTTATTGTCACTACAGTGCGATGGTGTAATAATAAATCTTCCAAGTAAAACGTTTTCAACACAAATTTTTGTTTTTAACTTTCTTACCACCACTTAATTCACCAGTAAGCAGGTAGTGACTTAACAAAACTAAAAGTTCTCTCAACTATGTTAATATAAAGCTCGTTCTTGAAAGATGTTAGTAATTACTCGCCGCTCGGATGTCGCCTAATGCGAAAACTTTAAACTCTTTAGCGCCTTTATACTCGCAAGTGACGACGCGTGGAGTGTTAGCACCCAAGTTGCCGTGTAAGTGTGTACTTACACTTAATATGGAAACACACGGACAAAGAATTGCTGGGTGAAAGCGCCGACTAGCTTTTTAACGCGTTGGTTTACTATTCGCACAGAAAAGATATATGAACGCCGCGTAGACATCTACCACCAGTTAAAATTTTAATTTACATTATCTCAATAACTGGCTAATTGCTCTTCATTTTGTAATTAATTAATTTCCATTAATCTGAGAGTTCTTTGGCTGTTATCAAATAATATTGAATTTCCTACCTCGGGGAAATTCCGGATTAGGTACCTACAGATTGCCGGAAACCCCAACATTTTTAAATATAGGTATTAGGTATGCCTGATACAATAAAACTGTAGAAATGAAAATTCTGTACATTAAAGATATTCAAAAAATTATAAGCGGGGGGTATTACTACATCGCTATAGAATCCAAAAATGTGGTTAGTTTTTTGTCTGTCTGTCTGTATGTTTGTTCCACTATCAGACGAAAACTACTGATCCAATTTGTATGCGGTTTTCGCAGATATATTTGCCTTCTTCCAACTTAACATCTGGTCTATAAAAAAAAATTACCCCACCCTTCTAAAGGGACGAAAGAGGGGGTCAGATTTTGTATAAGACTTTTGCTTTAACACGAAAACTACTGATCCGATTTGCATACGGTTTTCGCAGATATATTTGTCTTCTTCCAACTCAAAATCTGGTGTATAAAAATACCCCCCCCCCCGCCCCACCCCTCTAAGGAGAGCAAAGAGGTGGTCATATTTTGTATCAAACTTTTTACTTTAATGGACTTACTTCTTATTATTAACTGTTTTTTCCAACTTAACATCTGGTGTGTAAAATTGTTCCTTCCACCCCTCTTAGGGGACAAAAGAGGGGGTAAGATTTTGTATCAACTGATGAAGTAAAAATACTTTAAATGGCAAAACAACGTTTGCCGGGACAGCTAGTGTTGGAATAACCAACAGGAAAAGTTTATCGGTAAAATGACGCCTCTACGTAAAGTTTGAAACCTTGTATTCATTTTCAATATTTAAAAGTTTTTTTTATTAAATAAGGGGGCAAACAAGCTAACGGGTCACCTGCTGGGAATCAATTACCGTCGCCCACGGACACTCGTAACTTTAGAAGAGTTGCAGGTGCGTTGCCACTTGCCGGCTTTTTGAGAGCAGCCATAATCAATGCTCATTATTAAAGATTGGGAAATCCAAAGGAAAAAGTTTACCAAATTGCAATTTTTGACGTTTATACGTAGAGTATGCGCCCTTATGTGTTGTTAAAAGTAGCGGGTGTCTATTCATTCTCCAGTGTCTCGTGAGCAAGTTGTGCGTCTGTGCGACTTGCCGCGGAATTCTTTGTGCAGAAACACCGCGTCACGCCATTTTGACGCGCGAGACAAGAATGTCACGTCACACCCTTAAGTTTCTCACACATCATTCTTTATGGCGCCTTTACGTTGTTTTAACAACTAAGTACAAGACGTCGTTTCGGGTGTGCCAATTAATTTAATTTTTATAACAAATTCGCTATGATTTCATACAATTTTTCTTAACATAATCATTGCGACTGTAAATTGTTACAATAATTTGATAATTTATTTCCAATTTTGTATAATAGATCCAAAGTTTTCATTCAAAGGAGAACATTTCCCCTGCATTCGCTTGTTCGACATCGCGGTTGTACATGAGTAATATAAAGGAATATGAATATATACACCTACTTGTCCGTCCGTCCGTACAGTATTGTGTGGCAGCCGCCGTGACGAACTAACATTGGGCGGGCCGCTTCCGCTTCCTGAAGTCACACCAATTACTCTGCAAAGGGCACTACACCTGTATGTGAGGATGTAAATACTCATTGTTATTACATTATTGCTAATGAGGTATTTTGTAATAAGACATAACTTATGTTATATTGTTCCTAAGTTTTTCCAAAAAAGAAAATATTATTAATGGGATAGGGTGTGATTGCTGCTGAATTGACATTGTATAAATGAGGTATAGATATATTCAAAGTTTTAATAAATGTTCACGAAACTTGGCATGTAAGTTAATGTAAAACTTAAAGTATCCCTAGATAAGGTACCTACTTTAAGTTTCAAAGAAAAACATACTATAGTAAATTTTATCACAAAAATCACGAACAAGTTGTGGCAACAATTTTTATAATGCGTTTATGAGATGCGCATTCAATTATTATGCATCAAATTATAATGCATTACTGCATTTACTAGGAACAAAGATTGAGCTAGCCAGGTGCTGGGCAAAGACAGATGTCGGTGACTTACTGGAATAAGGGGTGTTCTTATTATGTCGGAATGCAGCGAGGGCGCCGCGCGTTGCCATGACAATGTTCAATTATTATTATAAATCGGAGGAAAACCGGTCAAGTGCCACGCGCTCATTAGTCACGAGTACGGAATAGTTTTATTAATATATGCCGTGCTACACATGTGGAGTGATGTCAAGATGGATCCGAAGATCTGTCATCGAACTCTACTCCACCGCTAATTATGTTCGATTGTTTTTATTAATGAAATGGTACTTTATTTAGAAAAGCTCTTGGAATATATTTTTATTGTTTTATGTACGGTGGACCTAATTTACACTCATACCATCAACTTTATTAAATTAAATAGTGGATAGGGACACTAAGGAAATGACTACAAGTGTCGACTTAGTAGAATAGAGTGGTAGAAGCAGAAATATGAAAAAGAATGTGCCATAAATTATATTTGACGAGCACAGTTTAGGCTGAACATTTAGGCATATTGCACACGGTGGTGGCAGTTGCCACAATCGGCAGAAGCGCTGGGGTCGCGTGGCGGGCCAGGTGTGCGCGACCCCTCTCTCTCTGTCTCTATAATAATACTTATTATTACAACTCCTTATTATTTCTTGTTTTAATTGTACCCCGACTTGCCTTTTACTCCTTTTGTTCGCGTTTAATGGTCTTTATTGTTTTATTTCGTTCGCGTGCCGGCTGCGCCGATTTTGAGGCCCGCAATTCAAGAATTTTTGACAATATTCAAGTAGTTTCATTCAAAGTACTACTTTCAATTAGATGCTGTCCATTATTTTCGTGAATTTTAATAGTGAAGAAGATTTTTATTCGCTTGCCCGTAACAAGATGGCGTTCATTATTTCGGCCGAAAAACTTGCGCCGCTGAAAATAGGCTTCCTCCGTGGATTCAAAGTAAAATATTTGGTAATTTTTCTTTTGTTTTGTTAAATAAGTAATGATTTTGGTAAACTTGTTTAATTTAAGCAAAGCAAGAACAAGAAAACCAATCTTGGGTGTTGAAATAGCTAATTTATATTGCAGCTTCAGATGTAAAGTTAGATTAGCGAAATACCGCGGTCGCCGCAGTGTGTGACGGGGCCGCCTTGTAAGGGCCGGCCCTTCCACCAACTTGTAATTGATTTCCAAACTTTCGTGAAGATTTTAATGGCTCTACATCGCAGAAAACATGTGTGCTACATCATCACACTCAATCTAATTACTTTTGTTGGCTACATTTGCTCAGCAATATTGCCTACTTACTATTTGTATGCTTTTGTCAATATGCGTTTTTATAGTTGTTGCTGAGAGAACTAAGAAATTTTAATGTAATGACATAACTCACTAACCTAATACAACTGTAAAAAATTTGCATTTATTATGTCGTTATTAAAAAAAAAACATTATGAATGTTACAACCTCTATCTTTACTATTTAAACTGACTTTGAAAAAGGAGGACGTCGAATATAAAACGTTGATAAGAACTTCATGACAAAAATACAAAGTTCAGTGACCTCGTGAGTGCCTTCTGTCGGGCAATATGTTCGCCTTATCAGCGTTATTAGTTATTACATTCCATTTCAAAACAGGCCACAGATTAACATTTGTAAGACAAAAAAAGTATGCAATGGCAATGGCACTAATTGATGTTTATTTTCAGTATTTTAATGAAAATACTGAAAATAAACATTAAGTATGCTTTGTCATTAAAAATAACTACTTTTCTAATTACATAACTTTAAATCACAAAAAGCTTATACAGGGCTTTAAATATTGTTAAGAATCTGAAGAAACTGTGTATACCTAACATTATGTAAATGAAAAATAAATATTGGGATTTCGTGAGCAAAAAACTAGCCACATTCAGACCAAAAAAAAAAAAAAAAACAAAAAAAAAGCAATATGGTTACAGAAAAACCTAGTTAATATTGCAAAAGGTGTTTAATTTGGGCCGCACGCGCTCAAATCTGACATGTGTTCGGTCACACCCGGGACGCGATACTCAACCATTCGCAAAAAAGATGAGCCAAGGTGTTTTATCTATAGCCTAGACGTACCGCGCGGCTTCGCCCGCGTAAATTTAATATTTCGTAGACAAAATAGCCCACAAAAAATAGCCTATGATCCTTCACGTGGTTTACTTCTTATCTTATCTTATCTCTTGCCAAATAACAGAAAAATTGCTCGAGTAGTTCGTGAGATAAGCTTTTTCAAATAATTTTCCCCGTTTCTTCTACATTTTCCTCTATTTCTTTGCTCCTATTAGTCCTTCCTCGATAAATGGGCTATCTAACACTAAAAGAATTTTTCAAATTGGACCAATAGTTCCTGAGATAAGTGCGTTCAAACAAACAAACAAACCCTTCCGCTTTATAATATTAGACATTAGTATAGATTGCTTTTGCGTGTTTTTTGCCATTTTTTTTATTTTCATCTCACGTCAGATTGTTAACTTCGGAAGCTCTACCTGTGTAACTTTTTACCAGTTAACTCTTTACTTCCGATGCGATTTTACATTTTTTATTCTATTCTATTTTATTTGCGGCGTCCAATTTTGTTACACGAGTTGGAAGTTAACTTACTTATTTTTTTTTTAGAATTTGACATGACGTGGCAAAGTTTTTATTTAAAACTCAACGCGAGTGTTACCAAAATATACAGACATCGCGTCTTTCCCATAAAGCAATAAAAGTACTTAAACTATTTTTTAAATAAAATTTCGGACTATTTCAACTAAATCTGAACTTCATAAAATGTTAACTAATATTTTAATTATAATAAAATACCTTATCAGTAAGTTATTAGACACATTAAACATCAACACTATAATGTATTATTACAATAAATATTATTAGCAATAATATATATATAATGTTATTAATATTATTTATTAGTGTGGTCATCCCAATAATATTTACAACTTTTACGTGTAATTTACTACGGAATCTCGGTGATAAGCCTCAGTTTAGGAAACATGTTGAAGTCCTTTGCGTGTAACAATAAACACTTAAATATAAGGATTTGAACATGCTAATATGAATAGCGTATCGCCCTATTTTTTGCGAATTCTTTTACTGTGTGATCTTTTGCTATGGGATATTTTGATAGAGATAAACTACGATAACATGGCGCGCCCCTCCAAATTACTGTTTCAATGTGTGTAGTCACATGATCACATAAAGAGTTTGTATGCAGTAAGTATTCAACCAATCAACCTACTAGTAATATTTCACTTAATGTCACTTTTTACCAAGATTTGTTGGTCGACTAATTATAACCGCGCAAGACAACGCACTTCAAACGTTTTGAATTTTTGAGGGGCGCGCCATGTTATCGTAGTTTATCACTATTTATTGTTGTAATATGCTACAAAAATACTAAAAACTATTTCTGAAAACAACTTTTTCAAATTTTAATAATTTCATGGAACCATAATTATTTACAAAATATTAAATAAGTAAGTCAATATTACCTAAAATAATAGAAATATTATAAAAGTAAACAGGTTGGTGGTCACATCGTTTGTGCACAAATTTTATCTTTAGACACAGTTTGTATTTACAATATTATGTAATTTCCACATGCACAAAATGCTATCGAAATTAATTAATCTGGTTTTGATTTTCAAGTGACAGACATATGCAACGTTCCCGCATTAATAATCTTAATTTATAAATAAAATAATTAAAAGTATTTGAAACTAAATTTAAAATTAATTCCACTAAGCGGGCGCGTATCGCTACGCTCTTGGGCGAAAGCACGGCCCAGCGATTACGGGTGTTGCGGCGATTACACGGAGCGTCTTGAGGAGCGAGGGTTAAGACGTTGGGGTGAGTAGGGCTACCACAACGTAAACATTGAAAACCCTGAGCTTCCGGTCAATTTAATAGTGAGTGGGTTTTTAAGTGACTTCCTCTTTGGAAGTACCTACTAAAAAAAGAAAGATACCTTCGACCTTTTTTTTAGGAGAAGTTATCTTTCTTTTATAGGGTTCCGTATCCAAAGGGTAAAAACGGGACCCTATTACTAAGACTTCGATGTCTGTCTGACTGTCTGTCTGTCCGTCTGTCTGTCTCCGGGCTATATTTATTATATTTCTGAAATTTTCACAGATTGTGTATGTCTATTGCCGCTATAACAACAAATGCTAAAAACAAAATAAATTAAATATTTAAGGGGGGCTTACATACAACACACGTAATTTGTTTGCTACTTTTTGCTCGATATCAATAATGGCAATAAGTAGGCGTTTGAAATGTTCACAAATTACTCAGTTGTATTTATGCTTTAATAATTAATGATAAAATTTTAATGAAATAAAAATTAAGGGGCCCTCATACAAAAAACACGATTTTGCACTACAACGGTACGGAACCCTTCGTGCGTGAGTCCAACTCGCACTTGACCGATTATTTTAGTACTGGGCAAATGATTTTTTAAGATGCAGATTATAATATATTATTAAATGCATAAATCTATACCGTTACCAGGTCAGAACTTTATTAGTAAAATTCGGTATTAGTAACTGATTAAAATTATTACGAAAAGTTAATTAAAAAAATTGACGTTTAAAATAAGATTACTATATTTAGCGCAGCCCTACCTACATGGGCGATTATCTCGAAGTGCCTTAAGATTTCCTCTCCCAAGACCCTCTCGATCCTCTTAATGTGACAGAGATGGTTATTATCTCACTCCAACATTATTGGAACGAAATTTCCATTCTAGTACAAACAAAGACAATTTCCTATAGCTTTTTATTGTTTAACTTCTGATATATAAAATTCTCGTGTTTATTGCCAAACTCCTCCGAAACGAATGGAGCTATTTTGATGAAAAATATAGCGTTTATCAAGTAAATCAGCGAATCGACAAACATCTATAGGTACTATCTATATTCTATACTAATATTATAAATACGAAAGTATCTCTGTCTGTCTGTCTCATTTTCACGCCAAAACTACTGAACCGATTATAATGAAAAGAGTTCGAACCTTTTTGTACGGAGCGTACCATACCTATAATTAGTTTCAAGTGCGTTGTCTTGCGCGGTCGGCTAGTTATACATAATATGATTAGTTGACAATGACATAAGAATCAGTGAAATATTACGAGTACTGGTTGATTGGTTGAATACTTACAACTACATACAAACTCTTTCATAAGGATGTGACTACACACATTGAAACAGTCATTTGGAGGGGCGCGCCATGTTATCGTAGTTTATCTCTACTTAAAATGGTATATTTTCGTGTACACCTATGACACATACGTCAATCAAAAGTGAAAAAAATTGAAGACGTGAAGAATCGAACAAGTAACATTTCGTATCATACGGACAATATCTCATTTTTTCCCTAATTGTCTAAAGTCTAAAGTTTAAAGTCCCTTGTAACTTATCTACTTCATAAACTAGTTAATATATCTGGCTAAACATATAATCCATAGTTTTTCTATTTCAAATAATTTTTCCGGCCCTAAAATGTAAAGCCTCCATTTAAGCAAAAAAACGGAAAGTTTTTTCATGTTACTTACCTTATTCTTCCACTCACGTCTTGAATTACAAACAACAAATACTCTTTGACAAAATGTCGTAAATGTTATACTTTTTTTAATATTTCAGGTGTTTTATCTAAAATGTCATTTATTTTACATTTTCAAAATGAAATAACTCAGAAAGTATATTATTATTTACGACATATTTTTGTCAAATAATTTTTATTGTTTGTAAACATCTCTTTCGATTGGCGTATATGTTTCATAAATGTACACCAAAATACGACAGGTATGCCAATAAAGGCTGTCACAGACAGAGCAGGTAATGCAAATATGTATATTATAGCACGATACATCTCGATACATCTTTCTATAGAAATCGTCAGGAGACCACACACAACAGCTATAATGTATATTTTTACATTATAGCTGTTGTGTACGATTTCTATAGAAAGATGTATCGTGCTATAATATACATCTTTACATTACCTGCTCTGTCTGCGACAGCCTTAAGGTTCGTTGTTCTTTGTAGGTACACAGATAGTATAAACTATAAAGCCTGAGAAAGGACATAGGCTACTTTTTCACTGGAAAAAAGGGGGTTTTTATGCGTAAAGTTCAAATTAAGTTGGTTCCAAAAATTCATAATAGATGACGCTGTACGTCACCTACATCGCACAACGCTAACTCAAACGTGTTTCTATAAGAGGTGGTAAGGATAAAGGATCTTTTCATGTTTTTTTAAGTTTTAAGAAGAGTTGATGTCCGACCCCAGTTTTTTGTTAAGAAGGTCACATATGGTTTTTGAATTAAGTATTGTCTATTATTCTTTCTGTATCCTAGCAACTGTGTTATTATCGTGATTGTCATCAGACTCGAAAATAAACTATTGTCGTAAGCAGAAATAAGTTCCTTTTATTCTCTTTAATATCTTAAAGTGGTAGCAGGGCGAAAATAATAATGGAGCAAGCATTAAATGCGAGCAAGATTCAAATTGGAAAATTAGATTCCAAGAATTACAAAACATGGAGGTTCAAAATTTTCATTGTCCTCAAAGCAATGCCGGGAGGCTTAGATATTCTCGAAGGTAAGAAGATAAGACCATCCTTGGCGCTTACGGCAACTAGCGATGAAAAGGCTAGATATGAAAATGAACTTCAAAGTTTTGAAAATTTGAATAGCGCCATTTTAATTCTGCTAACGACAAACATGTCCGATGATATTTTGCAAAAGTTTCTGCGATTTGATGCTGCTAAAGACATGTGGGATGAACTCGAGCGCATCTATGGAGGTACGTGTGTAGACAAGACATACGACTTATGCTTGAAATTCTTCAGCTACAAAAAGGACCCAGATCATGACATAATTACACATGTGTCAATTTTAAAGAATATCTGGAGCGAACTGTGTTTAGAACTACAGAACGAGGTGAAATTACCAGAAATTCTCCTTGTATGTAAAATATTAGATACATTACCTCCTGAATATCTTGGATTTAGGGCTAGTTGGCTGTTGATTTCAAAGAAGGAACGCTCAGTCGAGAATCTGACAAGTCAGTTATGCGCACATGAGAGAGTGTTGCGTCAGACAGACACACAAGTTACTGACGACACAACGGCAGAAGCATTGTATGCGAAAACCAAGAGGGGTAATAAGAAAAAGAATAATTTCAAAGAGCTCAAATGCAACTACTGCAAGGATAAGGGTCACAGGGTAAAAACCTGCAAGCGGTGGATCCAGGATGGAAAACCTCTGAAACCTCCCAAGGAATCCAAGACCGCAGAGGCAATGACAATACAGCCAGATTTTGGTGACAGGAAGGATCTAAATTGGTACGTTGACAACGGGGCGACCAGCCACGTGACCAATCGGAGTGATTTTTTCCAGACCTTTAAATATTTAACCTTTAAATATTTAACCTCCGACGCAAAAAGAACGTGTGATGTGTCTGTCTGTCTGTAAACATTGAAGTTTGAAGTAAGCGTACCGCTGAAGCAACTCGGTCGTTTAAATTTTGCAATTTGCAGTAAAGTAGCCTACATGGAAACGGGAACTAACGCGCGCTATAAGCTGAAGTCCACGCGGACGGAGTCGCGGGCAACAGCTAGTATATTATATTTTTCAAACTCAAAATAACCTATACGGCAAAATAACTTTCACCGAACCAGAATTCAATAAAATAAAGCTTTCAACTAAAGATAGTCAGTAAGTTTTGATCCATTTAAAAAATATTGAAACCTCTTTGGAATCAAAAATTCGAATTCATGTCATAAAAAACTTCCTTTTTCGCAGAAAAAAATTGAAAGTGATGTATAAGTTTTTAATTCGTTAATTTTTAGATAAAGATCAAATATCCGGTGAAAGTAGAGTCTCACAAAGGCTTGAAGTAGGAACAGCGCGTGAGGGTCATACCCTCCTTTCCTCTGCACGTGGTCGGTCTTATCATCATTAATTATCCTCATCTAATGGCCTACAGACTCCATGAATACTCAGTATTCTATCAAACCCAGTAAAAGTCAAAACCGTGAAAATAAAATCCATATGAAGATTATTGCAAAAGTGGGTTTTTGTCTGTCACATCTTCACGCTGAACCGCTAATGGGTACGTTGTATATTATTTGGTATGGAGACGAGTCCCAAAGAGGTATATGATGATTTTATTGGGCCAAAAGGTATTTTTACTGCTCGATAAACAAATTTCTGCGCCAAAAAACAATTTGTGGTTCTGTCTTATAAGATATGCAAACTGTACCATAGTTTTTAATTCACTTCTAATAAGGTATAAATTAAACTTCATGTTATGTGAAACAGCAATCGCAGAGCATAAAAACATCAAAAGCATTTGCACCGTGTAAAATGCTTCACAAAATACAATCTAAAACATTTTGTAGATAAAGAGAACGAGGTCTATTATAATGACAGCGAGGTTTTGTTTCATACAGAATATTCCTTTAGCAAACTCAAGAATTCTCGATATATTTCCGAAACTATTTTTAATATTCCCAGCGGGGCGTCTGTCCATTGCGACAAAAAGGCAGTCATTAGTAGTATAAAAAACCAAAGCGGAAAAATTCATCACGTCACTGCCTATAATACAAGATCGCCGCAAAAAGGCGAGCCCGAGCATAAAAAGCTCATAATAATAGAAACAAAACCGCGCCGCGAAAGTTTCACATAGCGGCACATTTTACGCATTATCTAGCCGTCTAGCGTGTACAACCGAGCGCACAATTCCTAGACTATCGCATCGAGAAGACGAGCTTTTAATATCCGAGGAAGGCTGGAGACAATCCTCTTAATCATGGCGCAGACAATGGAAACGAGGCCACGCACATACGAGAATGATTAGCCGCTTTGTTGGCGAGTGTACCGCACTTTTGTTACCGACTGTACCCGCCCGGAACTTTAGCTCATATGAATTGTGACGCTGCGAGCCTGTAATTGCTTGGCTTTATTAAAAAACGTTAGCTTGAGAATATGAGTTAATGCTTCGAGCTTTATCTTGGCTATACGTATAGGTAAAGACGTACGTACGTATAAGCAGGGACGCTATTCAATCGGGAATGAAGTACATGGACGTATAGTGAAATAGAAAAGTGGTTTGTTTCTTTATTAAAAGTTGTGATCGGTCAATATGAATCAAGTAAAAAGTTCAGTCCTGGTCAGGAGCCAATATAACTTAAGTATATCATTGTTATGCGTCTATTATTTGAAATATTAACGAAAATATCATGATGAGAATCACGTAATGATAATTATGTTAATACACCATCAGCCACCATCAAATAATTGCTGTATCCAAATGAGCCATCCAAAAATAATATTTGATGGCTAATTTGGATAAAGAAAATTTTATTTCAACAAAAGTCCACGCGGTCGTATAAAACCGTTGAGGGATAATTAATATCAAAACAACAGACAGTCAAACGTCGCTCACTCGAGTAAAGAGATCCGTGAAAAGACGACGAAAAACCGCGAAATCTTTTGGCATCACACACGCTAAGCACACACGACGAACACGACGCACGTCTAATTAAAAAAATCGTAAAGACAAAGAGTCAACTGACGCGAGATTTCGTTTTATTGCGGGGAAAAAATCATTTCGTTACCATAGGAAAGAAAGAGGCGGGTAAAAAACACAATAAAGAAACAATGTAAACAAGTTAGGGTGTACTTGAGTAGCTCATTACGAAGCAGATGCGGCCGCATTAGCCGGCTCGCTCACTGCGCCCGCCCGTGCGGCTCGCTCCGCCCGCGCCCGCGCCCGCGCCACAGACAACCCGCTCTTTGTTTAACCTATTTTGGTTTAGATTACGCTATGTGATGAGCTCGCTTTAATTAATTAAAAATAATGACTATTCCGTTTTCGAACGACTCTTCCATATTAAATTCACAGTACGCTGAATATCGCAACTCGATACCGCCGAAGTCATTATGTTTATTATTTTCACGAAAACAAGACAACGAAAGGCGGGCCATCGATGCGGTGCTTCAGGTTAACCTATTGTGGGTTTTGTTGGTTTCTATATTAGCGACAAAACGAATACTCGAATTTAGACACTCGATGCACTTTGGAGTCATGTTTCGGGTTTGTTCATTCCATTTCATTTTCCTTTTGTTTTCGATTTGACGATCCGCGGTAACCTGCATAGAGGTTTTGTTTTGTCTGAGTGCCGTTATTGTTTATTACGCGTGCGGAGCCTCTTAGGACTCGTCATTATTATTTAAAAATTAGACCACTAACGATATCCCAAACCGTATTGTTACACGAAGCCTCTTCTATTTCGAACTTAATTAGCTTTAGAGATGCAAATAAATAATGAGTTTTCCAATTTACATTTACAATGTAAAAACAACGATGTAATATAATTTTTTGTTAGGTTAATTGCTTTGATGTAATTGTAAATCAGTGGGAGAGTTAACAAGATTGTAGCATGTTTTAAGTGATAAGCGCAAGCGGAAGCGGCGGCCATAGCGCACGGAAGCGGCCGACACGATGTTGAGCACCGTTTCCGGTTCCTTCGAGTCACGCACCGGGGGTCTTAGTACTGCCTACACAAAAATTACCTACACCTACGCCTACACAATACCTTTCCAGTGATATATGCATATTACAAAAATCTGGGCACAGTACTTTAACACAAATCACATTTTATTCATCATTATACAATACGTACAATATTATTTTAAATCTTTACAAAAATGTTATATTATATACCTACCCAAAAATCTACGTCAAAAAGTTCATGTTCCAGTTCCTTTAAATTTAAATAGAAAACAACAATAAAAAATAACATCACATTACATAAAAATTATAACATAAAATGCCATTCCTATATAAAAAGAAAATAAAACCCATTTTTTCTCCTGACTGTACACGTTAACAGGTGTACAAATTTATTTAGTCACAGCATAACGACGCATAACCGCGCATAAAACCTCATCATAAATTATTTACTTATTAACTTAAATATTCATAGATCATACATTCTGACGGTGGGAACTCGAAATTTATAGCAAGGGGTTAATCAATTGATTTAAATTTTAACTTTATCGATGTTGGTATGTTGCTTATTTCACAATACCATACGGACTATGGTTAGAAACCTATGCATAAGTTTACTAAAAAAATATTAGACTAAAATCTATTTTAGACAGAGTTCGTGCACGAAAAGTTTTTTGCCAAAAATTGTATGGTAGACATTCTGTAAATGTCTATCAAGTGTATCTTCCATGGCCATCACGTCTATCTTTAGCGATCTCCATAAAATACCAGGATGTGTGATGGAAATAGATTGATTGCCAAAAAAAAAGCCTTCCGAGCAGCGCTTATAGAACAATCATTATTGTGATTAGCGCTCTTTATAAAAGACCTCATCTAACTCTGAGAGGAAGAAAATAGATTATTTATAGAGGAAAAAAATTAGAATAGATTCATTTTGTACCTTGGATAACTTCAGGAGGGTATGATTTTCGAGCCATTCGAGCTAATATCACGTTTAAGAGCTTTAAGCTCTAAGTCACATTCGAGCTAGGGCTTCACACGAGACGAGAGTACTTACCTACCTAAGCGAGAGTAACAAAAATCTCGTCTCGGTCTCGTCAATCCTCAAAAAATTGAGTCTCGTTCAAGTTTCGGTCCCGTCTCGTTACCAGTTGTCTCGTCTCGTCTCGCTTAGTTGTAAAAAAATATTTATTTCTATAATATAGTAAAGAGAACAAGGAATATTTTATGACTACATATTTATACGATAAAACGCAGTTTGGATGGTTACCAGATTTTATATTTTGTAAAATATATTGTTTTATAAGTAGACCTTTTCTGATTTGTCGAATAAAAACTTATTTAGAAAATATATACGAGACTCAAAACGAGACTCTCGGTATTTACGACTCGGTATTTCATCTCGCTCTCGCGTGAAACCCTAATTCGAGCTTGCGATCTATCAAATTCATAAATAATTCAGATTGCTAATGTTTTAAAAAAATAAACAGTATCTGGGTCTTGAGAGATGAGGCTTTACTCGTTTAAGTAGTAAAAACTCACACGCGGTTCCTTTGCGATAAGACCTAGACTCGCAACCTATAATAATTACAATCACAAATCGTCTCGTTTGAACTCTTTAGGTTATCAAATGACTTATTTATGTCACCATTTAAATAACAACCCCATACACTTGTGAGAGAGGAAGCAGCCAGTTGCACTTGCTCCACCGCCTAGTTCCGTTGTGACGTAATTATATGTCCCGGCTTCTCTTACAGATACGAGCTTCCTGTCTCTTGCGAGAGGGGTAATCGGTGTGATGTGACAATTGGCACTAAACAACTGTATGTTTTGCAAATACTACAAAAGGAACAAAACGCTCTTATGGCGAATTGGAATGAGTATTTTTTTTTAAATTATATTATGTTTCTAAATACATAAGTATCTATATCTATACTTATTATAAATTAACAAAGTCGCTTTTTTCCCCTCATGTCCCTTTGTTCACTTTAATCTTTAAAACTACGTAACGGATTTTGGTGATTCTTTCAGTTTTAGATAGCCCTTTTATCGAGGAAGGTTATAGGTTATATTTTATCACGCTAAGACTAATAGGAGCGAAGAAATAGAGGAAAATGTGGAAAAAACGGGGAAAATTGTTTGAAAGGGCTAACTTGAACGCGCTAATCTCATAGAACTACTGGTCCGATTTTTAAAATTATTTCAGTGTTAGATAGCCAATTTATTGAGGAAGGCTTTAGGCTATATTTTATCACGCTAAGACTAATAGGAGAATTTGGAAAAAACGGGGGAAATTATTTGAAAGGGCTTATATCGCGAACTCCTGGAGCAATTTTTATGTTATTTGGCACAGATATGAAGTAGACCACGTGAAGGGTAATAGGCTATCGATTTTTTCAGTGGCTATATATTTTATACTCGTGCGTCGCCGGGGCGGGTCGCTAGTATTCTATATTTTAAAATAGGCGCGTGGACATTCATCTTTCTTTAGATAGCATCAGCAAGGAAATATTAATATAAAGTTTTACAGTTATTCACTCTGCAAGTGTACTCTAATAAGGTATTCAGAAATAAAATACCTATTCTAAAGAATTCACGTAAGCGCTACTCATAACAAAAGTGTGCTGTATGATCAAAGCAGTAAGCAAAGACTTAAGGAAGAATATTCTCATAAGGATTATTATCAGAATGTCATTATACTCGTTGTCTTACATTTTTATCTGTAACGATAATAATTCATAAGCTTTGATGACCAATTAAAAAACCTTCAACGGCCGTTTAAGGGTAACACCAAATGTCACGGCTCTCCTCAACCCTCAAGACTGTACAAACAGATGGCCATGGGAACTGGTACATTATAAATCGTGACAACTACATTTAGACCTTCCGATGTCCGTAATCCAAGGCAGTAGAGTCCATTTTATTCTCACTTTTTGTCTAATACTGGCTGATTAGTTTCTAATTTTTGCAAACAAAGGAAAAGAGATCCTAGCATATCAGGATACAGTCTAATTCGAAATGGCAGCAAATGGATAGGGTAGCGTGCAATTTTGTACGCCATCGATTATTGCATGCAGATTATGGCCCACTAACATAAATAATGATTGATCTCGATATCGGTATGAAATTGGCAACAGTAAGAAAACAAATCATGTACAGTCGCGGATAGATCCGATTTACCAATTCTCGCCCTTATTTCATATATAACAATAGTCTGGATTTGGCTTCGACTGTACCTAGGTACCTACTAACTGGTAACATGAGTACATAATAATTATAATACTGGTACATTAGAAAAATCTTATTTTAAGGTAACCCTTTTATATACTGTATTTTTAACACATAAAAAAATTCATTCATATGCGATATAATTAATCCCACCAAAACATGAAATGTAAAAGGAGCCAAGCAAAATATTGCATAGCTATTCAATAAAAAGTCGTAAAAAGTTTTCAGATCACATTCAAGCCAAGCCTTCAACTTACTTTGTAATTTAAATCAACATTCAGTAAATGTATCAATAGATTTCTTTATTTTATAATTATCATAGTGGCTTGGCAATGAGCACTAGAGAAATAATCAGCTACTACATAATTGGATTTATTGGGTACCATCGGCCACATGCGTCGTTACATATTAAAATACTTTACGCTTGCCGTCAGCTGTGTGAGTAACTCCTCCCAATATGCAGTTTTATATTTGTTTCTATTGTGCTCATTGCCAAGCCACTATAATAATTATAAAATAAAGAAATCTATTGATACATTTACTGAATGTTGATTTAAATTACAAAGTAAATTGAAGGCTTGGCTTGAATGTGATCTGAAAACTTTTTACGACAGAAGTATTGAATAGCTATGCAATATTTTGCTTGGCTCCTTTTACATTTCATGTTTTGGTGGGATTTCATTTCTTTTTTGAAAGTTTTTTTCTTTTCTTTTCAGGTCACGTTATAACTTTTCTGTACTAAGCTTAGCACCCATTCCCTATATCCTTTATATTTTTTCTTTGAGGCTTCGTTATTTCTACTCGTATTATAGGTGGACAACGTAACGTAAATACTTCTGAGTTCTGAGTCGATTATTATATTCTTATATTATATTACAATTGACTCTTAAGCTTTAAGACTTGAAAGTGGTCCTTTTTAGTATTACCGTTGAATACATAGAGCGCTGTTGTAAGCGTCTCGGCGTCCTCGCAGGAAAGGAGCACACTTTATTTCATGTGATAACTTAAATCTCCCATATTATATCGAGCAAGTATTTAATTATTGTTTCATTATCAACGTTGTTAATATTATTTTTTATTTAATTAATACAATTTCATTAAGTACCAACATAACTAACTTAAAGCCTTTTGTACGTCAAACAAATATGCAGTCGAAACTCATACTGTTCTTGCAAAGTTACGAACATAAAAATCTTTTATTTTATTTAAGTATTATTATCATATTATTTTTCAATTTCAGTTTTTAAATTTCCCTGCCTAAAGGTTGAAAACGTGGCCCTATTATTAATAAGTCTTCGCTATCTGTCCGTCGTACATCCGTATATTACCACTCACCAGGCTGGATCTCGAGAACCGCAATAGCTAGATAGTTGCGATTTTCACAAATTATGTATTTCTGGTGTCGTTTTAAAAGCTAATAGTCCAATCAAATTAAAATAAATTATTAATTGGGGGCCTCATACAACAAACACGATTTTTTTTCTTTTTTTTGTTCTATATCCATGATGGTAACACTAAGATTTTTGAAAATTTTAGAAAACGCTCAATTGTATGTTAATTTTAATAATTAATAATAAAAATTAAATAAACTCATTATTTAAGGGGGGCCCCCATACAAATTTACAGTACTGAACCCTATGTACGCCAGTCCGACTCGGACTTGGCCGGTTTCATAATTTTCCCTTTCATTGTGAATAAAGACCTATTCGGGTACCAAATTTCAAGGTTCTAAGTCTGCTAGAAGTACCTTTTTGATTTTGATGATCTGTCAGTCAGTGACAAAATGTAGTAACTTTGACCATCCGTAACTACTAAACTATTTATCGAAATTTCATGTCATTAAGGAGGTTAAGCTAGTTTTAATACTTGCTCCTAGTGACCGAAATTTCAATTCCCTAGCTTTGTTAACATTGAAGACAAGAAAATATAAACGAGGTTGATAACAAATTAATTCTGAATATATTTAATTATTTATTAACTCTACATAGAACTAGAAAATATATCTACAATAGTAAAGTAGGTATACAAAACACAACATGAATAAACTTAAAAAAAATTCAAGTAGACAATAAAAGGAAAATATAAAAATATCTACTTAAATCATAACTTCAATTGGACAAAAAAGCTTGAGTATTTACAAAAAGCTGCATTAACAAAACAAAGAAACATTACCTTCCGGCCTATTTTATACAAATATGGAGGGCGCCGGTCAGTGGTGCTTAATGAAAACCTAACCTCTCCAGTTACAACCGACAAGGATGTAAATGAAAAAAAAAACTAATTGTTTGAGATTGGTAGATAACTAGATAGCAATCTTTTGAAATTTTGTAACCATCAAAAGTTCATAATTTTTTTAGAGACTATCTAAGATAATAACATTAAGTTATTGTAACTCTATCAAAAGTTCTTTTTTTCAGAGACAATAGATAATACTAAAATAAAATGTTTTAATTTCAAACTAACACTCCTGTAATTATCTACATGTTGCCTACTACCGGTTTACATCCTGCAACTTCGTACATGCAAAAGAAAATTAAAAAAAGCACATTTTCAGATTTGAAGATTAGCATACGTTTGCACTCTGCTATATATATATTTTTTTTTTGTGTGAAATCTCATGAAAATTGTGTTTTCAGAGCTTATCCAAACCAACCAATATTTTTCCCTTGTAAACATGTACAAAGTATATTTAATTTAGTAAAAGAAATTATTCAAGTGAACACACCACATGCCGATGTTATACCTGACCCCATATTTTTTTTCAAACATCCCGTAAGATGCCAAAGTTATTATGAGTCGTGGCAAAAAATGTGAAGATGACCTAAATAGCGATTCGCACCTTTAGCTAAGAAAGAGTTCCCCATTGTGAAATTAGAGATCAGCTTGTGCACATGGTTCGTCGACCCGCATAAGATAAATTTTTTGCTCATCATAATGTGCAATCAACGTGCATCTTGCGATTCATGATTAAGCGTAGCGATCTTATTTAAAAAATATATAATATGCAAAGTAAATATTTTAGCTTTATAAATTACAGCAAAAGCCAATGATATTATATAAAAAACTCAATATCATTGGCAAAAGCTGTATTTGAATAGTAGACGAGAAACCGAGTTTTTGAGTGTTTTTAAGATTTTTCCGACGAAATTGAATGACTTAGATATTAAATGACTAGCTGTTGCCCGCGACTTCGTCCGCGTGGACTTCGATTTATGGGTGAGGCCGCCAATTTTTGCTGATATGACGCAGAAAAATTTTGCGAGAGAAAGAAAATCTACGCTGCTTGTGACGTTGGAGCACCTAAATTGTAGGGAATTTATTTCTCTACGCTTTCATAGCGTTGAGAAATATGCTGTTGGAGCAACAAAATGATAGCGTAGAGGCTATCATAGCGTAGAGAAAATCATACTTATCTCTGTAAATAATACACAATGCGGTTTGTATTATAGCCCCAAACATGGCCCTTTTGACTACTTACATGATGCATTGATCGTTTTATGTGAAACAGTAATACTTACATTTGTGTCACAAAAAAACTTCCTCTGAAAAAACTGTGTACACAGCCCGACTGAGGTTCAAATGTGAACTGTCGAGAAATGGCGAATATTACGAGATTTTCCATAGAATACGTAAAAACTCAGCGTTGCCACTTCCCGATTTTACCTTTCCTAACACCCAACGATAACAATAAATCGGTATTATTGATGACGTTTAAAATGTGGGGTAGAATTGATGTCTCTAACGATTCATTTGATTTGAAAAAGTTTATAAAGAAAGTTATCTTAAAATACTATAAGAATTAGATGAGGTAATAGCCATTTATATAAGTATTCATAACATATCAGATTTATCTTCAAATCTGTCATACTTACTGCTACAGCGACAGTTAAAGTGCACCTCTTCCACGGCGGATTGTATATTTTAAGCTATTTTCTTACCTTTTTTATGTTTAATTGTAAATATATTTTTAGACTATTATTGGAACTCAAATAATTCTAATGCATGCTTGAGCACTTTGTTTTCTTCGCTAGAATCAGTTTTCGAGCATAAGATAAACACAATACTTTTTAAAATACAAAGGGCGGGGAAAAATAATTGCAAAATCAGCAAAAATTGGCGGCCTCGCCCTTTAGTAATTGTTCCCGTTCATCGATTGAATAGTTTACGCGCAAATCATAAAGGAACATTTTGTGGGAACCGTACATTTTTCCGCGACAAAATATATCCCTTGTCCTTCCCGAGACTCAAAGTATCTCCATAGTCATACCAAAATTCATCAAAATCGATTGAATAGTTAACGCGCAAATCATAAAAGTATATTGTGCGATAACCGCACATTTTTCCGGGACAAAATGTATCCTATGTCCCTTTCTTAGACTAAAGTATATCTACTTATACCAAATTTCAGCAAAACCGGTCCAGCTGTTTACGCGTGATGTAGTAACCAAGGGAAATATTGATTCATTTTTATTATTTATAGACGTTCCGTTAAATTAGATATTTCACAGACAAATGAGTCCAAAAAAATAGCATAATATGATCCTTCACGTGCTCTACTTTCTATCTGACCCAAATAACAGGAAAATCGCTCTAGTAGTTCGTGAGATAAGCCCTTTCAAAGAATTTCCCCCGTTTTTTTCACATTTTCCTCTATTTTTTGCTCCTATTAGTCTTAGCGTGATAAAATATAGCCTATAGCCTTCCTCGATAAATGGGCTATCTAAAACTGAAAGAATTTTTCAAATCGCACCAGTTGTTCCTGAGATTAGCGCGTTCAAGTAAGCCCTTTCAAATAATTTCCCCTGTTTTTTTCCACATTTTTCTCTATTCCTTCGCTTCTTTTGGTCTTAGCGTGATAAAATATAACTTATAGCCTTTCCCGATAAGTGGACTATAGAACATTGAAATAATTTTTCAAATCGGACTAGTAGTTTCTGATATTAGCGCGTTCAAATAAGCCCTTTCAAATATTTTCCCCCGTTTTTTCCACATTTTCCTCCATTTCTTCGCTCCTATTAGTCTTAGCGTGATAAAATATAGCCTATAGCCTTTCTTTATAAATGGGCTATCTAACACTGAAAGAACTTTTCAAATCGGAGCAGTAGTTCCTGAGATTAGCGCGTTCAAATAAGCCCTCTCAAATAATTTTCCCCCGTTTTTTCTATATTTTCCTCTATTTATTCGCTTTTATAAGTCTTAGCGTGATAAAATATAGCCTATAGCCTTCCTCGATAAATGGACTATCTAACACTGAAAGAATTTTTCAAATCGGACCAGTAGTTCCTGAGATTAGCGCGTTCAAACAAACAAACAAACAAACTAACTAACTAACTCTTCCGCTTTATAATATTAGTATAGATACAAACGACAGACGATTTGATATATATTTTTTTTAAATGTGGAATTTCAGTTTTTTTAATCGATTCCAAAACCATACAAAAATAATAATTAGTTTTGTTATTCGTAGAATTCTACAGAGCTTTCAATATCGACATCAGTAACACATTAGATCAAATATCAGAAACTTTTACTTACGATCCATTGGTTATTGAAAAAAATATTGAACCCCTCACAACTAACACTTTACTATCGCCTATTCATAGTGACGTGTTCAAATAAAGAAAGGGGTGCTGCACCTTTTCGTCATGTGTCACGTGCTCAGTTTGATACCACCTTGTCTAACTGTATCCCTGATAACATAAAATTAGCTGTTACAATTATTATTTATATTGGAGATAGCTGGCTTAGGTAGCCTTAAAAGAGCTTTCAGGCTACCTGAGCCTGAAAGCTCTTTTCAGTAGTTTATACTCAAAGGTACAATGCTTAATAATTTTAATTCCCTGGGTAAATAAATTTTTTATCGTTATTATCACTACTATTATTATTTAACATTATTAATAATTATTAATTTCTAATATGCAGATTGTAGATTGTAGAGTTTCACAGAGCTACAAAGCTGTAATAAACATATTATTTTAAAAGCTATTGAGTTCTTATTATATTTCGTAGCTTATATTAATAGTTTACTTAAAATAATTCAAGGCAACAATTTCAATGCGTTTTAATGTTAGGGATCACTTATATCAGTAAACGTTAGTATCAATTGAAAATGTGTCAGATGGGATCATATATTAATTTGTATTCAAATATACATTGTAGAATGTAGATGAATAGATCAAGCATTATGGACTACATTCACGAAGAACGGGTGATTTCGCGAGCGCATCTGCCAAGCGCGTGCGAAAGATGGTCTCGTATGATCGATTGTTCATACAAAACTATTAAATTTCGGTAGATAGGTATCTATTTGTTTACATCAGCTGTTTGAAAACATCTTTCGCGCGTGCGCATCTACAGGCAATATAGAAATAGCAGTTGCATAAATTTTTATGAACAAAAATTCTATTGGCAAATAATTTTGATTTTGGTCATGGATCAAGTTAACTATATACCTAATATTATCTACGAACTCTTAAACTAATAACTATAGGTCATTTATTTACGCTAAAAATTGCTAGAGTATAATACCATTATACCACTAGATGACGCCCGCAACTTTGTTACGCCAAAATTCATTTATCGCGTGAGAACCCTACTTTTTTCGGACTGAAAAGTATCCGCGTCCTTTTCCGGGACTCAAAGTATCATCACACCAAATTTCAGAAAACTCGATTGAGTGGATTAGGCGTGAAGAGGTAACATGCAGACAAACAGACAGACACACTTTCGCATTTATATTATTAGTATGGATTGTGTTATTCATCATAAAAGAAGCAGTCTACTTTATAAACAGAACTAAATTACGAATATATTAAATCGTGGCTCGTGGCTTACATCGAGTGCATGGCATAATGAGTGGTAAGTAGCAACAGTGATTGTTAAGAACGGCGTCGAATTATCGATCGCGGCGTTCCCCTGTTGATCTTAGTGTGCAGCTGCGCCGGCGCAGGGTCAAAGGTGCGAGGGGCGAAGAGCTTTGTCTCGTGCGCCGACTGTCCGTGGATTAGACGCCATGTTGGATCGATAGTGCTCAACTTTCATACCAAACTTTGGGGATACATCCACTCACATCCACTTATTACGTTATTATTAAGTCATGCATAGACGATATTATAGTCGATAGATTTAAGCAATCAATGTAAGAATATCTAAAAAAAATTAGATTAATAAAGATTTGTTTTTAATCGACCTATAGTTTGATTGTTCTGGTAATTACTAGATAATATGGATACTCTTAATAGTTATTATAGAGCGAAAAAACAGGCAGCTTTATATATTTCTAGAACTATCAAACGTCGGTCACGTTATGCCCGGTGACTCTACAAAATTTTTCATACTGAAAAAGTCTCCTGCTAATTTTGACAGCTTTAACTTTTTAGTTTAAAATTTATTAGGTTGTATATAGGCTGCACTAAAAATATCGGGAATGGAATACTTCCACTACTCCTGTCATATTAAAATGTTTTTAATTGAAAACTCCTTGGTTTTAAAAATCGAATACCATTTATTTATTTAAAAAAAAAAAACTCGGTCTTGTCACAAGGTCTTGTCAAACTTGTTTAGTCGTTGAGAATTGACTCTAGAAAATTCTAGAGTGATGATTTATTATGACTTTCGAAGTGGTTTAACACAAAAATAGTGTGTTGATCGGAAGATTTCTGCATTTGGTGATGAAGCCCCATCCAAAACCACAATTTGTCGCTGGTTTGCTGAATTTCAACGTGGACGTATCAGGTTCAGTGATGATCCCCGTCAAGGTCGTCCAAAAACTGCAGTCACCCAAGAAAACGTTGATGCTGTGCGTAAGCTGATTGAGGAAGATCGACATGTGACATGCCGGGAAATTCAGGCAACTTTAGACATTGGCATGAGTCAAATACAAATAATATTGCATGAACAATAGGTTTAAAAAAGTTGTTTTCCCGATGGGTACCGCATTTGCTCTGTGAAGAGCAAAAAGCGGCTCGCGTTACTTGGTGCGTCAGAACTCTCGAAAGATTCCACGCAGGATCCTCAAATGCTGTATACAACATCGTATCAGGTGACGAATCCTGGATATACGCGTACGAACCCGAAACAAAAAACCAGTCACGAGTTTGGGTGTTAGAAAATGAGTTAAAGCCAACAAAAATTGTTCGTTCACGGAGTGTTGCAAAAAAATGGTGGCCATTTTTGTCTCCAAAACCGGCCATATTGCGACTATTCCTCTTGAGGGACAAAGAACGGTTAATGCAGAATGGTATGCTAGCATTTGTTTGCCACAGGTCGTTTCTGAACTCCGTAAAGAGAACTGCAACCGCCGCATCATCCTCCATCACGACAATGCGAGTTCTCACACCGCGCACAGAACAAGAGTTTTTAGAGCAAGAAAGCATAGAATTATTAGACCATCCGCCGTACAGCCCCGACTTAAGCCCTAATGATTTCTATAATTTCCCTAAAATAAAGAATAAATTGCGTGGTCAGAGATTTTCATCACCTGAAGAAGCTGTGGACGCCTACAAAACGGCCATTTTGGAGACCCCAACTTCCGAATGGAATGGTTCCTTCAATGATTGGTTCCATCGTATGGAAAAATGTCTCAAATTTCGCGGAGAATACTTCGAAAAGCAATAAACACATTTTTAAATAGTACTGTTGTGTCACCTCCTTTTATTCCCGAAATTTTCAGTGCCGCGCTCTAGCATCCTCTATAGTATCAAGAAATTTACAGTATATTTTTGAAAGCTTTTCTTTAAGTGTCTCGCCAAGAACGAAACTTACGAAACGAAACGATTACTTAATATTTTTTAATGTTTACAGAATTTTAAACGCGGAAGTGTACTTTTTACGACCCATCAGTACACCTGGGAACTATATTGTCTTAGGCGCCACGTATTAAAAGCCATAAGACATTCGATACGCCCACAAAACACATTAATACGCCGGATCAAACAACATGTGTAACGATACCATCTACAAACACGTGCCTTATATTTCTGGTAGACGAAACTATACCTTAAACACTAAGCACACGATCAGAAATCGGTTAAAACGAACAACTCCTTAAAGACTGCTCTACCTTATAAGAATTTGGAACGCGCATAGAACTACCGACTTTGTATTCTACGACATGAATAGGAATATTGTTTGGCAAGGCAGTTGACCCAGTAAGGTGCAAGCGTAAAATCAGCTGTGTGTGATTTACTATAGCTTTAGCAAAGTCATTTGAAGCCATTGAAAGTGCAAAAGAAATGCCAGGTAGATTATTCCTTCTTTACAAAGGTTAAGAAACATTTTGCTCGACAAATATATTCTCCAACTATTAATAATTTTAATGTTTCATAATGGTCTTTAGTTATTATTTTAAGCGTTTTATCATAATGTTTCTCAGTTTATCTTAAGCGACATAATATTTCCGGTCCGCGGTCCAAGGTCGTCCAGCTCATTAAAACTATTGTCCACAACAATATGACAATCAAGCTGGAGATTAGACTGTAATTGTACTGCTATTTTGTTATTATACCTTTGCAAAAATTTGGCAGAAAAAACCGCACAGTAACTTGCCATAATCCTCGAACAAAGGGAGAAAGTAAATAGTAGTAAGTATAAGTATTATTACGCGCACCCATTCAACGTGGGGTAGCGGGACATGTGCGCACGCGCCGCCGACAATCACAGTAATAATATCTAAAAAATAATAATAAATCCGGGTGAAGAATAAAGAAAATCACCCCCCGACTCCCCTTTGCCTTTATCTTGCAAACAGACTTCAAATGTTAAAGATAATAGGGGCGGTGGACCCCCCTGCACAGCGCGCACCTTTCGCGGGGGTCGCGCGTGTGTGGGGACTGCTGACGCGCTTGTTTGGCGGTTTATTTCAAATTTCGAACAATCAACCCTGAATGTATGCTAACGTCAATAAATCTGAATGAATTTTAATTATGAAAAATTAATTGTAGCTAAAGATAGAGAAGCAGGAAACAGAACGAACGAGAAAACTAAAGAGCCCCAATCGATCTACTTTTTGCCGTCGCAGAATCCTATTAAATCCTACGCAATCACGATATCCAGATTATCGCGGGAGAGGCGATAACTGAAAAACAAGTGAATATAAATCGAAAGCCAATTACTGAGATATGAAACAGGCGGGTAAGGGAGTCAAAAAGCCAGCCAGATGGGCTTTGTCGCGCACCTTTGATTACGGCTGGCCTGGACAGAGCAGCGACCAAAGACAATATACGGATAAAAATGGAATAAAGGAATAGTTTTGTTTTCATTTTGCTTTTGTAAACGTGTATGCGAATCTTATATTTAACGGTAACAATGGTTATTGAAAGATATACTCCTACTTTAGATATTAAGCTTTTGTCTTACAGGTTTTAATTAAGGCATTGTTTCGTATTGTACAAAATGAAATGTTTTATTTCTTTATTGACATGTTGTATGTAAAGCTAGCGTGCATAATATTATAGTAAAAAACATAATGATATGTGCATGATGTATGTGGTACAGTATATCATCTAATATATCTACGTCATTATATCATAGCGTCCAACTATATTTAATTTTTAACATTCTTGATTACTAATAGAATAAGTACCTACCTAAAATGGATCTAATTCAGAAATCAATATTATTAGACTATTACATTCCAACCAAGACTAAAATATGAACGTTATCTAACAGGAAACTGAACTGGAACGTGGGCGCAATTAAATTATTCATAACTTTTATTGTCAGCATTACTTTTAAAAACAAGTCGTTCGCTAACTTACCAGCGTTTTTATTCACAAGAACTAAAACAATGGCTCAATACTTGAAACTTGGAAGTCTGAAGCATTCATCTCGCAACTATTAATTAGTAGTCCCCCGATCGACTCGTAATCAAGCATAAAATTAAACCTTGGCACACGCCAAGCGCCCAACAAAAGTAAGGGTGTGTCCACACCGACGGTACCTTATGGCACGGCAATTTGTTCAAGACATCTGGCCTCACACCTGCCCGCACCCCCCTCACGCGTACTCCATACCGATAGTTATTTTAAACAAACTTCACCGCACATCCATCCCGCTAAAACGTGCACTCAGTCATTCTAAAAATAGAGTTCAAAATTCGACAGCGTTCAGTTCCAAAAATGCAAGAGAGTTGCCGGTGTATTATGGTTTTGGCACAAGGTCCAATGCCCCTGTCATTCATCGTAACGTGTTCGCTCATTAAAATTCGGAAATGACGAACAGTTTTTCGACTCCAATTGTTCTAGGCGCGGTCAAGCGAGACTTTATGACGGTAAATAATTCGTATGTTCGCTCATTAGAAGTCGCTAGTTCCGAGTGACGAAAAATTTTTTAATTCATTTCCTGTCCGGAACCGTAACTGACATCGTTCAATTAGTACCGTGCTGCGTCTATCAATCGTTGTTTCTCTAATAGTGGCGCACGTCAATCTCAATGGGACTATTTCACAATACAATCACGACGTGAACGAGCAGCGTACGTTCATTGAGACTCCTACATGTCCAAGAAGCTATATTATGCGGCGGTTTGCGTGTGTGCGTGTGCCATTCAAGACGCCGAGACGTCCTTCTTGCGTCACTTCCTGTGACGTCACGCGTCTTACAAGTGGGCGTGTGAACTCGCCCTTACCGCGTTTATATTTTGACACCTCGCGGTGTAGCGCTGTCTGGCGGCGTCTGGTGACGAGATAAGTGAAGGGTTGAGCCGTGAGCTCGACAACATGTAATTTTGTCTTTGTATATTTTAATACGATAAAGAAGCATTGAAAGATAAGGAAGTATCAAATCAAAACTTTTATGTTTACCACACAACCAAAGGGATGTGTTAATTTGTTAAGTGATACCGGTTATTACGCTTCATTTTGTAATTCAACACAACAATTATTCAATAAAGATTACAATATCGCGAAGTATTTATCAATTAAATAATTTAACCTGGCATTGCCAATCTTAAAATGATTGAAACAATTTTTTTATGTCACAAATAATACAATTTATTAAATGCAACAAGATAATAAAATATTTAACCAAAGATCTACAATGTGTAGATACGTTACAATCGCGGAGGCAATTGTGGGAATCTCTTCCGGTGTTGCGAAGTGGACGCCCGGAGCGCCAAGGATGCGGGAGTATCGCGGTAATTTGGTTTAAGTAGACCAATTCTCTTCATTGTGTTCTAAGATTCTTTTCGCGATCGCCCGCATGTCAAATAAATATGTATTAATGCCGACTCCACTCGAGTGCTTTTGTTACTCAGCTGTTACAGTTGTAATGATATTCAAAAGTACAAGTAGCTACGGATTTAAATATTGCTAGATGTTGCCCGCAACTTTTTTGCGCAGGAATTGTTTTTCCCGGGGAACCACATATTATAAGTATTTCCCATCTGAATTTCATTAAAATAATAATAGACAAACTCACATTTGACACATACAGATAGGCAAAGATGTGGTGTACCTAGCTAATTTTACTAATCTGATCTTTTTCTAATCTGTCCGTGACTTTATAAGCTCCTAAGCTTCTATGTTGTAAGAATTAACCTTTGTATATCTATTTTTTCTGTAAATTCAGTAAAATGAACACATCTGCAAACATTACAATGGGTTTATCCGTGGCTTGTGCAATTTTTAATCCGTCACAGTTATTGTTAATCACGTACCCTAATTTGTTACTAATAATAATCAAACAATTTTGATCTCCATACCTATTTAATTATACTATTATATCAATATAATAGATATTAAAATTGTTAAAAAATTGTCTGTATCTCTACATAGCTTTTCTGTTTTCGCTTCACGCTTTAACTGCGGATACGATTATGATAAAAGAAATTGTTCCCAAATAAACAATGATTCGACACCTATGGGTTTTGATTAATCGTAGAACATTATTTAAATGTGTGAATTTCATCATTATAAATATTAAATCCTAGCTTGCTATTACACCGTTGGCATGTCATGATATGACTCATGACATGCACTTGAGAGTACCTTAATGAAATCCATACTAATATTATAAATGCGAAAGTGTGTATGTCTGTCTGTCTGTCTGTTACCTCTTCACGCCCAAATCGCTGAACCGATTTTGCTGAAATTTGGCATGGAGATACCTTGAGTCCCGGGAAAGGACATAGGATACTTTTTATCCCGGAAAAATGTACGGGTCCCGCGAGATAAACTAATTTTGGCGCAACGGAATTGCGGGCATCATCTAGTACATAATATGTCCCGGCAGATGTACAACATCGACCTCATCGACCAGTTTCTAAACTTATGTGTCTAATAACTGAACCTTTACACTTCCGGTCCTCAATAGTCAATATTCAATACAAATAACCACTTAACAGCAATAAATACGCATTACACCTGGACCCATATTACTGCCATAAGATGTTTGGATGAAAGCCAAGCTGGGCTACTGATCGATATTGTAAGGCATAATAGTAGTTAGTAGCCCAATATGCAACCTTGTAGGCTTTTTTAAGGCTTCAAACAATCGTTTTTAAGTATTGATTAAGATTTAAAGCCTACTTCCTGGTTTAAAAGTTGACCCTTATTTAAATAAGTGACATTTTACTTTTTTTAATATTTAGGTTACTTTAATTCAGATTCATGCATGTGGGACTAAATCTTTCACTAAACATACTAAATACTTAAATAGTAAATACTATCACCGACTACTTGAACATTTTTTCATGTCTACAATAATAACGTAATGTTACTTGAATCTTTATTCATATTGGAATCTCTCTTATCCTTTCAATTCTATTCAGAACTAATATAATTATTAACAAAGAAAGAAACCACAAACAGAGGACACCTAACCATCCCTTTGGGTTTTGATTTATAGACGTATTCATAACAATTTCATTAATAACTTGTGTAAGAACAGTCGCAAGTTTTTCATCTGATCGAAGATTAGGTGAGGTGAGGTAAAAAACGGGGCAAGTGAGCACGCGCGCTCACAGGGTGGTCCCGCACGTGGCTACCCGTATAGATTCTATCGATAAATAGTGTTGTTCTTATCGATAAGTGTCATAGACTACGGTCAGTAACATACGTTCCCTAGCTTACATCTTCTTTCCTTTGTTTCAGATCAACCAGTCAGCCTCTGGCAGATTTCTTGTTGAATAAGTGTTCAAAATCATATTAATGGTGAGTACTTTTCAAGTATCTGAACGTCAAAGCAACTTTTAGAAATATGTAGTATACAGTAAAATTTCTAATAGTAATGTAAAAATAAATTTTATTATCTTTAAACAAACGAATGAGACTCCGCTGTTAGCACCTGCCCGATCTTAATTTTAGTAAAAACAGAGTCCCGTATATATTTCATAATTTACTACATGGCCGTAAGCTATCTGCCGGGCGGCATATACCTGTATTATCCGGTATTCGCCGGTTTTCGGCCCCGGAATAAAACCGGTCGAATTTCGTACACCCGTATTTTGTCTGCAGCCCGACAGGGGTGGACAGCGCATGAATTTTCAAATAATCAGACATACGTGCATCTATGTAATAAAAGGGGTCGCTTCTGTGACAATTCAATTTTAAAACAATATTTGCGAACCTCCTTTTTTGCTTGTTAGAAAAAAGTTCAACATAGTTTTTTAATTAATACATTTTTTGTTTTAAATTTGAATGGCCTGGAATGGCATTGTCCCTGTTATACTCTGGGTTGGGGTTTTTAGTAACGATTTACCCAGTAGTTGTCTGAAAATATTTTATAAAGCAACCAATAGTAAAATAACTTTAAAAAGATAAAACCGACTTCAAAATTGTACGTAATTGAGAATTAAAACTCCTTATCTCCAAAACTACTGAACCGATTTTGATGAAACTTGCACTGTTACCTAAGTTGAACAATACCTAGTACAACAAAAAAAGAATTACTGAAACCGGACTTATGGTACCGGAGATATGCGAACACAAACATAAAAACATACATACATACACTTTTGAAATTTGGCACATTTGTTCAGACGCTGATATAGACTAACATATACAAAAACTGAGCAGTTCTGGAAGTATTACATACATACGCGTCGAATTGATAACCTCCTTTTTTGAAGTCGGTTAGAAAACATAAATCCTAATAGCAAGAAAAAGTAAAAACTATTATTTCGGTGTAGGTACAGAATGTTTTGAATTCGGCTAAAGCAAAAGTGGGGGATATTAAAAAACAAAATACGACAATCCCGAATGATGAGAACACGCAAGTTTAGATCCAGTTGTTTTAACTTTACGCCCGACTAGAGGGAAAAACGAAAAAAATCTTTGTTTACTTTATTTTCAGTTACCTATATGAAAACACAATGTTGTTGTTGCTTTTATTTTAGGTGAAGAATTTTGCGTTGAAAGTTTGGAGGTCAAAAACCTTTATTAGTAACGTAAGATATCAAACGTAGAATATTCTTATCTACCTAAGTTCTATATTACTACATAGTACTGTCGTCGCTGATATTAATCATCTTCTTCGTAAATAAATCAGAACGTCCACGATGAACTAAAAACTGAACTGAAATTGGATTTATATTTGAAATATGATTTTCCAAACACGAGAACGAAAACCCATAAAGGGGAACATTAATCAAGAACAAGGCAGTTTTGAATATGACGCCAAAAGCGATGCTATCAGCACATCGGCCTATCAATACGAGCCGCGCCGAACCTAATGTTTCCTTGAGCTGCTAAATAAACGCCATTCTCATTTCTCATACATTTAGGTACATGTTTTATCTGTGGATATTGCTCTTTCATTTCAATTTGCGTTTATTTAAGTTTTCTTGTTACACCAAATCATGGTCAGTTCTATAATACTGCTATTATTTATATATATATATATATATATATATATATATATATATATATATATATATATATATATATATATATATATATTTGATTAACGATTAATTGATTAACCAATTAAAAATATATATAAATACAAAACAACAATTTGTTATGCTTAATGGTTAATTGAGCGCCTCCGTGGTCCAGTGGTTAAGAGCGTGGCTCTTGACTCAGAGGTCGTGGGTTCAATTTCCACGTTGGTAACGTCATGTTATTTCCAAGTTTGTTTAGGACAATGCTGGCTGATCACCTGATTGTCTGACAAGTAAGATGATCCATGCGTCGGATGGACATGTAAAAAGTCGGTCCTGCGCCTGATCTCTCACCAGTCGTGTCGGTCTTTCGTCCCACCGGGTTATGAGAGTAAAAGGAATAGAGAGTGCTCTTGTGTACCACCGTCCGCCACCGTCACCGAAACCGGTATAGGAGTTATTATTATTTACAAACAACACCAATTTTTAATAACATAACAAGTGCATTTAAATACAACCATTAAAAATATCCATAAAATCTTGTTAACGACGGGACTCGTAAAGATATAACCTAGGTACCGTTCTAATTACTAATCAATACATAGCTACTCATTCAGACACTTTAATTCCTTTAATAAAAATACAGGGAGGCTGTGGGGGTTAGGGGGCAGCGCTGGGCTTCGGAAAATTCGCCCGGTGAATGGGAAACGCGATAGACAAACACCGCCCCACCCCGAGCCGGGCATTTTGAAATAATGCCCCCAACTTGTACCGGGAGGCTTCCATTTTTAACCGACGCTTAAAAGAGGTATTCAAAACCTTTGTTATATTTTATATATCAGCTTTGAAAAAATTCGCGACCCCTGACATAAAATTCTAATAATGTATGCAGATTATTGATTAGGTATCATGTTTTTATTAGTTTAAAAGTAATAAATATTGTTACAAACGTAACTTCAGCTCTAAATAATTATCACTATAAAAACAACTACATCTAATGTAGAGCAAACGTCATTTGAATCCATCCAAAAAAAAGCCGAAAATATTGCGAAATATTGACAGGTAACCCTAATAAGCCAAAAAAGACGAGTTCGAGTATAACGTCTCCTCAATAAGAGCACAAGCATAAGGGCTCAGACTCGACGAAATTTTCGCATTCATTTTCAGAATTGACGATCTCAAAATTGAGAGCGATACATGTTCCCAATAAAAGTTCGTCATCGGCAACTCATTAGCCGAGCATCTTCCATGGCTCCACATGAAAACAAAATGAAAAAACTTCCCGAGCCGCTGCTAGGAAATTTAATCTCTACATGCGAGTGCATACACGTACACATGCCCAGGAATAAAATTAAACTGTTCACTAATTTGTTCCGCGTTCGATTTAGATTTGACTATCAAAATGGTACAAGTGGTTAAGCGGCAAAATGCCGTTATGGAAATGTCACATGCATTTAAACACCACACGCATCTAATGACGCGAATAAAATACGCGAATCTAGCCCCTATTATACTAATTCAGAAGCCACAATGGCGTGCACGGATTTGACAGAAGGATTATCCAATCTTAGTGTTAGCCGGTACGCACCGAGGTTGTAAATCTAGTCGACGCGAAATGGCTGACCGCCCCCTCCCACAGATCTATGCTATAGCTGCAAAAGTGTGCACCATAAATTTTATACGAGCCCGGCTGTACGGTAAAACTGTTTGAGCCTGTGTGCGTACGAAAATTCGTGTTTCGTAAGAGGAGTGGACATCGGCTCGCTTTGTGTTCGTATCGTCGCATCGTGTAGGAGTATCGGCCGGCCTGCCCGAATAAATCGCCCACGCTGATGTTTAGTTTAGTTACAATATAATTAAAGAGATTGACTGCGGCCGCTCGAGTTTAAAAATTCACGAGCATTTGTTTGATTCTAGTTTAGCTTTATGCAATTTAGGAGCGGATCGCTTTTAATTAGCGTACCACGGAGCCCGGTGCTGAAACATTTGCACACCTAATAATTTTAGATTTCACTAAATTGTGCTTTTGTTGTATAAAAATCCAAAACAGTACATGCACATCTCTAATTGGCGATAAGTTTCGACCGATCGTTGGATTATGATACACAAATAAGCCGGCCCGAGCACAGGTATACTAAGTAAACACTGTAGACGTGAAAGTCTGGGCGGGTAACGTGATTCGGGCCGGAGTGAATCGAAAGCGACGGCCAATAATTATTTTTTCCTTTTTCTTTACGAAGTAAACCGCTTCCTTTTATGTAGCTTTCCATCCGGACGGTTCACAGCGCTGAAAGAAGTGTGAACCGGGCCGTGATCACGCGCACTCAGGTGTGAGTAACCGAGAGACCGGTGCACTTAGATACAACGTCTGCTAATACTAATAATATTAGCACTTTTATTTTTACACAGTAGGCTGTCTTTCGACAGCGACCGGGCAGCGGCGCTAAACGAACGATTTGTTTTTGCTGCATGAATGTACTCATGCTGTATCCACATGAATCGCGTTATTGGATTAGTCTCATAAAGGGCTTTACCAATGGAAGGTTTATATAAGAGCCATTAATGTTAAAGTGTCTCTAGGTTTTCTCGAAACGTTCAAGTAATTGTAAAAACCGAGTATTTCATGTAACAATTACAAAAAAAAAACTGCAAATGTTTTTTGCTATTTTTACAAAAAACATTGCAAAGTATAAGCTTCCATTGTTTCACTTATCTGCACGAAAAAGGTCCGGTGAAATATCGGATTTGGAAGCTGATGTCGCGCTCCCTGAAAAGAACGCACACACGCCCGGCATTAAGTACGTATTGGTTACGCACTTATATTTCCAGTAAATGTAGCTAAAGCGTGGAGTTGCACAAAAACGCATCTTCCCCCTTCGCCACCCCAGCGGCCGGCGGCGAACGAATACATTCGACTAGCCCATTTGCAAAATCACATTGTGTGAGTGTCTATCTATAGGCCGGGCCGGTGTGGGTGGCGCACACTAGCGCGGTTTGCTTAGCCTGTGCGTAGTTTTAACGTACCTACGTGTACTATGTACTCGGTATTGGTTTTCTGTAGTGCTGAGCTTTAACAAATTTCAAATTCACAAAATCGTGATTGGTCGGTATTTTGTTTGTATAAGCGAACGCACCGGGTGCGGCGAGGCCCGAAATACGCTAGATAATTCGTTTAGGCGCAAAATGATGAGTTTTATCTGATTTTGTTTACGCGACGTATGATTGCGACCCGATGTGTGCTCGGTGTTCAAGCAAACAGTGTAATTACTAAGCAGACGGTAATTTATTTCCATCATTAGAGCGGCAAATGTTGACGTATCGCCCTTGTAAATTTTACGGACCGTGTCTCGAAGACGCTTATTGATTGTTCGGGGACCATTATAACTCCAAATGAAGCAATTAAGGGGATGCACGCGAGTGGTCGATAACCGGAAGACATACGTTCTAATAGTTACTTTAAGGTCTGCGATATCAATTTCGAGAAAACTGTTGAAGCGTAAGACGGAGACGTCGCCGGGCGCCGGAAGTCCGCTACAAAAACTAATCAAGACGAAATTCGAAATTGGAACTTGTCGATTCACGGTTCCTTTGCCGCTCCTAGTTCCAACAGAACCAGATGATATTGTTTAATTGGATTCGTAAAATGCTTGTCACAATTGAACTGCTACGCTACAAGAGTTAGGGTGACAAGTCACATTTTGTTTATCAACTGCTCGTAAGAAACAGAACTGCTCGTAAGTAACACATGGTGATAAATTAATTTAAATATTTTTGAATAAGTAATTGTAGCAATACAAAAATTTATAAACCTTGTAAAGATACGTGTGACTAGTTAACTCGACTTTCTAACTAAAATACGTTAGTTGGTAGGGAAACATAAGACGCGGTCACACGGGCGAGCGGCGCGGGCGAGTAACAGATGCGCGGCGAACGGTACGCCACGCGACAGCTTGGTGTTCCGTTGAAAATATATAATTACCATACTAAAACTAAAGCATACGCACATTTGTAGAAATGTAGATATAGGAAATACTAGAGCTGGACGCCAAAATTATTTCATTAAGTGTGTATTATTGAAATTTTATTGTATTTTCAATTATTTCGTTCAATCAATCAGCTAAAGTACTGTATTTATTTTAATAGAGAACTGCGTATATGTATTTATCTATCTGTCTGGTTTGTTAAGTATTTACATTTAAACGATTGAACTATTCGTATTAAATTTGGTATAAAGATACTTTGGTTACCATAAAATAACATGGAATAGTTTTATTGCTTCAAAATGTACAGTTACAGCGCGACAAATGAAATGCTCATAATTTCTGTGCAGGGAACGGTACGTTACGTTAACGGTTAATCAATGACATGGCTAAAAGCCATGTCTATTTCTCTTTATACACCACAAACTTAAGTCTGGCAATTGCACGGTGTTCGCGAGGTCCGACTCGCTTATGGACGCGCCCTAATAACACGCAGTCACGCAAGCGAAATCCGCTTACAAGATGTGTATCAGCGGCTTACATCTGTGTCGTGCTACACATACAGCAAATTGCACAAAATTTACAAAACTATTTTACCAGCTTTTAGTTAAAAATATAAAGAATATAGTACTATTGTATTTTATTATGGTACTGTCACATACAAAATTTTAGATTTTATGCTGTACGGTACCCGGTCAAAATATTTGAGACTCTATTAAATGCCGTGTTGTCGTAGCTAACCACCGTGTTGTAGTTAAATTTATTTATTAATCCTTCGATATGCTATTGTAGTCTACCGTCGCGATCACCGGTGCTCGTATGGGGCTTGTTGGGTTAATCAAATAACTTAACCTAAAATGTATTTTGCAAATAATACAACGGAAATTTTCACAGTTACGTAAAAATATCAAACTGCAGATGCCGGGCCAGCGTTTTCTCAAGGCACAAAAATATAATGAATCCTTTGTGATAAACAATCGGGTCCAAGCGGGTCTCATGGGAATATTAGCCTAGTTAAACAATGTAGCATTAAACACAAAGCGGTGTCCCATGACCTGTTTGCTCTCAAGACGAGAGCCCGTGAGACTGAAACAATACCGTCCTTAACCGCAACCACAAAAGAAATAAAGCGGGAAGAAAACGCAAGACAAAACGATAGAAATATCCCAGTAATATTCATTGCTATTTTAATAATTGCTTGTAAGTTTTGTATTGAATTTTAATGTATCTTATTACGTCTTAGCCTTTAATATTTTTGAAAGATATCTTTATAACATTGAACAATTGAATATTGAACAATATTGTGGTTTGTATTGAATTAAACAATTGCACAGTTAGGGTCAATTTACATTGCAACGTGACGCGTCAAATCTGGTAAATAAGAAGAAAAACATTTACGCTATATTATTGAATAATGAATTGACGGAATGTTCGGCTTATTTTGAAATCAATGTGCGTAGAGCCTATACCAACTGACCCTTACCCAATTTGAAGTTTCAATAAGATTAATAAATCTTAGTTTCAGAAGATATTATTCTCAACAAAAGATAAAAATTGGGGATATCAAAATTTTGGTAATTCCCAACACAGGAAAGGGTTAGGGGGTTTCCACAATATTGCTAATTTCCGTACTCTCACGGACAATACCTCAAAATCCTAAACTGGCGACTTCCCTCATTACAATCGCACTTGTCCCGCCAGTTTCCGCGCCTCCGCCATAGTTCTCACAATCAAAAAAAGATTTGTCACTTAAGTAGATAAGGGGGAAGTCCCGGAAGGAGCAGTTCCCAGACCACTCACCCGCCAAACGATTATCACCCTTAGAGTATCGCTTACAACCGCTGGATGACCCTCGAGGGTGACGCGATCGGATACTCGAATTGATAACAATCTTGTTAATATTAATTATAAAGTTTTTAGGTAGATTAATAATTTTAATATTTATTACGGCTTATGCTAACCATTGAACAGAATTGCGCCTAACATATTCCTTCAATAGCGTAAAAAAGGGCAGAATTTTCACAGAAAATTTACACCAGAAATAGATAAAAATATATTTTTTTTTATTCTGAATATTACTATTTATATTATACGGTTAAAATTATATTTTTTTAAGAGTTTTAGGTTTATGAGGTTACTTTGCTTTCGCGTATCCGATCACTGCGCGGGCCCATCGGCGATGCGGCCGGTGGCTGCAGGAAGGAAGTGTAAGGCGAGCGCGTGAGAAGGACGCCTACGCCGTGAGAATCGCCTCCCCATATCCGATACTACACTTATGGTCTTGACTCTTGACCTTATTGTAAACCGAAGACTTGCTTGTTCTGTGGTTTTATTTGAATAATTTTCTTTACTTAGTAGATTAGTAGAGGTAGAGTTGTAACTTATAGTACATGAGAGCTTTGCTACGGAAACCGTAGCAAACTTCGATATGATCTTTAAAGTATACATTCAATACTCCCTATAGCTTATTTATATTAAAATGATTTTAAGTATTGTACGCGCAAAGAATTTACTCGTAATATTGAGTGCACGAATCTTTTTCTCACAATCGATCTTCCCGGTTAAAGTGCATATTTATCAGCAGTAAGCAATTTTCATAAACGATTGTGACAGTGTACTGTGACTCAGAGCATATAATATGACGAGCTCAATGAAAAAGATCATCGGAAATCGTTCCGTACTGAGGCTCCGGGAGCGACGACCCCGCGCGGTCAATATTCAGCGGACAGCGGTTTACATAAATCGTTTTCGCTTGTGAATTGAACTGTTTTCATTTTGATTAATGATTATATTATTTACTATGCTCTACTGATGTAAAATTTTAGAAAGATTTTTAATTTACATAAAATTTATATGAATACAGTAAATACTTCACCAAAAAGCTTCATAATATTTGTTCCCTAAAAACTAAACGTTTAATTAAGTACGCGTTTAAAATTTACAATATTCATTACACTCAATATTAAACTACCTCACGTCACATTCTATAACCAATGATATTATACAAAAATACTCAAAGCAGATATGTTACTACCGCGCGCGTTGTGAAGCCATAAATACGGGCCAATTGGCCCGTCTTTTATTTAGTCTGTCTCTTTTATGTAAATGGCATTTCGTATCTTTTGTTTCACTTATCTGTCAAATTTGACAATTGAATTTGAAAATTGTTCGGAAGCAATTTAAGCCGGAAAATAGTATGAACGTAACAGATCTGTATTTAGTAGAATATCATTGTTCTATACCAAAAATAACCAAAAAAAAACCTTACCAATCCCGGTCCAACATACTACCTTGTGCTTACCGCCCTTCGGCTGTACCTTGGGTTCTCCTCTCACCGGAAGGAATCAGGGGCTCGTCACAATCTCGGCGTCCGGTCCGGCTTCCGGTCGCCAGGCGTGACGCTCGCCGCCCGTGACATGCGCACGCGCCGGCTACCTCACTAATTACGTATCATTTTGTTAAGAGCTGCTCATTACCTGTCCCTCTGATGATAATTAATAATAATATTTAGATCATAAAACGTAGTTTAAAAAACTACAGCAAAATAATGCTCTACTAAGCGCGTCCTCGAATCAAAAAATAATACCTGATTTGCCTAATTATGATAACTATAGTTTAAAATAACATCTATAACCTATAATATACAGGTTAGGTGAGGCGCTACTTTTTGCTTCACTTTAGTCGGTTTAAAAGTTGTGTAACGGGGCCTCTACTTGTTGGTTTCCGTTCAAGCACACCTTCAAATGATCTAGGATTTAATTTTCCGTGAGCAAGGAATGTCTTAAACTCTCTCTACACTCACTTTACTCCACACTACGTTAGTCTGGTGGTCTGGTCTAGTGGTAATTTCGCTTTATGTACCAGAAAACGTAAATATGAAACGTTAACACTTCTTATCAATAACAAACATACCTGATTGGTATGCTGACTTGATAATTTTTCTCGCTTCACACTTTATGGTTCCTTAATACCCTTCTTAAGTAATGAACTGAGTGTACAATGTTAAGGTTGACGTATAAATGGTAGAGCTTAGCTCGTCTCATCCTTTATATGGAAGATATTTATAAGCGGCCGCTCTCCCGCTCAGGTCGATCTTGGGCTGCGGCGGGAGTCAGCTGCCCGGAATAATCGCACCTCTTTAGTTTTCTATTATTATTATTTAAATGTTTGTTTACATTATAAATAGAACCTGTATAGTGCGTACAATCATCAACGTATGCTAAATCCATACTTCCACATTTACACTTATATTAAAAACTAACGACCAGCTCCGGCGTCGCACGGGTGTAAAATATCCCACCAAAAACATACCTGTTGAAATAGGTCCTAGTTCCAATAGGCTAATTTTTGGCCAAAAAAATGAGTTGAAATCTAATCCAATGCCAAGTTCAGATGCACTTCACCGATCATAATCATCTTCATCAACAGCGTGATCCATAAAACTGCTAAATTTAAATTTGGCAGGTTAATCAAATTCTATAAATATTATCTAATTATATAATTAATCAAGTGTTACGTAGGTATAGCGCAAAAACCTGCCAAGTTCAAATTTAGAAGTATTATGGATCAGGCTGTTGATGAAGATGATTATGATCGGTGAAGTGCATCTGAACTTGGCATTGGATTAGATTTCAACTCATTTTTTTGGCCAAAAATTAGCCTATTGGAACTAGGCCCTATTTTAACATGTATGTTTTTGGTGGGATGTCAATACTTTTTTTCAAGAAAATATTATACCTATGTCACTAATATATATTCTGTGCCTATGTTTTCTTTTTGTGTCACGCCCGATATAAACAATAGTTTCTATAGATGACGCTAGTGGTATTTGTCAAACTATTAATAGAAGCGAAATTTTTAAGTAAACATTATTTATTTATTAAGCTATACAGTGTGCTTTATATTAATTTTAAATACATGACAATATTTTATCCTCCCCTCTCCTCCTCCCGGGTGGTAGGAGGAGAGGGGAGGATAAAATATTCCTCATCGTATTCTCATTGTGTCACTAGTACATAAGAATTTTTATCTTAAATTCGTAGATGAGCCAACTCACGCTTGACTGATTTCTAAAATGTCTTAATTCTTTGTTAATCTACATATAACACACGACCAGTGTGCCAAATTTAATAACACTAGAACAATTGGAAGTGGCCTCTAAAGTTCGTAGATGAGCCGACTCACGCTTGACCAATTTCTAAAATTTCTTAATTTTTTGTTAATCTACATATAACATACGACCTGTGTGCCAAATTTCATAACGCTAGGACATATGTTGGAAGTAGCCTCTAAAGTTCGTACATGAGCCGACTCACGCTTGACCGATTCCTAAAATTTATTAATTTTTTGTTAATCTACAATCTACATAATATTATAACACACGACCTGTGCCCCAAATTTCATAACGCTAGCACATTTTGGAAGTAGCCTCTAATATTCGTAGATGTGCCGACTCACGCTTGATCGATTTCTACAATTTCTTAATTTTTTGTTAATCTACATATAACACACGACCTGTGTGCCAAATTTCATAACGCTAGGACAATTGGTGAGTGAGTGAGTGAATAAGTGAGTGCCAAAATTAACTATTTTTACAGGGACATATTTCAGGATCTACCAAAGCTATATCTATGAAATTTGGTATACTGCTTAAGTACTAGTATATAATTACGTAGGTATCATTTTATTTTTAACCGACTTCCAAAAAAAAGAAGAGGTTATATGTTCGGCTGTGGATTTTTTTTTATTTTTTTTTATTTGTGTATGTTCAACGATTACTCCGCCGTTTGTAAACCGATTTTCAATTTTTTTCTTTTGTTGTATAGGGTTCAACTCCAATTTGGTACCATGTTCACAAAAGTGGTGACCTGATGATGGGATCCATGAGTAATCGAGGGAACTCCTCAAAATTTATATGGAAACATATAGTGATTTTGATTTTATGTGAAGGATCCTAGGCATATGCTACCAAAAAGTAAGATTTTACACCAAGGCATGCTATGGTTCCGAAGATACTAAGAGAACTCCGGAGTCCTTATAGATACAAGTTTGGGACTTTCGGCGATGTTTTAAGAACTGAAAGCATATGCTACTATGCAAATTACATTCATCATCATCATCATCATCATCATCATAATTATCAGTACCATCACACGATGCATCGTTACGAGTTACGATCCTATTATTGGTACTTTTCATAGTATTTTCGATCAAGACTCGAGTTTGTCGAGTGATTTTGAAAATTGTATCAATGTTGTTACAAAGTAAATGATTTAAAGTTGTTGTTGTGGTTACCAAGTTGGTAATTTGAACTAGGAAACTCCTTGATTGGGACAAAATATATAGTTATATTATTGTGGCTTAAAGTAGTTAAAGCATAATATTTTACTATGTTGAGCTGATGAGTTTACATGCGGAAGTTTACTAGGCTGAATTACGCCGGCGTAGTTTCCGCCGCAAATGTCAAACGCATACAAAATACGACATAATAGTGTGTCACCCCTCGCGTTCGGCCCGTATTTTGTATGCGATTTAAACGCGGCGGAATTTACGCCGGCGTAATTCAGCCTAGTGTGTTTAGACCCATACAACGAAAGTCACTGAACCAGAACTCTAGAGCCTTCAGAGATAGGCGTTTGAACATTTCAGTATTGCTTGATGAACTCTTGTAAGTACTAACATACGGTTTTGCTGGGTCGAGTAATCACGTAGAGTAAAAACCACGGCTCGGGCTTTCGTCCACACATTCAGCATTGCTCGATAGTTTTACTCCAGTTCGAAGGAAATTAGGCTCTACGAATAATAAAAACTAGTGTCAAAAAATTTGTTAAGCTGGCTCGATTCGAGCCTTCAAACTGGCTCGATGCGAGCCTTCGAGCTGTGAGTTTTGCGATCCACACAGTGGTTTTGCTCGACGTCGAGTAAAACTATCGAGCAAAACTGTATGTGAGTACTTAGCACAGGGATATATGCTTGGAGTTCTTTAAGAAATTCTAAAGTGGTAGTGAACTCAGATAATAATGTTTTCATATGAAAGTTTGGGGGTTTCATCGTTGTTTTAAGAACTGAAAGTATGCTATTATGCAAATTCTATTCATGATAATTCAGTAATAATATTACTTATAGTAAATAAGTAATAAATAACGACGTGCTATAGTAGCCATTTCATGACAGGTCTGTATATTTATAGTAGGCTCATGGCTTTTGAGACATAGCATAAAACTTTTTTGAAAACTGCTTGAGTATAGTAGTTGTGATAGTTTCATACCTAAATCCTATATATCTACAACTGACAGCTTATGTTTACCGATAAATAACTAAAAAGAGTGAAATTATTATTTTTAACAAAAAATTAAAACCGGCTTCCAAGGTAAAAACAATAAGTATTAATATGAACTAAAAAGTATTAAATAATTCTTACTCTTTAATAGTGGCTCTTTCAGGATTCGTGGCGTGCAAATTTTATACAGTCTTTCAAATTATGATTTATCTACTTAAACTAATGTTACTATAATTATTTATCTTTTTATCTTATTCCTATACTTTTTTATTATTATACTTCCAATTATCCTATTTTAGTAAACAATTATTATAGAAAACTTAATACAATATTATGTCAATTTCTCAATGGTCAATTTAATCTTTTTTCTAGCATATAAAATTTTTAATAATTTTAGTCAATGAATAATATTAATGTCATGAATTACATCATCTTATTTTATTTCGGTATGATTATTATTATTATTATATTCTAATAGATATAAATATGTCAATAATAATAAATAATTAATTAGCATTTACATCATAATTATGGGTTCAAAGTCAATGTCAATAGTTATTAATAATAATAGTAATCATAATTATTATAGTCATCATTACATCAATTTCATTCAAGTATTTATTTAATTAATTTATTAATAAGTCATTATAGAAATACCAATTTAATAACTTTACAATAATTTCATTAGGTACTATAATTCATTTCTTTATCATTAAAGTATTCATTGATTGTGTAATAGCATTTTTTAATTAGTAATTTAAATGTCATTTTGTTAAATAGTGTACAACTTTTATCTTTAAATTCCTCAGGTAACTTATTATATAATTTTATTGCCATACAGTATGCACTATTAGAGAATATATTCTTTTTCTGAGTAGGGACCAGTAGTTTATGCTTCCTTATTTGTATTTGGCTCGATAAATTGTTCTCAAATAGATGGTAATGTTTCTTTACAAATTTTAACATTTCAAATATATAAAGGCATGGTAGCGGTAGGATACCATACTTTTGAAAAAGTGGCTTGCAGCTGTCTAATCTCCAAGCACCACTCATTGCTCGTATACAAGCTTTTTGTTTGATAAAAATTTGGTTGGCAGTTACCGAATTGCCCCACATTATTATGCCGTATCTTAGTATAGATTCAACGCATCCATGATAGGCTATTAAAGCTGATTCATTGTTGACATTGTGATATGTGTTCTAAGCACATACGTAAACCTATCTAGTTTGTTGCTTATATGTTTTGTATGATATTTCCACGAGCATATGCTGTCAATGTTTATACCTAAGAAGTTAGTATTGTTAACTTCATTAATTTTGTTTCCTTGAATTGTAATATTAAGATTAATTTCATTAGTTTGTTTCATTTTGAAATTAATTAGCATAGTCTTATTTGTATTTATTAGTAAATTATTAGCTTCCATCCAATCATTAATCTTTTTTAAACATATGTTTACAACTTCTTCTAACGTCATTTTATTTTTATGTGCTATAATAATTGTTATATCATCTGCGTACATTACAGTTTCGTCATCTATATAGTCAGGGAAGTCATTAATATACAACAAAAGTAGTAAAGGTCCTAAGTTACTACCTTGCGGAACGCCATACGGATTATTCTTTTTATATTTAGCTTTTATAATTATTCTTTTTTTTATTTTTTAGTGTTTTTGTAATGTGTACAGTTTGTTTCCGATCTTTAAGGTAACTTGCTATCCATTCTAAAGCTTTACCTCTTATTCCGTACCTTTCAAGCTTAGCTAGCAAAGTTTTATGACATATTAAATCGAAGGCCTTAATCATGTCTAAAAACAATCCAATCGCTTTGTCGCCTTGGTTTAGTTTCTCTGTAATAATTTTAGTAAGTGAAAAACACGCCAAACCTGTACTTGAATTTTTTCTAAATCCGTATTGTTTTGGGCTCGAATACATGATTTTTTCAAATATTTTAGAAATGTTAGATACTAAGTTCACTGGTCGATAATTATTAATATCGTTTTTGTCGCCTTTTTTATACAACGGTTTTGCAATCGCGTTTTTAAGCATATTTGGGAAAATTCCTTCAGTAAGCGATAGGTTTATTATATGCTCTAATGGTAAACTTACGATATTTGCAATTGATTTTAATATGTCTGTTCTAATATCATCAAAACCAGTTGAGTTTGTGTTATTAAGAGATTTTATTGTTTTTATAATTTCTTCTGGTGTAACAGGTGTCAAAAATAAAGTTTTTAAATTGTTATTAATTTTTTCATAGTATTTTATTTGATTTCTTTTTAACAAATTGTTATTTTTGTTAATTGATATGAAATGTTCATTAAAGATTAAGTATGTACAGAAGTAGTTGAGATTTAGACGAATTCTGAAAGAGCCACTATTAAAGAGTAAGAATTATTTAGTACTTTTTAGTTCATATGAATACTTATTGTTTTTACCTTGGAAGTCGGTTTTAATTTTTTGTTAAAATTAATTGCACTTGCGGTAGACATTGAGCTACAGGTCAAAAGTACGCCGAAACGGTTCGTGTAAATAGTGCACGGCATGCGCGCGGCCTGCTGGAACTAGGCCTGCGCACTTCCGTGCGCTTTGATATAGCCACTGAAAAAATGATTAAAATTGATAGCTTATGATCCTTCACGTGGTCTACTTCTTATCTGTGGCAAATAAAATAAAATTTGCTTCAGTAGTTCGCGAGATAAGCCCTTTCAAATAATTTCCCCCGTTTTTTCCACATTCTCCTATTATTAGTCTTAGCGTGATAAAATATAGCTTATAGCCTTCCTTAATAAATGGGCTATCTAACACTGAAATATTTTTTCAAATCGGGCCAGTAGTTCCTGAGATTAGGGCGTTCAAGTTAGCCCTTTCAAATAATTTTCCCCGTTTTTTCCACATTTTCCTCTATTTCTTCGCTCCTATTAGTCTTAGCGTGATAAAATATAGCTTATAGCCTTCCTCGATAAATGAGCTAATACTGAAAGAATCATCAAAATCCGTTGCATAGTTTTAAAGATTAAAGGGAACAAAGGGACATGAGGGAAAAAAAGCGACTTTGTTTTATAATACGATTAGAATAGATGCATGATAGGTAATGTGCTTGTATGTCTGTTGTCTCTAAAAGCTTATTAGTTATATGTAATACTGTGAATGTGGTTAGAAATGTAGATAATATGCTTTAGTAAAATATACAGCTCCTGTGAGGTAATCGAATTTCTGCGCAATAACATCTTAAGTATGATAATATTTTTATCAAACAAACATCATCTCTATCAGCTGCCTTACCAAGAAGACTATTCTTTTCAGTTCTATTGAACGAAACAAAAATTTAAGATCGGCTGATGCTGATGATACATAATTACCATTTAACCCGCCATCTTGTACCTGACAAGTCGGGATGAATTTTTTAACATATTTATTAAATACCCGGCACATGCAAATTTTCACTTATGCAACGCCTAGTCGCTGGTAATTGCTTTCCTTACGTAATTATAATTGGCGGGAAAAGTGTGCGCATTAATTATTCATTAACCCTCCCTCATTTGCGGCCTGACTTGAGACACGCCAGTTAAACAAATAAGTGCGCCACTAGTTTTAGTTTTAGCTTATTTTTATCGATTTTTTCAATAATTAATCAATATTTTAATTAACCTCATTTTGTTTTAGACAAATTTTCTACGAATTTATTTCTCCTTAATTGTTCAATGATAAGGACCTAACTTTATGTCTTACAAATTTTATAGAGCAGACGTCCTCGAGAAAATATAATTTCTTAGAAAATATCACGGAATTGTTCAAATGAAGAATGTTTAGGTACAATCAAAAGTTGCACAAACTAAACTACCCAAGAATAACAAAGGAGTCCATTATGAAACTTTTGTATACATCGTATATTAAAATTCTTAGTGGAAGGTGGCCAGAAGAGGCACTCGACCGACCCCCACCCTCAAAGAACGAACTTAAAACAAACAGATTTAACTAAGAAAGGTGAAAGGAATGCAAATTTTCATATAACTAAGAATTTTAAAGTCCTGCATAGCGTTTGCATATTTTCATTCAATTTGAATAACGAAAGTAAGTATCGGTGTAGTTCTTTAATGAATTTGATCGAACCCTTTTCCACTTATACAGGGATTTTATCGATCATTAACTAAAAGTATTCATATTTACTCGTGTCTTACAAACTTTTCAAAAACATAACATTACAGAAGAAAACTTAAATTTTTTAAAACTATTTTAAATATTATAACACATTCAAAAACTCTTTTACACATTATAATGTAACTTCAAAAACTATGCCACATAATGCATCTTCTAAAATATAAAAAGTACTACATTCTCTACACAAAAATTCCGTTTCATTACATTATTACATGAAAGAGAATAGCCCTGGGCGGCATTTCATTAAAATTACATACTGACGTGCCTTTGAAATAATTCTTTGCCAGAGCCAACTAGACATGTAAAATTGAGAATAAAGTTTCTACCGGAGCAGGACACAAGCGAATGCGTAAATAGCGGGATTTGTAAGAAGAAAGCTGCCTACAGAGATACGGGGACAAAAGGAGTGTCTGCAAGGTGCGTGAAAAGGGCAGACAATGTCATGTATCAAGTTCACTCGGCGGAGGTTAACCAACCATCCTCGGTACACTCGCTCGCATGTACACAGGTACAACATATTTAGACGACGGTCCTGCTGCAAACAACTGTGAGAAAATACACAGTTTCGTAAGAATTTTGAGTCCATATATAGTCAACCTTATCGATTTTTTTACTTTTATATTTTAGGACTTATGTCAATAGATATCGATATGTAAAAATAAAATTTGGTTTTCCAAAATCAGTCTCAGAAATATTTATCCTTAACATTGTTAAGCTTTCATTTAAACTGTAAATAAAACTATAAGTCCCTCGTTTGCATCTTAATCGGTTACTTAAGTCAGCATAGTTAGAGGTAACAATGAATAAGTTCTAAATAGTTTCCAACAACAATATTTCAGTGTCAACATTAGCCAACTGTACCAAACGATTACTTTACGCCGAGGTAAGATTTAGACGTAGACAATACAGCCCACTACAATGCCAAAGTAATGTGATATTAGTTTCGACTGTGGGAATAATTAGAGCGGTGAGACCACATCTTTTAATTTGTTTCACTTATTTTTTAAAACAGTTAACTGTGATTTACTTAACTTGAATACAAATAGTTAAAGACGTTTACCTCATCATTGAGGTAAACATCTTTAACTTTTTAAAATATTATCCGATATGTTTTAGTATCATTAATAAAACATATTAGTACGGGAGCCCTAGAACTAATTTTTTTGTGACTACTAATAAGCTATTTTTTTGTGAGTAGCTACATTTCGTTAAGACGAACAACATTTTATACAACAAAACTTGGTTGACTACTGTACCTTAAAATGGAACCATAACCAGCAGATTTTTTGTATATTTGTAGGTTAATAGTTATATAATTTAAGAGTACCCTTATCCTACAAATAAAACAATCCATATTTTAGAACCGTCGAGTCAAAGTATGAAATCCTTTCTATCTCTGTTAGCTACCACTTTCGAGATTTTTCGAATAAAAAATGTTGTTCGTCTTAACGAAATGTAGCTACTCACAAAAAATTAGCTTGTTAGTAGTCACAAAAAATTAGTTCTAGGGCTCCCGTACTATATCAGATAATATTTTAAAAGATGATATTGTAATGTAATGAAAAGATTGTTATTAGGTAATGTTTAAATGAATTTGATTTCCACATACTACGTATCGGGCAGCGTGTATATTATTTTATTTAGTGTTGAAACCACAATTGTAAGGTGACTCTCAAAATTAAAACAGTTACACATAAATTAAATGAAATGAGGCAAAGCGCGCGACAGAGGGAAGTGAAGCCACAGACGGATTCTGTATATTGGTTATCGCTGTCCCTCTCTCCCATTATTTTTTCTTGCACTAAAGTCTAGGCAGACTTGGGGGGTTTGTCTTACCCCTTTTGGGGTGTACTTGAGGCCCTTATCTGTTGTAAGTTTGTACAGCGTAGTGGATCGTAGGGGACCCCTTTGCTGATGCATCTTGAGTCGCATGCCACCGTAAAAATGAAAGATTCGTCTGGACGTAAAAAAATCAACGCGTTTTCCGGTCATTTTTGTGAGAATTTAATATTATATTAAAGATTTATAGTCCTTATATTTGACGACCTCTGTGGCTCAATTGGTTGAGTGTGTGGCTCAAGCCGGGGGTCGCGGGATCGAATCCCGTCGACGGAACAAAAAGTTTTTCAATGTTCCCGGGTCTGGATGTGTATTAAATATGTGTATAATATAATAAAAACCTTAAATATATGTATAGTATAAATAAAAGTATTAAATATATTTCCGTTGTCTGGTACCTGTAACACAAGTCCTTCAGGTACTTAGCACGGGGCCAGACTGACGTGGTGTGAAGCGTCCATAGATATTATTATTATTATTATATTTCAACATGATATCTATACTAATATTATAATTCTGCAGAGTTTGTTTTTTGTTTGAACGCGCTAATCTCAGAAACTACTGGTCCGATTTGAAAAATTATTTTACTGTTGGATAGCCCATTTATTGAGGAAGGCTATAGGCTATATTTTACCACGCTAAGACAAATAGGAGCGAAGAAATAGAGGAAAATGTGGAAAAAACGGGGGAAATTATATGTAAGAGCTTATTTGAACGCGCTAATCTCAGGACCTATCGGTCCGATTTGAAAAATTCTTTCAGTATTAGATAGCCCATTTATCGATAAAGGCTATAGGCTATATTTTATCACGTTAAGACTAATAGAAGCGAAGAAATAGAGGAAAATGTGGAAAAAAACGGGGGAAATTATATGAAATTGCATATTATCTTAAGAACTACTGGAGCAATTTTTATGTTATTTCGCAAATATGAAGAAGAGATAACGTGAAGGGACATAGGCTTTTTTTTGCGGAAAAATGTACAATTGCGTGAAATTCTTAAATTTCGCAAGTGAAGCGGCGCGGAACATCTTTATATACTTAATAAAAAATCGTAGGAAAGTCAATTCTGTACATTGAATATTTTTGTACAATAAATAATACTTGGGATGTGATCTACTTTGCTAACGCGGACGAAGTCGCGGGCAACAGCTAGTCTCATATAAGTAATATAAAGAAAAATATAAATTCATTCAAATCTCATTTTAGTCATAAAAATATAACTACTAACAGCTACATGTTTCCCAAAGTTTTGTATTATTGAAACTATTAAAGTATCAAAAGCTATTATCTAATAATATTTTTTTGAAAAACATATGAACATAACTTGTTTCTACACCTAACATTTCCACACACAGTTTCAAGTTTGTAAAAAATATTCATATAATTCCGAATCACGTGACAAGTCGCCAGACTTTACGAAAGGAAAGTGGCTAATTTGGCACGCATTGGTGCAGAGTTTGACTGTAACATCCATCCAGTACTTATGCGTGTGTGTAAGTTGAGCCTATTTTTTTTATTTCTTCCCCCTGGTCTGTCTGGTCTTCCTATTTTCAGTGAGGCTTCAAAGCCACCACAATGGTGTGATTAACTGTAACCTTAGACGCTAAAAGTCCTTTCATTTGTAATTAAACGGTGTTTCACGTATTGTTTTGCTTATACTTTGTAATATAATATTTTCTACACGGTATACTAGTCAATTTATCTACAAAAATATATTACACATTTTAATACCGAGAAGCTCCTTCAAATTCATTAAAATCAAAAATCCCAGATAGAGGTCAACTGCAGAAATAAATAAGCGTAGATTCTTATAAATTATTTTTCAAAGCATTCAACATTACATAGAAACAAGAGATTGATTTTATACGAATAATCTTTTGATTCGAAACGAATGAAAGAGATTTTTATCGAGATTACGAAGGCGGATTTCAAATTAACAACCGTAGGTTTCCAATCAGCAATAAAATGTGAAGCGAAGACGGCTCACTGGAAAACTACACTTAATAATTCTACATAACGCATAAAACAGTTGAAACTATTCCTCGTTCACTTGCGTTGATTCATCGATTCTCGGTAATACCGGCTTGAGTCCTATTAAAATGAAAATAAAAAACTGTAGGCCCACTACTGAACCCTGTAGCACTCCCGCCTTGTAGTTAAGATTGACAGACGGAGGGTGGGTGGGGGCGATAGGGAGAGTTGAAAGAGAGTGGAAAAAATTATACGTGGCAACCAACGCATCTTAACTTCCGCGCCTGCCTTCCGTGGTGCGTTCACTTGACGAGTTTACTTGAGAGATTTCGCGCTGGAGCACTCATTGTTGCGGTACCGATATTGCTACTCGTACCACGAACGAAATTTATAAAATCAGACTTCAGAACTAAGTTCTTTAACGATATTAGAGTGTACTACTCAAATAATAAAAAGATATTAGAGTGTACTACTTACTCGTACAGTAAAACGGTACAATCATCTTAATAAAACACTGTAATGATATACCGTTTTCACCAACATTTTGCCAGTAACGTAAGCATTGACAAAGGAGTAAATATATAAAAGTATTTAAATAAATGTCAGCAGCAAACAATACATCACAATAGAGCAAGTTAGAGCGTAAACAGTGTACGTAGAACACTCGGCAAGTCCTCGACGGCCTATCGAAGTCGTCTTGCCAGGACAATGCATTAAACAGGTCATAACTAACTCGACTAGAATTTTCAATTGTTGTTTCTCTAACTTCTTTCATCTCGTTTCATGTTATTAATTATAGTTTCAGAAAGATGTAGAGACGATTGCTTTATTTTTGCGACGATATTATAACATTGTGAAAATTTTGACTATTTGTTAATGCAAATGTGATTTATATTAAAAATGTGATGGTTCCATAATTTTATCAAAATTAAAATATCACTATCAGTGTACTTAGGACCGATCGTTTTAAAAAATATAGAAATAAAAGATTCAAATCCAGGTACGCGACTCGGCGTTACTTTTTCGAGCAAGAAAATAGAAAAAGTATAAAAAGTCAATATAAATCACCTTTATTTTCACGAAATAAAGCCCAGCAGATTCGTAAAGTATTCATTATTTTGTACAAAATAAATAAACAGATTTCTCCTTTACTAATTAAAGTACTCATAGCACGGGGATAATGAAAATGTTTTGAAAATGGAACTGAGAATCTTTTTTAGCTCAAACCTTAATGTTATAATTCATTACAACAAAACAAAAAAAAAAAAAATAATGTCAACTCCTTGCATTTTCCTAAGTATGAATTATGCCGCTCGGTGTATTCGTTAAGGGGCGGATCCATTCATTCTTTTTGTCCGCTCGCAGCAGTTAAGGAGGTCCACGGGAAGGGAAGAGAGCCACCCGCCCCCACTGAACTTGCGACTCGAGAATATTTTTTTTCTCGAGGACGTTGAAAATCGACACACTTGGCGGTAGTTTGTTCCGCTCGCTCCGGCAATGATAGTTCGAGTGACTGTAGATTGCGAAACGTTGGATTATTTTTTGTGTAATTATATTTTTCTTTCAGCGTATTTCTTTTTGCTCGATGATTTGTTTAAGCAGATCTCGTGTCGAGGACCGCGACAGTCGGGAAGATTCTTTGATACTTTTGAAAATGCGATTTATAATTAAAATCTCATTTTATCTGTAACGATTTTTATTAATGAGGTTATATTTTTTTCTAAAATTTGCACAGAATTTATAGTTACGCATTAGTGAGTCTTCGAATTCCTTTAAAAATTAATTGCACGTTTAATTTTTCTCAACAAATTTCTAAAAATCGATAAATTAAATTAGAATCGGAACATCACTAAGGAAGACGCGAGTAAGACAGTAATGAACCGAATGTTGCTCTTTGAGAACGTCTCGCCTCGACTCTTGACATCTTGAGCTTTCTTAAGATGCGCATTTTTATGACACCCCATAATTAAAAAATGAAGGCGCCAAGTTAACTAGATTTTCAATAACCCTCTTTCTGCTGCAATTTAAGAATCTGAGATTTTATTTCTCCTTGGGAAGATATTTTTAAAAGGGACAAGAAATGGAATTTTTACTAGAAGTGTATTAAGTTATTTAATTCGATTTACCAAACCCTTACAAATAAGAACAAAATGATATTATACATTAAAGGTGGCCGTCTTTCTTAAATATGCAACTTGAAATTCAGTGAAAGAACTTGCCGTGTAAGGTGAAACACTGGAACGGAAAATGCATAAATAAAGCTTTAGAATCGGATAGTTTCCATTGTGCCCGAGTGTACTTTGCGCCCATTAAAGTGTAGAAACGGAATAATTGTCGAAATTAGCTCAGACGGTTATCTTGCCCACTTTAAACTCGGTAAGTGCTGGGCTGGGCCGATTTAAGATAGCTACGTAAACTTCCAACAAACTTCTGCCGCGTTTGCAATTTGCCGTGTTATTGTATCGGTCATTCCGAAACCAATAAAGCTAAATATTCGGATAAGATCTTTGATTTCAAACAATGGGAATAATTGCGGTATTTATATTGTGAATGTTAATTTTATAATAAATACAAAAAGTGATGAAAGAATAACCGCATTTTGTTAGATTTTGAAGATGTAATCTTTCATCGTTATTAGTTTATGTTCTACAATGTATACGTAGATGTAGGTTGTATGTACATACAGGATTTCAATGTGGTCCGCGACCAGTGCCTTGATATTAAAATGTTGAGTTCATCCGATATTTATACATTTACGATAGGATTCCTACAGCAACATAATATTATAACAGTTTTAAAGTGTGTTCATTTAAGACTGGATTGGAGTGTCATAAAGAAATCGGGCACAGTCTTTTAAGTCATATCAATCTAAGTGTCTAGTTGATGAGTATAATTGGGTCAGGGCGCTGGTGCGTCACCCTCGTCCCAGTAGCCGAACCAAGACGTCGGATGTGGCAGAGGTTAAATCCATAGCGTCACATCCTCGCGCGCTTCCTACTTAGTACCACGCGTTAATTGTCCCGCCCTGTACACAGTCAGCTGCATGTGTGTTTGTTGACTGCAATGGTATTAGAAAAAGCTTTAAAACTGATATAATAATTTGAGTAAACTCTCGAAAAAATTATATTGATTATACATATATAAAAATAATAGTGTCTACTGTCTATAGACATAATAAAAATTTTATTATTCATCAAACTCAAAATTAATTGATTTTTAAATTCATCGTTTCGTGCATACAGTTTTTATTAAATGTATTATAAAATGGAGGTTTATAATGCTTTTATTGCATATGCGTTAGACGCTTTCCGACATATGAACTAATAATAATAATAATAAAACACTTTATTGCTCACAAATACCAAAAAATAATTACACTAAACATACAGTATTAGATAATATTAAAACTAGGTAGGTATGTGGGCAAAGGCGATCTTATCGCTAAAAGCGATTTCTTCCAGACAACCTTTGTGTTAACTGGAGAACTTTAATGTAAGCGGAAGTATAGTTATTACTTATTAGTGTAAGAAAGAAATGAACTAACTGCCGCAATCAGAGACGAATTAAATTAAATGGTGAGTTTCACTGGTAATATGTATGTGGATGTCAAAATCGTCATATTTTAATTACAGTTCAGCAATTAATGCACCTCTCTGAGTACGACAGTAAGTAACCGAACTGGTAGTAAGTCATAAAGACACAAAAATAAAAATATAATATTACAGAATTACAGAATCATAATGTCCTAAGTGTGTACACTCACGAGCACGCAAAACTATCTCGCGGCGTGAAACGAGCGCGCATACTAATTGGTAAAAAGGAAATATCCTTAATGAGTGATTAAGCAAGACACACTCGCTGTATGAAAATAACTATGACAAAGACAACTGTAAAATGCTTTTAACTTTGTTTTTATCCTGTCATATGAAGCTCTTTAAATGCATTCAATAGTAAAAGGCGTTCAAACTAGAATCAGCCAATTTCATTTCGGGAATTGGTCGCTTCCCTTCAGAAATTCCAACAAAAGGACAACCTTAAGTTTCGCCACAGCGATTATTTAATCCTTCCGAAAAGTCTAAGTGTAATTTTCGGAGCGTGTTGGATTTTCAGAAATCCCTCCTTATGAAACTGATTCAGCAGTTTTCGTGTTCATAAGTTTCGGTTCCTTGCTTTTTATTCAATCTTAGCTCTGATAGCATCTCTAGCGCAATTGTCATCCACAAAAGATTATAAAAAGTGCCAAAACACGACAAAGCCCTCGTTAAATTTATAACACTATCACGACTATGCTGTTAGGGCCTAGGGGAAAAATGTACTATCAGCCAGATCATGACTAACATTGATCAGACATTAAAATTCGCCCAAATAACATGAGTCCAACATATATGAATGAATTCCTCTGATGCTACCATATTTATGGTATTCAACGTCGTCGTTGACGATATGTTTCATCTAGCGAAATAACCAGAACAAATAGTAAAGCATCTTAAAAATATGTTATATCCTTCTTATCGCCACCTGGAAAGCGTTCTAAAAATATGCATAACAAATTAGCTAAACGCGTGCTAATCTAACGCGACGTGTTTTAATTAGGGACCAAGGTTGCTCCACGTTGCTGTAACTCGACTTGTCGCCCAATTTGTCACCGGTTTAGTGGTCACTTCCTGCACCATAACCACTACGACCACTAGTGTAGGTGTGCCACGTAAATTAATTACGTGTTTTTCAGTCCAGCAAGAACTGCCGCATTCATCTAATCGTTAGTACTTACGTTAATAGAACATGACACAATATGATATAACCTGTCTTTTGTTTTATGCGACGATTATGAATGTGGGTTAGTCAGAAAGGTATACTAAAGAAACAGGTTGACATAATATTTTTAACCGACTTCAAAAAAAGGAGGTTATCAATTCGATGCGTATGTATGTAATATTTCCAGAACTGCCCAATTTTCGTATATGAGTATGTTAGTCTATATCAGCGTCTGAATAAATGTGCCGAATTTCAAAAGTGTATCTATGTATGTATGCATGTATGTATGTATGTATGTTTTTATGTTTGTGTTCGCATATCTCTGAAAGTACTATTCCGATTTCAGTGTTTTTTTTTTGTTGTACTAGGTATTGTTTAAGTTAGGGAATAGTGCAAGTTTCATCAAAATCGGCTCAGTAGTTTTAGAGTTAGGGACTTTTAATTCTCAATTACGTACAATTTTGAAGTCGGTTTTATCTTTTTAAAATACAGTTTGATTAAGCATTGTTGTATATTTATATTTAAAAAATGTTCTAAGTAATGGATGGTTCAAGTATAATCAAATAAACGAAGTATTTGGCTTGTGTATTGCTTCAAATCTACAGATAAATTTGAGATAGTTTTGTGTGATACCGAGAAGCACTAACACTTCCAAAAATATACTAGACACTTATTTGCGTAAAATAAAACAGGCTCCAGAATATCAATTAATATATCTAACGTAAATGGAAAATGCTCTCAAAAACTTTGTAACCCTAATAACTGCGGGGCAAATTCCGATATAAAAGCACATTTTAAGGAAAATAATTTCTACAACAATAGTGTTAATAATGCACGACCTAGTTCTGAAGCTTAAAATTTCACAAGAACGCCACATGGTACAGTCTTAATTACTACAACCTCAGGCGAGCCCGTAAGCCCTAGCGCTGAACATTATTACTAGATATTACACTTACCAACAACCGCCATTAAAACTGCAAGGAACTTATCCCGTTACATATGCATGCAGTTGGAGTTTCAACCCCGCTCGTTTATAACCCCAAAGTCTGTACGACACACGGTTCGATACTGTACGATACATGCCTTAGTAAAGTTATGACATCCATTTTAGGAATATGTATGTATTATTTTCTTTACTGGTTTTCTCAAATAAATTGTGACAATTATAGAGAGACCTGCTGACTTTAGCTTGACAAAAAATATTCTCAATTATATATATTTTGTACTAATTTGTACACTTAAAATATAATTTCTCATTAAAAAGTAGTTTATTTCCTTCCTCAAAATTTCTTCTATATCCTTCCTTTCATAAATACAAATAAATACATAAACATTTCCTGTTTATAATATTAGCAAATTATAATTAAATTCACTGTCGCAATTTATTTGTCAATGTGTGTAGTGTTTGATATTTTATAAGACTGATATTAAAGCAAAAAAATTAAACATAAATGTAATAAGAATGCGCATAATTAAAACATATTGTTTAAAAACTAAATATAAAATCCCAGGAATTAAACATCTACACACGTTTTTATTTGTAAAATAAACATTTTCTCTAAAGGTAGGTATAAAACAGTGCTGAATTTGTAATACAAAAGTTTTCGTAACAATGCTATACAAAACTCTGTGTTTGCTATCCGCGCTGACAATGTGTCCCATATATCCACTATCACAGGCAGACTTTCGTATACTTTGGCCCCTGGCCAGAAGTCTTTTTGGCCTCAAGATATCATTTGCAACTTCTATAATACGCAAGTGAATTCCTGTTTAGTGAAGTGTTGCGTAATCGTCGACATCCAAACGTTAGAGAGATTGTCTACGAAACTTCGTTAGAACGCAAATAGCTTTATTGTTTATTTTACAGTAGAAGACAATGCAGTTAGTTGTGAAAAATAAACTTTAACAATTACTAGTTGCAATCTTATCGATAACGAGCTTTTGCCCGCGGCTTCGCTCCGCATTAAGAAGTATTATTATATACAAACTTTCATCCCCTATTTTAACCCCTTGAGATTGGAATTTATCAAAATCCTGTCTTAGCGGATGCCTACATCATGACATCTATCTGCATGCCAAATTTCAGCCCGATCCGTCCAGTGGTTTTGGGCTGTGCGTTGATAGATCACCATGTCATTCAGTCACCTTTGAGCTTTATATATAAAGAAGAAGAAGATGTTACGAAATGTAAGTTCTACGAAAGTTTCCTTCTTCCAAGAAATCCGTAGCGTTTCGTAGCACAAGACGTCACACTTCGTAGCGCTCTACGGTGTGAGGTTACGAAGCAATCAACATTCCATATTTATTTATAACTTTGTAATTCTTACAACCATTCTATGATTTTATTATACTCGTTAATAAACGTATTAATAAGGAAAAAAATTGTGGAAATCTAGGATTAAAATTTTCACTAATTCTTAGAAGTCAACTTAACACAGCGACAACGTATATATTTTATTTTATATTAATATTGCAGTAATAATTTAATGAGTGCAAAGATGTGTATAATTGTAATAGGACTTCAGTCTGAATGTGATAAGAAATTTAAAGTTTTATTTTATGCTAATGTATTATTCTGTTGTTTGTAATTATACCTGAATAAATAAATAAATAAATAAAGTATTCGTTTTGTTCTTTGTTCACGCTAGAATTTCTGTTCTAATAGTTATCATCTATCATTTCAGTTCTGTTTCAGCTAATGCTGTTATCATAATATGCCGAACCGATTATGATCTTATTAATAAAACATCGGCACACGTTATGAACGAGCGCACTTGAGCGATCAATTGTACCAGGGGAACAGGGGGGGCACAAGGAACGGAACCGCCTGCTCAATTGGCGGGCTAACGAGGAAACAATCTTGTACGCGTACCGCTTGCGACGGAACTCTAGTCAATCTCGGCTACCAGGGGCGCATGCACAGCCACTAAATTGCTCTAAACGCAGTTTCACTACACATTTTATTTTATTGCAAGAATCGGATTATTTCGGAGATATCGAGATTAGTTTACAGAGTTTAACACTTTGAGGCCGCCTTGCACAGGTTAAAGTTAATCCTGGGTTAATTTATTTTGGATTCAGGCTTAACATTAACTTCAATTGGAGCAAGTGGCCTGAGAGTTAGATCTGCCTAACATTGTGTTACATAAGAAATAGACGAATAGATTTAAAATTCACTTAACAAATACAAAACACAAAGAATTTTAAAACTTCTTTATACAAAAAGTTTATAAGAAATTGGGAAGTATTTTTATGAATTTGATTTCTGATTACTTTTTGTAACTTAAGTGAATCGTGTTCGGGTTGAGTCAAAAAGAGGACGTTTTAATACAGCAATTAACAAACACGATAATATGTTATTGGCATTTGTTATTGTTACGATAAATCCACCATGAAGGAAGTGGTGACATGCGTCGATAACATCGGCTTAGAATGTTTAATGATGCTCATTTGCTTTCAACAGCTTATCTAGAAAATGATATCCATCATCATCAAGATTCGTCATTTTAGATCACATTGAGTTTTGATAAACGCCGTTAAGAAGTACCTATATTTGAAAACTGTTGGAAAAATTATTTTAATTTTTCCAACATTATGAAAAAATTACTGTAGGCAAAAAAGAACTGAGTTTAGAGGAATTTTATGATGTTGAATTTGATTTTGAATAATTAAGATAATTAAGATTATCCACTTTATGATTTATATTAACTACCTAAAATAATCTGCATACGTCATTGTGAACGCCGCCTTACATGATTGTTTGGGAGGAAGGGACAATTTAATGATAGTTGGATGTGGAAGTTGTCTAAGTGCGATAGAGATGTTGTGACGGCAGCTCGCGAGGATGTCGCTGTTTGGACCAATTGACTTAACCATTAGTACAATTTTATGATTTATTGTGACTTTTAATCATATATTAATCAAATAAGTCATCAATGTATCACCTGGGAAATTTATAAACAGGCTGAATACATATTTGTAGAGTTTTATCGTTGACTATGTTTTATCAAATGCTCATATTGGTCGTGTAAGAGAAATTCGTAATAACCTATATACGTGAGAGAGCCATACTTCGGTACGAATGGGCCGGCTCGACCGGAGAAATACCACGTTCTCACAGAAAACCGGCGTGAAACAGCGCTTGCGCTGTGTTTCGCCGAGTGAGTGAGTTTACCGGAGGCCCAATCCCCTACCCTATTTCCTTCTCTTCCCTCCCCTATTCCCTTCCCTTCCCATCCCTACCCTCTCCTATTACCCTATTCCCTCTTAAAAGGCCGGCAACGCACCTGCAGCTCTTCTGATGCTGCGAGTGTCCATGGGCGACGGAAGTTGCTTTCCATCAGGTGACCCGTTTGCTCGTTTGCCCCATTATTTTATAAAAAAAACCTACATTATTAATTGATCAGCTTATGTTATTTTGTCGTGATCCGTTAGCACTTAGCTTTCAAATTCATATATTCAAATTCTTTACTATGCATACAATATACATAATATAGGTAGCTTACATAAAGGTAAGCTTGGCTTAACATAAGTCGACTAAAATATGTATTTGCTTAGGAATTAATTTATCTGGTAGTACCTAGTATCTGGTTAGGCGTAACCACTTGTTTTCGTTGCAAACGAGATGCGTTTTTCCTTTTAGCACCACAAACCGATAATAATAACGACTTTGACGCAACTTGGTCTCACAGGACTTGGACTTAATATTACAAAAAATTATTATTGTAATATGTACCATCAAGGAAATAAATTCCTACTTCCTAGGCAGTAGGCAGTTGATGGACCTACGTCAGGTGGTCGAATCATGTCAATTCAATGTTAATTAGCTTTGTCCACACTATGCCTTTTTCTGTTCGTCAAGGGCATGCATTATAGCGCAGTTAACAGCGAACGTGAGGCATGCCCGCGATGCATGCCCTAAGCCCTTTGACCGTTCAAAACTTTTGCTTTGTTATTAAAAATGACAGTTGGCGTTGTGTTCGTTGACGCATTCAATTATTGAATGCACCAAAACGATAGTTGAATGAAAGAAGATGACGAAAATTGAAGACGAAAGCGCATAATGTGGACATAGCTATAGTGATCTGTCGGATGGGTTTGACGTCGACCAAACTACGTAGGTCCCCCATCTGCCCAGGAATCAACTTCTCTGATAGTACATTGTACCTGTTACATAATATGTATTTTATGTACTGAAGTTTGGATGTATCAATGGTTATACATAATTTTTCATACAATTCTACAATAATCGTTAAGATGTGGTCGGTAGTAACAAAATAACAATAATTGCGTATCAATCTAAGAATAAACAGCAGGAAGGCAGCTTTGCAGCAACAATGTCAATATTTACGATAAAGCCGATGCCATAAACAAACAAACCATTATACTTTACTAAGAAAGTCCAGCGACAACTCAGAAAAAATGTGGCTATCGCCAGGAAGCAACAAAAACTTAATTCCCCATAGATTGTAAACAAAGACGGAAACTTGAACAGTATAAATGTGATAAATATTATTTTTCTTCCAACAATGTCACTTGATAAGAAACCGAGCCAGATGTGGTCATGTTGTTACATACGTTTTGGTCCATTTTATGAGCGTTTTAATTTAAATTTTCAATTTCTATTTTGCATTCTACAATACCAGACAGCCGACAGGTTTTAATCAGAAATAAATATTATAATTTAAATGGAAATTATATTTTGAAAATGATTTGACGTCGTGTTCATTTATCATAATCTGTACTAAACTACATAATATTTTATTATATTGTATATTATATTAAACTGGCCATAACTTTTGTAAAGCTTTGTTATTAATTCTTTAATTTGTCTTATGGTTTTATTATGTATTCTTTACTGAAATGAATCCAATAAGGGAAACGTTTAACATTAGATATATAAAGGTCATATTTTAATAATAAAAACTATTGATGTACCTACCTACCTACACATTATCGCAAACGACGTTCAGAAATAGAACATACTAATTATGAAGTAAAATCTTTGAAAATCATTGTTGAGTGATTTAAATACAAAAAAAAATAATTTTTAAAACGCTTAAGATTATACGTAAGCTACACTGACACCAAACCTGTGGAAAAATTAAACTCCCCAAAGATAATTTGGCTAGTTTCTTGGGCGTCCCCGATATCATATCACAAGTTTTTTTCTAGTGCTGATTACCGCTGTTAATCCAGGCTTACAGAACTTACTTTTGGTGGAAGTCCGGTCCCTTTGAGGTAGACCGGCCAGACGTGGAGGGAGTCCCGTGTTTGTTAGATCCGGCACATCCCTCCTTTATACGGCTGAAGGCGAACCGCAGGTGGTTTTAGTGAGTAGGAGTATCACATACCCCCGGGGTGCTTCAGCTAACTGAAGCACATACCCAACCCGGGGGACCCATAAAATTTTTTAAGCAAAAATGTATATTTATTTGGTTTTTATTACTATTTTTATATAAATAATGACATCATGAGTGACGTTTTTGCCGCAAACACAATAATTGCGGTCGACTGAAGTAGTATTTTCAGCGTTTTGATATCTCAGTGGAAAGTACCCCAAGTAATAAATAATATATTTAAATAATAGTTGGGTTGAAATTCAATGTGTTTTCAAGTTGCTTTAGGGGGAAATTTTTGAACAGTTGGCATCACTGGCGCCGCGGCCGGCGCGGATGCCCGCGCCATTCAGACGGCGATCGGAACTACTCATGTCAGTCGTGAGCAATCGGATATAATCCGAGTAAAATGAATAGACTCAAATCTAACTAATTACGTTCCTATGTACATTATGCATTTTTGTTTTGTGAGGTTTATAATATTTGTTTACATTTTACATAGCTGAAATTTTTTGTGTTTTGGGAGGCCATTTGCTTTTTTCATGTGATCGAGCACTGTTACATACCTGTTATTAGGGTTCCGTAGCCAAAATGGCAAAAAACGGAACCCTTATAGATTCGTCTAATAGTTTGCGAGAGAGACTCTTCCAAAGTGGCAAAATGTGTCCCCCCCCTCTAACTTCTAAAGTAGGGGCATGATAATTCTAAAAAAAATATATGATGTACATTACTATAAAAACTACCAACGAAAATTGGTTTGAATGAGATCTAGCCAGTAGTTTTCTTTATACGTCATAAATGATAAACCTTAATTTATCTTTCATTATATCAAAAATGAAATATTAAAATAAATCAAAAACCTTATAATTTCATAGAAATAATTCTTATTGCTGCTGCGGAACCCTTCATGGGCGAGTCCAACTCGCACTTGGCCGGTTTTATATTATTATTTTTGGTTTTATAGTTTTCTAAGAATATTTTAGATTTTAATATTTGAAAGTTTGTATAATATTTAACAGTTTAACATTAATAATTGCGTACATTCATAACTATCACTCACTTGGATAAAATATTAGTGGTGGCCGAAATTTTGCATCTATTTACATCGGAATATGGATCGGATCTCAAGTAACCGGAACCTTGAATATGTGAAAAGACAAAAGTTAAGCTGATTAGGTGAGTACTTAAAATATACTAGATATAAAAATGAAAAAGTTGTAAAAGAAAAAGTTTTTGTAACTGTAATAGGTAATATGTTCACAATGCTACCGATAGATGTCGCTAGCTGCGTTGTCGGCGTTTAATATTAGTTTATTATTAGTGACGAATCGAGCGAATATTTAGTTTATATATATATATGGCGCACTAAATATTGCCGTCGCTGGCGAGATCATGATATCAAGATTTTTTCCGACCATTTTATCTATTATAGGCCAAGGTGAACCTTTGTAGGCTGGATTCTTTAGCCTTTGTTAGACTTTGTTCAGTGATCGACTACTCTGCTTACCCTGTATCATATCCTTGTGCACGCCCTTGCCCATGATGGGTTTCCCCTGCGCACCAAAAAAAAAAAAGGCTTACAGGAGGACCAGCGGAAGAATTAATGTATGCTGTGTCAATGTCCTTTAATCCTTCGATCGCGGATTCTTGGAAATCTATTGTAATTCTATTGTTGTCGAGGTCACCGTTGTCATTATGGGGGTTGATAGGTTAATAAAATTTTAAAATCTGCATAAACTCATAACTTGTGCTGCATGTAACCAGATATGTTTATCGTTTCTCTGGCCGGCGCAGGCGTCGCAGCGATAACACCGAGGCAATCATTTCGCAACTTACTCATGCCTGAATAATTAGAACGTGTTATCATGACACATGCTAGCTGAAATATCTGTACCCAACAGAGAAATATACGTGGTAAAAAAGTGTTGTAAAATATTGTAACATACACTACAGGCTAATTGAAAAAGACTATTAAGACTTAATTTGTAGTAGCTCATATAACTTTGACAAGAAAATATTCATGATTCCACGAATTACGTAATTACTCTTACACCAGCACATTAATATTTGACTCAGTGGGCCCCCTTTTTTAACCGACTTCCAAAAAACGAGGAGGTTATATGTTCGGCTGTGGATATTTTTTTTTTTTTTTTTTTTTTTTTTTTTTTATTTTTGTATGTTCAACGATTACTCCGCCGTTTGTGAACCGATTTTCGAAATTTTTGTTTTATTGTATTAGGTTTCACTCCAATTTGGTACCATGTTCACAAAAGTGGTGACCTGATGATGGGATCTAGGAGTAATCGAGGGAACTCCTCGAAATTTATATGGAAACATATGGTGATTTTGGTTTTATGTGAAGTGTACTAAGAATATGCTACCAAAAAGTCAAATATTGGGTCAAGGTATACCATGGTTTCGAAGATGCTGAGAGAACTCCTGACTCTTTATAGATACACGTTTGGGAGTTTCGGCGTTGTTTTAAGAACAGAAAGCATATGCTACCATGCAATTCAAATTCATCATCATCATCATCGTCATCATCATCATTACCACGTCGTGTTAAGGTCACCAATGTCTCATGGCACAAAATAGATAATAGTACAAGGCATAGGTATGGATACAATAATAATAATTATGTACATAACAACACCAATTATTATAGGCTGTTTAATATACACGGCGGTCGGCGCCGCAGAGGCAACGGCGTCACCGCGCGGCGCGCGGCGGCGCGCGGCGACGCGTACGCAAACATCGTATTCAAGTTCTAACTGGAATGTCAGGGCATGCGGCATGCCGCCAGAGTAGACAGAATGATAGAGTATGCCGACTTAGAACTGATGTAATTTTTTTAAGTTTGACGTATTATGACAAAAGTCGTCGCTAGGGTCGTAACCTACAAATTTAGTTGTTTATATTTTGGCACATGCAAAGAAAACTGTCAGAATTCAATTTCAAAATCTTATTTTTAAAATTAAATTATACCAGCCAGCGCGCCAGCCTTTAACTTATCCTGGCGAAACACGAAAGAAACGACAGATATTAATACTCGTCAGTCTCATAGCAGTCGAAGTACTTGTAGTTATGTCTATTGTGATGCCGCGCTGCGAGCATTTGCACGTGTTCACTTAGATCTTTTTAAATGTATTGTTTAAATTTATCTATCTACCTGATATTTGGGCCTTGCCGTATGACTCATATCAGTCTTAACAAATTGTAATAAGATACGTAGAATATACGCAGTACCACCGACGACCACTTATAAATTCGCGGACTATGACGGAGGTCAACTTAAGGTGAACGCAGATTTGGCCGCACCGCACGCACCGCAGTCGCCGCATTCGGAATTCTTTATATGAAGTTATAGGCAAGCTCGCATACCTACCTACCCGCGCCGCAGTCTTCGCAACTTTATAATAATATGAAGAATTGCGAATGCGGCGACTGCGGTGCGTGCGGTGCGGCCAAATCTGCGTTCACCTTTAATAACAATTATACGAGATCAATTACCACTCAATATTATGATTTATGTTGTCAATTCAATGCTCACTGCTCACACCAAGCTCACTGTTGAGTTGTCAGACGTCAGTTGCTTACAAACTTTCAACAACACAACGAAAATCTGTTACAAGTTACAACTACCTATATAAAACTTCTACGTACAAGCGATAGCGCGACACAGGAGCGCCTCAGTGACATCTAGTGAAGACAATATGAAACTATTTTTTATACAATTTGAATTGGCACTAACAGTTTACCTACTAGGTAACTAAAAAGAGTGAAATTATTATTTTTAACAAAAAATTAAAACCGACTTCCAAGGTAAAAACAATATTAATAGCATCCTTATAATATGAACTAAAAAGTATTAAATAATTTTTCCTATCTAATATGTAGTGCCTTTTCCCGAATTCGGCTAAACTTCAACTATTTCTGTACTCAATCTTCATAATTTTGAAGTCGGTGCCAGTTCCAAAAGTTTCAAATTTTCTGTCAAAGAAATAAAGATTCAGCTATATCTGGTACCGACTTCAAAATGATGAAGATTGAGTACAGAAATAGTTGAAGTTTAGCCGAATTCGGGAAAAGGCACTACATATTAGATAGGAAAAATTATTTAATACTTTTTAGTTCATATTATAAGGATGCTATTAATATTGTTTTTACCTTGGAAGTCGGTTTTAATTTTTTGTTAAAAATAATAATTTTACATGGGAAATGCTTTACGCATCCCCGGCAAATTGGGGATATCGACCGGGGTATGTGGGACTCCTGCGTAGTCTACCCACTAAAACCCCATGGTGCTCCACTCATCGCTTAAGGCAGAGTTGCGGATACGATAGAACCTACCGCAACGACTCAGTGGGCCCCTAGGTGATCAATTTCATTGTGCAATATCATTTAACAATATTATTGAACAATTTATTTTACTATAAGATTGAAAGGCAGGCGCGTTTAAGATTAACTCTAGACGGTCAATAATATTACACAATATGTGATAACTAAGTGATAACGGCCCGCTAAACTCTAAATAAAAGAGGCCATATAATGTACATTTAGTAATATTCAGTCATATGAAATAATAACAATTTAATATTCAAGACAGCAAAAATAGAGAAGCTTTTGAATGAAAAGAAAGCTTTGGGAACCCAAAAGCTCGTTTGTGTTTAAGAAGTAGTAACTAGTAAAGCTTTGCCGAATTTCTATTGTTAAAATTAGCTAGTTCAAAAGAGAATATAATATCTTTCGTATGTTCTTTGTTTCTTTATTTCATACTAATTTCTTTGCCAAAGTGTTTCTGTACAAAGACTAAGGCCCCGAAATAATGAACGTCGGATGTATGCTATTGAACTTTTGTATTTTCGTAAAAAATACACTTTTCATATCCCTTTCATTAGTGCCTATGATTAAACAAAGATGTACTCGAAAACTATTAAACAAGAGATGGCGAATTTGACTTTTTTTGGTAAAGAAGAAAAAAAATGGAGATTATAAACCACTCCTTCTTAAGGCCCTTCCCCTACGGAGATGCCGTAATTTACCGTATTTAGACCCTTATAAACTCATAATTTGAAAGTTATAATAAAAATACAGCAATGATCTCCAGTACCTATATCAACATTCCTTTTTCCGTTTTAAATTTTCTATTTTTGTTTATTATACTCATGATATTAGCTTCCAAAGTAATACCAATTTATTAAAATTGAAACATACTTTCAGCATCTCCCTAGTATTTACAAATTACGTTTGTTTGAAACACACGACAATAGATAATTTTATTAACTACATATTCCCCGTTTTAATTTTTTTTACGTCAATTTTGAACTAAGATAAGTAAAAAAATAGGATTTAAAATAAAAATAAAAATAGTAACGCGTCAAATGTATGGTCAAGGTCGTTTGCTCGGGGGATGGCCTTAAGAAAATAATAAATATGTATGTAGTTGATCAGGGTGGCGAGTTCAAGCTTTTTACTATAGTAAGAAAAGCTCGCTGACTTATTTATTTTTCTTTAAAATATACACCGTGTACATAAGCGTGCTAGTCGGCAATATAGGACATCGCATGTGTTTTCGAAACAAAGACTAATTAAGGTTTTTTTCCTACACAAAGGGTAGCGTGGTCCTCTCGCATGACGCCGCAGATATGGTCGTGTCCGATATTGGCCATATGTCACCGCGATACCACCCTGTAGATAATGACGACTAATAAGTGCCTGTCTTCCAACATGCTAGGGACGGACAGTCGAATTACTTCATATCGACGTTTTAAGAGCCAACTCAAAGTAATTTTCCATAATTTTGTCGTAACGCTACGTTTCGAATCGTGATATATTTTTTCTGTTTATTTTAAGGTAGGATATATGGAGGTTATATAGAGGTATAGATTAAGTCGAACCTGTTATTAATTATATTGAAATTTACAAACATGAAAATAATTCAAGACGTGAGTGGAAAAATAAGGACATGAAAAAACTTCCCGTTTTTTCCCTTAAATGGAGGCTTTAGGGTCGGAAAAATTTTTTGAATTGAAAAACTATAGATTATATGTATAGCCAGATATATTATCTAGGTTATGAAGTAGACAAGTTACAAGTTTTATTAAAATAATTTGGGAAAAAATGAGTTATTGTCCGTATGTTACGAAATGTTACTTGTTCGATTCTTCCACTCACGTCTTCAATTCTGACAACAGTTTACAGTTAATTTACAAGTTATTAACTTACATTTTCTGCAGAAAATAGAAATCTTTTTTCTCATCGTTTGAGGTAATTTTTCAATAGTATCTGAAAAAAAAACAATACCATTGATCAAACAATCGATTTCGAGTTACAAATTACAATTATAGGTATAATTCATTTGCGTAATGAGGATAATGTGGGCTAGGAAAAATTTCACTGTTTTCTAACACTGATTTAATTTTGAACAATTTCAAAGCAATCTCATCCTACTTCCATACTTGTATCGTTAATTTCGAATCCGAGAAAGTAGAAGCATCGATATCGATAGAGCTAGGGAGGGGAACGCGCCTGGCGATCTTATCGGCAGTTTTTATTCTCGTGATATCCACCGATAAGGCTGAAATGTCCTTTTTCATAGAAGCACGGTAATGGCTCAGAAGGCACGCCATCCCCGCTTCATAACTTATGCATACAGACTGGCCGACTTCACCCTTTACTGGACGTATTACAGACAATAACTTTGATGATTAGAGTTTACCGTCATTACTTTAATGATGTATGCGTGAATTAAGTACATAAAATATTCGAAACAATATACCGATACAAACTATACGCTCTATTTATTTTGTCAGAGTGCATTGAGAACAGCAAGCAGCTTTAGCTCAATATAACTTAATTATTATTATGCATCTTATAAAACAGTACTAGATATATTTTCCAACCTGCCCCTTATTGACTTGCTGGAAATAATATAAGCATTTTACCAAAAAATATAAAGTTAGAATAATAATCATTAGACACATAAATTACCTGGCAATAAGAATAGCCATATGGCACCGCATTTTCCACCCTCGTGAAAGTTCAGTAGAGGAATGCGTGGGAATGTTCCACCCTCACCATTACCTTATACATTGTTCTGGTAACTTATGGTCAGCGCACATGACAGAAGGGCAAATAAGACTGGACAGGTGTTTGAAATAATTATGGTCAAACTATCAAGACTAGTCACACAATTTAAATAGGACAAGCGATTTAGTCTAAGATAAAATTATTTGCCAAAACTCAAATTTAAAAACAGGAAAATGTAAAGTTTAGCTTCTATTATAAGGAAGTTAAGTTTATACTTATTATTGTATAAATTTAACTTCCTTAACTGAACTATATTAAATATAGCGAACATTAGGTCACTTACTTCCTTCACTTTTCTTACCTACTTGTTTATTTTCATGTCGCTGAATCTATAAAGTTACATTTTGGTAAAAGTTTTTTATATAAGTATATCCATACTTCCATACTAATGTATGTCTGTCTATTACCTCTTCACGCCCAAGCCGCTAATACCGATTTTGCTGAAATTTGGCATGGAGATACTTTGAGTCCCGGGAAAGGACATACTCGTAGGATACTTTTGGTTCCGAAAAAAATGTACGGTCTCCGCGCGATAAACGAGTTTTGGCGCAACGGAGTTGCGGGCGTCATCTAGTTTTCTTATAAATCAAATCAATTATGATGATAAGTTCCAAAATTTGGACACCAATTTTATTTCATAACGTACCTACTTGTATCTCGATATTTGATGAGGTGCAATGTGAAAATACATGTGCTTAGTACAAAATAGACATTGAAAGAAGTAGCAGAAACTAGTATCTTTAGGTATGTGTAATACAATACATATATACATATATAACAACGGGTTTACATTATTCCAATCTAGTAATCTAATTCAGCACCGGATTGCACTATGCAATTCCTTCAGTCCATTGTCCGTTTACATTATTCCAGTAGTAATAAAGCACTGAATTAGAAAAATTTTAACTGGCCATAACGTTAGTTGATCTTGAGATAAGCCTAAGCAACATATTGTGTCGAATACGCATAAAGTCCGTCAACGGAGGGTGCTCTGTCCGCCCCGTGCGATATGGGAAAGGAAATCAACAGGTCGTATCGTGGGCCTTTACCGTCTGTTTAGACTTAATTTACCTGTAGCATAACATCTATTCCCACCACATAAGGCTCACTCTGCGAGTTTGAGATAAAATAACCCTAAACGGGCAGTGCTCAACGACCCTTTACCATATCCTGACTGTCCATAACTGACTTTAAAGTAAATAGCTAATTTTGCTTACAATAGGAAGGAAAAAGAAACACAAAAAGAAAACCAGCAAAACAATTGTAAGTTCCATCACGCAATATACACGAAATACGATTAGCATCACATTCCATTGAAAAGGATAGTTTTAACTTTCTTCAAGATAGATCTACGGACTGCAATATAACAATACCGATGAATAACTCACAAAAAAATTTCGTAATGCAGTTGCAATGCAATGCAAGAACAAACGTTCTTTAGATCATTAAGAAAAAGACCGCATTAAAAAAAATTTTTTTAAAGTGGGTTACGAGTTAGGACACAAATGCATAACAGTGACCAAATAGCTAATTAAATATTATATCGAAATATATTCCAAGCAGGAAATAAAATTATAAATCCTAAAAATTGACAATTATCTGAGGCAAAGGTCTCTATGCTTTCCCGCGCTCGCAGTTTGACAACACATTGCTTATTCATGGTGCGGTAATTATCGAAATTGTTCCGTGCGCCGCGATGGAATTACGATACACGACTTTTTAATATTAAACAAGGGGTGGGAAGTTTGCCCACTATTATACTTGCGAGTTTATTATCTATGAAAAAATTATGTGGGTAAAATAAATTGCTGTTAGGAAACTTTACTGTTTAGGTACATATTATGTTTGGAGTAAATTGACTTAATATTTTAGTAACGTTAATATTTCCTTCCAACCATAAAAAATAGCAATTAAGTAGCCAAAAAAAACCTTACTTTACCATCTAAAAAACCCGTGACAAAAACGCGTCATAGCCAAGAAAATTTCGTCCACCTATGTCACACCTACCTGTCATATTTGATAACTGGGTGTGGTTTCTTGCACACCGGTGTGCGTGTCCACCAATGGTGTCACAAGCAGGCAGCCGTGACGGCGGTCGCAAGTGGTTGGTCACGGCACCATCGGAAGTCATCCGCTATTGATAGCATCTCATTGTGGCGCAAATTGTCCGGATGTCCAGACGCGAGATCGCCGCGGCTCCACTGTCCATTTACGACACGGCATCACTAGGCACGGAATATAAACAATTTTTTTACAGGCCTTAGGTTATGGGTACCAAAAAAACTGGTTATATTACAGATTTAAATTTTTGGTAGAAAATGCAATGAGAATTGAGGATGAATCTTAAAATGCTAATGAAAATATAAGGAGCGCTTCTTTGAAACCTGCGCTTCAGGCTAGCCTTATCTATTATCACCTTTCAAAATACCAAAGTAGGTACGTATCGCTAGTATTGATTGTAATATCTATCATACGACAAGTAAAGGTAAAGATTTATCTAAACTACTGTAACTAACTCCCAAGTCACAAGACTATTTTAAATCTTATATATAAAATTCTCGTATCACAATGTTAGTTATCATACTCTTCCGAAACGGCTTTACTGATTTTTACCCAATTTTATATGCATATTCAGTAGGTCTGAGAATCGGCTACTGGCTACCTTTTATTACAACTCGACGGCGGCCATTGTTTGTGCAACGGGATAGCGATGGACGTTGCCAGTTGCCATGGTATCATACTTATTTGGTCACTTCAATAAAATAATATGAACAAAATATATGGTGAAATAACATTTGCCGGGACAGCTAGTAATGTATTATATATATATATATATATATATATATATATATATATATATATATATATATATATATATATATATATATATACAATATTTATGCTGTTTTAGCGATTATCTACCTTGTATATCATATTTTATTCTTTCCCTAAAAAAGGCAAAATATCAAATATATATCAAACTGCCACCATAATACGGATCTACTTCATACATAAGCAAGGAAGAGAATAATTCCATCTTTCACACAAGCTAGATCCATCTATTATCCCCATAGTGAAACCATGCAGGCACGTGCCTTAAAAATTCAAATAGAAAGACCTAGGTTTTGTGAGCTCTCATTGAATCCTGAGAGCCCGCTAAATGCCTAGTTGCCACTTACTTTTATAAAGAAAGAAAGGCTTGTTAATTACGCTGAATTCTTTGCCAAAGGATTTTTCTATAATTATAATTTTCTTACATTATGTTAATAATAAATCATGCTCATATGACAAAGGGTAATAAATATCTATCTAATTACTAATTCTAAGCAAGTATAAAGATTTTAGAGAATCAATTTGTGCAGGATCGAATTAAATTAAGATATTGGCACAGATATTGGTCCAACATTTTTTTTTTACGTAAACTAGTATTCCCCTAAGATAAAAGAGTAAAGTCCCAAAGATAAAGCAAATTTGAAATTACAATATTATATTATTCTTAATGTACATTTTATTTTAACCGACTCCAAAAAAGGAGGTGGTTCCATGTTCTGCTTTATATTATTTTTATTTTAATCGTTAATTTTATATAAACCAAATTTAGAACGGAAGAAATTTGGAACGGGTTTTTTTCTGGGAAACTGTTTATCCCCAAAAATACAGCTTTACTGTATACTATATTACTAATTAAGTAATCACCTACATATAGGGATAGGGACAAATTATTGAAAGTTGCGTGTTGTGGACCCGCTCACAAATACCACAAGTCTCACAGAATTATTTCTGACATTTTTTAGATTCATTGTCCTCTGTGAATACGGAGTCACGGTCCAAAAGAAATTAATGTCGCTGATACATGCCTTTTGTTATGTTCAGCCATATATTACATTGTAGTTTGTACTGATTTTAACTGCAACTATTTTCTAATCTTTTTACATTATAATACAATACATAGTTACAACCACTGGTTAGAATGAAACTGAAAGACTTGAAACTTAATACAAATTATGTAAGCCCAAGAAATTAACAGCTTAACGTAAGCTTAAATAAGCCACTAATTTCTTAAAAAGAGCGTATCAATATCAGCTTGGATTAAAATTAGGAATGATTTAAAATGACTCTTATCTCAATTATTTTATATTATAAGGTAGTTTTTCTTATAAGATTTTGTAAGTCTCATTATAATAATCATATAATTATAAATTAAAAAGGTCGTCGTTACTACTAATAAAGTCATGAAATTATTTCTTAGTAAGTATTCAGTAAGTTTCAAGATGAAAGTATAAATATTATAAGGTTAAATATCACAATCATAATATAAGAAATATTGTTTTTTTTCAACATATTACAAATCGTATAAAATAAAAACACAAATCTAATTATCTTATCCTTCATGATACACTTTAAATAAAATAATAATTTGTAAAAAAATCAATTACAAAACTTGGTTCTGAACGATTTATATTATTACTTAAATTAATTAAAAGAACAAACAAATATTTTATTTATATTGCTGTAGAATATAATTGATTACTATTTCTGAAAGTTGCTTTGAAATAAGAATAATAGAAAAAAATTATAAATATCATTAATTTTTTTGGTAAGAGCGAAATTAGTTTTCAATAAATATATTTTGTAATAAGATGCATACGCGTAGCCGGCGCGGCTACAAGTCTACGACAGAGCGCGCACGAGCAGGTGTGCTGATCTTGCCCCCTCCCTGTTCCAGACCGGGCGATGCGGCTCGAGTAGTGCGGTGGGGCCCAGCCCGCCGCCCGTTCGGCCAATTGGGGCCCGCGTCGCCTATGATGTCATCGGAGGAGGAGGCCGACTCACACGCGCCCTACTCGGATAAACTCCTAAAGAAACAGAAACGCGTCAGACAGCGCGTGGACGCCGGTGAGCCGCGCAATTCTTATTCAACTCTCGCGTCGAACGGACCCGCGCCCGCGCGCGCCGCACACATGAGTGGCGGACTTTACGGGGCCATCTTCGAGGGGGGTCGCCAACATTTCGGACTCTTCGGTCCCTGCTACGCACCGGCCGAAATGCTCAATGAATTATTAGGCCGTGCGCCAAAGCAAGAGGATGCCAGCGACGAAACCAATGGAAGTGATATGTTGCGGGATCGTGTTTTACGGGATATCCTGCAGAGTCGCAAAAAGGAATTACTGCGATTATCACCGGATAATAACAACGTGCTAGCGAATAATAATAACGACGAACCGAAGGCAGAAAAGCAGTCTCCGGAGCGACCCGCTTCGCGAGATTCGCGGGCCGATCTCGACGACGCGTTATTAAATTTGGACAGTGCTGGTGATTCTCGAACTTCTCCATTACCTGCTGCTCAATCCTCTGAGCCTCTTCTCGCTCCTAAATATGAACCTGAGGACCGTGATAGTGACGCTCAACGTGCATCTCCGCGACCATCCGATGTGAAACGTGCTCGTGTTGAAAATATTGTGTCGACGATGCGCGCCAGTCCCGCACCTCAGCAGCCCCAGGTGAACGGTTGTAAGAAGAGAAAACTTTATCACCCTCAGCAGCACGACGGTGGAGCTGACAGGTATGTTAATAGTCACGGTAGTAGTGCTCAAACTGTATCGGAGGAATCCGAGGACGATGGTGATCGACCACCGATTCAACAAAAATTAGTAGAAAAGAATGCTTTAAAAACTCAATTAAGGACTATGCAAGAACAGCTTGCGGAAATGCAAGAAAAGTATTTGCAATTGTGCAATAGAATGGGTCAAGAATCGGAAACGATCGATAACGACGGTGCTTCTAGTGATGTAGAACAAATTGATGACCCAGTGCCTAAATCCGAACCAGCTTCACCTGTCAAAGAGGTTCCACCGCCGATACCTAGTAGTGCAGCACCAAATATGCTGTCGCAAGTTATGAGCAAAATGATGTCTGCTAAAATGCAGGCTCATACTGCTGGCCATCCTCATCTACCTCCAGGGTTCAACGGCAGCCTTCCGCTCATGCCGCATTTACCACCCGGTGATCATATGCATCCACCACATCCGCATCAACACCTAAATAACGCAGCGGCCATGTACCTTAATGTGAGTCAGAAGCTCTTCCTAGAACAAGAGGCTAGAATGAAGGAAGCGTCAGAACAACAACAAAACAATCAACAAAGATTGCAATCAAATCAGCACTCACCACAACAGAGACCTATGGGGCAAACTCCAAAACCGCCCCTGTCTTCGGAGTTGGCTGAAAGGCTGGATGCACTACGAAACAGCTCTGGATCAGTCGGTCCAGTATCGGGTGCCGATTTAGAAAGTTTAGCAGAGGTGCTTAAAAATGAAATCACGGCATCTTTGGCTACGCTCATCGACTCTATTGTAACCCGTTTTGTGCATCAGCGACGTATAATGGGAAAACAATCGGAAGCGGCGGCGGCTGCAGCCGAACAGCTAAACAAAGATTTGATTCGAGCAACACGGCTGTTAGATAGAAAATCTCCACCTCCGAAGGCTTCAGAGCGACCGTCAGGACAAATGTCAGGTAACCCACCCGTCCATCATCCAGGTGCGCCTAACGGCGTCCCGTTTATGACGAATAACCCAATGTTTATGAGTCATTTAAATGGCCCCCGCGCGCCTGGTTCCTCTTTTCCTCTACACGGTGAGGGGGGCGGGCCAGGCCACGGAGCTCATATGAGACCTCCTGCAGGAATGTTCCAGACCCCACCAAAGCCACTGCAATCGCACTTTGGGCCCATGAACGGGCACTACGATCGAGAGTCAAACGACCCCTCGGAGCCCTTGAGTTTGGTCGTGACTCCGAAGAGAAAACGTAGCAAGGTAACGGACACTCGCATCACACCGAGAACGGTTAGCAGAATTTTAGGCGAGGGCGTGGGGCAGTCGCCGGAAAACAAGTTTCCGGAGTCACCATCACCGAGACCCTTCCACGGGGGGATGGCTCTCCCGACGTCCGTGGCGATACCGAACCCCTCGCTACACGAGAGCCAGGTGTTCTCGCCGTACTCGCCGTTCTTCGGGGCGGGCGGTGGTCTAGCCCGCTCGCCCCCGGCGCCGGAGCGGGACTCGCCGCCGCTGCCGAACGCGCCGGCCATGCTGCACCCGGTGCTGCTGGCCGCGGCGCACCACGGCTCGCCGGACTACCTGCGCCCGCACCACCCGCACGTGCCGCATCACGCCGCCGCACCGCACCACCCGCAGCACATGGACGCTCAGGACCCGCACTCCGACTGCAACTCCACCGACCTGCCCTACGATGGAGTTCAGCCTACTATATCCTTTTCAAATAGATTTACACACTCAGTACGTAAGATTTGACAAACTTTTTGCCTATTTAGTATTAACATAATTTACATTCTCTACATGAAGTAAATGTTTTAATTTTTGTGTTCCAATTCCATGGGAACAACGGCTCGGGGCAATTCTAGATGGCTGAGAATAAACGAAGGCTACTCGTTACTTTATCCATTCGTGTCTATCTTTTGTATAAAAACCTATTCATTTTGCTTTGAAAAGCCAGTAGAAATATATAGCGAATGTCAGTCATTATGTTCTCAGCGAGACTTAAAACCCCGCACGCAACCCACAGATATCTTATTTCTGTAGTATTTAACCTTACGACTGCGCCACCTACTTCCTACACTATAGTTAGACTTTATACGACTCTTGAAACCCCACAAATGCTGCGGTTTCTACGCTTACCGCTGCGCCTATCGTCTATCTATACATGAAGGAAATAACCGTAAACTTAATTATAAACCGGCATTAACTCTTTACTGTACAATACATCGCAAATCAAACCTTATTGTAGACATTTCACGATCTTAATTTACATAATATGATGTCATTGTTTTACAGTTTATGTCATCAGTGGATATTCTGCGACCATATAAAATCAAATATTATAGTTGTTGCCGAAGCATAATTAACTGTCACATCTTTTAAGACACATTATAAGATTAGATGCAAATGGATTAAGAACTTGTAGTGATTCGATGAGGCTACGTAATACCAGGATATAATCAGATTTGTGGCCAGCTAATTTTTCAATAATTTTTATTTCTCGGCCTTAATCTAAAGCCGTCTTATACTTTAACGATATGTTGTATTTATTTAGCACGTCCAAACAATATTATCCTTAACTCCGGTGTACTCCTCCACCTTGACGCCGATGCACCTCCGCAAAGCGAAGCTGATGTTCTTCTGGGTGCGGTACCCGAGCTCGGCGGTCCTCAAAATGTACTTCCCCGACATCAAATTCAACAAGAACAACACGGCTCAACTCGTCAAGTGGTTCTCAAACTTCAGGTGAGTGTAATCTTCATGTTTATGCCTGTCTAACTTTGATAATAAACCTTGCTTGCAGCGCTGCGTCTACACTTCTACATCAGGATTAACTTTACAAAACATGCATCCAACTTTGTTGGTAGTTTTTGAAGCGGAAGCACTCTTCTGTACCTAAGTCAAATAATCGTTGCCTTGCATTGTTTATCAAATTATTTTTATTTAAGCGAGGAAGGTAGCAAGATGAAGTAAAATGCAATAAATTAGGTCCAACTAAATTATCTCTGTCGATTAATACGAAATCTCTTCCCGGTGTAATTCGATTGCCCTATTATAATTCGATAAGAGGGTCCCGAATTCACTATTTCCTAATTATCAAATTCACGGTTGGGGTGGCACTAGTGTAGATGTGTAAATGTTGCACTAGTGACAAATTAATTAAAAAAATAAACGTCTAGTAGCCGCAACGAGAATTTTATTAAGGATTGGCCGCGTTCGATTTGTTTTCTAAGAATAAATAATGTGACGTCATAAGTACTGGTTAGCTCTACGTGGGCTTCAATCGGTGCTCTTTACGGCGTGATCCAACAGAATAGTTTATGGAGAAATTGCCTTAAGAAAGTACAAACGGAGGGCGGTGGTCTATAATTTGTAACATATTCATTAAGGTAAACATGAAGTCATTAATTTAAAGTTTTTCAATTCAATTTCACGTACTAATAGCACTATAAAATAGTGATGTAGAGCGACGAGAGGATAGAAAAGAAAAAACATAAAAGCTTTATCGGCAGTCACAGCGTAAGTAACGGAAAATTCCCGTTGAAGTATTGATTTGTACTCGACTAATTTCCCGTTATCTAAGTCCGGCGATAACGCCACCTGCTCCTCTGATAAACACCACCCTTCTTGCTAATTGTCGCACACGAACATTCATTTCAATACGGCCTATAGGCACTATCAAATACGAAACGAAAGGAAATATTTAAAGACATATACTCAATACTCAGAGACCAAGTTTAAAGGTATAAAATAATATTATGTACTGACTACTTTTGGATTCCTCTTGTCTTGTTGTAGAGTTATAACATAATTTAAACCCTATCGATTCCCGAAAATCTTAAACATGCAAAGTTAGACAACAATACTAATTTAATAAATGTAAATCTATTGCACTTAAAATTTTTTGCTTAATGTCATGTATAATGTTAAAAATGCCATATATACAGAATGGCATAAAGTCCACCCATCTCCTCAGTATTTGCATTAAAAACGAATAAATAAAAAAAGTAACTACAATAGTTTCATGTAAAAGAAACGGACAAAATCAATATAAGCAATAAGCATTATCTATAATCCTGTAAAGGCCACACGTCACTGTATACAGACCACTCGAAGCCTCCATATTGAAGCTTTCTGCTCGTATCTCAAGCCAGTGTTCCCACTATCTAAAAGATAAAGGGGAACTGAAAGCATTGATAAGCGAACCACTAATATCGCATAGTATTTTTCCCGTAAATTATTGATCCACGATAAAAAATGACTCTACATTTTGTTGTGTTTTCTAGAGGTTTTGCTGAATAAATTTTTAATATCAACATATTTATAAGATATTATGTAAACATATTGCCACCATTGAGTGTGCTGTTTTTTCCTTGTTACATACAAAACGAGATTACAGGAATAAAGGAAACATTGTTGATGACATAACAATCTTGAACCCTCGAGAATAACGAGTAATAACAAAAGTTTGAATTTAAAACGAGTTTTTTCCACAAATAATAACTTAAAAATCGGAATAACCTCGTCAAAGCTTGTAACTAGTGCCATTAGTATTGTCCCCTAATGGGTGCATTGTGGACAACGGAAAACGGCCATTTCCTTCGCGATAAACATCTCTGAAAGGAAAACTGAAAGGGTGAGGGTCATTCTACAATCGCACGAACGCAATTACCGCGAGGTGTCTGAGACGCACTGAATTGATGGCCTTTTAAATTTACGACCGATCGGTGGACGCACAGTGGACACCTGAACTTTTCATTAAATTATCATCTACAGAATAGTCTCCACTACCAAACTCGGGCTTATTTCTTACAAATCGATAATCAATTAAGCATAAAATAATCTAGACGGAAAAAACTACCAAATCCTTAACTGTTAATATTCTTACAGGAAAGTAAGCACGATAAAAATGTTTCGCGATAGCAGACCATACAAGAGAGACGTTTTAATTAGCAGCACAAGGTTATCGGTTTATTGCTTGTTAAAAATCTTAATGAACATAACAAACATAAAATTAATTACTTTAACATTATCGAGCACTTACAAATTAAACTGTCGATAAGCAGCTAAATAATCTATAGAATATTATGTTTTAGAAATTAACGATTTTTATCGCTAACGTAAACAATTGTACTTAAGCGTTGAACTCTTTGCAAATTTTATAACAATACGAGGAAAAGAGGATAAAAATAAAGGGTTTTTACAAAAATGTCCTTAGTGAGACTCGAAGGAATAAGGAAAGCTCTACACAACTGCCCACTTGTTGACGTTCTTCATACAGACCTCAAGGGTTCTAGCGACGAGAGCTCCTTATAGGACTTTTAGTAACGCTTTGTTGCATAGTGTGTTCACTCCTTTAACGGCTTTCTCCGGGAAATTGCAAGAAAATTACGAAGTAAAAATTATAATTAAATACTTTCTATTGTTACTTATATTATTATTTTAGGACGATTTAAAACTTAAATCGTTCTCAGCTCACAAACATTTTTAAGCGCTCGTCCGGCAGTTTACAAAATTAAGGAGAAAGATAAGTCCAATAATGTATTTAAGTTGCATTCACACTCTGTTGACAGAGTTGCCTATAAACGAGCGCAGCTTCTTTATAAACTCCGAGTCAAAACAAACACCCGCAAAGTCGAGGCAAAGACAAATTCTTTTGGCGCGTGAACTCAAAGAAACGCAGGCTGCAAACAAAGAGTCGCTCGTAGAATTAGCCGAGGATAGCACTAATTAGGACCGGTGAGTCGTTTAAGTTATTTCGCTTAATTAAGTCGCGCAGAAGTGGTCTGCGGCCGGCCCGCCAGAGAAGGCGTCGTAAATTGTTAGAACACTAGACACTCCAATTAATCTTTACACACATCCAACTAGTCGCAGCTCGCACGAGCGCACGAGGGCGCGCACTTAGACCGACCCAGGCTCGACCTTTTTAAACCTTCACACCACCGCACACTACGCGAGCTCCCATTTATGCTAATGTCCTTTTAAAACTGTAATGAATCAAATTATCCGACCCCCTCGCTCATTTGAGCGCGACAAAATATTTACTATGATTCATTAAATCGTCGAGGAATCCGCGCAAAGTAGGAGGCGGATCGCTAATTAGAATGGCTCGTATCAAAAGTAAATATTTTAATTAATTCAACTGAGAATAAAATCTCTCGTACGCGAGGACTCTCACGGCGGCAAACGGAAATGTTACCAACCTTACGTCGCAATTTTGATATGCCTTTTTAACTTACCGCGCCGCCTCGCTCCGTACATATTTAGTTCAATATTTAATTTTTTTGTAATTAAAAACTTAAGTGTGCAATTTTATATTGAAACGCTAGAAACGTCATCCGAGTGTGAGGAGAAACGATCCGAAGTCTGAACATAACTAGTAACTACATCGAAGTCGGGCTCGGTCCCCCGATCTCGCTCGCCGGGAGGTGTAGCTCGCCTGAGCCATTGTGCGAGTCGCGTCTAAATTTAATTGGGTGGCTAATACAGTGGCAGCGTGTGGAGTCTAATTTACGTGTTAACATTTTTAATAAGGCCCGGCGAGGCTAGGGCGCCAAGTGGCCGGCCATTTATACCGCGCCACGCTCATACGAGCACCTCCAGTAATTAATACGACCCTTTCGAGAAAGCTTATGAGTAGTTTTCCTCCTAAAACCTGCTAATTACTCGTCACCACCTCTTACGTCTTATGAAAAGACCTCGCGACGACTATTTTTTATCCTACTGGAAACACTGTCGAAGACCGTTTTGAGCTCGGCGATGTTCGTGCACATTTCCTTTTTTAATTTGCGACGTATAAAATCAAACAAACTTAGCTTTTAGCGACTTATAAAATGAGTGGCAATTTGCTTTTAAAATTAATTCACATGAGCGTGTACGGCCGGTATAATAAAATATAATAAAATAATGTAATGTGTTTTAATTGTCTATTAAATTGGGTGAATCGTCCTGTCTTCGTGTAGAACGTAACCTAAAAAGGACGTCACGCCTCAGTAGTAAATTCTGGTAACGTGTCTTCGCTTCCCGAACGTGAAGGCGGCCGCACACGCAACGGCTAATAGTCGCAGGGCGAGGCTGAATATTTACATATCATTGCGATACGGTCCATTATAAAATATTAACCTTTCGCTGGCCATCGTCGTTAATAATATAATTAAAACACGCAAGGCGCGGTACTTATCGCGATAATCAAGAAATGCGGGGCGAGGGGCCGCGATGCGCCGCGTTGACCGGTGCCCTACTTATTGTGAACGTTTAAAAAGATTTTCATACGTTGCCAACCCAGAATTCTAATTAATAACCGGCTCTTTGAAAAAAAATTTAATTCATTCGCATAAAGAATCGCAAAAGAAATAAAGAATTCTGCGCGATACTAAGTACCTACCCACTAATATATTAACAATTTTATATTTTTTTACTCTTGCGAATGTAAATAAAAAATTTAAATATTTTCAATACGAACACACAGAAGCTATCATTTCACAATAGTGGTAGATATGACTCAAGTAGAACTGACGTGAGTCCCGCACATGAATAAGGCATCCATCAACTAATGAAAGCGTAATTAGAAAAGTGGAGGTTTCTTCCTACCGCCGACCTTATCTTGTCTTCGATAGGGCATTAGTTTTTTAATTACCCCTCCCAGCTAAAAGCATGTCCAATCAAATTCACACGCGGCACTTTAAAAATTACCATCATTACTTTAGGTCTAACGTGCTCGTTAAGTGAATATTATAATTTACAAGACATGAAAGGCCGTACCTAGCTCGAAGGAGTAGGCGAGGCGTCCTTTATTAATTCTGCCTTAAAATCCCAATTATATCATGACACTGACATAAACACGTACGTGGTGTCACGCGACTGTGAAAACAAAAGAATGTCATTTTTATTTAAATCCATTATGTAGGAAATGTCTAATAATAATATAGTTCACATAACAATTATTCTAGAGGTATTTATATATTTTCTAAAATTCTTCATGTGATTAGGTACCTGCTTCAATTAGGCGAGAAAATTAAAAAAAAATCTCCAACAGTAAACATCGTAAGTACGTGCAAGTTTTTCGTTAGTTAATTAATTACGTCTTAGGGCGGGGTCAGACTTGTGTCGTGGCACTTGGGTAATTTCCCATGTGTATACAGCCTATGCCGCGCCTTTTACTTTTGACTGTCGCTACCTGTCATTTCTTAGGGCGTAGTTCGAATTAACACGACATAGCCCAGTATTTAAGCTATAAATTTTCAAAATAATTAGTTGTAAAAACACGAATGCCAGGCCACAAAACTTGGCACAACTGACTACAGACTTATCCTATTTAAGCTGGATATGCCACGCTTTCGAATCGTATGAAATATGAGCATAAGAAGTTGCGTGAGGGGATGTTTTTGTATGAAGTCAAATAAAGAAATTGAACAAATACAATTTTTAAATGAATAAACCTATTGTGTTATGAAATTGTAACAAAAGACTTATTAATTAAATATACGTAATTACTAGTGTCAATTACAATAATAAAATGTACTGTTAACATAGTTGTCTTGCTACATGTCCAGCGCTAGCTGACCCCCCGATACTTGACGAAACAAACGTTGGATGTAGGAGCCTCGGCACGCTAGAGATCTTCCACCTCTGGCCGGGTTAGGACTTTATTCCGGGAGATAAGGCTACGCCAGCGCGACTTCCGCTGTCGACGATAGTGGCCACAACGCCAAAGACAACGATACAAGGACAAAATGTTGTGATAATTATCATATTAAATCATTAAATTAATTTTAAAACTACAATATATTCTGTCAATTATTATTTTTAACAAAAAATTAAAACCGACTTCCAAGGTAAAAACAATATTAATAGCATCCTTATAATATGAACCAAAAAGTATTAAATAATTTTTCCTATCTAATATGTAGTGCCTTTTCCCGAATTCGGCTAAACCTTAACTATTTCTGTACTCAATCTTCATTATTTTGAAGTCGGTACCAGATATAGCTGAATCTTTATTTCTTTGACAGAAAATTTGAAACTTTTGGAACTGGCACCGACTTCAAAATTATGAAGATTGAGTACAGAAATAGTTGAGGTTTAGCCGAAATCGGGAAAAGGCACTACATATTAGATAGGAAAAATTATTTAATACTTTTTCGTTCATATTATAAGGATGCTATTAATATTGTTTTTACCTTGGAAGTCGGTTTTAATTTTTTGTTAAAAATAATAATTTCACTCTTTTTAGTTACCTAGTAGGTAAACTGTTAGTGCCAATTAAAATTGTATAAAAAATAGTTTCATATTGTCTTCACTAGATGTCACTGAGGCGCTCCTGTAACTTGTAACAGATTTCTGCTGTGTTGTTGAAAGTTTGTAAGCAACTGACAACTCAACAGTGAGCTTGGTGTGAGCAGTGAGCATTGAATTGACGACATAAATCATAATATTGAGTGGCGATTGATCTCGTATAATTGTTATTAAGTTGACCTCCGTCATAGTCCGCGAATTTATAAGTGGTCGTCGGTGGTACTGCGTATATTCTACGTATCTTATTACAATTTGTTAAGACTGTTAAGACTTAAGAGTGGTACGGCATACCCCAAAACATAAATCATAATATTGAGTGGTGATTGATCTCGTATAATTGTTATTAAGTTGACCTCCGTCATAGTCCGCGAATTTATAAGTCGTCGGTGGTACTGCGTATATTCTACGTATCTTATTACAATTTGTTAAGACTGTCAAGACTTAAGAGTGATACGGCATACCCCAAGGCCCAAATATCAGGTAGATAGATAAATTTAAACAATACATTTTAAAAAAATCTAAGTGAACACGTGCTGCAAAATGCTAGCAGCGCGGTATGCCGCATGCCCTGACGTTCCGGTTAGAACTTGAATATGATGTTTACGCACGCGGCGGCGCGCGGCGACGCCGTTGCCTCTGCGGCGCCGACCGCCGTGTATATTAAACAGCCTATAATAATTGGTGTTGTTATGTACATAATTATTATTATTGTATCCATACCTATGCCTTGTACTATTATCTATTTTGTGCCATGAGACATTGGTGACCTTAACACGACGTGGTAATGATGATGATGATTAATTTGAATTGCATGGTAGCATATGCTTTCTGTTCTTAAAACAACGCCGAAACTCCCATACGTGTATCTATAAAGAGTCAGGAGTTCTCTCAGCATCTTCGAAACCATGGTATACTCAAGGTATATCATGGTTTCCCAATATTTGACTTTTTGGTAGCATATTCTTAGTACACTTCACATAAAACCAAAATCACCATATGTTTCCATATAAATTTCGAGAAGTTCCCTCGATTACTCCTGGATCCCATCATCAGGTCAACACTTTTGTGAACATGGTACCAAATTGGAGTGAAACCTAATACAACAAAACAAAAATTTCTAAAATCGGTTCACAAGCGGCGGAGTAATCGTTGAACATACAAAAAAAAATATCCACAGCCGAACATATAACCTCCTCGTTTTTTTTAGTCGGTTAAAAAGTAATCAAATAGCTTGAAGTGACAACACTAGTTCTTATTCGCCCATGACTGGAAATACTGACGGGCTTGCGTTTGACAACTTTAATAAACTTTTGCCGAAATTTGCTCGAATGTATACTACAAAACGGTCAGCACGGAACGAAATCAATAGCTCGACATATTATATCCACAATAAAAGCCGCGATATTAAAAAAAAATATTGTCACTAATAAGAAAAGATTTTTAATAAAAAAAGGTGCAGCGTGAAAACTAACATTATTTTATAATAAATTGTATAAATTTTTCTATAAGTTGAAGTGACACGCTCCGACGGAAATCTTAGTAATAAATAGCAATGGAGGAGCCCAGGGGAAATAACTTGAGTAAAACTGAAAATGCGATGGCAAGCAGGCGGTTTGACGTAATGACGCCTGGCAACACTAAAGTAATTATTGTTAGACACGTGATCAACGCGCTTTCACATTAAAACATATTCTCGGATTACTATTCAGCGTGATAAAACGAATCTATATCAGCGGGTACTCGCGCGGCGCTATTGTACGTGCCCACCGGATTTTTACATATTCTTTTTCATATCTTTATGTAAAAATAACCCCTATTGCATTTAACTTTTTTTCTGAACGAATTCTCTGTTTTGCTTTTATACTGTATTCATTATCGGTATAATGAGGGCTAGTAAAAGTCAAAAGAATCGCTCCATAGACTCCGTAGTACCTCACAAACGAATACAAAACTATTCGGTTCATTATAAGATACGAATGTATTTTGCTATTTTTATCCCCTAAATAAGATGTTTGATCAACTTAGTATCAATGTCGTACAGTTTAACATACCTAAGCAAGAAAATTTCACGATATAACACTACATTCAGTGCACCAAACTTCAATGGAAAATATTGCCTGGTAATGCCTACATTTTATGTACACATTCTCCGTTGTAAACGCCACAACAAGAGCCCCCACTTTAATATGTTCGCAAAAATAAAACATGAATCTTTTGCACATAATATTAAACATTTTAATTTTCAAAGCACGCAGACACTCGGAGCGAGCTAAGCGGATGAGCGACTAAAAATAAAGAACCGAGAACCGGTTTTTGAAACTGTCTCAAAACAGTAATTAGCGAACTAATCCTGAAATCAAGTAACCGCGAACGGTCAGCGGTGCGGCCCTTAAACGGCCGCGTACAACCCTTTTTTCGAAATTTTAATACCGAGTATAGTTGGGGTAATAAAATCTCCGCAAGCACTCAAATGAGCTGAACTTTTGAAGCGTGGGGTACAAGACAGAGGCAGGTCAGCGAGGAGGGAGTCATTACAGGGCCGGACTCCGTGTTTGACGAGCCTCTTTTTCCGAACGGACGTAATTGAGTTACTTCGCTCTCGACGCTCGGCGGACTAGATAGACTTTACGAGCGAGACGAGAGCTAAAAAGTGTTGTGCCAGTTTTGGATTCCGTTATAAGATAAGGGAATTATTCGCGAGAAAGTCGTCGGCATGGAGGTATAGATTATCGTCTGCAGCCCGCATGCTGTCACCACACTTACGACATAGTAACTGTCGTTTCTAGTCCGTGTATGCAATAATTGTAGCAAACTATAATATTATGCATATTCGAGTGATTTATGTAGATCTATGAAGCTCCTCACAACTTTTTTTAAAGCTTTACATAGTTGCAACTCTTCTAAATACGAGTGTAACTCGTCTCATAATATTTCTATTTGCGTAAATATGTGACGTCCCATCCTTTTTAATTCGTGCTCCAACATAATTGGTTATATTGCTACAAAAGGCCTACGGCCCACTGCTACACATTTTTAATAATGTTATATTTATGTTTCGTATTACATAACTTCCGGAATAAAATTTTTCCTTTGACGGTTGTCTGAGTACGTCCCTGTGTCGGACGGCGCAGTCTGAAAAAAGTTTTTCACTAACTGAAGCATTAATCCGGCCCGGTATTAGTTTACTCGCTTTTACGTGCGCCTGTGTGCGCGCCGCCCGTGTGTGCGCCAAGCCGTGCGACTTTCCCACAGACCTGCGAAAAACGTAGACGCGGCCAATTTTTAACTTGTTCGTGTGGCATATCGAGGTATCTGAAGATACTGACATTATGCATTATATAAGATCTTCTCTACTAGCGGTAAAAAACGTGTGAATTCAATCCTCTGGGTATCATTATGGGCATGATTACCTAATTAAGTTCTTAGAACTAACCGTTAATCATGCCAAAATCTAAATCACATATTTAATAGCAATAAAGTTATGTTTAAAGATTTACAATACCAACGCTTTCAATCTCAATAATTACAACACGTTTTTATTGTCACACAAAACGCCTACAATTCAAAAAATTACCTCAAAATGAAAAAATAAAAGCTAATTAGCTTGTCTATAGTTCCATGTGCTTGCCGCTGGACGTCGACCAGCCGCACACAGGCGCGGGTACATACTCCTGTACATAGCGATTACCTCCCCGTATCATTTGAGTCGCCGTGCATCAGGTTTTAATAACCATTGTATTTGGCAACGATCGAAATGAGTGTGTTTGGTGAAGTCACTAGGAAATGTCTGAAAACTATTTTTCGTTCGGGAACTGAATTTGCCCTTTATGAGTTTTTGTTGGGTACGTTTGAATGATGTAATCATCGGTGCAGCTCCCCCGGTATTGATTTATTAAAGTCTAATGAGAGAGGCGAGCTTAGAATGTTTCGAGCTAAAGAACTTTTAATCATGAACACAATATATTGAGTTTACTTAGCAGAGGTCTCCTTCTACTAAAGTCTATGTATACTATTCTGGTAATTCCTCATCCTTATCAGGCATAAAGTTAGTAAATTCCTGTTTTTCCCAACTGTTATAGACCATAACGTTTATTATTGAACTAAATATAATACTTAAACATAATTGTGTTCCTAATTAATGAGGATTGATAAAGTGTTTGTGGTTAATAAAGGAACGGATGTGACGAGGAAAAGACGTGGAGTTTACCGCCACCTTATCGCCGCGACCCGCATACGACACCGTGCTAGTCCCGTTAAGATGTTTCTTAACGGGAAAAGCCTGTATTTATATTCCTTTTCTAATAAAAATATCATGTTTTGTCCTTGATTGTCAAGCAACTTTTCATACTTATCAGACGAGGAATGAGCTTTGAATAGGTAGGTAACATCTACAAACACAGAGTGAATGTTTTCATTAGTAAGAGGGATAAAAAATAACTACTTTTATGGAGTTAGTAATTCTCATAGTCTATTTTAGTACAAAACATAATCTTTAATCTTCGCCACAAAATATGATTGCAAAGATTTACCCGATTGCTTTTAGCTATGGACTCTATTTTCACCATAGAATGTACGAAATCTGCGATATCAGATCTTGTCAGTATGAAATGGGGGCGCGTGCGCATCTGTCGTGACAAATGTTCACGTCTTCTCAACGACACCATGAGGGTGTTTAGAATAACGAATGAAATTACTTCATTACTTTACACAGATAACGATAGTATAAGCCTAGTTAAGACATAAAAATATAACGCATACCTCAATGCGTAGCCTATCAGGAACCACAGCAATAGTATAACTTTTTTAACGAATTAATAGAGAATTTTTGTTTTTGACTGACAAGCAATTAAGTATCCAAGGATAATTATTATTATTAGTATAATTTCAATTTAAAACACAAATTACGTAGTAAATTAAGTGGTAGTTACCACAATTCATTGCAAACATGATTTTTTTTCTCGTATAAAAATTATTCAAAAGTAACGTTGCAAAAATCAGAAAAAGGCAACGGTTAAACGAAAAGCGAGAAATCGAGTTCTAACTAAATTACAAAAGGGACTCCACATTCGCACCCGTACGAGTCAACAATGAAAGGAAGAAACTTGAAAAAATAAACAATGCCCTGACCCTTCCCTGCAACGTCTTAGCGACTGTAGAGCTGGATTCTCGTAGACACGGCAAATACACAGAATTTCATCATGTCAGGTAGCATCTTCGCAATAGACATGGCATAAAATTACCTAAATATTGTCAAAGTATGTGCCAAAAAACCTAACATTCATCTATACTAATATCCATACGATCCATCAAAATCCATCCAAGTATGTCTGCCTGTGTGTTACCTTTCACGCCTAAACCGCTGAACCGATTTTGCTGAAATTTAGCATGGAGATACCTTGAGTCCCAAGAAAGGACACAGGATACTTTTTATCCCGAAAAAATGTACGGTTCCCGCGCGATAAACTAATTTTGGCGCAACGGAGTTGCAGGCATCATCTTATGTTTAAATAAATACTGAAACATTATTTTATAATAAGATCTAAAAAATTATTTAATGATAACAACGACAATTTTATCTTTAAAATCGACCTGCACTGAACATATTTGAATAAGATTACAATGCACAATATGGTAGCTATCTTACACATTACGAAGTCTTCGGTGGTTCGGTTCACACGGGAATCGAAGCTGTCTTGAGGGGTCCGTAAGATTAACACCGAGGTCCCCCATCTTACTCATTGCGGTGAAATTACCGATCGCAAACTCCAATAAAACACACATTTATTACAGTATTTTTCGATGTTTAACATTGAGATGTCTTGGTGATATTGTCGTGGGAATTGGGATTTTTATGATAGAAATTGGAAAGTGTTGGAATACTTGGAATACCGAACTAAATAATTTTTATTTTTTCACCAATTCCTCATAATGATCTTTACTTGTTTATTAATTATATTATACTCAACAAATTAAGCACATTCTGTACTGATTTTTTCTAAGGAAAAATTAGACAGCTTGACTTTTTTTTTTGTTCATACAAGTCTACCTTCAAGATAAAACTTTAATCTTAAACTCTGTCGCCATATTCACACTCACCCACATCATGTATGTTATGAAGTCTACATTTCTCATTAAGAAGTTTATTTTATTGTTTCGAGGAGCGCATTCGCATCAAAAGTTATTCTGCTCGATGCCTTTCATCGCCTTATCCGGGCTTCGGCGTTGTTGCAAAAAATGCCAACTGCCTTCGTCAAACAATGACATTCAAGACGTTCGCCTCCAGGTAGACGCAAGATGGGATCTTAAGAATTATACACACAAAAGCCGATCACAATCACCGTATTTTATGTTCTGAGGTCATTAATATAAAGACTACATTTAATTGAAGACGTTTCCAGCCATTCTTGCATGATCAATTGTGTTAAATTCGCTCAGTACTAAGCAAAGTTGACCTTTACAGTGAGGTCTTATGGTCCAATGTTGGAGGATATTTTTGCTAATATACAATAGGAACAGCTGATTTCGTAACGGTTTCTTGCGTTCGATCCCACACTTTCGAGTAAGCAAATTTTTTTTTTTGCAAAAACAATTACAGCCCCAGAAACTTTCAAATCAAAAATCATGTGACTTGCTCGTTTTTGAATAATTAAAAACACAGTTTATAACCAGTACCGTTTCTTCGTTGTAGTTTCTTTTTTAACCTCACCTACTTAGCGCCCGCATGTCAGTCTGCGGTTACGCTGGATGCTTACAAATTAAAAATTTGAAAGCAGATTCTAATCATGCAACAACTGAATGCAAAATAAAGAAAATAATAGAGATGTAAACCCCGTGTTTCACAAGCTTTTTTTTTTTTCATTGACATGCCTCTCAGACCATTAATTGTTATAGATCTAGATATTGTTTCGGTTAATGAACTTTGAAGTTTCCACATCAAGACATTAGTAATAATATCCTCTTCATACAGTGTCTAATGACCCACTCGAGAGAAGATTTATTTAATGATGACATCTGTTCAAACACTTGCCTCGAATGGTAATGAGGAACACTTGGATATTATCGACTCGATCGAAAAATTATTACTCAGTTTAATTTTAGAATATTAATTGCCTTAAAAACAAATGGTGTTCTCTCACGATACTCACGCACTAGAAAATCTCATATTCGCTCTGTAGCTTTCGAAAATGAGGGTACCATCAGGTGAGCCAATCTATGGCTTTCGAAAGTACTTGATATTTTCGAACACATACCCTCGCACGACATGCACTACAACAAAATGGTGGGTGTGGTGTCAGGTCTAATTAGCTAAACACGGCCAGGCGTGGAGCACGAGCACATGATCCTCGGCTCTCACCAGCTAAAAAGACATCTAATTATTAAGACACTTCATTTACTTACTCAATTAGTAAGGCTGCGATCTCTCGCCGAGTGCCAATTAAAAAAATAATAGAAACCCCGGCGTGCGAGTGAGAGGCTCGAGTGCTCTCGCTCTCGCGAGTGGCTTAGAGATGATCCGCCTCGATTGATAACCCACTATTGAGTGATTCGAAATGCCGTTCCATATGTTTGTTATTATGTTATGTGCCAGCTTCTTCGAAATTAAAAAAGATCGAATTTCATTTGCTCGTTTCCGCCTCGCAAGTAGACTTAAAGCTATTCGGAAAATGTAGCTACAAATTCGCTAAATGCAAATTATTATTAACATTCGCATGTAATAAAATATTCGTGTTAGTATTATTAGTCCAAAAAAGTGCGGTCGAGAGTTATATGCCTAGTGCCTACTGCCTACGTAGTTTACTTCTTTTTATCGCATTACGTGTACGCGGATGTATATTGTATCATTAAAAGCTTTTGAAAGGGTACCTACTCTAATTGTGTTCGGGGAAATTAAATTAAAATTTCGCTTTAAAAAGTAGCAGCGATTTTTCCAAAAGTAACACATCACTCGACGAGACGTGAAAAACTGAATTAGCCCGTCTGAATGCAAACTCGTAAGTAATTAGCCTCGCGAGACTCTCGATGCGCTCTCGTAAGCGAACCGAAGCGAAGATAGCGAAGCGACAAGCGGACTGAGCGAAAATGACTAATCAAATCCTTTCCGCCCTCGACGGCTTTCGAGGGCTTTTTATATTTTCATTGTACGAGTGTGACACGGCAGGTGAACCCACATACACGCCCGCCACTCGGCGCCACTCGCGATCGGCGCACTTAGCCCGCCATTACAAACTTCCCAGCCATTGATTAGCCCAGCTCGGCTCGTATCCCCAATAAACGGATCACTGACACTAAGCAAGAATTAACGACGACTAGGGATGTTACCGAAATAGTTTCAGCAGCTATTCAAAATTATGAAGGACATTGCTTCAACGAGTTTCTTCAGGTTGTCACAACCTTCGTACATCAATAGCCGATAGCCTACTACTTGCTTAAATTTAAACTCATTGGCCTTCTTGATACATCATCTGAACCATATCTCCTATTGTTTCAGAGAGTTCTACTACATCCAGATGGAGAAGTACGCGCGGCAGGCGATCAGCGAGGGGCTGAAGGCGGCGGACGACCTGCACGTCGCCGGTGACTCGGAGCTATACCGGGTCCTCAACCTGCACTACAACAGAAACAACCACATTGAAGTGAGTACGATCCTCTTTTATCCGGTTTATACCGAGCCTTGTGGCCATCTTCTGGCCTTTCCACCAAAGGGCGACATCTTTATAATTTTTTCCCTAATATTCGTGAACGGCTATCCAAACATTGGGTGGATATTGATCACTGCGTTTCTCAATTCCTGACCGGTCATGGAAACTTTAAGGTCAAACTTTACGGATTTAAACTAGTAGCATCCTGCATCACCCATGTGCGAGTGCTCGACCGAAGGTAACATGTTTGAACAAACCGCTCATCATGTTCTCTGGGAGTGCAGTCTCTAGCAGTACGAAAGAACTACAATGCTAAACAACCTATTTTGTACATCTGGAGTCGCATACTACGGTGATCTCGTGGACAGCGCTAGGAACTTCCGTGCCTTCAAGCGTTTTTTTCACAATTATTATTGGCAACAGTCAAACACAATAAACTCCAATACTAACTTAGCTTTAGCTTAGGAGTCACAATTATTAACCTTTTTTCCGTGGTGCTCCCCCCTTAAGTTCTTTGACTTTCGGTCATTGCAACTTTGTGCTGTCTCCCGCTTTTATGGGGAGGGAAATTGGAATCTTCCTACTCCTCCTATTTTCTTTTGATTAATTTCGTTGCGGGTCCCAAGACAGTTTTAGCATGTCCCTCGGGCTCCCTGAGATCATATCAAAGGGTTTTCGTGGTTGGATACCGCTGTCGATCCTGGCGACACAGGAGATACAGTGGTGGGAATGTGTGGTGGGCCAAAGCCCGATTTAAAATCTTCTGGCCTTCGTCTAGTGATACCATCACTGTTGATTTGATCACTGCTGCAGAAGTAACACATTATTCCAAGTCTTTAAAAAAGAACCGTCACAATTTAATCGCAAATAGTATTGTCATGAAACTTATAGAATCTGCTACCAAATTGGCTAAAAAACTTCATCACTAAATATTCCGTTACTTCGTTTCCAGGTTCCACCAAACTTCAGATATGTGGTGGAGCAGACGCTGCGCGAGTTCTTCCGCGCCATTCAGGGCGGCAAGGACGCGGAGCAGAGCTGGAAGAAGTCCATCTACAAGGTGATCTCGCGGCTGGACGACCCCGTCCCCGAGTACTTCAAGTCACCGAACTTCCTGGAGCAGTTGGAGTGAGCGCCAAATCGCCTCGGCAAACGTTTCGGCTGAACTAAATTTTTCATTGGACGATCGTTTCGCACACCAAAATTTTACGACACTCGCATTTAGGCCTTCAGATTCAAAATTATTGATAAAAAAAGTTTAATTAAATTATAAAGAAATTGATTTGGACGTTGGACGTCGGGCGGCAGCCCCGCGCGCGCTCTCTAGGAAATTCATTAGGTTATAACGAGTAAGAGAAAATTTAAGTCACCTAGAATTTTATTTGTGCACATAATATATTTCGCTATATATAATTATTATTATATTATTATTAAGTATTATCGTAAATGGTTTTTATAGTTATGTATATCTTAAAATCATTTATTGATTTATTCATTAAGGAAAAAACGATTAATATATTAACTGCTTAAGTTTTTAATGTTTCGTTGTTTTTATTTAATTCTCCTCCCAATCCTCTTCCTCGACCTTTTGGAGCATGTTTTATTTTTGGTTTTCTTTTCCTATGACGTTTTGTTCCGGCGCACTTCCGCGTCGCCTGAAATTGTCAACCTTTACCTCGTCATACTTATTTTAGGAATAATTAACATTAACCATAGACATTAGTACAATAGAGCAGGGTTATTTTTCGATCCACAGACAAAGAATTAAGCGTTATTTTTATACTGATAGCCGGTTATATGTTCGTGCAGACTTTTCAATAGAATAAAGAATAATACAGACACCAAATTCCAAAATTTGTAAGCATCTTGAGTTGAAATTTATGTAAACATCCTGAGTTGTACTTGGAATATTTCGGCAGAGTTCGGCAGATGTTCAGTTGTCCGGACCACCGCGGCCGCCGCACCGGACATAGGGTTAAGTTTATTCGGTAGATAAATATTATATTCCGAAACATGCGTGGGCGCTCGAGTAGCATCGCCGAGTGAACTTGCGGGGCGCACGCGTCACCCAGTTTGATTTCGATTTATACAGTAATACAACTACTCGCGACTATAGATTATAGAGGACACACTAAAATCCGTATTCGTAACCGTAACTATTAACCACATGTACTACAGAATTTCGTTTCGTGTTTGGCTTCCTACGTGATGCGCGCGGCCCGCAGGCGGACGGCCCGCGGCGCGACGCCGCACTCGAAGGCAGCACCCGACAGACCGACCCCCCGGTCACCCCGCGACCCGCCAACAGACGCACTGGGCCACCTCGTCCGATCAGAAGTGCCTTCAGAAATGTTGATTTTTTACGAAAACGTAAACGATAAATGAATACGGAGGCCCTCGATAGAATCTCGCCCGGACCGAAGCCGCCGCGCGTCGTCCGCGCCCCACGCACGCAGCTAGTTCGCCCTACGAACGATCAGTATACATACACACATTACTATTATACTATAGAAAAATACTTAGTTTCATTCGTAGATATATGTAGCGCGGCAGATTCGACGCTCGTCGTCGGGCGACACCGACTCTCGGACGAGACGATCGCGAACACTTAGACGAAACGACCAGACGTTTCGTGAACGATCTCTACCGATCGCGAGCTCGAATCTACCGCTCGTCTCGATGTATTTGTTATAACGAGTAGAAGCCGGCCGCCTGCCTCGCCACGCGGAGACACTTTCAGTTCACATCCTCAGTTTCACAGGACGAAATGATACAATATAATAGTTTCGCTTATTAATATAGATATAAAGCAGTAAGATAGATAGTTGTACAGAGATATATAGCGCCGTGTATATACTACGATAATTTTAATACAGAAGACGATAATCTAACTCTATCTTAGTGTTAATGATATTTAAGTGAGAACAATAGACAAATGGAAATTGCGAATTGATTTGCGGAATTGTAAAAAAAGTTACACCATCCTTATTTAAGAGTACGTAAACCGCGCGAGGCGAGCGGTCGGCCCTAGCTAAGCGAGTGTAAGCATTCTTCATTTGATATTAAACTCTGTTAACGTTTCATTTGTAACCATTTAAACTACTACGATAAGATTACCTCAGTTTAGGATGGACCAGGCGTCGACTGGTATGCTTAGGTTAAGCGTGAGACGACACACTTTGAGACATTGACACAGTAAACGCAGACTCCCGCCCCCCTTTCGACACGCAGGTTTTTAGTTCGGAAGTTCCCCCCCGCCACTGTCAAGTGCGCCCAGCCACACATCACGACAATAGCCCGGGTTCAGTTTCCACTTCTCGTCGGTCGTAGGCATGGACGCAGTCGCCGCAGGGCTCGTTCGACAGCGAGCGTCGCTCCGTGTTACGTTAAATTGTATTCTGTTAAAGTTATTCGTTTTGTTCGTACCGGTCCGCCGCGCCGGAGCCGGGACGGCCGCTTCCCGGCGGCCACCAGCTGATCCCCGGCTCGAGCTCGTCTCCGGCGCGGCTCACCCTCGGAAACCTATTTTATTCCTTGTATAGTAAGTAATGAATCCGTTAATCCGATCTCTCCATAGATTTTTCATTCGTCTTCGATCGTCGTCGAGCAGGCTACGACACACATTACAATAGAATGTATTGATTTCCCATCGACAGTAATCAACCGACATGCCGTAATTTGCAGATACTTGGAGCCGTTACGATTAGGTTAATTATTTTCAGACAAGGTGAGAGTAACGTTTTCGTTTGTGAAGTTTTGTCCGGATTTTCTACTTGAGTGATTCACTGTGCACTGTGCATCAGACGAGACCACAATGGATATAATTCGTACGATCGAGCCGATACGCTTCCGGGTTTTTAAAGTTTTTTCGATATTTATAGTTATCGGTTGACAATTTTTCTAAATTTTAAATTAGACTCAAGTTTGAAACATCGAAATGAATTAGTCCACAGTGATCATGGGGCTATGCCGCATCAGAGTACAAAATTCGGTGTTGACTGTGACTCGTGTTTGTATCTATACTATTGATATGTATTCGTAGAGTAAATCGTCCTTTCGGCTATTTCGGCACTGATCGTTTCGATTTAGCGTAGATAATAGTCTATTTAAGTTTCATAAAAGTGTATCTGATGTTTTTTCTTTATATTTTTAATATTTTCGAATCCGTCTACGAAACGTTCGGACTATCTATGTAGAACGATATTTATGTGATGATTTTCAAAATTAAATATAGACAAAAACGATATATGTATTATGTACGATAAATTCGGTTTCACGTTTGGGTATTATGGTTCCTAAATTTTGGAAATTGTAATAGACTCTATTGTGTAGAATTTCATTTTTTATGTAAGAAACATTTAGATGTACCAAATAGCTGTATCACTTTTCTATACAAAATCATTAAGAAAATGCTGGATTAGGTAGATATAAATATAAGTATTGTTCGTTTATAATCTATATCGAAAATTGAGCACGGAGGGTACTATTAGGAGGAAAAACAAAACTGCCGGTATCTCCCAGCGTGAAGCTCCGACTGTACCACGGCGGAGCGGGTACCACGGTGGGACCACCACGGGACCACCCAGGTGCCCGGTACCGCGCAGTCCTAACAGATCTCGAAGGTTCATTATTTTGTATACAGTCGCAGGAGACAGTCTGATTTGAATATCCTTGTGGTCTTCACTCCGCGCCGCGGCGCGCGAGCACGTGTTACGTTGTTGAGTTCGTTCGGTACGTTACTGTCCGTTCGCGACATAATTTCGTATGATATATTTGTAAAACGACGCGAGTGGACGCGGTCGCCGGTGATAAAATTAGATACAAAATTAAATTGACAAAATTACTAAAGTAAATCGTCCGTCGCGGCGCTCCCCGGCCCACCCGGGCAGCGGGGAACGCCGCGCGCGGGCGCTAACTCGTCTAGTGTTTAGGCATTGTTTTCGATATCCTCGCATTTCGGCTAAGTGATAGGGGGCCGCGTCCGCTCGCCCTTGATATATTTAGTACAAATTTCACGATGTTAAGATTACGAGGCTCAAAGCTTTTCTTTCCCCCGCGCGCCCCGCCGCCCGCCCTCGCCGCCGTATAAATGAGGCGTGTATAAAATTTTATTCGAAAGAGTATTTTTGTATTGAATATTTCTAAAGTCGGTGTAAAAATCAAAATTTCATAAATTATAGCGGTGACAAAAATGGACGTTAGGTAATTTAGAGTGTCATGCGTTTTTTGTATTTAATTTTAAGATAGTATCGGATATTAAACGTTTAGGAGCATAAACCGTTTGTATATAAAAAGTTGAGCCGCGAGCGCGGCGGGCGGAGCGCGGCGGTTATATAGATAAAAAAATATATAAATAACTAAAAGATGTTTATATGGTTCTGGATGTAAAAATGATAAAAGGCAATTTTTAAGATGAAAAAAAGTGGAAAAGGCGATTCCTCGGTATTTGTCTACGGATGGCTACTAGGTCACTATTGTAATCTGTGAGCCTCAGACAAACCACACCTACTCACGAAACTAACCTAACTAAATACATTAATTGTAACGATTCTTAATACACATTATTATGATATAATAATTATTACATTATCATAATGCTTATTATTTACGAGCGTGTGTCTTTGTCCGTGAATGTTTAGGATCTAACCACTGTTCGGTGTTTTAGACATAATGGAATATTGTGAGCAAAACTATGTATCGAAATTGTGCCCGCCCGCGCGGCTCGTGTCGCGAGTCGCGCCGGGCCCTCTGTTAAACCTTACGTTCGTATATTGGTCAAATTGGCGGTTCTAAAATATGTTAAATCAAAATTATTGGGATGATTATCGAAAAATAAGTTGTACTAGAGTAAAATTGTCAGCATGGAGACTTGTTGATACCACTGAGGGATGTTTCTTCGTGAATATTACGAGTAATAAAGCTAAGCTTTTATTTGACATTGGTTGTTTTTATTTCATTCACCGTATCCACAGTTTATAAGAATAAGAAAAAACATGGTATTCTATGTTAAGCAATAGACGTAAAAAAGTAGTTATTATTATTAGGAAATAATTAAGTATAAAATGTATGAATTACTAAAAATAAAGTAGATAATAATAATATTATGCTTACCGCTGACTGGAAGTGCTGAGCATTGTCTTCAAGACGCTACGCTAGTCGCCACGCATCTTCTACGGTCTACGAAGTGCGCTACGTCGTAGACTCATCGTAGCGCGTAGACTGTTGCCGTAGCGCCGCGCCTGTACGAAACTTGATGTAAAGTACCCCGCAAACGATCACGTTTGTCAAACAGTTTGATAGTGTACAGCTTTGTTTGAAGCGTTTGTCAAACAAACTACGTGTTTGACCTGTTTGAAGAAAATTTGGATTTGCGCAGCGTTTTACAAACGTGTTTAAACGTGTTCCGCTGTATTTGTCAAACAAGATCTCATGATCTCAAACAACCGATTCTAGCTAATTGTTTGACAAACTTGTTTGATACACGTTTGTTCGTCTGCGCTGCTGTTTGATGAAAACGTTAATTACATCAAACATGTTTGTCAAACAAATTTGATTGTTTGCGGGGTACTTAAGTCCCAAATTTTGAAGAGCAAAATAGGTAAAAATCGGCCAAGTGCTAGTTGGACTCGCACACGAAGGGTTCCGTACCGCTATAGAGCAAAAATAGTCCAAAATAGTGTTTTTTGTATGGGAGACCCCCTTAAATTTTTATTTTATTTAAATGTTATTATTAATTATTAAAGAACTAGCGACCCGCCCCGGCGTCGCACGAGTATAAAATATATAGCCACTGAAAAAATTATAAAAATCGATAGCCTATGATCCTTCACGTGGTCTACTTCTTATCTGTGCCAAATAACATAAAAATTGCTTCAGTAGTTCGCGAGATAAGCCCTTTCAAATAATTTCCTCCGTTTTTTCCACATTCTCCAATTAGTCTCAGCGTGATAAAATATAGCCTATAGCCTTCTTCAATAAGTGGGCTATATAACACTGAAACAATTTTTCAAATCGGACCAGTAGCTCCTGAGATTAGCGCGTTCAAGTTAGCCCTTTCAAATAATTTTCCCCGTTTTTTCCACATGATCCTCTATTTCTTCGCTCCTATTAGTCTTAGCGTGATAAAATATAGCCTATAACCTTCCTCGATAAATGGGCTATCTAACACTGAAAGAATCATCAAAATCCGTAGTTTTAAAGATTAAAGGGAACAAAGGGACATGAGGGAAAAAAACGACTTTGTTTTATAATAAGTATAGACACATATAATTAAGGACTTTGCGAAAATTTCAAGTCCCTGCCTGTTGTCATTATTAATATCGAGCAAAAAAAAACACGTTTCTTGCATTGGAGCCCCCTTCAATATTAATTTTATTTTGATAACATTTTAAACTTTCGCGTTGCATTATAATTAAAACTCGAGAAAAAGTATGTACTCATAGTAGCACTACTGAATAAGTCGCGTTAAGTACCGAATAAAAAGTTTTAATTTTATTTTGTTTTAGTATTTGTTGTCATAACCGCAACAGATATACACAAGCTGTGAAAATTTCAGAAGTCTATCTATAGCGGTTCTTGAGATACATCCTGGAGACAGACGGACAGACGGACTGACATCGAAGTCTCAGTAATAGGGTCCCGTTTTTACCCTTTGGGTACCCTAAAAATAATTACATTAAATAATAACTAGCTATATGACCGAGCTTCGCTCGGTATTAAAAAAAATCAAAAACACACATAAAATGACATTTTATGAAAATGATTCCTAGCTAGATCGATTTATCGCCCCCGAAACCCCTTATATACTAAATTTCATGAAAATCGTTAGAGCCGATTCTGAGATTCCAATTATATATTTATATATATACAAGAATTGCTCGTTTAAAGATATAAGATTATTATTGTTTTATGCATCTAAATCATAATGTCATTATTAAGCACGAGGCAATAATTGCAGAACTGCAAATTGCAAAGGAATACTAAATTGTGCCAAATAAAATTGCAAAAAATAAATAAAAACAATGGCACACAATAAATCAATTAAGCAATAAAATCATTTAAGACTAATCCAAAGAGCCTGTGGCGGTACCCACAATTCGCCTAACAATCCTGCATCGCGCTATCGAAGTTTCGGAGAACGACAAGATATTATATACAACGTCTGAAATGACGTCAGTGGACTTCGGCCTGACCGAGCATGCTATCTCTCTCGGTCGGAAGATCTTCCTTTTCAGCCGCTACTAACAACGTTAAATTGGTGACCACCGACAAGAACATCCGCATCCTTCGTCATGGACATCAATCATCATCAACACTCCCCGCCCCTCCGCACCACGTCAGCAGACATCAAGCATAACCGGGTCGCCTCGACCATAAGCCGCGATGGCGTCCGCGCCGGTCGAACCCGTGTCTGGCTTGAACGGGGCAGCCATAGGCTACAACGACCGGTCAGCAAGCAGAGCACGGGATCCCTTTTCTGGTCATTGCACGCGCAGCTTCGGCCCACACCTGACAACACAAGCGCATCGAAGAATACCACAGGTCTTAGGGGGGGAGTGTGGTGTGCTAACAATCCCGCATCGCGCTATCGAAGTTTCGGAGAACGGGAAGATTGTATACAACGTCTAAAATGACGTCAGTGGGCTTCGGCCTGACCGAGCATACTATCGCTCTCGGTCGGAATATCTTCCTTTTCAGCCGCCACTAACAAAGTTAAAAGCCTTCTTGAAAGCAAACTAAAAAAATCCTTGCAGTAATGGACGACTACCTACAAGATTTTTTTAGTTTGTAAATAGCTTTAAAAAATATATAATAATATTATTGATGAGTTATCGAGGCATAATATGCGAAATTCGCTTACCTAGAAACCTTGTTATATAAAAAAAAAATAAGATCAAAATCAATCTGATATAATTATAGGGTGTACCGTGTAACCATAAAGTTAATATTATGTATACCTAGCGGAATAGAGCAACAATTTCGAGCTGTCAAACGAAACCGAAATTGATTTACACAAGCATCTTTCTGAGATTGAATTGTCAACGTGCCGATAAGTGCCGACTGGACGTCAAAAAAAGAGTTTTGCTGTCATGTATCACACGTCTCTTTTTACCACGCAGTGTTACTGATAGTGACATCTCGCTTGCTCAGGTCTTTGTTTCTCTATTCCGCTAGCTGTATATTAACTTTACGTGTAACATGAGTACTTTAGGAACTACTGGTCCGATTTGAAAAATTCTTCCAGTGTTAGTACATTTATCGAGGAAGGCTACAGCCTATTTTTCATCACACTAAGACTAATAGGAGCGAATAAATAGAGGAAAATGTGGAAAAAACGGGGGGAAGTTATTTGAAAGGGCCTATTTGAACGCGCTAATCTCAGTAACTACCAGTCCGATTTGAAAAATTATTTTAGTGTTAGATAGCCCATATATTGAGGAAGGCTATAGGCTATATTTTATCACGCTAAGACTAATAGGAGCGAAGAAATAGAGGAAAATGTGGAAAAAAACGGGAAAATTATTTGAAAGGGCTTATCTCACGGACTACTAGAGCAATTTTTAGCAAGAGCAAGAGATAAGAAGTAGACCACGTGAAAGATCATAGGTTATTTTTGTGGACTAATTTGTCTGTGAAATATCTAATTTACGCGGGCGAAGCCGCGCGGAACGTCTAGTAAATATATATACAAGAATTGCTCGTTTAAAGATATAAGAATAAATAGAAAAAAAAAATAGTTTTTTTTAAATAAAATAAAAAAATAAATACAAATTACGCATTTCTTGTCCAGATAAGTCTTGAAGTTTGACAAACCCCACGTGGTGCGGCGCGTGGAGTAACTTTTATCCACGTGGTGCACGGAGATAATTAATTGAAAAAACATTTTTGAAAGGTTTTGCATTAAATATCAATACTTAATGCAAAAACATTACCAAGTTATATTTTTTTTAAATACTCAATTGTACAATTTTAATCATATTTTTTTTTAACCTTTATTAAATTATTTCCTCACGTTTTACTGTATTTTTGTCAAACTAACTAACTGTGATAATTATTATATTATTAAGTAGGAGAATTAAAAAAAGATATGATATTATATTCATAGATAAAATCGGTCAATTGCGAGTTGAACTCGCGCACGAAGTGTTCTGCAGTATCGTTATAGAGCGAAAGTTGGCAAAAAATTGTGTTTTTGTATGGGATTGGGAGCCCCTCTTAAATATTTATTTTATTCAAATTTTACTACACTTAAATTATTAAAGTACAAATATAATTATTAAGAATTTTAAATAAAACAGCCAGTTATTGATTACGGGAAAAAATGCCAAAAAAAAACACTTTTATCGTATGGGAGCCCCCCTTAAATATTGATTATATTTTTACTTTTTAGTATTTGTTCTTATAGCGGCACAGTCTATGAAATTTCCGAAGTCTAGCTACAGCGGTTCTTCTCAGACAGACGGACAGACATCGAAGTCTCAGTAAAAGGGTCCCATTTTTACCCTTTGGGTACGGAACCCTAAAAAAGAAAGGGGGGGGGGTCGCGAAATATTTTTATACCAGGGGTCGCGTCATAAAAAGAGTTGAAAAACACTGATGTAAATAAAAGAAGCGCCATCTATAAACTAGTTATTGCACTAACAACTCTAGCAGGTAACCAGTGCATAAGGCGTAAAGCCACCGGCCGCGCCACGCGCTTTACAAAATACGTACTAGATGTCGCTGTACCTGATATTATTGCTTAAATTGCAGAACTTATCTAATATCTTATTCAATTTTCTATCAAAGTTAACTGTGTTAGGAAACCGTGCAGTGCACGCCGGTCTCGCCGGTGCACGGCGTGCACCACCTCTAGAATAGAAAGGTGTCCGCTTAAAAAGTGAAAGTCATCTAATAAAGGTGGCGCCACTGTACCAATAGCTTTTTAATGCTGTCGGCACTAAAAATCATATATTATATGTATTTAAAATATAGGAACTCATTTTACTTTCTTTGTATGAATATGATAGTCTTTTTGTAATGACTTAAGGCAGGGATCAATCTCAATAAAAACGATAACCTTGCACACAACCAAAGACAAGCGTATAACCATCACAATAAGATTCATTTTAGCTTAGCATAAAACTGTAGTTACTAGGGGCGGATCTTCTCTATTTTTCATGTTTTTTTTTTAATATCTTTGGAAATAAATAATATTAAGAAACCAAATTGTTCGGTTAAGGATATTTTAATATAGATTTACTAACAATTTATTCAAATAAAATGCATAATTATCCTAGTTAATACTTATATTTCAATGAATTAGATTTTTGTCGGTGGTGAGTTTGTAAATTAATTACAGCCAAAGTATTACATTTTATAAAAATGTTTATGGTTTAAAGTCTTTTAAATGTTGTGCTTTATATCTCATATTTTTTACATTTCGTTATTATATTGGCACTAGGTAAACCGGGAGTCATGGAATAACAAATTGGGGTTTATGCCCTCCTTAAAGCTATTTTTAAATTCACACTTTATTCTCACTCCAGATGAGAGCGGGAGAGGGAGAAAGAGACGCGACCAAATTGACTTTGGTTAGTTCTTAAATTATTATTTGTTTGCCAAACACCTCTGTCTTTAACAGATGACGCTTCTTACCTCCACGGTCCACCCTTCATGAATCTCAAAAGGACTCTTTATCTATCTTCATTACAAATTCCATTCTTCCCCTTACTTAATTCTAGAGAGCTAAATTGACAGGCAATAATGCTAATCAAGTTTAAAGAGCCGTTAGTTTATAAGTAACCCTAGCATAAGGTGTTAATCTTTTGAACTAATTAAATATTCAAGATCAGCTAATTCCTGTGCAAAACCGTAAACCACTAACTTTCTCCCCTAATTTATGGCTTAAATGTGTACACAGTACTTTAGTTAAATGTGTAAACTTAAAATTAGCACTTTTGCAAGAAGTCAGCATTATTAAAATTTAATGATGCAGTTTTGCCACCTCCTTGAATGTTTTGTAGTACACCTGACTATATTAATTTCAGATTGACTATATTTACCTCAAAAATCAGTTGGATTTCAAGTGAAAACTTTCTTCATGCAAGCAACAAAGAAAACAAACTGATTATAGAATATTTTTTAAGAAAATCCTCTGCCGCTAAACAAAGACTAAAATCAGCTATAGTACAGACAACTTAATCATAATCATAAAAAACTGCTAGTTAATAAAACAACCTTATCACATTGTTTTAGAGTAAAAAAATTGTAGAATTGAGATCCCTTACAATGAAATGGGTATTATTTTTAAATAATAATTGTTTCTACATAAATAAACTTACATTTATTTTGTACAACAATGTCTATTAACTAACCGTTTCTTGGTTTTGTAGCTCAACAATGCCACATAGCATTAGTTTTATATGAGCTTTAGTTTCTGCAGCCTTTTGTATGAGCTCCTCAGATTTGAGCTCAAAAGCCTTAATTCGGGCATCCAAATATCTATTCGCTTCGTCCAAATTGAATTCTAAGTAGTGATTCAAACCAATATTCATTAGCAACTTCTCAGTGTCAGAAACTTCCGCTTCCATGAAGAAATTACAACCTAAGTTGACTTGTGTCTTGAAGCCCGACGGATGGATTTTCTTGTCGGTAATTACTTTCAGGGAATGCTTCTGTTGTATTAGATCAGATACTTCCGCGTTAACGCCATCCAATTTCAATTGCAACACTCTCAAATCTTCCTTCAGAACATTGTTTATGTAGTGTTCATATTTCGCAATGGTTTTGATAATGTCCGGTCCTTTTGACATGATTTCATAAGCTTCACATACTTTGAAAAGAAAGAAAGGATTTCACCGTAAAATTTAACGGATTTATTTTTGAGATAAAAAATAAGCTCAAAGCTGTATTTCTATTTAGAGGTTATGTTTATTTGGAAAAGCCAAGGCATTTTCACTGTCAAGTGTCAAGTGTCAACTGTCATTGATTTTTTAAATCGTCTGTCAAACTGTCAATTACGGACATTGACTTTTTTCTCGCGGCAAAAGCTTGAGGATTTTGGCCAGCGACAAAAGATCCTTGGATAACAAAAGGAAATGTGATCGAAATAAAATAACTGAGATTGAAGGGCAACAAATTATTATTATCAGTGTAAAAAGTTGTGATAAATTTACAGTTTACCCATGACGATAGATTTACTGGGATTCTACGGCACCGGACCAGAGAACAATTTATGCTTTTTAGTTCTTAGGTTTATATCAAGATGGCGCCTGTTCAAAAGCTTTAAGGGCTGATAAGCGCCATCTTGTGATAAACCATGAAACTTATTATTATAAGAGCGCCTGAAAAATAACCATATTTGACGATAGATAGCGCGGTATTTGGAGTTTAGGTATGCAATATTATTACAATAAAAATATTATAATGCTACATGATATTATTATTATTATTGGTTTTTAAAACTTATTTGCATTATTTTGTGACAGTGCCTCTTCCGTAGACAGTCCTTATTCTTTGGCCTCTTCATACTGGCTGGCCCGAAGTCACGTAGCCAATGTCCGTTACCCCAATACGTTACCCCGAACCACTGACATAGTAATATGTACCTACTACGTACGTAGTACTTATGGTACTTAGTACTTACTACCTCAGTGCCCCGAACAGAATTCGTAGTCATATAATTCAACTTAGGAGTCATAAAGTAATCAGTTATCACAGAAGTAGATGCCTATATTATCGTCAACGCACCAAACGCACTTGAGACTCTTCCAGTCTTGCGGTCCATGTCTAAGAACCCTAAGAACTTAACACTTTTATCATGGAATTATCTAAAAATGTCTACTAAAACATGTGCTGTTTTTAACTGTGTAATGTGTTGCTCAAACAATTTTATATTTTTAATTTTATAGGCCGTCAAAAGTTACGTTTTTCGTGTGGTTTGTGAAATAAATTGCAATTTAACCTAGTTTAAGTCTGTCATGTTCCGATAGAGGACTTGTCCTTACCTATAGTTTTCGAGTAACTTTTCTGACACTTCGTTACTTCTAACTACTTCGGAATTTTTCGTCGGGCCTCAGGCCTCAGCGCCGACGAATCAATCGATTTACGAAATTCACCATGATGACAGTTATAAAATCAGCCTAAATGAATATTTTTATTCATTTAGGCTGATTTTATAACTGTCGCACTGACCGCTCGCTAACCAATTGCTGACCGTCGGCGCTGATACCGAAAGGCGAAATGTATCCAATTCAATGTATCCAAAAAATCCAATGTATTGGTATCCAATTGGCTAAGTGCGAGTCGGACTCGCGCACAAAGGGTTCTATACCGACAAAGAGTGAAATTAGATAAAAAATTAATTATAAACAAAAAACTTTTTGAAAAAAGCTTTTATTTTAAATATTATTATATTGAGGAACTTATTGCAGTGCATTAAAAATAACTATTCCCCTATCTTGGATGAGCCGCCATGTTGTATGGAGAATGAAATTACATTCGTTTTCGAGTTACTCTCAAAATGCCCTTTCATTTAATATCCATATTGTAGGACTGCATAGAAAATAATTATTATTTTGCCATCTTGGATGGTCGGCCATATTATTGGATTAAGAGTGACGTCACCAGGGCCCCCGCTACTATATGTGCAATGTGTGCCATGCACTAGGGGCACCAAATCACCATCTTTAGGGGCGTCAAAACCAAGAACCCAAAAAATTTGCCTAAAAGGGCGCCAACATCCTTTTTTTGCACACAGGAGGCGCGGCGCCAGTAGTCGTGCATTGTCATCCAAACTAAAGGTGTATGCAAAATTTCAGCTCAATCGGTTAAAAAAAAGAGGTTTACTTACTTCAAAATTGAGTTTCAAAATTCCACCGCAACATACATACTTTTAGCGGATGCCATATATGACATACATAACATCTACCTGCATACCAAACAGCCCGATCCGTCCAGTGGTTTGGGCTGTGCGTTGATCACCATGTCATGTGTATATATATATATATATATATATATATATATTATTAAAGTACAAATATAATTACATAAGGATTTTGTTAAAATTTGAAGTGCCTTTAGGCTTCTTACAGACGAACGGCACGTGTCGGCGGCAGTCGTTGACAGCTTATGACGCTTGCAGGGGACCACGACCACGACCTTTCCTAAAACTATCATGTTTCCAGAATACTTTGTCGTAAGATTACAATAACATTAACGTAAATATGCAAAACAATGTTAAATCCGCTGTGAAATATGAACTTTTTTAAGATCGCTAGCTTGACGTTAAAGTAATAAATTCTTATCTGTCAAACGGTGTCGCCTAGTAGAGTTGGTGGTAGGCCCCCAGTTGTGACGTACCGCCTAAAAGTAAGCGTCCACAGGTCGGTATCGTACGCAACGGACGTCTCGCATCAAACGAATACCTACATTTTTCACAGTACGTACGTACTGAATCAGGAGCGTACGGATTACCGATTGGCCTAGTAAATTAATGCTCAAAAGGGGGGTGTGGACTGTGGATGGAAAAGTTGAAAGCAGAAATTTTGACTTAGGAACTTTGTTTTGACTAATTTGAAGATAAACATACTGGCCAGTCGGTAAACCGTACGCTGCCGATACAGTGGACGTACTGTAAAAAAAATATCCATTAGATGCGAGACGTCCGTTGCGTACGATACCGACCTGTGGACGCTTACCTTCACGCGCTACGTCACAACTGCAAGCGTGATAAACTGTCGACGGCTGCCGTCAAATGCCGCCGACTGCCGCCGCCACGTGCCGCCGACTGCCGCCGACACGTGCCGTCGTCTGCCGTCGTCTGCCGTCGACTGTCGCCGACGCGTGCCGCCGACATGTACCGTTCGTCTGGCGCTCTAACTGTTACCATTATTGATTACGAGCAAAAAATGCCAAAAAAATCACGTTTGTATGGGAGCCCCGCTTCAATATTAACTTCATTTCATTTTTAGGGTTCCGTACCCAAAGGGTAAAAACGGGACCCTATTAAGTACTAAGACTTCGATGTCTGTCTGTCCGTCTGTCTGTCAGCAGGCTGTATCTCAAGAACCTCTATAGCTAGACTTCTGAAATTTTTACAGATTGTGTATTTCTGTTGCCGCTATAACAACAAAACAAAATAATTTCAATTTTTAAGGGTGGCCCCCTTAAATATTATTCATACAACAAACATGATTATTTTGGCCTTTTTTGCTCGATTTCAATAATGGTAACAAGTAGACACTTGAAACTTTCACAAAATCCTTGAGTGAATGTGTACTTTAATAATAAATAATAACTAGATGAACTTGACGCCCGCAACTCCGCTGCTGCAAAATTCGTTTATCGCGCGGGAACCGTACATTTTTCCGGAATAAAAAGTATCCTATGTCCTTCCTCGGGACTCAAAGTATCTCCATACCGAATTTCAGCAAAATCGGTTCAGCGGTTTGGGCGTGAAGAGGTAACAGACAGACAGACAGACAGACGGATAGACAGAGAGACACACACACATTCGTATTTATAATATTAGTATGGATGGATATTAAAATAAAATAAAGATTTGAGGGGGGCTCCCATACAAAAAAAAACAGAATTTTGGCCTATTTTTCCTCTATAAAGGGTATGGAACCCTTCGTGCGCGAGTCCGACTCGCACTTGGCCGATTATTAGTATTTGTTGTTATTAGCAGCAACAGACATACACAATCTGTGAAAATTTCAGAAGTCTAGCTATAGCGGTTCTTGAGATAGGTACAGCCTGATGACATACAGACGGACAGACGTACAGACATCGAAGTCTTAGTAATAGGGTCCCGTTTTTACCCTTTGGGTACGGAACCCTAAAAATGTCTCCTAAAATTTAATTCATCTCAGGTCATAAGCATCCACGGCCCGCGCACATTCGGAGCGACAAAACCAACCTTAGAAATTAGAATATTAGAGCCCAATTTCACCACCGACTGTCAAAGTTACCTAGGTACTGCTCGAATTATTATCACGTTACCTCTTTCGTTTTTCATATGACTGACAGAGAAGACATGACATTTTAACAAGCTGCTAAGACTAACAGACGTTGGTGAAATTGGGCCTAATTATAACCGATCATCATCATCGATGTCAGCGCTGATGGTAATTGAGCTATAGTCAAAATCATTAAAAAGGCAGGATTGGGAAATGGAGTTTATTGAAATAACACACACCAGAGTATCACAACAATTAGTGATGTATATTCGTTCGCTGGGCGGAGAATTTAACCTTAACTAGACACCGATGTTACATCATAAATAAAGACTGAGAAGATTACGCTACTTATGTTAACCTTACGCTTACTAGGATCCATTCACAATGTACAATTATAGCTACTTACTAATAATATTATCAACTGGGATGGATGATTATAATGTGATAGCCTATACAATTTAGGTTTACTCAAATACTTATAGTTAGGTATTTTAAAAGTTTTTAAAAATGTCCATGTTATACTTTGTAGGTAAGTGTACGCAGTATAACTTATAGGTCAGATAGTTTAATATTTTGTAAACACTACTAGAAGTCAAGGGAGTTAATTTTGATTTAGTTACATAAAATATAAATATTAAAAATGTATATATTCGTGCAGATTACGAAACTCTACTCAGATTCTTTAATAAGATGATTTGATTTTATGATGAAATCTTGAATCTAAGATAGTTATAATAATTTTTGACGGTATGGGATATCATATAGCCTATGGACGATAATTATATTACCTATGGGTAATATTGAAGTCTGACTTTTTATTCCAGAATAGTTAATTTTAATTGAAATTCGGTGAGTTTGATTATATTAGGCGTAATTAACATTTATTTTTTGGTAGGTTGAGCTAAAACTCTGTAACTAGGTACCTATACCTACTATCTTTTAGGCGTTCCTTAAAAATGTACCATACAGACAGACAACAGGAATTTTATAACAGATCCACACTTGAAAATTATATCACTGAGCCATAAAATTAAAGTTTAAATTCCAAGCTTACGTTTATTACAAGAATATTATACGTTAAATAAACATACTGCCATACAATGTATGAAATATCGCTATAAGTAACTTATACTATATTATACAAACTATATACATTATACAATAACTGCTAAAAGTACTCAGGTTTTTGTAGTTGATGACTTGTTAAATATAGAGGTAAAACTATAGCTGATATTATATTTTGGTCGCTGTTATGCGTTTTACACTAAAGTCTTGTTCTAAATAATCTAAACAACATGACTGCATTCATAACTCAATTTAAAAAAATACCTAAACTTTTTGTGGTATGATACACAAATGCTTAACACTTAACAGCGTCCATTTAAGGTGACGCCGTGTTAAAGTAAAAAATCGTTTTGGATATGTTTTAGATCGCTTGTTTTATATTCTCATGGATATCATTCATGTCGCGTAATTTAAAAATCATAAATATTTTTCATATAAGCTATGTTTAAATTATAATGTATCATTGAACTAATCTATGTACAAATTTTGGAAGCTTAAATCACTCTCCTCTGTTGGTAAAATTAGAATCGCTGTTTTTATAGAGGTCTTTTTGATTAACTATTCTGTGTTATAAAAGTTAATAGTTGTTTGTTAGTTAATCGTGTTATGCTAACGGTAATTCAAAGATAAAGACATGATGAATACTGACAATGAACTTTAATTTCTTAAATTTAGTCATTGTTGAGAAAAATCGATTTCGCTGCAGCCAAATTTTATCAAGGCGTCACCTTAAGAATACAGATTTTTTATGAGCAGGTCAACATACAAGTTATTTTGTTAAACACATTGTTGAACCCTTTATTACTTGGTGCTTAAACTTTTAGCTTAGTTAGGTTTTAAAATTTTGTAGTCAAAATTATATATACTTGTTTTCAGGTATGTTTTCAGGTATCACGTAGAGCCAGAAGAGGGCTACTTAATTACAATAATTTTTAATTGTTTTACATCATTATCTAAAATAGTTATAAAATGTCAAAAATGTAGGTAAGTACTATTTTAAGCATTTAATGAATTTTGATTAGAATGGTAAAATTAGGCTCACATGATAATATTAACATTATCATTTATCTTATTGAGAAATTATGTATCTAAACGTAATTATGCTTAATAAGGATTTTCGTTTGGATGATATATTGCTGTTATATTAAAGATATTTTTTTAATTTAATTTCTACCTCGTGATCAGTCGACTATCACTCATAATATCATCATATTATTATGTCATCGACGGATAGGTTCAATTTTGGAAAACGGGATTAAAGGATGGAAATTGTTATCACTACACTACTTATGATATATTTTTAGGTACCTACTCTTCTTTGAAATATTTAAAATACATATTTAAAATTTTAAAGGGTCATGTAATATCTAAATATTAGGACTACTTTATTTAAAAATAAGTATAAGATACTAGAGCTAGTCCAATGATTATGATAATATAACTCTTTCTTTCTTTTTATATTTCGAATAAAATTATTAGTTATTATTTGGACTGACGTCGTAACATTGAAGACAAACTTCGAAATAATATCTCTTTCCTAGGAGGGAAAAATATTTCCGATAAATATAATTTTTGGACTGAAAAACCTCTTAAAGAGATGAACAATAATTATCAAGACAAAGTAACAAGTGAAATTCGCAACTCTTATTAGTACCTATTTACTTTATGCATTATAATAATATTAAAGAAATCGATGAAGAATATATAAGCCGTCGGGACTCAAAAGTCGGGACGGAAGTTTCGTGGTTTTGGGCGGCCTCGCTCCGCCCTACGGTTGCGTTAGTCTACCACCCTCTTTGCAATCAATATTTAATACAGTAGCGTACTATATGTATTGAATACTACATTAGTAAACACAACATTACAGAGGGTAACTCTTGATTCAAACTCAATATTTTGCAATATTTTAGCACCTACCCATAGGCACAAGCATTTTTTTTGTTTGTTTTAGATACAACCCAGTTCCGTTATCTTTTAACTTGGTTGAATCGTGTGCCTATTTCTTTTTGACATGTATCTACTTTCGTTCTACGTTTTTCTGAATGAACTCTTTATATTTTACCTCTAGATCTTCCTAGATAATGAGGACCTGACAGTAACAGTAGATATTTTAAATTGTATTGCACGGACGTTACACAAGAATACGAGATAAAATAATAATGATAATTAAAACAAACCCAGTTTTTAATATAAAGGAAAACACGATGTGTGTATAAAAAAAAACAACAAATTCTTAATAAGTACCTACTTAATAACCTAAACTTTTACAAAGACTCGTTCGATAAAAACTATTTTTACACAACAACAAGAAAATAAGAAAACATATTGTATCCTTATCCACATACACAGCCTGGGAAATAACAACAAAACATTTCGTTTGTAAATATCGTGTTGTAAGTATACCTTCTTAATTCTGTTTCACCATAGCCATATAGGTCTAGATCTGTCTAGAAATTGACTCATTTACCAAACATTGAGCACGACCACAAATCCGAAAGCGGATTTAACTGACTGTGGTAACTCAAATAATAAAATATGTACAAAACCTTTACCACTGATGACTTATTAACTATTTTAGTGAGGGTGAAACCACACGAGAGTTTTTTGAGTAACGAGTCGCACAATTTAGACCGCGTAAATCATTTTCATACTAATCACAACTTACAAAATTACGCTCGTGTGAATAAAGTAAGAATTTCCTAACGAATGCAGCAGAACTTCTGCCAACCGAAATTCTGCGACTCACGACTCACAAAACGATCGTATAGCATATAGTTTTAATCCAAATGGCTGACAGATCCCGTCCTTCGCTGGCTTCTCAATGGTCTTACTTATGTAACGATAACGTAAGTTATATACATGTATACAGATCTAACAGCTACGGTCCGCCCCACCCCGGCGCTAGGGGTCAGCCTCCCCCGAAGTCGACGGGGCATCGGTGGGGTCGTGCGCCACCTGGAAACGATAATGTACACATTAGTATTTTAGGTACAACAGTCAATCTCTTTCTCTCTTTCAGAAGATAGTTCTGAGAGAGAGAAAAAATTAGACTGAAAAGATCAACATTTTTACAAAATAAATGTTTTTGTGTCAATTTCACTATCTCTTTTGCTCTATATCGTATCAATGGAGTAAAAGCTTTACATTTTGATAAACTATTTAGACTAACTGAGCATTGGTGAGACTAGGATAAAGACCTCAAGTATAAGGGCCTAGCACAATACAGGCTATACTGTACAAGGTGCTTCACTAGGAGAACATCACAGTACGGCTTTCACAATTTGTAGTCTTGTGATACTTAAAAATATTTACGTTAAAAAATATGTCTAACGAAGAAATTAGTAAGACCAGAAATTAATTTTGCCAACTCGTGTATCAATCAAACAGCGTATTTTGACTACTTGGTCATGCGAGAGTGAGAACCGGTCGTGTAAAATTTGACATTGACAAAGTATGAATCTGTGTCTCGGACTGTGTGTTTAAAATTTCTCTGATCGGAAATATCCGATATGCGACGTCCAGCATGATCTTGCATGGCCCTACGTAGGGCTGTCAGGCGGGTAAAGTCGGAAATTGTCAGACTTTTTTTCGTGTCCAGCCAAAATTTAAGGGAGTCCGGCTTTTGTAGAGCTTGCTAGAGGCTTTTGTAGACATTGATATAGAATTATTGTGCTTCATTTTTTTATATAAAACTAGCGACCCGCCCCGGCGTCGCACGGGTATAAAATATATTGCCACTGAAAAAATGGTTAAAATGGAATTCACGTGGTCTACTTCTTATCTGTGCCAAATAACATAAAAATTGCTCCAGTAGTTCGCGAGATAAGCCCATTCAAATAATTTCCCCATTTTTTTTTCACATTCTCCTATTAGTCTTAGCGTGATAAAATATTGCCTATAGACTTCCTCAATAAATGGGCTATGTAACACTGAAAGAATTTTTCAAATCGGACCAGTAGTTCCTGAGATTAGCGCGTTCAAGTTAGCCCTTTCAAATAATTTTCCCCGTTTTTTCCCCATTTTCCTCTATTTCTTCGCTCCTATTAGTCTTAGCGTGATAAAATATATCCTATAACCTTCCTCGATAAATGGGCTATCTAACACTGAAAGAATCATCAAAATCCGTTGCGTAATTTTAAAGATTAAAGGGAACAAAGGGACATGAGGGAAAAAAAGCGACTTTGTTTTATAATAAGTATAGATAAGTGGGCAAACGAGCAACGGGTCACCTGATGGAAACTACATCTCGCTCACTCTCGCAACATCGGAAGAGCTGCGGGTACGTTGCCGACCTTTTAAGAGGAAATACGCTCTCCTCTTAAAGGTTTGCCAGGTCGTATTGGCACGTTACATTCGTTGATACCTACGAAAAATGTACTAATGATAAAGCTTTCACATCTTGTTATAGGTAGAAAATTTGTACGCTATGTCGATCCTTTCAATTTACTGAGAGTTGACATGTAAAAACCTCATCAGGAAGGTGCCCGGCCTTTTTACACTAATGCGAAGCCGGCTGGTTTGTTCGGTTTTGAATCTAGATTCTGGCGAAATGGCAACCCTAGTTCCAAGTATTTTTTATTAAACTTAAAAAATATGTTATGAAGTCGATAAGTGCGTTTACTTTAGATAATAATTTGCAAATGCACTTATCGTTGTGCAAATGCAAAAATGGAAAAATCCCTCCAATTTTGGTGCTAAGCTTTGTTTGATTTCCTCTGGCCTTGTTGATAAAGAAGCTTTTATAACGATTTGCAACTTACAAGACATAAATATCTGGTTTTATTGACAAGTTGTGACTATCATGCATCATGCTTGTAACTTGCTAGTACATCTACTTACAGGCTGAAAGCAAATACCTGATAATATAATGTTGAATTATTATTTATACCGTCTAACTTATATAATTAATATTTTTGCTGTGTACACAGACTTTATACTTGTTTGTTTTTGTAAGGTAAGTCACTTTTGTCAAGTAAGGACAGCGACAAAAAACTGTTAAAGTAAAACGTCTGTATATTATAATATCATAATATGGTGTGGATCTATATAATATGGGGATTCTATATAGGGAGCACAGATCACTAAATAGTTACTATGCAACTAAGAGTGATATGAGACCGCTGAAATGGACGTCATTTGTGCTACATCATTAGAACTTTTATAAGGGAAGCCACAACCTTAAATTAAGACTGCGTACGGCTAGAATCAGTAGATAAGAAGCGCCATCATAAACATAAAAGTAAAGTAGCATTTTGGCTACAGTTAGTTCCGCTTGCTCTGAGCCAAGTACTACAAAATTTAAATTCATCAATATTAACAAACCGATTTTTCACCCCGATTTTACACCCCGATTTTTCATCCCCATTCACGATAAGCTACTAAGCTATATGAGTGTGACAGCTCTTTACTGTTCAAGTCTAGTAAAAAGCTGTCAGAGCTGATCCAGTGCATCTCCATCTGTGCAGCTCACAGTATACTGCTTATACAGTAGTGGCAAGTGAGTGCAAAACACTTTTTATGCGGAATTTAGTTGCGTCAATCGAGCATAGTATAGTCAGCATTTCTTAAATTGGTCACTTGCTTTAAGTTTGTAAATATATATTTTTTTTACTTTAGCAACAAATATATTTGACATTGTAACAATAAAATAATTGCAAAAATATATGTAATTAAATGTGTTAGTAAAGAAAAATCAATTGCTATCTAGCATTAGCTAATGCTAAGATACTGCAATGAAATTGCTTTAAAGTGCAATTTGAACATATAATTTTTAACACGGTCACCTTGAATACTCAGATAGTTCAGTTTGATTTGTTTGCACGGAGTCGATATGAAAAATATATTTCTAACATAAAAAATATCAAAATGTATAATATTAACAAAATAATAAATATTGTGGCCCATATTAAAGCTTTCAGCACAGCCAAAAACAGCGATAAAATTTTGTAATTAAAAATATTCTGGACCTATAAGTTTACTGAATTCATTGAAGTGATTGAGATAAAATTCATGAGTTAAATAAGAACATAAGTAAGGGTGAGCGCTCACTTGAGTTACGACAATTTAAAATTTATTGACAATTGTAATTGACAATTATAAAGAAAAATGTTCAGACATATGGTATTTAGCAATTGTAAATAAGTATTTACAATTGCTAAATACCGTATGTCTGAACATTTTTTTTTTCTTTAATTCAAATTCTTTATTAAAGCATACAATAATAGTTATAAAAGCTAGACAGCGTACATCACGTCGTCTAATCCCATGTGAAGTAAAATCTTGTGTTATGCTGAATGGAACTATGGAACTATGTTCTCCTGAAACGATGTCATAATAGATTAGAGACCTACGAATAAAAAAAACTAAGGAAGAGTAAATCCGTCAAAAAACATGCTCCAAAATACTTGTCAAAAAAGTGTAGAGATCAACTACGATAACTTGGCGCGCCCCTCCAAATGACTGTTTCAATGTGTGTAGTCACATCCTTATGAAAGAATTTGTATGTAGTAAGTATTCAACCAATCTCTGTACACGTAATGTTTCACTTAATGTCACTTATTGTTGGTCAACTAACTAGCCGACCGCGCAAAACAACGCACTTCAAAAGTTTTGACAACGCACTTCAAACGTTTTGAATTTGGGAGGGGCATCTCTACCTTAGGTTCACTTTTCATACATTTGCAATATTTAGGTGACCTTAAGCGATATAAAGGCTGACGTTACATGACAGTTCGAATGGAACCAAATTTAAAACTGTATTAGTATGGGAGTTACGTTTCCTTAGGTTTTATTATTCATAGTTATATACCAATTATTCAGTATCAAAGAGCTATAAAACAGTAGCCCACGAGCCATTGCACGACATCAGCGGCGTAGGGCCGACTGGAAGAAAAAATAAAAACCAATAAGACAATATTACTCGTGCGAGCTGCAACATTGTTGCAAACCAGTCTTCGGCGTGGGCCGGACTCCGAGTTAATATAATGCTAATTTTATGAACGGTGTCTCTGTTGTCAATATCTATCGACAATACACATTAAAGTAACTTTATACGTTGCTTATTGTTGCATTTCAAAATACACAAAAACTTTTTTTTCATGAAACTTATTCAGATTTTAGATATTATATCTTATATATAAAATTCTTATGTCACAATGTTAGTCCACGAACTCCTCCGAAACGGCTTTACTGATTTTTACCAAATTTTATATGCATATTCAGTAGGTCTGAGAATCGGCTACTGGGTACTTTATATATTGATAAGTGCATTTGTTGAATTAATAATAGTAAATTATTACAACCTGAGACTGACGGCGACCATTGTTTGTGCGACGAGATAGCGATCGACGTTGCCATGGCGACATACTTTTTTAGTCACTTCAATAAAATAATATGGGCGAAATACTTTATATTATGGCAAAGCAACGTTTGCCGGAACAGCTAGTATAATATAACAATCTAAATCTAAATCAATCGCAATTTGCAATAGATATACTAGCATTAAGGTTAGATTAGGTTAGGTAATTTTCAAAATTTTAGGTGCCTTTAGATTTTTACGTTTTTTAAGGGGTCCTAAAAATGTAGAGTTACAAAATCTATGTATTAATTTAATCATGTGAACACTGAACTAAATATACCCATATTTAGGCAAACACTCGTAAAATAATATTTACGCAACTTTATAATAAAATATTGTAAATTACAATTTATACCTAGCTACATTGCATTACAATTTCAAATACGTAATTTGTAAGATTATAATAGTAAATCAAGTTTAAAATGTATCTGGTGCCTACATATTTGAGTATTCATAGCTTCAGTTTGTAGATCAGCAATTATAAAATATGAAACGCTAGCGGTTAGATAGGTGAAATGTAAGCAAATAAAGTGTTCTATTTACTGAGCGAAATATTAAAACTGGTATTTTATACTCGATTTGTAAATTATAATAAATCCTTTATTTTAATGCTCCATCGATTATTATGATAATATTATGTAAACTGGTTTACTTGGAAAATAAGGTAATGTTATTGCTAAAGTTTATTACAAACAGCAAAATTAACCATTGTTTTTTAAGCTATTGCTTACAAACAAAATGCGGAACGTTTTCGCTGCTGTTTAAGTAAAGGACATTTTTAAGATTTTACCCAAATGACTTACTGAAGCAGAAAACCAAATGGCGAATTTCACACCCCCCACTCCGGCCGGTCGGTGCGGCGTTGCCGTCCATCTTCTAACGTCGTTTCAGCAGACTTAGGCACGGTGTTTGTGTGCGTGCAACTAGACGTATGCGAATTATAATTGCATAAGATAAAAATGCTATGCTATAGCTTTACCGCAGCAATTTCCGAGCGCCACACGTATAATTGTTACTTGTTACGTATTTACTTATTTTACTTATAATATTATAAAGCGGAAGAGTTTGTTTGTTTGTTTGAACGCGCTAATCTCAGAAACTACTAGTTCGATTTGAAAAAATCTTTCAGTGTTAGATAGCCCATTTATCGAGGAAGGAAAATAGGGGAAAGTGTGGAAAAAACGGGGGGAAATTATTTTAAAGAGCTAATTTGAACGCGCTAATCTTAGGAACTACTGGTTCGATTTGAAAAATTATTTCAGTGTTAGATAGCCCATTTATCGAGGAAGGCTATAGTCTATATTTTATTACGCTAAGACAAATAGAAGCAAAGAAATAGAGGAAAATGTGAAGAAAACAGGAAATTATTTAAAATTCCTTATTACCTTATAAGAAAGTACTGGAGCAATTTTTATGTTATTTGGCACACGTGAAGAATAGACCACGTGAAATGACATAGATTTCTTTTTTTTTGCGGAAAAATTTACGGTTTCCGTGATGTTCCTAAATTACGCGGGCGAAGCCGCTCGGAACATCTAGTTTATTATATTTTTAACAATATCAACTCGTCCGAGTTTGGCCCTGGCTAAAAGCATTTGAGTTCCCTTAATTTCGGCTAACTTGCACCGCGGGTTGGCGAGGCATTGAGCAGGACATCTGATCCTCTCGAGATGTTTTTTCTGCTCTACTAATCTAAATATTAACGCCCAAATTTTATCTCATTCGATAATGAAATACAATTTGTTCGGCCGATTAAAACGTAATAACGGACGCGGTGCAACTGGTCAATGACTTCGCATCCTTATCCTTTATACTCATTATTTATGTTCAAGCACCTGTAGTGTCTAGTGAACGATTTCGTATATAATTGCATTTTTTTGCTACTACTACTACGAACTACAACTCTAACAGTACCTATCCAACTAATGTACTTGTATTTCAAGTACATTAGTTGCATAGGTACTGTTAGAATGATTTTAAATACTTTATATTATATAGTGCATTACGCATTGTATTTTTCTATTTGTAGGACAATTTTACTCTTAAATTATATAACTATTAACCTATACAAAAAATCTGCTGGCTAGGGTTCCGTTTTAGGGTACCGTTATTATAGTCAACCAAGTTTTGTTGATTACATATGAAAGTGGCGTTTTGTATTAAAAGAATATAAAGTCGATTTTTTATTTGTACCATTGTTATCGATACATTTTTGCCATCTCAAGGGTAGTTCGTTGATCCCTTTACTAAAAAAACGGAGGGACGAGAGTCAATAAATTCTTTGAATGAGGTTTGGACTGCCACAACAGAGTTGATTCTTTTCCTTGAAGGAAGTTATACAAATTCCGAAAAAAATAGTAATCCGTTGGAGCAAGGTCTGGGGAGTAGTACGGTGGATGTCGCAGACAATCCAATCCAAACAGCTCCTCCGGTTTTGCGGCCGTCTTTTGTGCAGTGTGTGGTCTAGCGTTGTCCTGGAGCAGCAGTGGTCTAGAGCGATTGACCAGCCTTGGTTGTTTAGCAGCTAGTTCTTCCATCATGGTTTGCAGTTGCTGACAATAGATATCTGCCGTAGCAGTTTGGCTAGATTAAGAAAGCTATAGTGAACGACACCGGCACTAGTCCACCAACAACTCACAAGTAACTTTTTCTGAGTCAATTTTCGCTTAGGGCAGGACTTGGCTGATTCTCCAGGGGACAGCCATTGCGACGAACGCTTCCGATTATCGTAAAGGATCCATTTTTCATCACAAGTACCTAATGATCCGATTTAAAATCCCTTCATTATTGTGTCGGTTGAGCAATGTAACGCAGCAGCAGACGCGTGTTTTCTGGTTTGTCTCACTCAATTCATGAGGTACCCACCTTTCAAGTTTTTTATTTTCCCAATTTGCTTCAAGTGGATTAAAGCAGTTTTATCACTTACACCGAAGCCTGCTGCTAACTCTGAAGTGGTTTGCGATGGATCCACTTCCACAATGGCCTTTAATTCTTCATTATTCACTTTGGTCTCGGGTCGTCCACGGGGCTTGTTCTGAAGGTCGAAATTTCCAGAACAAAAACGTTGACACTAATAAAACACACTTTTCTTGCACTTTTTCCACTATAATATTAAGATATTATTATAACTTAACAATTTACACGTTATTTATTTGTTAAAAGTTATAATAATATCTTAATATAGTGGAAAAAGTGCAAGAAAAGTGTGTTTTATTAGTGTCTAACATGAATTTCCACCAAGAACCGACAGTACAATCAATTACATACGAAAATTTAGTTATTGTAAAAATGTAAATGTTAAAATTGTGTTAGTTATTACAGTTTATTACATAATCTTTATATTTAATCTTTATATATACCTATTTATGATATATTTTTTTCTATGAGTATTATGTAGTGGTGTCAAAAAAATTTGTGAAATTGTTGTTAGTTTTTAATATTGTGTATTGTCTTTGCGCATGAATAAACTATTATTATTATTATTATTATTATTATTAAAACGTTGAAACCAAAACCGTACCGTGTATTCTTTTGCGGCACCAGCGCCATACATATTGTTAATTCTTCGAGCTGTTTCTGCAGCACTCGTGCCACGGTACAACTCATATTCGTAAATAAAGCGATATTTCAATTTTTCCATTGTGCGATATGAACGACTCCAAAGAAAAAATAATCAAGAAAAAAAACAAATGAATGACTGTTTTGGAAACTGAAATGTACGAAATAAATGAACATAATATGGAATTCTTAACCAAAGAGGAGATATTTGAGATCAAAGTGGCCTGTACAACAAAACGCCAATTTCATAATATGTAAGGTTAGGACCTGTTAGTTAAGGGAATAATATTAAAGGTTAATCATTTTAAGCAAATTCCCATATTTTTATAGTTTCAATGACCGAATTGTCATTAGGAAAACAACAGCTGGTGTATTTATCTACATTTCCGAGTTGTTCATCTGGGAAAACCTTTGTGCCAATGATATAAAGTTCACTATCATAGGCTTTCGTAGGAAATAAGTATAACTGTACTGCAACAGTGTTGCAACTTGCAACGCCGACGCACAGGTGTATAAAACGGTTCAATTAAATATAGCCGCCTGCTAAAGAATCGAGTTTGCAATCAATTACAAAGGTTAACTAAAGAATACTTATAGTTTGTCACTGTAATTGTCTTCAAATTCAGAATGTATTGTGTCTATCCATACTTCCATACTAATATTATATATGCGAAAGTATGTCTGTCCGTCTGTTTGTCTGTCCATCTGTTATAGACTATTATAAATAACTAGATAACGCCATCTAGTTATTTAATATTTTTATGCACTTTTGTTATTATATTGAGTACCTAAAAGATCGTTTTCTAGTCCTAAATCAGACTTTGACCCTAATAAATAAAGAAATAATTCAAGACATGAGTGGAAGAATAAGGTAATTAACTTGAAAAAACTTCCCGTTTTTTTACTTAAATGGAGGGCCGGAAAAATTATTTAAAATAGAAAAACTATGGATTATATGTGTAGCCAGATAAATTAGCTAGGTTATGAAGTAGATAAGTTACAAGTTTTATTAAAATAATTAGGGAAAAAATTAGTTGTTGTCCATATGTTAGGTTAGGTTACTTGTTCGATTCTACCACTCACGTCTTCATTTATTATTTTGAGTTAATTCTTATAAAAGTTTGTACAGTTTATCTTAAGAAGTATTACATTCCCTCAATATATTCCACTCTTTTTACTCTTTTTTATTATCTATATAAATGACTTTCCCCTACATATTAAAATTCCTATGACAATTTTTGCCGATGACTGTAACTTATTATTTTTTGACGACGGAATGACTGATATTGAGATGAAAATTTTTAATACTTTAATTATTATACTTAATTGAATGGCTAAGAGAAAATTAAATAAATTTGAATTTTGACAAAACGAAAATAATGACATTTGTTAACAAAAATAAGAAGCGACCTACGTTAAATATTAAATACAATAATCAAGTGATAGAACAAATCACAGAAATTCTTGGGGCTTTTGGTTGACAATGACTTAAGTTGGAATTCCTACATTGAAATATTACGTACTAAATTACAAAAGTTCTCATATGCACTATATATTCTATCAAAAGTAGTCGGTATTGATGCCTTGCTTATAACGTTCAACGCTTACGTAGCATCCATTTTAAGATATGGTATTGTTGAACATGAACATGTCTTTAGAGCTCAGAAAAGATGCTCTATGTGCGGTCTCAAACAAACAGAAAGTTGTCAACCCTATTTTAAAAAGTTTAAGATCCTAACGTTACCCTGTTTATATATTTACGAATCAATTCTATTTAAAAAAAATATAACATACAAATGTACGAAAACTTTAAAAGCATGCGACATAAAAATAAACTTAAAATACCTATATCAAAGACTTGTAAGCTTAGTAAAAGTGCATACATAATGATGCCAAAACTCTATAACAAACTACCCACTGACATAAAGCAAATTGAAAATTATTATAGTTTTAAAAATAAATTATTTAAATTTCTCATAGATAAAAATTTCTACTCTGTTGCAGAATATCTAAACGATAAATAATATAATTCAATTAATTAAATAAATATATTAATATATAGCATAATGTAATGTGTGATTTTGACATGATTTTAATATGTGACTTATATTGTGATGTGATAAGATAAGACCTAATTTTATAAGCCTATTTAGATTTACATAACATGCATGTAATATTTAATATGACTTCCATAAAAAACATTTGCATGCCATAAACAGGCAAAACATGTAGGGTATCAATGTTTGTAACATCTAATTTCACCATGTTTTGTGCAAATAAAGAATTTTGAATTTGAATTTGAATATTGTAATTTAATTAAGAAACTTTCTAACATTAACGTCAATTTAATGTTATGTCGATAGTTATTTAAACTTGAAGGGGTATAAAGTATTTTGAGTGAAGGTTTACACTCGGAATAACCAATAATAACTTGCGGTGGCTGTAAAGAACCGACAGTTAAAACTTTCGCACTCAAAGTCACTGTACAAAGGAACGCATAAAATATAATGATTTTCTTTTTGCCGCGCGAAGATACCGAAGCGTTATGTGTGTTTTATTGATTTATGCGAAGATTTTAGTGCGTCTGTAATGCGAGTGATGTCCATTTTATGTTTCCCATTGTCGCATTTTAATTCCTATTCGATTGTTGAGAAACGTGTATGAGTGGAATCCGTCTCTGTTTTTTTAAAAGGGTCAGATCAAACCCTGTCAAAATTATTCGTGACATATTCTATTCTAAGTATATTATTATTTTTAACAAAAAATTAAAACCGACTTCCAAGGTAAAAACAATAAGTATTAATATGAACTAAAAAGTAGTAAATAATTCTTACTCTTTAATAGTGCCTCTTTCAGAATTCGTCTAAATCTCAACTACTTCTGTACATACTATAGCTTCATTATTTTGAAGTCGTTACCAGCTAATTTAATCGTGAGTTAATCAGTCAATGTCAGAATATAATATTAAACTTTTGGGACTGGTACCGACTTCAAAGTAATGAAGCTATAGTATGTACAGAAGTAGTTGAGATTTAGACGAATTCTGAAAGAGGCACTATTAAAGAGTAAGAATTATTTACTACTTTTTAGTTCATATTAATACTTATTATTTTTACCTTGGAAGTCGGTTTTAATTTTTTGTTAAAAAAAATAATTTCACTCTTTTTAGTTATTTATCGGTAAACATAAGCTATCAGTTGTAGATATAATATAGGATTTAGGTATGAAACTATCACAACTACTATACTCAGGCAGTTTTCAAAAAAGTTTTATGCTATGTCTCAAAAGCCATGAGCCATACCCTACTATAAATATACATATACAGACCTGTCATGAAATGGCTACTATAACACGTCGTTATTTATTACCTATTTACTATAATATTATTACTGAATTATCATGAATAGAATTTGCATAATAAAATACTTTCAGTTCTTAAAACAACGATGAAACCCCCAAACTTTCATATGAAAACTTATTATCTGAGTTCACTACCACTTTAGAATTTCTTAAAGAACTCCAAGCATATATCCCTGTGCTAAGTACTCACATACAGTTTTACTCGATAGTTTTACTCGACGTCGAGCAAAAACCACTGTGTGGACCGCTAAACTCACAGCTCGAAGGCTCGCATCGAGCCAGTTTGAAGGCTCGAATCGAGCCAGCTTGACAAATTTTTTGACACTAGTTTTTATTATTAGTAGAGGCTAATTTCCTTCGAACTGGAGTAAAACTATCGAGCAATGCTGAATGTGTGGACGAAAGCCCGAGCCGTGGTTTTTACTCTACATGATTGCTCGACCCAGCAAAACCGTATGTGAGTACTTACACGAGTTCATCAAGCAATGCTGAAATGTTCAAATGCCTATCTCTGAAGGCTCTAGAGTTCTGGTTCAGTGACTTTCGTTGTATGGATCTAAACACACTAGTTTAAATTGCATACAAAATACGGGCCGAACGGGAGGGGTAACACACTATTATGTCATATTTTGTATGCGTTTGACATTTGCGGCGGAAACTACGCCGGCGTAATTCAGCCTAGTAAACTTCCGCGTAAACTCATCAGCTCAACATAATAAAATATTATGTTTTAACTACTTTAAACTACAATAATATAACTATATATTTTGTCCCAATCAAGGAGATTCCTAGATCAAATTACCAACTTGGTAACCACAACAACAAGTTTAAATCATTTACTTTGTAACAACATTGATACAATTTTCAAAATCACTCGACAAACTCGAGTCTCGATCGAAAATACTATGAAAAATACCAATAATAGGGTCGTAACTCATAACGATGCACCGTGTGATGGTACTGATAATTATGATGATGATGATGATTTTTTTCTTTTGTTGCATAGGCAACAAAAGAAAAAAATTGAAAATCGCTTCACAAACGGCGGAGTAATCGTTGAACATACACAAATAAAAATAAAAAATAAAAAAATATATCCACAGCTGAACATATAACCTCCTCCTTTTTTGGAAGTCGGTTAATAAAAGAAAAGTCGTGCTAGTTACACTATTTATAACTCAAGAACGGCTTTACCGATATGGCTGAAAATTGGTGAGGAGGTATCTTAGAGCCAGGAGAAACACATAGGATACATTTTGTCCCGGAAAAATGTACGGTTACTGCACAAGATACTTTTATGATTTGCGCGTAAACTATTCAATCAATTTTGATGAACTTTGGTATGGAGATACTTTTGAGTCTCGGGAAAGGACAAGGGATACTTTTGGTCCCGGAAAATGTACGGCTCCCGCACAATAAACTTTTATGATTTTTCGCCTAAACTATTTAGTCTGTGGCGGTACCCACAATTCGCCTAACATTCCTGCATCGCGCTATCGAAGTTTTCTTAGCGCGTCGGTATATTATATACGACAGCTGAAATGTATCACGTGGGCTTCGGCCTCACCGGGCATACCACCTCGCTCGTTCGGAAGATCTTCCTTTGGCCTCTGTGTTTGGCCTCCACGCATATTTACCACAAGTCTATTTTGATGAAATTTGGTATGGAGATACTTTGAGTCTCGGGAAAGGACAAGGATACTTTTTGTCCCGGAAAATGTACGGTTCTTGCACAATAAACTTTTATGATTTTGCGCCTAAACTATTCAGTCTATTTTTATGAAATTTGGCATGGAGATACTTTGAGTCTCGGGAAAGAAATAGGGATACTTTTGTCCCGGAAAATGTACGGTTCCTGCACATTAAACTTTTATGACTTTCGCTTAAACTATTTTATCTATTTTGATGAAATTTGGCATGGAGATACTAATTTTAATCTATTGTTTTCTTAATTAAACCAATTCGAATTAAATAATCATCGTTAAGACAGGACAACATCTGTCGGGTCAGCAAGTTTTTAATAAAATTGCCTTGCTAGTTGCTATTTTGCATGTGTAACGTCTTGTTCATCTTCTATCATCTGAATAGAATGTAGATTAAATTATTTAATACGACTATAATATTATGAATGATTTTCAGTTTACAGTATAATACGGAAAAACAAAATTATCATCAGCTTTCCTAATAAACTAATATTAATAAAATTATAGTTAACGAAAATAAGTTGTACTTCCAACGAAAAGTTACTCACTAGTCACTATAAGTCACTGTATTGTAGCGCTAGTACAGCTTGGTTCTACTAATATATTATATTCTGTGGTACAAAGTTGTTCAAAAAATTTTCGTAATTTGTTGTAGGTAAGTATATCACTAATTTGTCTCGAAATAATTTCACGACAATTTATCATTTCTATTATTGAAACGTTTCCAGTTTTCAATAACATTATCGTTAACAACAATAGCTGTCCTAGTAACATTAGACGATGTTTCTCAAATAATTCCATCTTATGTTTAATAATATGAATGTTATGGAGTACTTACGTTATTTACAATTGCTATTCAAATGCCCGCTGTTTAAGTGAAATAATATTATAAAATACTACCAATGATAGGGTCAAAACGGGACGATACATGGTTCTTAATGGTTTATGGTAGTGATGATGATGATGAATATAATTTGCATAGTAGCATTTGCTTTCCGTTCTTAAAACAAATTCGAAACCACCAAACTTATATCTATAAAAAGTCAGGAGTACTCTCAGCACCTTCTGAACCATGGTATACCTTGGTGCAAAATCTTACTTGTTGGTAGCAAATGCTTAGAAAACTGCTCACGAAACCGAAGTCACCACAATATTATGTTTCCATATAAAGAGGAGTTCCATCGATTACTTATATCCCTTCATCAGGTCACCACGTTTATGAATGAATGAATGAATGAATCGGTTCACAGACGGCGGAATAATCAATGAACATAAAAAACGAACATAACAACTCCTCCATTTTGAAAGTCAAATTGTAGCCTATGTGTTATTCTGATGTATAAGTTATTGTAAAGTTTCATTATAATCCGTTCGGTAGTTTTGCGTGAAAGAGTAACAAACATCCATACATCCAAACTTTTGCCTATATAATATTAAGTACTGACTATTGCTACATTTTTAGGCAACGTGTAATGTATAAATTTTGATAGGCACTGAGCGTAAGGTGTGGAAGGTGGGCATTTCATATTGAATAGAGCGAATAAAACCACCATTTCAGAACTTTCATGACCGGTTTGAAAGATCTGAAAACTAACTACTCGTAACTCGAATGCAGTGCAATAATAGACTACATAATACATTTTGTACCAGAATAGTCTAAAGCACAATAATAATATTATTTTTAGGTTATTAGCACAACTATCCACAGGCGGTAGAGATTGCAACCTAAAAAGATTGAAATCGCGGTAAAAAGTCAACCTGTATATCCGTCATACATAAATAACTCATAACGTCGCTTATGTGGAATGGAATTTTCGATGTCTTTACCATACGCGTCTTACATTACATGCTACGAATAATAATTAATAATTATTATTCGTAAATTTCATGTAAAAACTATTTGCGCCACCACCGTGCTATCTACAACCAGCGAATGACTAACGTTTCGTCATTTTTATGTAATATTAATGATCTAGCCTGTGGAAAATTACGTGGGTTTAACATTAGAATTTCATTAACTGCGTTTAAAGGGCATGCCGGATAGCACAAAACTCGCTTATGGTAAAGGTATTCATATCATCAGATAAATCATTCTGCCTTTTCTGTCGACTAACAAAATAAAAAAGAATCAAACTAGTAAAAAAGATGGAGTGTCTTAAAAATAGGTTAATTAGATTGATTCTGATTTCTTACATTTGCCATATTAAGTGTACCATATTTTCGACAATAATAGCTAAATGCTACTATAGTTGATCGTTTCCAGCAATATTTATATAATTTAAAACCACAAAAAATATAAACGTTATTTTTCAGGATATTTACAGTACAATAATATTACATCAGATGTTAATATTATTTCTCTAGTTAATATTTGTGTCTCGTTCTCTTTCACACGTAATTATTACGCAATGAGTTTCTAAAATACTGTAACATAGAATATCATTGTAATTACACGGATAGTGATTAAAAGTACTGCAACTTTAAGAGTGCTTTATATTGTAAACTTAATTTAGGAAATGATAATCACTTAATAATATTACGTTAGGACTCTACTATTTACTTCGTGTCGTTAAAGGGCTCTAGTATAGTTCCTGTGCTTGATCAGTTCGAGCCGGTTCCCCTGGCCTAAGTCAGGCTATAATTACCATCTTTTACGGATCTCGACGTAGACGCCAGCTTTAAATTAGTTAAGCGAAAACCCGCTTAATTATAAACTATATTATTATGCCGTATAAAAATGACTGGCGAAGTTTTACGGTCCGCTTAGGTTAAGCCGATCGTAAAAGAAACTTATTCAAGAAAGTGCCAATCAGTATACTGTGCATCATAAAACTCGTGAAATAAACTACTTTAATTTAATGTCGGTTAGTGTAAATTATTAGAATTTGCATGACTAACAGTGGAACTGAAATTGGTTTATACGTGGAAAGTAAAGTCACGAATACACGATCATTCGACATTTTTGTCTCATAAAATGTCATTAATTTAAAAAGTTATGTATCGAATGCTATCGTTTGTGTGTAAATTATTATATAAGTCGAGTAGAATCCAAATAACAATAAACGTAAACTTAAACGTAAAATGATGTCAAGACGAGGCAGAACACTGGCTAGCACTGCGAAAAAATTAGTCTTTTGTAAGTTATTCTTCATACTTTTGCTTACAGGGTCTAACTACACAATCCCTAAACCTTGTATATTTGGCTTGACTTTTTTGTTATTTTTGCATAGCACAGCTTGAGACGCAGCCAAAAATTGTAATTTACCTACTGTTTTGAGGTTTGTCTCTTTATTCGAGATACATAGATCAATCATAAAGTTGAATAATAATAATATGTAAATGTCACATGTTAAAACAAGATATTATGTAGTTTAATCTTAAACGTTATATGAACAGTATGGAAGATGGCAAACACTAGACTAGCTCATAAACGCTATATCCACTTACTTTTATTACTCCGAGCCACGTTCTACGTATAGTTTGTGTTTCCTATAAAATTCGCCCATAATGCCTTAACACCTCGTTTTAATACGTTGGAAGTTGATACAGGTAGGTTATAACTAGAGCATATCAAAATATTTACAATAAATAATAATCAGCCGGTCAAATAAAATTCTGAATCGCTCTATCAAAGTTTCTGAGGTCAACGCGATATATGAAACGTCTGAAATGACTACAGTGGCTTCGGTCAGACTAAACATACCAAATTTTTCTTAGGATAAGCGGTGGTTATACAATATTATTATAGTAGGCATTGATTCAAACCAAAAGTATGTATGTTCAAATAATTTTAAAATGAGACCTCCATACCACTTAAATTAATAAAGTAACTTTATATCGTTGCCTATAAAAATATAAAATATACAATTACGATTATGAGACTTATATAAGAGTATTGATTGAGAGTCGCGTCGTCTGAGTAACTAAGTCACAACAATTTTAACACTTTTTATAGAAAACTAGGCCGAAGACCCAGAGTCGGCAACGCTTACTAGGACTCTAAAATTGAAATTCAAGAAGAATCAAAATATAAAATATGAATGTAATAAATGGCAACACCAATTAATGGCAAAACCGAAGCTAGGACGGAGACTAGGTTTTACGACCAGACTTCAGACCTAAAAGTTAAAACTTAGGTTTTATTTGTATTTCCGAAAACCTATTAAAAGTCCGGAATACGTTATGAATAATCCCTTTAATGTCGTAGCAGATGCTCTTTATTAGTTACGGACTATATAAAGAGCTTGATATAAGGACCTTAAACAAATACAAAGTACCAGTAAGATATAATTCACAAATTCTTTTTCATACTGAACTGACTCAAAACGAGTATATATTTTAGTCGTGTAGGTAGAATTATGACAATAGCGTAACTGTAAAGAAATCTAAGATAAATAATAAAAATCTTTAGTTTCAGACTTTCAACTTATAGTGAGGGAGCCCTAGAACAATTTTTTTTGTGATTACTAACGAGCAAAATATTTTTTGTGAGTATCTTCACTTTGATAAGACAAACAATTTTTTTATCTGCGAAAAATCTTGAAAGTGGTAGCTAACAGAGATAGAAAGGATTTCATACTTTGATTTGATGGTCCTGTAGACCTTTAATTATATAACTATTAATAGTACGGGAGACTATTACTTATTAGGTATGTTTAATATTCAAGATCAAAAGCAAAAGGCTTCTTACTATCCACCAGAAGAAACAATTTTACGGCAATAATATTTATCAGAACGCATAAAATTAATAAAAACACTTAGACTATATTTTATTGGAAGATAAGAGCAACTATTAAACTATGTTTACTCTCGCCAGGTCTAACTATAAAATAAGTTTAATGTGTACTCCACTTATTTTTATATTGTTAAAGCTAAAACTCAAAGTACGAGCGAGAAACACGTTTTATTTGAGCTCCAAGTGACCAGCCGACCGTGCCTGCGATAAACCACGTCTTCGGATCGTTTAAAATACCATTTCCTACTTTTATGGATCAATAAGATCCGTTCTTTCAGTAGCTAAGGCCGCCTATGGACAATTGCTTTAAACTTATTTAACTGAGACATTTTTGTATGTTCTCTCGGCAATTACTGTATCTTCAGGGGATTTTGGGGAAGTGTTATAAGCTATAACTAACATAATATTATAATAACTTTTTTTGAGTTAGGTATTATTTTATACCTTTCTTAAGACGTTTGATCATGTACAAAGATGTTGGCTGAAACTTTGTCTATAGCGTGGGAACCGTACATATTTGTACGATAGAAATAAAAAGAAAATCACGGTGAGTCAGGGGCTTAGATATTGTACTGTCTTTATATTCTTTATACCTTTCATAGTACTTACATTAGATACCCCGTCTATGAGAATATCTTGATCTCTATAGAATACCACTAAATGTAAATACATCAAAATACATGTGTAATTCTGTATACATTGGCAAAATATTCAATCTCGCTATATAATATAAATAGTTCTACTCGATACAAGACAAAGAAATCTATTTTGGCTCGTTCTCATAAATTTACTTTATGTGTTGTTAATGGCTTCTTACGATCGAAATAAATACTCGGGCGCGTTTAGGTTTAGGTGACTCAGTTTATAGGGTATGCGACATTAGTCTGGATCTAGGAAAATTGTGGTAACTGCCTAATGGCATTATCCAGATGTAGGTGATTAATTAATATTACCCATTACTGGTGTCAAATTAAATCAAAGTTATGTAGAGTTAGATAGGTCAAGGTTTTTTACATACGGGTTAAAAAATGACTTGAATGATACTGGGCATTATTTTAAAGTATAAACATTAAACAGTCTAATGAACAAAGTGCAGAATTAACATGTAACAAGATTGGCAATGCTACATTTAAGTCTAAATAACTATGCACATTGCACATTGCAACGCGAAGTTTAACCGTACTAAGGAAAAATCTAGACCGCAAGTTGCGTGTTCCTATAGGTATTTGCCAATCGGCAATCGCCAGTTGAAATAAGACCTCAGTTGTTGATTATATTGTTGATATTATACCTAGTATTTTTTATCGAAATGCTTAAAAGTTAAAAGTGATTGAATTATTTATTATTGTAATACGGAAATCTTTGATTTTTATAAAATTAGGGGGCAAACGGGCCACCTGATGGAAAGCAACTACCGCCGCTATGGACACTCGCAACATTAGAAGAGTCGCAGGTGCGTTGCTGGCCTTTTAAAGCTCTCTTCTTGAAGGTCGTGATGGTCCAGAAATCCTGCTGGTGTTAATTTATTTCAGTGTCATTATTGTGCTTGCCAAAATGTTGACAAAAACGCGAAGTGGAAGACTACCACTCATTTACTACACTTATTAATTTTATTTTAAAATATTGTTTATCTACTCAACTTATATCGGAAGATATTAGACTCGATAGTTAATTTTCTTATAGACCAAAAATAGACAGTGTGAGTCATCATAATGTAACTTCTAACAACATTTATGTGGCTAGCTTTTGTTAAAATTAAATATGACATCTCTAGATAATTTTAATTCGCTAAAATTGAATTTACGCCAAATATTATTATGCGTTGACCTTTACTGTGGTTTTATCACCTTTCAGAAGTGACAAACGGCCTCTTTGTTAGGCGGGGTACACACTGTTTACGTTGCGATCACGCGCGCTTGGCCACCGACGCGTTTTATTTCCAAAACAATCGAGAACTTTCATATGCCTCCACCGGGATACAACGACCAGTCGGAACCCAGCTAGGGTTCAGACTTCTAAAATTTTAGCTTAAGAAATGGCACGGAAGAAGAATAACACGCTACGTACGTCATGTAAGTGTTTACTTGCTTCTTTGCCCGCAAAATCCTCGACAGAAGACTAGAAAATACCACGGATACCGTATATTTTCCCACGGAAAAACGTAGCCTATGTCCTTTTTCGTCGTCAACGCTTATGAGATACGGCTAACTTATTTTAAAAGCGCTAAAAGCTTCAACATTATGTTATTATTATGTTTTCTAAGTAGATTTCATATTATAAGGATGTTATTATTGTTTTTACCTTGGAAGTCGGTTTTAATTTTTCGTTAAAAATAATAATTTCACTCTTTTTAGTTACCTAGTAAAATCATCGCGTACTATACGTAGATTAGGGCCGATTCACACCGAATGGCAGAGGCGAGGCGAGCAGTTTCAGTGTCATATGATTTAAACTTTATCTTCATTGTTGTAATGCATTGCGTCCACGGGCGGCCGTAGATTTCTCAAGCGATACATTCTATTACAACAATGAAGATAAAGTTTAAAATCATATGACACTGAAACTGCTCGCTTCGCCTCCGCCATTCCGGTGTGAATCGGCCCTAATACACCTGTATACTATTCTACGTATCTTATTACAATTTGTTAACAGTCACACTTACAAAATATAATATCAGCTGCAAATAATTTTAAACAATACATTAAAAAAAATCGAAGTGAACACGTGCTAGGGCCGCGCCAAACCGGAATTTTAGCGGTGAGGCTTTCAGTGTCATGTGATTTTAAATTTTATCTTTATTATTGTAATACATAGTATTACAATAATAAAGATAAAGCCGCCGCGATTGGTAAGTGTTACAGCTGTGCACTCTAGCATGTTACTTGTATTATCGAAGCAACTTACTTCTCAGAAGTAATTTCAAATGTGTGCCTTACTCTCTGGAGACAAGGTTGAATATTTCGTTATGTTTAATGTCACATTGGTGACCCTGACGTGGTAATGATGATGATGATGATGATGAATGTAATTTGTATAGTAGCATATGCTTTCAGTTCTTAAAACAGCGCCTAAACCCCCAAACTTGTATCTATAAGGAATCCGGAGTTCTCTTAGTATCTTCAGAACCATATAATACCTTGGTGCAGAATTTTGCGTTTTGGTAGCATATGCTTAGGATGCTTCTTATAAAAACAAAATCACCTTATGTTTCCATATAAATTTCAAGAGTTCCCTTGATTACTCATGGATCCCATCATCAGGTCACCACTTTTGTGAACATGGTACCAAATTGAAGTGAAACCTAATACAACAAAACAAAAATTTCGAAAATCGGTTCACAAACGGCGAAGTAATCGTTGAACATACAAAAAAAAAACACAGGCGAACATAATTATAGTTGGTTAATTAAGATTATATCATATACAACAACACGAGAATTTTGAAAATCGGTCCGCAAACAGCGTCATCATTAAAAAACAACTGCTTTGATGCAAAATATCGCGAAAAGTACCAATAATTGGGTCATACTGTGATGACCCATGGTATAATTATGGTTGTGATGATGATGATCAATCAAATTGATGTGTTGGCTTATGCTTTCAGTTGTTTAAACAACGCCGAAATCCCCGAACGCGTACCTATAAGCATTCAAAAGTTCTGTTCGGTACCTTCGGATCCAAGGTATAACCTGGTGCGAAGTCTTACTTTTTGGTAGCGTTTACCTCGAATGCTTCAGAAAAAATCGAAATCATTATATGTTTCCATACAAATTTCAAGGAGTCCCCTCGATTACTCATGGATCCCATCATCAGATCACCACTTTCATGAACATGGTACCAAATTCAAATCAAACCCTATACAACACAAAAAGAATTTTGAAAATCGGACCACAAACGGCTGAGTAATTGTTGAACATACATAAAAAAAATACAGCCGAACGTATTACCTCCTCCTTTTTGGAAGTCGGTCAGAAACTAATAAAACACAATTTTTCGTGCACTTTTTCCACTATATTAAGAAAATTATAAAAATCAACAAATTACACGACCGGTTTCGAAATAAATCATCTTCAGGTGTTGAAAAAATGTGTTTTATTAGTGTTCAACATCAATTCCCACCAAGAACCAACAGTACAATCAATTACATGTAATATATTATTTTCTTAAGAGATCCACGAAATAGGATATCTGCTTATTTTAAGTATACAGTAATGAAGACAGTAATAAAGAATATAAGTTATTAGAAATGTTTGTTTCTTATGAACAATTCCTTTTAGAACTAAGGACAGATAGAATAAATCCTTACACTTATTAGTTACTAGATGACGCTCTCAACTCCGTTGTGCCAAAATTCATTCATCGCGCGGGAACCACTTTTCCCAGAATAAAAAGTATCCTTTCCCGGTACTCAAAGTACCTCTATATCAAAGTTTAGCAAAATCGGTTCCGCGGGTTTGGGCGTGAAGTGGTAACAGACTAACAAACACACTTTCGCATATTTATAATATTGGTATTTGGTACGAATTTTCAGTCGGCAAATAATTGTACATGTAAATACGTCTTTATATTCGGCTGAAATCGTTCGCTGTGATTTAAATTCATGTTTATTAACCACATCCGGGGGACGACTGAAGGCGTTATAGTAAATTTATGGGAATTTCAATGTAACTATGTTAGGACTTATGACATTTGGGTCACATTAAAGTTTTCATAAAATAATATGCCTATTACTCTGCAAAATGTATGATTAATAATAATTTTTAGTCTAAATATTTTAATAGGAATTTAATTTATAAAGGTTAATAAATGATCTTTAAATAGCAAGATTCCATTAATGCAATCGAACTTTCTATACAGGGTGCAATTAAACCTTCCTGCCAAATTTTTCCCAGGGCTTAGGTATCATTAGGAGAGTCCATTTAACCAAAAAAATTTGGGTGTTATTTTTTTCAATGACATTTTTTATCCCATTTAAAATCGTTGCAGAATGGTCGCTCGCGGCGCGGGGGTGACGCGGGATGAGGCGCATGTGCGGGGGCACGTCACACACGGCCGACGCATCGTGTCCATTAATTGTAGTGTTTTTTAGGATAACTTTCGGACGCTATTTCTCAACATTTTAGTACTTAGTGACTATAAAATAAAAAATACGTGTATTTTTATTTTTAACAAGGATCAATATATCAAAATGTGCAGGAAGGTTTAATTGCACCCTGTATAAATTAATATAGTCTAAATACAGATGCAGTATAATACCAATCGTGGTAGAATCGAGTAAAAAGTTGCAAGTAGGATAGAGTGCGGTTCTACGTAGATTATTTAAATTGTCTACCTAAAAGTATTTTTTTTTACTGTCTGCATCACAATTTGTAGTTAAGTCTCTAGAGTCTAGACATCTTAAAATCACTATAAAACCATACCATACCAACCATATGATTCACGGGTGGTCTTCAGTAAAGAAAAACAATTAAGAAAAATTGCTTAACAAAGAAGTAGCGTAAGTTATATTTATGTTTGACACAATATTTGGAATTTATTACGAGCGGGGCATTTACGACCGGACACACGTGGGGCAGGGGACGAAGGAGACGAAGGAGATGAAGGGGACGTAGGGGACGTAGGGACGTATTAACATGTTGTCCCCGGGCCGTAAATCACGCACAATGGCGCGGTGTTCCAGTTGTAACTTAATTACGCGTAGCGCACAAGCCGAAGAATTGATAGAAGTGGTTTTACGACGTCGATGTACTACTCTAGATTCTGAAGCCTCGAAAATTAATCAAAAAAAGAAATATTAGCAGTAAACAAGGCTGGACGGATGAAAACCTAATGTCGAGTCACTAATTGAACCTCCTATTTTGTCCACACTCCACACATGCAGGCTTAGCACGGTCACCACAGAAACGGTTTCTTTCTACAAAGTGACACAAGGGAAATCCGCCATTTTGTCACTAATATCTGTCAATATGTCCAATATTTCCCGTCCCTACTGTTGACAGCGCCTGATGGGATTGATATAAAAATAGGAGCAGATTAGCTTTTAACTTCTAAAGCTGTAGTGCTTCATCATTTTAGGGGACTTACCAAGCTCCTATTAGTAGCTAAGAAATTACTGAATGTAGTAATAGTAGCAGTAGCAGTAAAAAGTTTCTAAAATCACTAGGTACCTAATGAAAGTAGGATATATGGAAATGTTTAATTGTTTTCATTAGTCTCAGTCTGCTCATCCAAATATGTGCTTCTAGCTATCATACATCGGTGCTTAAGCATAAATAAAATGAATGTTTATACGATTATGTTAACGGATTGTTTAATAAGTATAATGTAACTACTAGGTGTTAGATGTGAGTTCAAGTTACAAGTGAGTTATAAATATTATGCATGAATGAAGCGAATGCCGTGTGAACTGTGAAACGATGAATAATTAGTTAATTTGTTCGCTTAAGAGGGCGACTGTCCCAAAAAATCAAACATCGTCCTTCTCTCCTCACAATAATCGAATTTTATACAATGTGTTAAAATATTAACTTAGTTCAATGCACGGTTATGGCAATAAATGAAAAATTCGTGAAATTTAGATGCATCTCCGTGATTTTTTTCTATAAAGAAAAATTTAAGATATCGTATTTTTGCTCAGATCGGATTCTTGTAAATATAATGTAGTATCTAATTTTAGAAAATAAAACAATTCGGGGCTTATTTTCAAGTACGAAAATGAATTATAAAATCGTCAATTTTGGGCTAGTCGTCCCCTTAAAGCCAGACGCTGAAAATATGAAATGGATAGAGGAGTGCAAATTACTGTCGGGAAATTGATTCATATTTCATAATCACAAGCAACTAGAACACTATGGACCTGATTACACCTCCACTCCACTCGGTATGTTTAATATGGATGTGCTCGGCCGAGGGCACTGTCTCGCCAGTCGCCACTCTACTCGGTAGGTGTAATCAGGACCTACGCAATTTAGTGGAATTATGTCAAATCCAACCGATAGATCACGACCAACGTTGACAGAAATATTTGATCGAAGACTTGCTATAACTCACCCAAATTACCCTAGTCCGCTATCTGCTTATAAATCCATTACTATTGACGAAAATTATTTTGATGGGTACCAACATAAATATCATGTACTTATTATTATTATTTTCAGTAATTTATGCAATTTTTTGTTTAAATCTACTTATAAATTTCACAATTTTTGAAGACCCATTTTGAACTACTTCCTATTTTTTCCGTTATGGCTTTATCGACTTGTACTATGAGTACTTATACTAATATGTATTCTGTGCTATGAGCCAATAACATCGCGGCATCGTTCAATACATTATACAATACCCAGTCAAGAAGCTATCAGACCCATTGGCGGGTTCTCGTGAACCACAAGAATACCCATTTTATACACAAACCCATGTTAATGGGGGTAATTATGGAATATATCTTTTGATGGTGGCTCAGAGTTGAAACGTTAATAGGGGGATGTCGGTGAGACTTCAAAAGGCTTGTCAAATTGTTGCCGTTGATTTGAAAACAACAATTGACTCGGTAAATTATGGTTCGCGAATTCATTACTCAGTATTTACCCAAGCCGAAGCCGAAGCCGACTGCCGAAAGAATAATGATCTCAATTGCGATTCAACAATTGAAAAATAAAATACGAGATTATATTCGGCTTTGTAATAGAAAAGCCTGAGAAATAAGGAGAAAAATAAGATTAAGTATATCCTATATCTTTAAACGAGCAATTCTTGTATATATATAAATATATAATTGGAATCTCGAAATCGGCTCCAACGATTCTCATGAAATTTAGTATATAGGGGGTTTTGGGGGCGATAAATCGATCTAGCTAGAAATAGTTTTTAGAAAATGTATATATATATATATATATATATATATATATATATATATATATATATATATATATATATATATATTATACTAGAATTGCTCGTTTAAAGGTAAGTATAAGATATTCATAATAAAAATCGTCGTTATATAATTTTACATTAAATGATAATACTTCAACGTAGCTCACCGTCAATAGATTTGTAAAGATATGAATGTTTTTAATACGTCTTTTAAAATTTTGTCACAGTAATAATTCCCAAGTACTCATTCAGTCCTTTGTGAAACATAAAGACGTATTAAAGGTGACGAACATAAAATATCATTCCTAGATACGTTGAAGGTCTAAAAAGTATTGAAAGAGAACTTTGTATGTTATTTTTACGAGTATTTTTAATAGAGTATTAACAACCGTTACGCTAGAGGACTCTACGGCACGTTTAACACTTTTAGGGTTGTCAAAAACATTAAGATAGGTACATTAATTTAATTATGAAGAATTGAAATTGTTTTAATCAAACATTTTAAAGTTAGTTTCTTACATGATGGCGAAAAATTAAAAACATAAGTGTTATAGTCAACATTAGACGACCCCTATAGTATTAAAGTTTAGTAATTAGTTATTTTATTGCTTATTTACAAAGGTACACATTATATTGATAAAAATATTTCTATTATTATTACCATCTAGGCTGATCTAGGTGGATAGTAACTATAACAACAATAATTAATCATTTCGTACGAATCATACATACGATTATAGATAATAATATTATATCTGTCTTCAATGAAGACAGTAATAAAGAATATAAGTTATTAGAAATGTTTGTTTCTTATGAACAATTCCTTTTAGAATTAAGGCTTTCCTTAATTCTAAAAGGACTGTAATTGTATGTACGTAATTGTATGTATGTAATTGTATGTAAACGTATCTGTATACGTTACATTAATCTGAATAAATCCTTACACTTATTAGTTACTAGTTGACGCCCGCAACTCCGTTGCGCCAAAACTCGTTTATCGCGCGGGAACCGTACATTTTCCCGGGACAAAAAGTGTCCTATGTCCTTTCCCGGGACTCAAAGTATCTCCTTGCCAAATTTCAGCAAAATCGGTTCAGCGGTTTGGGCGCGAAGAGGTAACAGACAGACAGACAGACAGACAGACAGACAGACAGACAGACAGACAGACGGATAGATAGACAGACGGATAGACAGACAGAGAGACTTTAACATTTATAATATTAAGTAAGTATGGATTAGTCATGAAAAGCACCAAAGTTAAAGTTTTTGTTAACATAACTCGTAACTTATTTTTGGTGACAACCCTGAACAGAGAGGAACAATAAATCTGAAATCTGTTATGGAATTAGCTGAGAAACTATAAAAGGATTTCGTTATTGTGGTTGATACTCGGTGGAGTGAGGAAATCGACATTTGAGTGACAGGCGTGTTGTAAGTTGTATCACGAGCGGCCTATGACCGTACTTGCTATTATCTTATTAAGGTGACGCCGCGTTAAAGTAAGAAATCGTGTTGGATATGTTTTAGATTGCTTGTTTTCTATGAGAGGCCGGCCCGGCCGGAACAGCAAAAAATGGAAAGGGCATAAGCAAGAAAATGGTTTTTGTCGCGTAATTTAAAAACCATAAATACATTTCATATAAGCTATGCACATATTAAAGTGTATGCTTCAACCAATTTATGTACAAATTTTGGAACCTTAAATCACTCTCCTCTGTTGGAAAAATAGGAATCCCTTTTTTTACAGAGGTCTTTTCGATTGATAATTCTCTGTTATAAAAGTTGTCCAATCGTGTTATGCTATGGGCAATTCAAAGACAAAGACATGATGAATACTGACATTGAACTTTAGTTTCTTAGCTTTAGTCATTGCTGAGAAAAATCGGCATCGCTACAGCCAAATTATCAAGGCGTCGCCTTAAATACATTATACAACTTACTAGTACTTGGACCCTAACCTGGATGTAACACTTGAATTACTTTCAAACTTCATACAAACGTCGTTTTGTGAATACATAATATAAGAGGTTAAGTATGTTTGTCTGTGTAAAGTTTTTAAGTTTTAACTTATTTTAAGTTAGGCATGCCGCATGATAATATTAAAGTAAGACCCGTGAACATCGAGTTATACTTGGATTCCGAAGTAACAAGAATTAAATGTAGTGTACATTACAGGTGCAATCACATAAATAATATTTAATGACTACCTACCTACGTAACTACGAATAGCTATAGGTAGTAAATACTAAATAGTAATGTAGCGGTAGGTTACCCTAATCACTAATGACGACCTCTGTGGCTCAATGGGTAGAGTGTGTGGCAGCTCAAGCCGGGGGTCGCGGGTTCGAATCCCGCCGACGGAACAAAAAGTTTTTCAATGTTCCTGGGTCATGGGTGTGTGTTAAATATGTGTATCATATAATAAAAATCTTAAATATATGTATAGTATAAAAGTCTTAAATATATTTCCGTTGTCTGGTACCTGTAACACAAGTCCTTCAGGTACTTAGCACGGGGCCAGATTGACGTGGTGTGAACTATGAAGCGTGAATGTGAATGAATTATAAATTACACCTAAGCTCTAGTCATTTTTCTTTTCTTACTTCCAGAACCAAAAAAAAAACAGAAAATCAATTTCAATAGTTTAACCTCTCAACAACAGCTGTAAGGCCCACCTGGGCCGCGCTATAATTACGGCGCCATCTTACAATTTTCTTCACAATTAAAAACAATTTTTCATCCCAACAAAACATACGTATAGAACACTTTCTATTCATAACACGTGCGACGCGAGACGAAAGAGATTTCGTGAACTCGACGATGTCGCCAACTCGTGTTTTAGTGGATAATTAAAGTTTTCATGTCCGAGCGAAGGTGCTGCCACCTAGCGGCTGCCATAAAACTAAGAACGGTGACACTCGCGAACAAGGATGCACCACATAAATTCACTTTATATGCTAGATTTATGACCTAGTGCTTCGAAACTGCCTATAAATTTATAAAAATATCCTCTTAAACCGGAAATGAGATAGGTGTTTATATGCAGCAGGTTTAGCATAATTCCAATAGAAAGAAAGACGTGACATATTTTGGGAACAAAATGACGGATTCGTGGCGGATTATGACAATTTGCCTACTTTTATGTAGAAAAAACCTTACTATGGTGGTCATGCTATAGGCTAGAAAGGTAAGAAGGCAAACAGACGGACCGGATAATAAGCTAGGATGGTAGCTGTTATTGAAAACTAAACCAATCCAATATAGGTAATATCAGCTCGTATTCAACCAAATGCTTTTCGCAATTACCTCACTTTCATATTCTGATTTCATTTTAATCTTTATCTTACTTCTGTTTTCAAATATTATTCAAAATATGAACAGTATTTTAACTTGCTTCTGTCAGTATATATTTACGGCGGCGGCGTCCGAGTACTTGCGAAGGTACCCGTTAAAGACACTGTTATGATATATAAGACAGTGTCTTTGCACACAATAAAATGAAGCATCACGAGCAACAAAAGAAAATTAGTTCTAGACATTGCAGCACAAAGCGCTTAACGCAGCGCTGCAGCTGCTGCCGTCTAGTGACGTTTACGCGCGAAAAGTTTTACGATCAGCAGACGCATCAAATGAATAGTGATGTGCGTTCCACACTGCGAATGTCGATGTTAAATGATTTATGTTTAAGCGTAATGTATAAATCAAGAAATACGTAAATATCAAAATTATTAATTTATTAGCAATAAATATACATTATCGTATATGCAGGATAGTGAATGGCATCGCAGGCCTGCCGCCATGCAGGCTTGTTATTCAAAATATCGTAGTAAAGTAATGTTTTATTTATTAAAATAAGGTATGAGAAAAGCATAATTTTAAAACAATATTATTTCGCACAGTTATATTGTCCATATAAACTATAACTGTGCGAAATTTCATGCACCTACGTTTCCGCATTTTTCGTCAAAAGGGGTCCAAAGTTTTTTGCTCACGTATAATATATAGATATTGTCCCTACTATCGAGGAAATTGATTCCCAGGCAGTTGACGGACTTACGTCATTTGGTTGGGTTATGTTAATTCAATACTAGTCGTGATCTGACGGGTAGGTTTGACGTAACCGACCAAATTATGTAGGTCCGCCATCTGCCTAGGAATCAACTTCTCTGAATATAGCAATGGAATATACCTATTACCTATCATTATTTTTCAGAAAGCACATTAATATTATGTTATATTATTCTATTTTTTGTTTTGCTTTTTGTAACATCGGCTCTTTGCATCGATATAAAGATACGAATTTAATCATTAAATTAACTGAATCACAACTGACCTTTTGACAAATTGTAATTGAAATGTTTGATATCATTACTCTATGAACTAAATTAAAATTATCGACATACGAAGTTGACGTCACTAAAGAACACTTTACGAGCGTCTCGTAGCCGAATTCCGTTTTTAAAGGGGGTCTCTACTCTTTGCTTGTGGTAGGTCATTGGATAACTCGTACTGTTATACTTACCTAAATAATAATCAATATCTGCTTACACTTACTGCCCGTAAACTGCCTATCTATCGCTTAGCATTTAGTATAGGAGTTGAAAATGCTATAATAAATTGTGGGAAAATTTATATTACTTCAATTTTACATTTACATTTTAAATACCTAATATTATTTATTCTCTGTCAGCAGATTGTCTTATTTGTATAAATTATAATTATTTAATAATATGTTAAAACCTAAAAGCTATCAAAGTACGCAACTCTACCAGGTAATAAGCCATTAACGATCACAAGCTTTTAATTTGAATAAGTCAAGCCTTAATTCTGGAGTTGCGTGTACACTGTATAGTAATTACACATTTTATGACTTATAATTGTTTTAAACGTTAAAATTTATTACTTTCGACTAGTCCCGAAGGCAAGCTACTCTTAAAAGATAAGTCCTAGCCTGTATACATATATGTTAGGAATTTAAAGGACAGTTTTCCAATTGTAATTTGTATGACATAGCAACCAAGGCATACATTGTGGTCTCTCCTTTCCAAATCCAGATAATTACTATTTATTTTTGACATAGGTTTTGAGCCCTTTTTCGTTGCGTTCGCGTGATTCCCCTCCAAATTTCTACCGCAACCACTCCTGTATGGTAAAGGTTATACTTTAGGAACGATGTCTTTGGTTTAGACTTTATTAAAGACCGGCTCATTGGGTATGAGGGAAAGAGTATTTTTATTTTTTAACACGTCGAACATTATCCGCCGCGGTTCGGCGATTATCCAGCTGAACGCCTAAATGAAGAAACAACGTTCAAAACAGGCGTATAGCTTTTCATAACCAGGAAACGGTGCCAGTTCATTTTTAACTCGAAGAAAATAATATTATAAAATTTTATAATAATAAATAATGAGGTGACAAGCAAGAAATAGTAAATAAACCTTATTTTTTTAATTTTGTCTTTAAAACTTTATGTTTATTCTATGCTAAGCGATAGTTCAATTAGACAGAATTTTTGACTGTGAGGTTTTCACTTGACTACAAAATCCCTAGCCCATGGGGTAGGTCATGAAAAAGGTGGTTCTAAAAGAAAAGTTAATGCATAAAAGGGGGGTTTTAAAATTTCCCCAGCGCTAAAACTGCGTATAATTTACGAGTGGCTCGCAATAAAAGTTTTTGTTGCGAAAAGCGGCGGGTCGTAAAAATTCCTTCTCTTTCTGGCGTTAGTTTACGAGTGTGAAAATGTGAGATAGAGATATATTGCACCGGTAGTTTTATTACTTGCATTGCGAACGATGCGGTAGTAGCCGGGAATCTTGTTTAAAAGACAATATTATGTAAAGCGCACACTTTACGTCCAATATCGTGAAATAAACGAACTGACTTTATCGTTGGTCGCCATTATTTGATTGTAAATGGGCTTCATTTGAAAATATTCCGATATTTAAACAGATTTTAGAATAGTCGTCGCATGAAACAGGTCGACTAGCTAAGCTATGTTTAAACTGTCATTTATTTAATTCTATAACTAAGAACATAAATTGAATTTAATTCCAAAGTATGAATTAAAATATAATACATAGGTACTGGCAGATTACAGGGATAAAATAACAGATATTAGTAACTTATTGTGTCTTTGTGAGCAAAAATAAACAAACGTGTGGGGGGCAGGACTTATCTAGGAAATAGGTATTATTAATTGCAGATACATCTGCATATTTTGTGCATAGCATATTCTATTAGGTTGCTGATAACAACTCGTACAATGCATCAGGACAAAGTATTGAAAACAATGTGAAATGATTTGAAAAGCATACTTAATTATTTTATTGTTTAATTTTTTAGTTTTGTAATGATTTCATTTTGTAATTATATTTACTACTTATCTAGTACTTCTAATAAAAGTAATAGTAAGAGAATTTTTTAAGCATAATGAATTAAATATTTTCTCAGCTATCAAGCAACAGGTGAACTATAAATTGTAGTCCAACAGCAATTATTATTCTGGACTGCGAAATTACGAGATATTACTCAAGTTCGTTGCTAACGGTCTTTTTTAGGGTCCCGTTCCCAAAATTAAATAAATATTTAAGGCTCATTTACCTCTATTACAGCAAAATTGATTTTCCCCTTTTTTTCTTGTTATTAATTTCAATAGGTAGGGAGATATTAATAAAAAATTGGCCAAGTGCGAGTCGGACTCGCGCACAAAGGGTTCCGTACCGTTATAGAGTGAAAATAAGGAAAAAAAATATTTTTGTATGGGAGCCCCCCTTAATTATTTACTTTATTTTAATTTTATTATTTAATATTAAAGTACACAATACGTAATTGAGGATTATGTGAAAATTTCAAGTGTCTATATGTTGTCATTATGGATTACGAGCCAAAAAGACCAAAAAATAACGTTTGTTGTATGGGAGCCCCCCTTAAATATTAACTTTATTTTGTTTTTAGTATTTGTTGTTATAGCGGCATCAGAAATACATAAACTGTGAAAATTTCAGAAGTCTAGCATTAGCGGTTCTTGAGTTACAGCCTGGAGACAGACAGACAGACGGACAGACAGACGGACAGACATCGAAGTCTCAGTAATAGGGTCCCGTTTTTACCCTTTGGGTACGGAACCCTAAAAAAGTCAGTTGTAGTCATACTTAATTTGAAACTTTATTAGTTTAAAATTAGAATGAAACAAAATATATTTAAGTAGAACTATACAAAAAAACATACTTTCTCTGGGTTTTTTTTGCTGGAGGGCAATAAATACAAATAAAAACTTTAAGTAGTACAAAGGTAAATAAAGTGTCGAAGATTAAGCGAAGAATTCTAGTCAAACGGAAACCTATTTTTAATACGGAAACTAAATCATTATATTTTAGTGATACAATTAGTAATTATTATATTACACAGAGACGAATGTTTATTAATTAAATGCAATTAAATGAAGATTTAGTCATAGCCCCTATACATTACAGTCAAACTCTTCATTTAAATATATATATATATATATATATATATATCAATTACTACGATAACATGGCGTGTCCCTCCAAAATTCAAAACGTTTGAAGTGCGTTGTCAAAACGTTGGAAGTGCGTTGTCTTGCGCGGTAGGCTAGTAACTATGTATGATTATTGATTAGTTGACCAACAAATCTTGGTATATTACGTGTACTGTGATTGGTTGAATACTTACTAAATACAAACTCTTTCATAAGGATGTGACTACACACATTGAAACAGTCATTTGGAGGGGCGCGCCATGTTATCGTAGTTGATCTCTACAGTACCATGATACCAATAACATTATATTCGTCTCTAAGTGCGGTAGTTAGAGATTGATAACGCCACAAAAAATATTTCACATAAATTATGATATCATAAAATACTTTTGAAATGAGAAAACTATTGTCAGATTGATCCAATGATCGATACAAAAAAACATACAAAATAGAGTAAGGAGTATGGACTTATCAATATAAGTCCACGCTTCTTACTCTATTTTGTATTTTGTACGGAACTGCATGTGATGTTACTCGACGCACGTCTAGACGAACAGTTTAAACTCGCCTATTAATTATACTATTTAAGTTATGTTATGTAATTATACAAGTAACAAGTAGTATTTTGTAGATATTTAAGTAATTGTATCGGTATAGATGTTTGTACTCCAGTTATGTTCATTAAAATAATAAGCATCATAAAAAAGTTTTGAAAATTGTTTGACTCTTAAAAAAAGTCAGCCACTTAGACGACAGTGACAGAGCATCTTAGACAGAGCTTAGAAAGATCATAATTATTAGTTGGGTGAAAAAGGCATGAATTATAAGTTATTGTCTGATCTGACATTTGTTAAAACACCGGTTAGGAACATATTATTGACTCCGCGGAATTTCATTGTTTTGACTTCATTAGTAGGTAGGTATGTACACTATGTACTATGTGAGTAGTAGTTTCCTATTATGGCGTTAATAAGAATTTTTAAGTGACATCTGGCAGCTGTTTTACATTATAGTTGGGGAGGAAGCTTGTCAGATTAAGCTTGTATAATGTATAGGCTTCCGATATGTTTGTGTCTTGTTATCATACTATAGAAATCAGATTTCTCACGTATCGGATCTGTCAGATTAAGATAGGGGATGTTTAGTATACCCCAAAGAAGCTTCCATATATAATAGCCCTGACGATTCGAAGGTCAGGTAAGCCTGTAGGGACATTTTAAAATATAAAAAAATAAAGCTTCATATTTACTTACCTAACTAAGCTTTGCAGATATTTTATTTTGCACTAAACTAAATGATTTGAGAGAGGATACGATTGAGGAATGGAACAGGAGATACGAAGTGGGAGGGACGGCCGGAGGCACGAAGCTCTTTTTCCCAAACTAGTAGTAGTATTACTCGCATTTTCCTAATTGAATGGTTTAGCTTTCAGAATTTAAAATCAAAACATTAATTTTTTCATCATACCGGTAAAAGACAAAATCACCTGAGTATATTATCTTTATTCTTTGTCTCTTAGCTTTTCCCCGTATTGATGTCAAAAGTTGATTATCTTTGCTTATTTAGAACTTTTAGCGCTCTCTTTGATACAAGTTTAATGCCTGCCTTCTTTCATCATGTAATAAATTTATTACACTATATTACAATGGTAAACTTAATACACACTTTTTTATTTGTTTAATAAGCCCTATACGGAATTGTCTTGTATATTGAGATATATTAAGCCTTTAGCTTTTAACATTTAACTCTTGCGTGTATTTCGTAACGGGCATGAAAGAATTACATACATTTTACTGTTTACAGTTAGATACGTCGATAAAAGTCGATAGGCGATGTTTTTCAACTGCATTTAAAAATGTTTCGTATCTTAATACTAAAAGGTTAATTGTGTGATAAGGTCTTATAAACTACTCCACACGTCATGCTAAAAGCGCTCGTGTTTATTGTTACTAATACAATTTCGTATACTAGCTTCAATTTTTTTGATTCCGATGCAGAAAAACTTCAATTGATTTCAGGTTTCATAAAATATTTGCTTAGTTTTCTGATAAAGGCTACTCGAGTCGTTAGAGCCTTTCTTTTGGCGTAATTATATCAGACAATCAAGTCAGCCACTTCGGACCTCCGAAACAGTGAACAACAGGCACCATAATATATTAAATTGGTGCCTTTAGCATGTCGTGCTAGGGTGGACCCTTTATATTCGCTCATCCAATCAGATAATGATTTGGCTGTCACCTATTTGTTAAAAATATTATTTCTTAATACATGAGGTTGCTACTTGCTACGTTAGTGCAAATATTCTTGCCATGAATTAACAAACAAAAGTAATTTATTGCGCCAAGATTAAAGTTTCATGGAAAATGTAGAGTTGTGCTTTACTCACGTCTTCTTTAAATTTATATTAAAACACAGAGTTAAGTTTATACCTAGCCCTGTATAAAATTCAACAGTCGGTTATTCTTGCCGGGTAAATTCTCAAAGCGGTTGTAGGCAACATAGTTCCAACGTTCAGAAATATTTTTGTAAAAAAATAACTCTGAATAAAAATTATTTGATTTGATTACAAAGTACAATAAAGTAAGTACCTGACGCGGCGCAGCAACGCATCGCTACAAGTGCGCAGGCGGCGGCGAGTGGAGCGCGGGGTGTGACAGCGGCAGGAGGTACTCTGGCGGGTACTCCTGCGCGAACAGGTACCGGGGGGAGCAGTACATGCTGTACGAGCGCTTGCGCGCCTGCAGCTCCAGCAGCGAGCACAGCGAGCGCTCGTACAGTGGCAGCTGCCAATGCCGCACCACGTACTGTGCTGCAAGCACACCAGAATATGTTATAGTGTGTTAGGTGTAAGGGTTAAATTAGACCGCAACTCGACGCGTAGATGCATTCCTAAAGTACAGAATTGACAGACTTCAATAGCTTGAGACGTCCTGCAAAACTGTCAAAGCCATACTTTAGAAATGCACGCGTCGCATTGCGGTCTGAATTGACCTGACTAAATTCGCTTGCGCAGTTGCAAATAAAGGCTCTCCACGTTGAGCCATGATTCCGAAGCTTTAGCAGATACGACATACGTCGATTGTGATTTGTGGCCCATTCATGGGCAGTAATAGACGAATATTCTCCTATTCATGTTCGTAATCGCATGCCACAAGTCAACGTGGAGAGAACACAATTTGTTCCAAAACGTTAAATTAATACAGTTGCAGTTTGCAAATATGCAAAAAAGAAACCTGGGAGACCAAGCTTCGCTCAGAGTTCGGAGAAAGAAAAAATACTCAAAAATGCACTGTTGTCCAATAATTATGTTTTTCTATCCTTTCCTGCACTTATTAAGCATATAGATAAGATTGTATAAGATACACAATTAGCAAATATAGCAATAACTTTCTACTCAAAAGTAAGGCACGTGTGGGTGGCTTCGCGTTTTTGCAATTCCCACCTCATCGTCGTGACTCCGAGATTAAAGTGTAATATTATTTGTTCACGTTGTGCATAATGCCTTCACCTCTGTGTTGCCGGAAATCAGCCCTGGGAATCGCTTAGCACATTCTGTAGCGCGTAGGTAGAGCACTATGAAACTTTAGCTGTTCTAGCCGAGATGACATCGATATTTACGACTACGAAGTTTCAGGAATAGAAGTTTGAGTGGTGAGTGGTGACATATTAAGACTGCTTGATCCTGATTCTACTTTCCGATTGCTGTTTTCGAACTCACTACTCAGCCGTTTAAATCGACAGTAAAAACATGACTGAAACTCGGCATGGTCCAGAAGATTAACGAAATGGTCAATACGTCTGAAGTCAACCATCTGCGGGTTTCCTTACTTAATTCTTCATCGTACGAGTACCAGTATTATGTATAATATCAGATTTAGTAACTAAACTTTAGCAATTATGTACCGCTTATCTACGGCTGTCAAATGACCTATAAACTTTCCATGCTAAAATGTTGTGGCTGTCTGACGTCAACTGCAACAAGTTAAAGAATAATTTTATCGTAAACCATTTAACCTGAACCTGGACCTCGAGATAAGTTTATTTATTTAAACCAGTTATGACAGTATTAATTAGCTAAATGCACAGAATTAATAACATTCCTCGATAGATGTTTTGAATTCTTTTGAGGATGGAATCTGCCCTTACTTTTCAAAGTCGGTGATAAATCAAATAGCACAATTTATAATTATATTATGTGTGCACTATATGTTGCATCATAAATCATAATATTCGCTTCTGACTGGGAGTCATCGCAATTCGCAGTTTATTTGTCACTTACATTCTTATGCTTATGTTACGTGCTAGGGTTCGAGGATTCGGAGAGAAAGACCTGGTGACTCTTTTTGAAGACTTTATTCACAAACACTAGCTCACACAAATCACTAAGTCCAAACACTAAGCACTAGATCCAAATCACTGAGCACTATCACTGTCACTCACTATTGATCACTTATTCTCACTTCGAAGTCGCCTCGATGATCGCTTGTATCAAACTGAACTGACTGCCGGCTTGTTTACCTTTTATATGGCCCGCGGCGCTTTCTGGAACGTTCCCTTCTAGATTGTTTACGTAAACACGCAATTCACATAAACAAGGGTTGGACTTTTCTAGAAAGTACGCGCGGAGGTAAACAACTGTCCGTATCCGTAACACTTATGTTTGGAAGAGCACAAACCCTTTCAAACACAATCATAAGAGTTCAGCTTTAAAATTCCGCAGAAGCGCCTGGACTATTTAGACCGGCATCGGCCTGTGAAAAATGTTAACAAATAAAAAATATTGGATATAAATACACATACCAGGTGTCGATTTTTTCACTCCTCGTTGTAAGCCTTAATATAATTATGCAAAAATAATCAATTAATTCTATCAGTAATGAGAAACGATGACAATGTCGTTATTGTTTTGTTTACCACTGTCATTAATTAGTTTATACAGTACCCGGCAATAAATATTGCACATCGACCTTTGGAAAGAGACATTCGGCTAATTTCGGTTTCATAGAGCGTTATCTTTGTAGCACACACCTATTTGACATTATGTCAGTCGTTGTTCAAATTCAATAGAGTGCAGTCGCGTCCAGTTCAAAATATATATCTGGAGTTGTTAACACCCCTAAATTTGCTACAGCTGTAATTTTCCAAAAGAATTTTAAATACGTAAACATAATTTGAACACCCTTTTTTATTTTATTTTACCCGAATATAAAGCCATAACTTATAGAAAATTTGGTGTATTTTATACAAAGAATAATAAAATTGTCAAAAGAAGCAAACCTTAATTGTTTTAACAGCTCCTAATATATACCGGACTTTTTGTATTTCGTGCGTAAGATATAACGCTCTACAAAACCGAAATTAGCCGACTGTCACTTTCCAAAGGTCGATGTCCAATATTTATTGCCGGGTACTGTACGTCTAAGTCGCGTCTTAGTACCTCCATAAGGTTAACTATTCATATTTGTGCAAACTTATCATTCAAGTTTTTCCTAGCCGTAGTAATTTTGTACGTTAGGACGCATCGGCATGCAACTTTCAAGTTCCAACGTTTCTAAAACACTTGACCTTTGCGACGATTGATGTTCCCGACGCACGCACGCTTATAATAATATATCCAACGTGATCCCGCAAACAATTTGCCAAATTTTTAATTTGCTCGGCAAATCAAAACAAATGTCATGCGTGGATCATAAATTGACACCTGAGCTTGGCCGGCGAGCGCCGCGCCGCTGACGGCCGCTTTCCTTCACCGCAGACATGTAATTTAGCGGATCGAGCGACGTCATAAATTATACAAGCGATCACATCATTAGTTGGTGCTTCAGTTTATTAAGGGTGTTTACCGTAATCGCCGCTCGCGAGCCTAATTGCGGACCTGAGTTATGGGTAGAGAAACCAAACACACGTCCCACGTCGTAAATATGCCCCGAAAAGCTCTCGACGGAGATTTTAATTCGGCACGTAGAGTCGAACCTAAAATTACTTATGAAAAATTGCACGGGTAATTTATTCCATATTATAAGAACACGTTTTGAATGTGAGATTTCAATGCGCTCGCTCGAACTAGGGTCGCGAGTAATTGTGCCACCGGCGGAAAAATCTCTTGTTTTAATGAGCTGGCTAGAGGGCGCGGGGTGAGGCGGTGTGCGACAACCTATTGGGTCTAAACTCTAAACACACTAGGCTGAATTACGCCGGCGTAAATTCCGCCGCGTTTAAATCGCATACAAAATATGGGCCGAATACTAGAGGTGACACTATTACGTCGCGTTTTGTATACGTTTGACATTTGCGGCGGAAATTACGCCGGCGTAATTCAGCCTAGTGTCTTTAGACACTTATGCGACGGCAACTATCTAGACAATTAATTGCATTTACATTTTTCATTATATTTGCACTATAACAGCTTAGCCGCTACTTCGTTTTCAAGCTTCAAATAGTAATTCGACACATATTGATTTTTGACCATGTTTCTGCTTTATGTCTAGCTTGTTGTAACATAAACAGTTTGGTTACATAAAAAAGATTTCGATAAGATTTTTATACAAAATGATTAAAATTGGTTTAGCAGTTAAAGCGTGAAGAGATAACAAACATATTACAGACAGGCATATAACACACAAGTTATCTTTCTGAGAGCGACTAAATGACGTGTTTTAGTGTGACTAGCTCTTGCACAAATATAGACAATAGTTTTAATGGACGTCGTTTATATAACGTCAAATTATAATAAATCAATCAGTATAAATACGATTCCGGCTACAATGTCGTCGGGCATGCACATTATATTTTATATAACATTCCGCTGATATGTAGGTATTATGTGTGGACCGTCTATTTTTAATCTTCGATCGTGTTCAATCGAGACAAGACACTTTCAGTTTTATTTCCTGCTTAATTAGATTCAATTTAGTAATATCAGAGATTGACATTCGCCAGTGCACTGCACTGTTGCGCGCACAATATTATCACGTACTGAAAGTCAGTGGAGCGAAAATGCGCTATCGTTTGTATATTTTTTCAAATCCTACTGGAATCTTCAAGTAATTATACTACATTTGTTGTGACTTTTTCATAATCTCGTCCTACATTTATTATATAATTGTCACAATTAAAAGACTAACGTCTTACATAGCCAGACATCACATCAGGGCATAATTTGTAACGAAAGTCAGTGTCAAATGTGAGTCTTTAAATTAATGCACAGAGTATAAGCAGCATTTGTCTTATCTGTCAAAAAAAATAACACTACTTTTACGGTCAGATAACAAATTAACTCAATTATTGTAACCTCTTTCGAGACCTTGTAAACGTACAGAAGCTTGATGTATGCTCTCGTGCGATCATAAATTAAAAATTTACATTTGGCCAAGATTTATGGTAAAATATGATAATATGACGCGCCAGCGAAGCCGGCAATCTTCGTGTTTCATCAGACCATTATTTTGTTATTGAGTGCTAAGCCCTCACATAAAAACTTACTTTTTAAGGCGCGAAATTGGTAAAAGTCTGTTATGTACGGAGATAATATGATGCTGCATTATGCATACATAAATCGTATTATTATTTTGTTATTTTATTTAAATGTAATGATGTAATGAAGATCTTTAAGCACAACAAAGGCAGATTTAACATCCATATCCAAACCTTATACTTACTTAATAATTAATATGTATTATAAATGCCACACTAATACTATAAATGCGATAGTGTGTCTGTCTGTCCATCTGTTACCTCTTCACGCCCAAACTGCTGAACCAATTTTGCTGAAATTAGGTATATATATATACTTTGTGCCCCGGGAAAGATTATACGATACTTTTTATTCTAGAAAAATGTACGGTACCCGCACGATAATCGAATTTGGCGCAACGGGGTTGCGGGCTTTATCTAAAAAGTAACTTTTTTTTAAACGGGCTTTGGCGCACCACACATTCCCGCCACTGTATCTCCTGTGTCGCCAAGATCGACAGCGGTATCTAACCACGAAAACCCTTTGATATGATCTCAGGGAGCCCGAGGGACACGCTAAATCTGTCTTGGGACCCGCAACGAAATTAATCAGAAGAAAATAGAAGGAGTAGGAAGATTCTAATTTCCCTCCCCATAAAAGCGGGAGACAGCACAAAGTTGCAATGACCGAAAGTCAAAGAACTTAAGGGGGAGCACCACGGAAATAAGGTTAATAATAATTGTGAGTCCTAAGCTAAAGCTAAGTTAATATTGGAGTTTATTGTGTTTGACTGTTGCCAATAATAATTGTGACAAAAACGCTTGAAGGCACGGAAGTTCCTAGCGCTATCCACGAGATCACCGTAATTATGCGACTCCAGATCGATGTACAGAATAGGTTGTTAGAAAGTAACATCCTGTGAACTCATTTGTGATTTTTAGGGTTCCGTAGCCAAAATGGCAAAAAACGGAACCCTTATAGATTCGTCATGTCTGTCTGTCTGTCTGCCTGTATGTCTGTCTGTCCGTCTGTCTGTCTGTCTGTCCGTCCATATGTCACAGCCACTTTTCTCCGAAACTATAAGAGCTATACTATAGAAACTTGGTAACTAGATGTAGTCTATGAACCGCATTAAAATTTTGATACAAAAATGGAAAAAATTATTAAAAATTTTAGGGGTCCCCATAGATACAACTGAAAAAAAAATTTTCATCTGGCCTATGCGTGTGGGGTATCTATGGATAGGTCTTCAAAAATCATATTGAGGTTTCTAAAATCATTTTTTTCTAACCTGAATAGTTTGCGAGAGAGACTCTTCCAAATTGGCAAAATGTGTGTCCCCCCCCCCCCCCCCCTCTAACTTCTAAAGTAGGGGCATGATAATTATAAAAAAAATATATGATGCACATTACTATAAAAACTACCAACGAAAATTGGTTCGAACGAGATCTAGCCAGTAGTTTTTTTTTATACGTCATAAATGATAAACCTTAATTTAACTTTCATTATATCAAAAATGAAATATTAAAATAAATCAAAAACCTTATAATTTCATAGAAATAATTCTTATTGCTGCTGCGGAACCCTTCATGGGCGAGTCCAACTCGCACTTGGCCGGTTTTTTTTATCTTCTTTCATCGATTCTCAGAAACAATTATAAAGGAATTTAACAGCGATTATTATGTAACTAAGTTAATAATGCAAGTGCATAATAAAGTAATAATGCAGTTGTATTGATAACATTGTATATGAAAGAGGCATAGAGCTTATCTGCGGCGGCTCTGATCCATCTTTGTTAAAATAAACAAGGGGTCCTATGTCCCTTATCGTAACTACTGTCGGTTCTGACTACTATGTCACAGTTGGACCTATTTATGCATACCAGACTCAGCCCACACGATGACAGTTCTGAGAAAAAGCCGTTTTTATTAAAATTGTGTACTCTTTAAAACTGATTGTTGTTATAAGTAAAGTTAATTTACAATAGTATATTTTGTAATTTATTCTATGCGTACAAACATAAATATGTTAAAAATTACTACTATTTCCAACAAAAATTAAACAAAAACAGGAGGGTTCCTTTTAGAAAAACTATATTAGTATGGGATACATATAATTCAAAGCGAACCATCTCTTTAGATTTATTACACAAGTCAACAGGATTTTCGTGCATGACATTTGTGCACCCGATTTGGATTTCTAACATCTAATTAGTTATAGAAACAACGATTTTAACTTATAAAATTTGCTTTTAAATAAACTGAGGCCTCATGAACTTTCAAATTTTGAAGAAAACCGCCATTTTTTTCTTTCGGTTATGTAGTAATAGAATGAAATATATATATTCATTATTTTTTAGTTTACATTGTTGCTTATATTCCTAAAAAAAGATTGAAATGAAAAAATAAATAATTTAGATTTAAAACTTAATATTTTTTTGTATCTAGGTGAGCAAATCCTAAATATATCTTGTTGTATGCTTCGGCAGTAAGTACCTACCTGATATAATGTGGCGCTCCTACTTTTTTCTGGTTTTTACAAGGATGTTTAAAACTAGATGATGCCTGCAACTCCGTTTCGCCAAAACTCGTTTATCGTGCGGGAACCGTACATTTTTTCGGAATGAATTGTCCTTTCCCGGTACTCAAAGTATCTGCATACCAAATTTCAGCAAAATCGGTTCAGTGGTTTGGGCGTGAAGAGATATCAAACAGACAGACAGATAGACAGACAGACGGACAGACAGACAGACAGACACACTTTCGCATTAGTAGTGATGGTTTCAAGCAACGTTGCAAAAATCTTAATGTAAAAAAAAAATTGTAATGGAGTATCTTACATTGCCATTTTACAAAATAATGAGCCATTATCGGACCTTCATTGTCCATTAAATGCAAAGAATGTGTAATGTAAAATTTGTCAATTACATTACTGTAATATAGACAAATTTTACATTACTCATTTAAAAGTATTGTAAGTATAGTAGAAGATTCGTCCTTGAAGTTTTGATGTCTCCGATTTAGTCCAGATTCGGGGAGGGGGTAGCCGAGGTATTGCCTTTGAGGTTGGAAGAAACCCCGTTCCTCTAGGCCTATTAGGAGCGGAGTTATGGCTACTTTTGTAAGACATTTGACAGTTGCCGAGTTGTCAATGTCAAAGTTTGAATGCTTGTAACTCGGCAACTATTTGTCCTGGATATGGGGTTCTTCGGCTTGTTCTTCTTGGGTTTTTCTCCTCTATTCGATCTTGGCCTCAGAATTGAGACAAAATTTGATGTCTCCGACTTAGTTCGAATTCGGGGAGGGGGTAGCCGAGGTGTTGCCTTTGATGTTAGAAGAAACCCCGTTCTTCTAGGCCTATTGGGAGCGGAGTTATGGCCGCTTTTATTCGACGTTTGACAGTTGCCGAGCTGTCAATGTCAAACTTTGAGTGCTTATAACTCGGCAACTGTTTGTCCTGGATATGGGGTTCCTCGGCTTGTTCTTCCTGGATTTTTCCCCTCTATACGATCGTGTCGTAACGGTCGTGTGTGCGCAATACACACGACCACTCTGGTTTCAATGAAACCAGGCCAGTTACGCAGGAGTAATTTTATAGTGCCCAAGTGTGTGCGCAATACACAAGAGCACTATTCTTTACGCTCGTAACCCAACGGAGCGGAAGACCGACATGACTGGTGAGAGATCAGGTGCACGACCGACTTTTTACACGGGCGCACACTTGGGCACTACAAAACTTTTTACTACTTATTAATTTTGCTCTATAATGGTACGGAACCCTTTTTGCGCGAGTTCAACTCACACTTGACCGATTTCTTTTTAAATGTACCTAAGTAAACAAAATATTTTTTTTGGTTTTGTGTTTTTCTTTAGGCACGGTATGAAAATAATAATTTCTAAGAGTTAGCCACTGATATTGAATATAATTGCAAAAAACATGCAAATAACGATTCTTATTCTTCGTATTAGCACTTTTCTTACTGGGCCTAAAGAGAAAAAAAGAAAGCAATAAAATAACGTCTTAGCCACTGATTTTGAATATAAATATTACATAGGATGAACATGACTAGTGATTGGACAGTAGTCAGTACTAGTCATTGGACACAGCACAAAAACACTATAATATTTATTAAGGTTGCTTTATTAGCTACCTGTTTATCTTTAAAATCAGGCGTTCTATTACTTTAAAAAAGGCAGTTTTTAAAGCAAACTTTATAAATAATATTGCGTTTTTGTGTTTTGTCAAATAACTGGTACTGCCCAATCACTAGTCGTTTTACCTTATCTTGGATACCCATAACATAACGAAAAAAATTGGGTATGTCTCTTTTGTGTCGGGTCTGTGTCACAATGACCCGTGAGTCTTTGTAAAATATTAAGAACTAAGCCTTTTTTAATATGCAAACAGCAACCAAGTCGCATGATTCTACTTGCCTAGTGAAAAAAAAACGAGAGACCATTGTAGTTTGGATCTATATAAAAAAAACAATACTCATTAATTTGTTACTTGGTAACTTTGTTGTGAAAATGTTTTGTTCTGAAATAATTGTTAGATTAGTACGATCTTCATAGGATCGATAAAAGGGCTATTTTGGAATACTTCTGCATTATTAACTCAATTTTGGCAATGCACACCATTGGACTCATTTTGCATAAATAGGGTCAGTTCATATTATAATTATGTAAACAGAGAAAGTGTTGTAGGCTAAAGGAACTGCAAGTGTTGCCGTCGATCCAGAATTATTAACCTCTACGTGGAGTCGCCAGAGGTTTTAACCTCCGAAAATTGTAATAGTGAATGGATTTTTGTTTTTGAGGTGTCATTTTCTTTTTTAGACTATAACTTGCAAAGTTTACCAAAATTTTTTTTGTGCTTTTAATTTTTTAGTTACTTAATTAAAAATTAATATTTCACCATATAAAACCGGTCCAGAAAAAAAAATCTTGTTCCTGTTATTTAATGACTCTTATCCGATTGTTTACGTTGAAAGTTAACCAAATACACAAGTTTTAAAAAAGAAAGTTTGCTTTGCTAAGCTAAATACAACTATAAGGTTTTTGCAAAGTTTTTAGAGATTAACGCTCGTCGTAACCAAGATAAAAGGGTTTGGGTGGATTTAAGGGTTGTAACAAAAAGTGTGTTAAACTTTCTTGTTGTGCGTATTTAACTTTTAGAGAAATGATAACTTTTAAGTACTTAAAAACGTTTAAATATCTCCAAAGATGTGTAAAATAGACCGAAAATATTTTTCTATATTTGTTGAGAATTTATTTAAGTGAGAGCTAAAACATTAAATGCATCGACAAATGAAAGACTGTTCCTAGTCTTCGAAATATATTTAAACTTCCTACTTAAAGCCAGAAAAAAAAATTGGGTGCTACAAATCTCACGTACATACTAAAGACGCATGCTGCGACCTATGTTTGGAAAATGCTTAACTGAATACAAAATATATCAGTTCTTAACCTAATTTTTATTTTTTTCCTTTAAATATGTTTAAGCAAATATAATTAATGAAAAAAATAAATAAAAAATCAATTTTATCCTGTAAAAACCTAATGAAAAGAAATAAAATACAGATTTTCTTCGAAATATCCGTGAAAAGTTTGTGCTTGTATTTCAGAAAATTTGATAAAATAAGAGCTAAAAAGATACACATTAAGAAATAGAAGGCTTTGTTAAGCCTAAAAAATAATTTTAAACTTCCTATTTAAAACCAAAGAAAAATAGGAACGCCATTTACCTGGCGAGGCACATAACAAGCACATTTGGAGGTATGCTCATCTACATACAAAAATATTAATTTTAAATCTAAATGATATATTTTTTCAACTTATTTTCTTTCTTTGGAATATGAGCAACGATACAAATCAAAAAAATAATAATATATTTTATTATTTTGCTATATATTTAAAAGAAAGAAATATGCAAATTTTCTTCAAAATTTTACAGTTTATAAGTTTACTTGAAGTGGAAGAGAATAATTTAAAAATCAAAAGCATAACTTTTCAATAGGTAAATTTTATTATTTATGTTTTCAGCTGCACATTCCTTTTTTGTTTTCAATTTTCATCCACTATTGCAAAAATCGGAGGTTTGCACGATTTTTACGCTCTGGGAACTCCACTATCTACCTTTTGTAAGAAAAGAGTTTCCGCTTTAAAAAAAAAACAATTTTAACATATAATACGAGTCGGTATTAAATGTTTTATATGCTGTATCACCGTGTCAATTAACTGTTTTCAGCTGATCTATATTACTATATATTTTTATTTTTTAATAAGTATTATAAAGCTGAAGAGTTTGTTTGTTTGTTTGTTTGATCGAGCTAATATCTCAGGAACAACAGGTCCGATTTGAAAAATTATTTCATTGTTAGATAGCTCATTTATAGAGGAAGGCTATAGGAATATTATCACGCTAAAATTAATAAGACCAAAGAAACAGAGGAAAAAAGTGGAAAAAACTGGAAAATCATTCAACTACTGAAGCAATTTTTGTGTTACTTGGCACAGATATAGAGAGGACCACGTGAAGATACAATATAGAGTACTAGATGGCGCCCGCAACTCCGTTACGTCAAAACTCGTTTATCGCGCGGGAACCGTGCATTTTTCCGGGATAAAAACTGTCATATGTCCTTTCTCGGGACTCAAAGTGTTTCCATGCCAAATTTCAGCAAAATCGGTTCAGCGGTTTGAGCGTGAAGAGGTAACAGACAGACAGACAGACAGACAGATACACTTTCACATTTATAATATTAGTATAGATTATTTTCTTTTGAAAAATGTACGGTTTTCGTGAAATTCATAATTAATGCGGGCGATGCCGCGCGGAGCGTCTAGTCTATAATAAAGCTTCAATTTTGATGGATCTTTTGATCATCCACGAAGATATCATCATTTTTCATCTCATTCGGCGGATCAGAATAAAACGAATTCGTAAGAGCGATTAATGAGCGCCATTAATTTCGTGTATTAATTATTCATTAGCCAATTAGTGGTAAGACCATCTGGGCATATCGTATGCCTTCTTCGTTGAAGGGCAAATACTTACTTAAGAATTTACATACATTTAACTAAACTGCAAACATGCTGCCTTGTTTTTTTTTTGTGAAAACGTCAGAAAGAAATTAGCTATCTTATTTGACTTGTTTGAGTCAGTTATCAGCAGTATAGTCTTCCTCAAAGCTTAGTTTAAAACATTACTGAATTTGGTACCACCTATCGCTTTAATAACATGTTGTGTCTATTATAATAATATGTCTATCAATGTAAACCTTAGCACTATATTGATTATAAAGGCTTCTAAAGCGACGGAACTAATAGAAAATAATTGTTTATGTCTGCGCTAGTTCGCCCTTTGTGGAGTCAAGTTGTATAGTGTCGAGGCTGTCGAGGATGCTTCAGCGCGGAGAAAGGGAAAGCCGGCATCAAACGCGTAGTTACTGTAGTGACCTACATTAGCTGGACGAGATACAGACGCGACGAGACACCATAGTATAAATGTCATACAGTAGGTAAAGGTAACTCAGAAGCGCTTTTAAGGGTTCTTTATGAGTCGTGAGTCGCAAAATTTCGGTTGGCAGAAATTCTGCAGCATTCAGTTTCATAGAAAATTCCTACTTCACACGTGCGTAATTTTGTAAGTCATGATCGGTATGAAAACTTTACGTGACCGCAATTCTGCGACTCACGACTCACAAAGTTACGCTCGTTTGGCTTCACCCTAAATCAAACTCGCTCAACGCAGATGCAATTTTCAAGCACGTGACGTTACTATGGGTGAGTATGAGTTCTACGTATTTTCAAAGTTATAGAAAACTAAATGTCCAATTGGTGGCAGTTACCAAAAAGTTTCTCAAGTTCAAACTTTGATTTGTGTGAAATCTGTGTCTCTTTATTTTTCATTTTAATTAACTATCAATTCATAACTTTATACGTAATTTATCTACATAAATTTATCTGAAATTACCCATACTTATGATAAGTATGATTATGATTTACTGTATATCATTTATATTGTGACACAATGATACTTAGTATACGCTTACACAGATGATACACGCATAGAGACAAGGGGTAGGTCGATAAGCAACTCAAGAAGTACGTTATTTTACCTAGGAGTCTCTATGATCCTTATGTCTTTAGCATAAAAGTTTTTATCAGATAAATATGCACTAAACAGTAACCTTTTTCGCAAAGTCTCGGTATCGTAAGGGCTCATCGAAAAGGACCAACTCCATTTTTGGAGAGACTCCATAAAACGACCTTAAATTAAGAGATTTCACCATATCAGGTATTTTTAATTAAATAATTCTACATACGTAGCCTTTACATTAGTTTTTACAACAGGCGAATCGAGAATTATAATAACATTATTTATTTGTGATTCCAGCGTCCGCATTTTCCATGGTCGTCAATCAAGCGTCCGGAAATTGCTACTGCCAGGAAATAGTTGCATAATATAGTGCTACAGTATATGCAAATTATACTTATATTATTAAACTGAAGAGTTTTTTGTTCGAACGCGAATCTAAGGAACTATTGCATCAATTTTTATTAAATTTGGCACACATACTATAGAGCAGACCCAACTTTGGACTGAAGCTTTTTTACGGAAAATGTACGGTTCCCGCAAAATTCCTTATATATACGTGCACGGAGCCGCGTACGTGTCCATCTTCTGGTATTATAATATGGATGTGCAAGTTGTTGTACTGTATATAGTATAATATAATAGTAAATAAGGTGTAACAAAATTAAGTGATACTACTTTAAGATGTGCTACATGAGTTCCGTTACAAAGAGTTCACTATGTAAGTAACTGCACTAAAATAGCTTTTTTTTCTGATTTGTATGGGCAAGCACCTAAGCGTCATGAAATTTCACATACAAAAGTAAAAAAGTTGCCCAGTCAGCGCTGATACTTTCACAGCGAACTCTATAATATAAGGTAAACATATACAGTACACACCCTAAAGTATTATCACTTAGTTTTGTTACACCCTGTATAAGTTCTATGCACATTCGATACATTGTTGTAATGTAACATCACCTGCTGGTTGTTACACTCGCGTGCGTTTACGTTGTAATTAAATTTCATCGCACCGCACCGTACCATTGATACAATGTACAAATCAAAAATCTAATCTGGAATCAAAAACCCATCAAAACACATGTAGATTGTAGAATACAAAATGTCAAAATGCTCGGTAATTATAATTTTAATGTAGGCATAAAATATGCGCTTCGTGGTTAAAATTTCTTCACACAAATGTTATGTTGACATGAAGTTTGATTTTCCTCGTTTTAGATCATAATATATTCATTATTATAACTATACTATTAATATAACTATAACATTTCATAAGCCTTTGATTGTATTATCAAATACATGAAGAGTTTGTGAAAATGAGTTTAGCTTTAGGTATAAATCGTAAGAAGCTTGGCTCTATTTATATTCTTTATTAACTTGCAAGATTTCCATGCCTAAAACATGATTACGATGCCATTGCAATTTTTCAAAATAGTATATTCAAAATATGTTATAAGGATTGCTTTTCACTATGTGAGCTAAGAAGATATAGATATGAAAGAAGTAGCAGTTTCATCCCCTACCTAATTAGAACAGACTAGATGACGCCCGCAACTCTGTTGCGCCAAAATGTGTTTGTCATGGGGAAACTGTACATTTTTTCGGGATAAAAATATCCTATGTCCTTTCACGAGACTATATCTTCATACCAAATTACAGAAAAATCGATTCAGCGGTTAGGGCGTGAAGAGGTAACAGACTGACACACTTTCACATTTATAATATTAGTAGTACAGATGTAAGAAGAATAGCTACAATATTTCAGTTCACAAAAAATAAGATTTTGTTTCTCTTTGTGGCGTGTACATAAACATTGTTCTAAAAGGGATTAGTTAAAATGTCATTTTTAATTATGAAAATGACATTGCGCGATGCAAAGTCCCGGGCAGGGGTCAGCGGTAATCATATGCTCGCTGCAATTGTAACTAGTAACTACTAAGTTACTAACTACGTGTGAACTGTGCGACGACACCGCGGGGCTGAATGCAATTTGCGATTTCATTTTGATATTATAAAGTCTGTACAAAATGAGAACTTTCTTGGCTTAGAAGTTAGGCATCATACTTATGAACGTTGAAGATGCTTAGGCCAAAAAAATTATTACTTGTAAGACCCCTAAATATTTACCTAAAATTTTAGTAATTTTTAAAATAACAATTTTTATTTTAATATAAAATATAATATTAATAACCGTCTGTCCGAATCGTACAATGACAGACATTATAAGCAGCTTATTGTCCATTATTGATATTAGCAAAGTTTTTTTTTTATTTGCTTGTGTGTATCATAGTTTTAACTATAAAGATAAAAGATAAAAAGTTATTTATTTTTCACACACAACTTAACATAGTATTAAACATAACAATATATTAAATTGGAGTGTGAACTGGAGCCTAAGCTAGGATACCCTGTGTTTCAGGTCTCCAGGTCTCACCCGCGGATATGTGAAGGACAACATTAACATATTTTAACATAGTTGTCTGAGTTAGTGTGTGTATGGTGTGTGTGTGTGTGTGTGTGTGTGTGTGTGTGTACTTTACGATACAGTTAATAGAAGTAATTCAGCTTCATTATAATTAAGGTTTAGTAGCCTCTTCTGCACAATTGATTTACATTTATATATTGTTTTATCGTAAATATTTAATATCCTATTTATATTACTATACATATGTGGTGCGAAAAAGGGCAGGAGTCGAGTGAAGAAAACAGAGTGATGTTTTACAACAATGCAGACCTTATCTAATCTACGTTTAAGCTGTGTATCAGGGTCAAAAATAAGCTCGGAGTGTTTGTGAAGTATGGCATGGAGAATATACAGACGTCTGACTTATAGCACTTGAGAGTCCTGGTAAAGATTAGTAGTAAGGTATCTAAATGGCTTTTTAAACATAACTTTAAGTAATGTTCTTTGCGCTCGTTCAGCTTTAATCGTTATGGATTTGCATGCGCCTCCCCATGCTGTGATACAGCAACCTAGAATAGATTGTGCTAGAGCGTAATACACAGTTTCTAAAAGTTGGGGCTTAAGAATATCACGTAGATTTTTGAATATCCATATTAATTTTCTTATACGTGTTGAAAGTAGACATATGTGAGCTTTCCAGGATAGAGCATCGTCTAACTGGACTCCCAGATATTTGATATCACCAACTCTATCCAATGTTAGACAGTTGCAAGGTCTATTACTTTGCAACTGACCAACACTGGTTCTTTGTTCCGTTCCACAGGTGTGTGCTTTAATGCTGATTGGGGGCTCAGGTTGTGTTTTTTTTTTGTTTTGGAGAAAGTTAAATATTTAGTTTGTTTTATGTTTATGATCAATAAATTTTTGTGAAGCCAAGAAATAGTATGCCTAAGTCCAGATTCAGCATTACGTTGCGTTTCTGCCCAAGTCTCTCCCGTAAAAACTAGAGCAGTGTCATCTGCGTATGAATAAACTTTACCGCAAAATGGTTTGTAGTTGCAAAGATTATTTAAATACACCAGGAAAAGACTCGGGCCTAAAACACTACCCTGTGGGACTCCATACGTGATAGGTTGGTAAGTACTTAGGTGTTCGTCGATTTTTACTTGCTGAGACCGGTTTGTTAGGAAACTTTGAAATGGTTTAAGGGGGATGCCTCTTATGCCCATAGACTCTAGATTTCTCATATGGATGGGGGCGTAGACCGTGTCGAATGCCTTTGCTAAATCTATAAAGATCCCGACACATTTTTTACCGCCATCCATATTCACGGCCAGATTATTAACGAGCTTTGTTACAGCATCTGTAGTGGATTTTCTAGGTTGAAACCTAAATTGAGGTTGGGAGATCAACTTTTCTCTGATCAAATAATCCATGAGGCTTTTGTTAAGAAGCTTTTCCATAATTTTAGACAAGGCTGTCAATACTGAAATTGGACGGTAATTGTCTACGCAGTCTCGACTTCCACTTTTGTGAATAGGGTGAATAATAGCTCGTATGAAACAGTCAGGAAAAACTTTGATCGTGTATGTCACTGAGAACAGAGTAAGAAATAGATCGTAATCCTAAAAGACAACAAGTAAGAACAGTGGCTTTATTAATTATTACTGAATTCAGTCAAAAGATACATCTATCTATGTCTTGCGGCTTGCCTAATCATGTCATCGTAAATCGATATCTACTCACTCGCTATAAATATATAGCCATAAAAGCGTGTAATCTTGACTTTAAAATCCCCCTGCGTAAAACGTCTGACGTAGATATAGAAACAGTCGTATTTCAAAAACAAATACAATAAACATATATGTAGAGACAAGAGATGCATTCCCGTATAAAAATTCCTAACGTTGTATACGTTCTAGATTCTAGAAATATACTCGTACAATGATACAATTGAATGTAGTTGCATAAGTGCACGCGTCCCCGCCAGCGCAACGCACGCCGCCACGTGTAGCGGTCAAGGGCGCGCGGATGGTTTCGATATGTTGCTATTATTGCTATTATCTCCTTATATCCGCATCTATTATATTGCTATTGCTACTTTCTTAACATATTTAATAAACGGCTCCTTTTTTCGAAGTCGGTTAAGAATCGTAAGGTAACTAAACGAAAATTAAATATGTATAGTTTTCTGAAAGTCGTCACACATAGCTTAACGCATTACGAGCTAGTTACATGTACTGTTTCTTAATTTATTCCTATTTACGTCATAATATTTACAGCAGAATTATCTCTTCTTTTGCAATCGGTTCTTATCGTAAGTATACCTAATGCAATATGTAGAGTTTTCTGAAAGTCGTTCAAAATCGGATTATTTAAAAAAGGTTACAGCTTGAATCCACGACACTAATATTTGCACTTGCTACATGAATCTTTTTTTTTTTTTGACGTGATAACGTCTTAAAATTTGATATGGGGTGCGCGCACGAAAACCATGACAGTTCATGCGGCGTTACCTCGCTCTGAGGCGTTCCATTTATGGCTTGAAGTACAAGCGAGAGCGCGGAACGAGCGACAAAGAGGCATGTTGTCTCTCAACAACCGTAAGACTCTAACGGTGGTATGAATAAAAAATCTTAGTGAAGGTTTTAACAGTTTTCTAACTTAAATGTTCGCTGAAGTTAAAAACCGTCTTATAGCACTCCATATGAATAAACGCTTTCTAAGCCTTCGCTAAGTAAAATGACGTTTTGTAATATTTTTGTTGGTAATGTTAGTAGTGTGCCAATTTATTGTGTTCAATGTGTCAAAAATAATGAGTAGGTATTTGGTAAAAAAAAAAACTTGAGAGGTGTCGAAGGACAACCGAATGGAACGAAGTTATTTCTTATGTTAAAAAAATCTGTACATAATAATACTTAAAAAATATATTTAAAAAACGCCATCTATTGACGCACAGGAATACTATAAACGCGCAACGCCCTCTGCCCCTAACATGCAGGTACTAATAAAAAAGTGTCGTTTTTAGTGTCGTTTTTTTCGGCTTAGCGGGGGCTAATTTACTATAATAAATAAAGAAAAGGGGTTTCACAACGCGCGAAAAGGAACTCCGTTCCAAAAAATATACTTTATGGATTTCATAAATTACGTCATAATTCTAGCGTCATAAATTGCGTCTTATATACTTTTTGTCGACGAGGGCGGCTATAAATTCCTTCAGAAATTGCAATAATGTCAGAAATCGCGATAATACTCGATATTTCGACCATTTCAATCTCTTAAAATGGTCTTAAGGTAGGTCCGAGGCTTCACTAAAGTTTGCGAACTCCTATTTGACGTTTCGAGCCTAAATAATTGTTAGCAAACGTTTATTCATAACGATTATGATTAAAATGTTCTTAAAATAGGTTTATAACAGGCGCGCTATTTTTTGACAGCTGTCACCTTAAAAAGGCGTTAGAGCACTGTTAGAGAACGTTTATTCATATTAAATTTTACAACAGGCTTTTAAAGCTTTTTAAAACCCTCGCTAAGTTTTTATTCATACGACCGTAAATCTAAAAGATTCTCGAATTTCGATTATATTACGTATTTCGATGACTTAGAGAATACTTTTGTATTAAGAAGTTTGGTTAGTTATGACCTTTGATACATTGACCACACTCTGAATGAAAAATAAACAAACAATCTGTGAGCTATTAGTATTATTTCGGCTATTCAAAATTGTGCTCTATTTCCTACGTGTCAAGGTATGACTTGTGCTTTGTTCGAAGATTTTACTGGATTTCACGAATGTATACAGTAAGTAGCGTTTTGTATTGCAAATATTTTATTTTACTCATTATAAATATTTTTATACAATCATTTGAAAGAAATACATCGAAATAACTTTAGGTTACACTCGAAAAAGTTTGTTTCTATTTATAGAGATTCGGAAGCGAGGGTTAAGGGGTTAAGGATAGTTGAACGTGACAACGTCATACGTTGTCACGTTCAACTATCGTCAGTAAACCGACTTTACAGACAACCGATTTTTTTTTTTTTGGAAGTCGGTAAATCATCATAAGGCAACAAACGACACAGCAACAGTAGTTTTCCGTTTTTGACGCCCGTAACTCCGTTGCGCGAAAATTCGCTTAGTGTGCGTACATTTTTCCAGGATAAGAAGTTTCTTTTGCCTTTTCCGGGACTCAAAGTATTTGCATACCAAATTTCAGTTTAATCGGTTCAGCGATTTGGGCGTGACTAGGTAACAGATATACTTTCGCATTTATTAGTATGGAAGTATAGTATGAATTAGTATGGATATGGATTCGGCTGCATGTTTAAAGCGAACTACATTCAATATTAACCAAATCATATTATGTGCAACTACATTTAATAGTTAATGTAAATTACATTTATTTAACATGTATCGGATTGAATATGCAAATAAAATGTAAAGTAAAAGAGGACAGAAGCATTGAGCCTAGCCGTTGTACGAAGGATGCAGGCAATCATTGCAATTACTCGAAACTGGTTATCCTGAGTTTTTAGGAAACCATTATTACTAAATCGAGACTATGCCGACTCTCTAGCATCTATTTTATTAGTGTAATTCACATACTGTATGTTTTTGTTTATCGCAGTTAGTAGTGGTGATTTTCGTGCATACTTTTTGACGCGATATGGAGTTCATAGGATTCTTCAGAAGAATTCGTCCACGTGTCGGTATATCTGAATTGTTATTCGAATATCTGAATATTTTATAATAATATTTCTATTATTTTCTGGTTTAAAAGTGAAAATTCTGAATATCAAACAGATTTGATAATAAGTTTAGAAGGAAGATCTACAAGGAACACACGTTAGTTTGGTATTCTCTACTTAGTTTTGTATTCTCTACTTGTATTATACAAGATGTTTCGCGCGGCTTCGCCCGCGTAATTAACGAATTTTACGGAAACCATACATTTTCCGAAAAAATATTTTGTAATAAGTATTTATATTTCCCTTCACGTGGTCTATTCTTCATGTGTGCCAAATAAAATAAAAATTGCTCTAGTAGTTTTTAAGATTATAAGCAATTTCCAATAATTTCCCTCGCTTTTTTTCACATTTTCCTCTATTTCTTCGCTCTTATTAGTCTTAGCGTAATAAAATATAACCTAATAGGCTATATAATATAGGCTATAGCCTTTCTCGATAAATAGGCTATCTAACACTGAAAGAATTTTTCAAATCAGACTAGTAGTTCCTGAAGTTAGCGCGTTCAAACAAACAAACAAAATCTTCCGCTTTATAATATTACTAGACGTTCCGCGCGGCTTCGCCCGCGTAAATTAGATATTTCACAGACAAATTTGTCCACAAAAAATAACCTATGTTCCTTCACGTGGTCTACTTCTTATCTGTGCCAAATAATAGAAAAATTGCTCCAGTAGTACGTGAGATAAACCCTTTCAAATAATTTCCCTCGTTTTTTCCATATTTTCCTCTATTTCTTCGCTCCTATTACTCTTAGCGTGATAAATTATAGCCTATTATATCCTTCCCCAATAAATGGGCTATCTAACACTGAAATAATTTTTCAAATCGGATCAGTAGTTTCTGAGATTAGCGCGTTCAAACAAACAAACAAACAAACTCTTCCGCTTTATAATATTAGTATAGATATAATTAGTATAGAGTATAGAGTATAGACTAGATGACGACCACAATTCGTTTATCGCGCGGGAATCGTAAATTTTTCCATGTTAGAAAGTATCGTTATATGTTAACCGGGACTCAAAGTATCTTCATATCCTTAACCAGGGCTAAAAGTATCACCAACTCCATAAGAAATTTCAGCAAAATCGGGTCAGCGATTTGGGGGTGAAGAGGTAACAGACAGACAGACAGACATACTTTCGCATTTATAATATTAGTATGGATTGTAGATATAACAAATGTCATCTATTTGCACATTGCGAGCAATGTGTAAGTTTGTATAACTAATGTGTAGATAATTAGCAAGGAACTATGCACGAACACTGTTTCTATTTACACGGCTCCTTTACCGTGTCAACACTGCGATGACTGAGTTTATTCTAACTGAACTTTACTTCCAGCTATTTTAGCTCTTATTCTATGCGGAATAGAGGTCATTATTCTAAGAACTATTGAGCTGAAGAGCCAGATATAATGGTAAGTGTGAATGATTACTTTTTAAACAGCCATTAAGAATTAAATATACAAATTAAAGTGTCTGGACGTGATGTCTGTCGTATTCTTATTCAAAGCTACTAGCCAGTAGTTCTAGTATTAAATACTAAAATTTAACAAGGTACCTACTTCTTAGTTCTTACTGTCACTAAAACCTACGCTATTATGTAAAGACTAGAGTAGTAGTAACATATTATTATGATCAAATGGTTTGTCTTTTTTTTTTGACCGGCTTCCAAAAAGGAGGAGGTAATATGTATATTTAGGCTGTATGTATCTTTTTTTTTTTGTATGTTCAACGATTACTCAGCCGTTTGTGGTATGATTTTCAAAATTCTTTTTGTGTTGTATAGGGTTTAACTCGAATTTGGTACCATGTTCACAAAAGTGGTGATCTGATGATGGGATCCTTGAGGAATCGAGGGGACTCCTTGAAATTTCTATGGAAAGATAAAGTGATTTTGATTTTTTCTGAAGCATTCGAGGTAAATGCTACCAAAAAGTAAGACTTCGCACCAGGTTATACCCTGGATCCGAAGGTACCGAACAGAACTTTTGAATGCTTATAGGTAGAGGTTCGGGGATTTCGGCGTTGTTTAAACAGCTGAAAGCATAAGCCAACACATGAATTTGGTTGATTATTATCATCACAACCATAATTATACCGTGGGTCATCACACTATCACCCAATTATTGGTACTTTTCGTGATATTTTGCATCGAAGCAGATGTTTTTGATCATGATTTGGCTGTTTGTGGACCGATTTTCAAAATTCTCGTGTTGTTGTATAGGATATAATTTTAATTTTGTATAACAATTACGAAAGTGGGATGATGGGATCTATGAGCAATCGAGGGAAATCCTTAATAAAATAATAATAATAATATCTATGGACGCTTCACACCACGTCAGTCTGGCCCCGTGCTAAGTACCTGAAAGACTTGTGTTACGGGTACCAGACAACGGAAATATATTTAATACTTTTATACTATACATATATTTAAGATTTTTATTATATGATACACATATTTAATATACATCCATGACCCAGGAACTTTATAAACTTTTTTAAATATATAAAAAAAAGTTTATACTTTTTTTGTTCCGTCGGCGGGACTCGAACCCGCAACCTCCGGCTTGAGCTCAACGTGCTCACCACGGAGGTCGTCAAATTTATCAAAACACTCATAGTGGTTAAAGTGATGTTTCTAGTAAGTTAAACATATGTTACGAATAAGAGAAATTTCATACGCGGGTGTCTCTTAGTCCAAAGGTACTGAACAGAACTCCTGAACTTTTAAAGATAAAAGTTTGGAAATTACAGCATCGCTTAGATAACTGCAAGCATTTACCACAATTTTGCTTACAGTAACATAATGTGAATAGTTAACATTCGTATTGGTTATAATTACGCATAAAGCCTTATTTTGTAGATAACTAAAAAGAGTGAAATTATTATTTTAAAAAAAAAAATTAAAACCGACTTCCAAGGTAAAAACATTAGTAATATGAACTAAAAAGTATTGAATAACTCTTACTCTTTAATAGTGCCTTTTTCCGAATTCGTCTAAATCTCAACCATTTCTGTACTTACATACTACAGTCTTCATTACTTTGAAGTCGGTACCAGCCCCAAAAGTTTCAGATATTTTGACTTTACTGAACTCACGATTAAATTAGCTGGCACCTTTTAGTTCATATTACTATTGTTTTTACCTTGGAAGTCGGTTTTAATTTTTTCTTAAAAATAATAATTAATAAAACACTGGGTCTAGCGTTTTACTAGACCAATCTAGATCACTATCTATCATCTAGCTAATATATGTAGCTAAACATAAAATCCACATTGTTTTGATTTTAAATCATTTTCCCTCATCTTCCCTTCACTCATGTATTTAAAGACTTTGGAAGAGGCAACTAGAATTAATGTTTGCCGTTTAGGAGTTTCGATAGGAGCCTTCGATGAGACACTAAATATTTTTATGAGGCTCGTGAAAATGAAACGATGTGACGGGCGGGCGGTCGCTCTGCTTACGAAGCATCAAGTGTAGGATATATTATATGAAAAAATCTCAGTTTACTAATAATAATTGTAATACTTACCTAATTGAAATATGTACATAGTTAATATAGTACAAACCATACTAGAATGAATGAATAATTTATTAAAAACTTTTTTTAGAAAAAAAATATGAAAGTCTGTCTGTCTGTTATCTCTTCACGCTTAAACCGCTCAACCGATTTTGATTAATTTTAGGACATATGATACTTTTTATCCCGGAAAAATTTACCGTTTCCGCCTGATAAACTAATTTTGGCGCAACGGAGTTGCAAGCGTCATTTAGTCTTTTAAATAAAATAAAGTGTTGGTATATCAACACACAATCTCTATTATATATTATTTATGTGCAATGCACTTACAAGTCTTATAGACCCTATTTATCGACTTCTCAGGAGTTATAAAACTATTTTAGAACTTCATCGTACTACCCACGGTTGAGATTTATTAATATTTCCATTTAGCGTACAAACATTCCACAATATACAAAGACCATAAAACACATTGCCAACAACATGTTACAGATGCAGAATTTAAATATCGAAATGTTACATTATTTTCATTATTTATTACTTTAAAGTGGAAGTTTACTATAACTAGTGACTATGTAGACGTACGCAAAAAAATATTTTGCGGTGGAGCTTTTTTTCTTTGTGTCTTCAAAAGTTATTGATTTAGGGTCTCGTGGGCACAAAATTAAGTAAAAACACTTTATTTTACCAGAAGTTAAACATAAATAATCGGCCAAGTGCGAGTTGGACTCGCGCACGAAGGGTTCCGTACCGTTATAGAGAAAAAATAGGCCAAGAATTGTGTTTTTTGTATGGGAGCTCCCCTTACATTTTTATTTAAATATTAATATTGACTATTAAAGTACACATGTAATTATTAAGGCTTTTGTACCTGTTGTCAACATTGATACCGAGCAAAAAATGTTTGAAAAATCACGTTTGTTGTATGGGACCCCCCTTAAATATTTATTTTGTTTTATAGCGGCAACAGATATACATAATCTGTGAAAATTTCAACTCTCTAGCTATTACCGTTCTTGAGTTACAGCTTGGAGACAGACGGACAAACGGACAGACATCGAAGTCTCAGCAATAGGGGTTTTTACTCTTTGGGTACGGAACCCTAAAAAGAACCTACAAATACATAATTCCGATGCATTATGGGTATAGGTAGGTATGCCGTATGCTTCATCGCCTTTAACAGTGATCAAAAATTGAGAAAATTGTGAGAAAAAAATATATTTGTCATTTGATACCAAGACCAACCCCTGCAGATTTAACACGGCCACAGCAGAAATGCGAAATAATAGAAACGCTGACAGTTTTTGCGGACAAACTGACAAAATCCATTACTTTGTCTACTTTTCCGTAAGAATAAACCTTTCTATGGTGGTCATGGTAAGCCCTCTCTTGCAGTCTGTTCTCGGATCCCGTCCGATGAACACGCGTTTCCCGCTCAAGTGCACGCTGCTAGGTGACTGTGGTGCTGTCTCTTTCTATAGACAGCGCGCTCTCGCTCGGCACACTTTGTGCTTGTTGCGATTTCGCGATCACGTCCGCGCCTCGAGGTTTTTCGATTTTAGTGTGTCCGCGATCGAGCGAACTCTGCGCCGGCGCTTGTTTGCCTCGCCCGAGTGTGGGCCCTCGCCCGCGCTTGCCGCCGTAGGTCGCGCCGCGCCTTGCTCGCCAGCGCCCGAGTGCTAGTGTTGTGAGTTTTTGTGTGTGTTTCCCGACCGCCAGGAACACATCGTAAGTACGGTGATACGAAAAATAGGTACACTACACGAGGTTCGTACCTCTTTACACACCTCCCCTCCCGGTCGCCGGGCGGGGTTGTACCCTCTCGAAAATTCTCCATTAAGAGCAGACTGACCGACCGACATCATGGCCGACATGATTGACAAATTCTTGTCATTCCTTAAAGTTGAGTACCCCGACGCCGCGAAAAGATGGGACAACTTCGTGAGAAATCACGATGCTGATTCCCCCGTGTCTCCCGACTGTGACACCGCCGTGACTCCCGTAGAGTCCGTGGCCCCCCGACTTACTTACTCGTCTCCTTCTGAGATGTCTTGCTCGGAGCAAGAGACTGACCTTGGTGAAGGTGACTTCACCACGGTCGTCAGTAAAAAGACGAAGAAGAGAAAGCGCGCCGAAGGCTCTTCCTCTCCAGCCTTGTCCTCCCCGACTAAGCAGGTCGGAAAACCGAAATCTAGAAAGACTAAACCGGCCCCTAGGCCCGAGCTACCCGCGACGTCCGTGCAGACTAGCAGTGCCGCGTCCCCCGTTCGCCCCCCGATCGCCCCTCAGGCATCCCAGGCCTCGCAGGCCTCGCAAATAGTACCGTCTCAGGCCCCTCTGGCTTCCGAGACGGAACTCGCTCCCAAAATGCCTCCTCCTATCATAGTACAGGAGAAGGAAAAATGGAATATCATTTCCGCCGCGATAAACGAGAAAAAGCTTCGCTACTCGACGGCTACCACAACTCCGATCGGGATAAAGGTCCAGGTCCAAACGCCTCAGGACCATCGCCTCCTAACTGCATTCCTCCGCGGAAAAAATATAGGTTACCACACCTATGCCTTAGAGGACGAACGTGTCCTCCGCGTCGTCATAGTAGGTGTCGACAAGTTCATCTCCGAAAGGGATGTACTTGAAGACCTAATAGCCCAAGGCTACCCGGCGACCGAGGTACACAGGATGTACCACCCCGTCAAAAAACACGTGTACAACATGGTACTAGTGATCCTCCCCCTTACCCCCGAGGGTAAGGAAATTTTTAACATACGCGCTGTATGTAACATAACCGGCATACGCGTGGAACCCCCTCGTAAAAGAGGCACTCCTGGCCAATGCCACAGGTGCCAACTTTACGGGCACTCCGCGCGAAACTGCCAAGCCCGACCGCGTTGTGTCAAGTGCCTCGGAGACCACGGCACCTCTGACTGCCCACGCAAAGCACCAGCTGAGGAGTCCGAACCCCCCAGCTGTGTGCTATGCAAAACACAAGGCCACCCGGCTAATTACAGAGGGTGTGTAAAAGCACCTAAAGTAAAGAGACGAATTGCGCCTCAAACAAAGAGAAATAATAAGGAAAAAACAAAGCAGAGATTTATCCCTGCTCCGCTTCCCACTAAATCACCTTGGGTGAACAACAGTAGTGCCCCAAATAACTTCCCCGTGCCCCCCAACAGGGCCCAGCCCACCGCCGCGCAAAAACCCGCGCCCTTCGCGACAAAACCCGCGCCCCCAGCGACAAAGCCCGCAACACCCGCGGCAAAAGCCGCGCCTCCCGCGAAAAAGCCCACTCTCCCCGCGAATATAACCCCCAATTACGGAGACGATCTGGGGTACGTGACCGATTTCCTAAGCCTCATAAACCCGTCAGAGGTAGCCGATTTCTCCTACGGACTACGGACGGCTAGGACTTTTTCACAATTATCCGCCTGTCTGTCGACTTATAACGACTTGATCCGCAGGATCAATTCCCTCAATTTATCACCATCGTTTAACTAATGGATTCCACTGGAAGGATAAAACCGCGCTCCCTACAGGTAGTTACGTTTAATACAAACGGCATACATAATAATATAGACGAAATCCGCGAATTCGTCATAAACCACAATGTCGATATTTTACTAGTGCAGGAGACGTTCCTTAAGCCTAGTAGAAAAAGCCCCAAAATAGCTAACTATAAAATAGTTAGAAATGACAGAACCCGATCCCAACTCGGAGGCACAATGATTTATTACAAAAAATCATTGCACTGTGTTCCCCTAGAACCCCTATCCCTAACTAATTTAGAAACTTCTATTTGTCACATTAGCATGACAGACCATCAACCCATCATAATTGTATCTGCCTATTTAGCCAGCAAAATGCCCATAACTTCTAGCGAACTAGGATCACTATTTAACTTAGGCAACGCCGTCATCATTGCCGGCGACCTAAACTGCAAACACACAGAGTGGGGCAATGTCATCTCTAATACGAATGGCATTAGATTAACCGCCCTAAGCGACTCCTTAAATTTTGCAATTTTAGCCCCTAACGACCCCACTCGCTACGACACTGCTAGCCGTAGTAACAACCTTATTCATAACCCTAGTGTTATTGATATTGCGTTAGTTAAAAACATTAACCTCAACATATCTTTGGAAACAATCCACGAGCTTAACTCGGACCACAGACCAGTTAAAATTGCGCTTGGTAATTCTAACCAACTCGCTGCTAGTACTAAAAAGATAATTGATTATAAATTACTAGCAGATAACCTAGAAAACCTTCAATCGAGTCACCTCGATCTCATTCCCGATTTCATAGAAAACTCTAAAGTAGCGCTTGAGGCCTCTCTCCACTTGACTGATCATCTGGTAGAGAACATCGAAAAATCTTCTAGGGAAATGCCAGCGATCCATGAGAATCGCTGGCCTCTCCCAGATGATATTAAAGAGTCCATCAGACTCCGTAACGCGGCTAAACGCACGTACGATCGCTACCCATCGGAAGACTGGAGGAGGGCCCTCCGTCACTACGAGAGGGAAGTTAAATATAAAATCAAACAACACAAAGCCGAGAGGGGGGATCGACTTCTTAGCGAACTCGAACCGTCTCACACGGCCTACTGGCCGCTGGCGAAGTCCCTCAAAAAAGATACGGAGAGCGACATGCCTCCACTAAACAGACCAAATCGTCCTCCTGCACTGGAAGATATTGACAAAGCCGAATGCTTGGCCGACACCATAGAAAATCAGTGCCGACCTAGTACTCTCCCGACTGACCCCGATCATGTTAATCTAGTCAATACCGAGGTAGAAAGCCGACTCATGGCCCCACCATCAGAGCCCCTCAGGCCGGTGGATGCGGAGGAAATCAAAGATATTATTAAAGATTTGAATTCCAGAAAGGCCCCAGGCCTCGACGGTATCTCAAATAAAACCCTTAAATTACTACCTTCCACTATAATTGAATTACTCGTGAACATCTTTAACGCCCTTTTACTAGGATGTTCATTCCCAGATATTTGGAAAGTAGCTATAATAATAGGTATCCACAAACCGGGTAAACTCCGGACGGAACCAAGTAGTTACAGACCAATTAGCTTAATTAGTTGCCTCGGTAAAATTTACGAAAGAGTTATACTAAGACGCCTAAAAGACGTCATAGTTGATAAAAAACTCTTACCTGACGAACAATTCGCATTCCGCGAATTCCACAGCTGTCCCGCTCAGGTACACCGCCTAACGGAGTACATATTAGAACAAAAGAACAATAGGAGACCGACTTGCGCTGTTTTTTTTGATGTCGCAAAAGCATTCGACAAAATTTGGCACAATGGGCTAATTTATAAACTTTTTAAACTCGGCATTCCCGATAGTCTTGTTATAATAATAAGTAACTACCTCAAAAACCGTAAATTTCGTTTTAGAGTTGAAGGCATTCTGTCTTCACTTAGATATCTAGAGGCTGGAGTACCGCAGGGCTCGGTTCTCTCCCCGACCCTCTACAATCTCTACACGTCCGATTTGCCCACCCACCCTCGAGTACAAAAAGCGCTATTCGCAGACGACACGGCCCTGTTCTTTGCTCATCGCCAAATAGCTTTCGCGTCCAAAAAACTCCAAGAAGCAGTTACCGAACTCGGTAAATGGTTCGCAAAATGGAGAATCGAACTAAACCCCGACAAAAGTCACGCTATATTATTTAACGGACTAAAACGTAAGAAAATGCAACCTATTAGTCTGCACGGAAAATTAATTCCCGAAGTCACGGCTGTCAAATACTTAGGAGTAGTACTAAACAAGTCGATGTCATTCACGAACCATATATCAAATACCGTACGTAAAGCGAAATTTGTGTTATACAAATTATATCCTTTACTCAACGCGAGTAGCAAAATGTCCTTAAGACATAAGCTCACCTTATACAAAACATGTATAAGAACGATACTCACTTATGCGTGCGTCTCTTTCGCACACATAAATGACAATCAGATGAACCAATTGCAACGAGTTCAAAACCGTTTTTGGGCATGGCAACAGGTGCCCCCCGTTACATGCGAAACATCGACTTGCATAGAGACTGCGAGCTTATCACTATCAAAGCCTACATCAAAGAACTCTCGGAGAGATTCTTTGAGAAAGGAAAAGTACATCCCAATCCGCTCATTCGTAAGGCTGTGGACTACGAACATGACGCACGGACATTCCGATACCCCTTCAGGCGGCCTAAGCATATCTTAGCCGACCCTGTAGACCCCATCACAGAATACGTAACGTACTGTGTACAGTTACGCAAACACAAATCACACTCACCCGCGTGGTTAGTACTGCACCGGGGACGACGCCGGCGCCTTCCCCGAGGACTTAACACGACCCGAACGACAAACAGACAGACCGACCGAAATCCGGTGCCGAGCTCGATCCCGGGTTCGAGTTCGCATGCGGATAGCATAGGAACACACCTAAATCATGACCGCGACCGCGACATTGTCGTAGAGAGCTCTACCAATTACTTTGACATTAGAACATACACGCGTATGTCACCCCAACCGGACTCGGAAGGGGAGAGGGACGGCCCTCTTTTGTGCAATAACATTAATAACTTGAGCTCATCTACCGCGATAACTCGTACGCAGCTAGTTTGTGCTACCGCGCGCGAGCAGCCTCACTCGTCAGAGAGTGAGTAAGGGGTCGGACCCCTTAAGAGCAGGGGGGATCCGTGTCCCCACGTCAGATGAAAATAGCTTATTCTCGTAGCTCTCCCCAATATTGCCCGATTATAATGTCACACGTGTGACTTTAGGAGAGGGGGCCAGGCCCCCTCATTGTTTATCTCCAAACCAACTAGCAACAGACTAGTTATAGCCACGATTAAACTACCATGGTCTTAACCAGACCAGTAGCTTAGACCCTTTCGAAAAAAAAAAAAAAAAAAAAAAAAGCCCTCTCTTGCAGTACTGCTGGGTCCTATAACCCTTTACTTTTCGTGAGTCACATAGCTAAAGAACAGTTGAAATTTAAAGTCAACAACAATAGGACATGAAGACACTCTTAACTATCTCATTAGCTATGTCCACACTATGCGCTTTCGTCTTCAATTTTCGTCATCTTCTTTCATTCAAATTTCGTTTTGGCGCATTCAATAATTGAATGCGTCAACGAACGCAACGCCAACATTCTCATTTTTTAAGTTTTAGGTTCGGTCAGAGGGCAAACGTCGCAGGCATGCCTCACGTTCGCTGTTGACTGCGCTATAAGTTATAACTTATAACGCATGCCCTTGACGAACAGAAAAAGGCACAGTGTGGACAAAGCTAGTGGCATGTATTCTATATTCAAATTATAACAATTACATTCTAAGAATATCAATTCGATTCGTGACATCCGCGCGACGATGGTACATCGTATCGTAGACCGGGTCACCTTAATCGTTGAAGATGTCTGGTAGGTACGTCCATGCTTTTCATTTACATTCTATTCAAGAGTTAGTAAGCCTGTGTTAAATACTAAGAATTTTAATAATGAATACAGATTGACTTATATTATATACACTAGCTGTTGCCCGCGACTTCGTCCGCGTGGACTTCAGTTTATAGTGCGCGATGTCAACAAAATTGGTGTCAAATTTAAAAGCATTTTAAAACCCTGGTACCCCTTAAATCAAAATACCCAAAAACAGCTGTGCAGTGTGCACAACTGCACATCATATTTCATTTTTTTAAATTAAACTTCATTTATACCAAATTTAAAGCTTATTTAGCCCCCCATTACGCAACTTTAGCTTTACCCATAAAATATAGTTTATCATTGGTAGGCCGTAGGTTTAAGGTTACGTCACTGCATAGATAAAGTACTGAGTAATGAGTTATTTAATAACGTGTATAAAAATCGAAAGAATCGAAAAAGCCCAACCAGCATGGTACCACGTCTTATAGAAAGACTTATGAGCAAGCGATAGCGCGATGTAGGCGACTCTTAGCGCCATCTGTTATGAATGTTTGGAACTAACTTATTTTTAACAAATTTACGCATTTCACCCCCTTACAACCCCTTTTTCCAGTTAAAAAGTAGCTTATGTCCTTTCTCAGATTTTAGACTATCTGTGTACAAAATTTCATTACAATCGGTTCAGTAGTTTTGGCGTGAAAGCGGTCTCGCTTGTCTGTCTAGACAGACAGACAGAGATACTTTCGCATTTATAATATTAGTATAGATTAAGTAATATAGACCTAATTTACGAACGTCTGTTAGTGTCAACAGCTTGTTAAAATGACATGTCATGTCTTTTATTCATAATAATGATATTAATTCGAGCATTAACTTTCAATAGTTGTTGATGAAATTGGACCTTAGGACAACAATATATTTCTATCTTTAAAATATAATGCAACGAACAAAATGTTATTCTGATTCCTAATATAAATTGACACTATCGAGACTCTTTATTTGAAACTGCAACAAAATTCCAGTGCACAAACGCAGGCTCTGATGAAGATAGTGTTTTGCGACAACATTGAACCAACGTCCTTGCAAAACCGGCTGGCCAGACGACACGACAGTTTTTCAAAGTTTAACGAACCCCGCATTATATTTTCACATTTTTAATCACAGTTCATTACCTGTTAATACCAGGTTATACCTAATAAGGTAAGGATTCCGCATGGGAAAATTATTTTTTAATATCAATATTCACGAGAGCTTCAAAACGCAATTCAGCTCACAAGACATGATACATTATTAATCTTTCGTTATTAGGGTTCCGTAACCAAAGGGTAACGGGACCGTATTACTGAGATTTCGATGTCTGTCTGTCTCCGGGCTGTATCTAAAGAACATCTATATTATATAGATAAACTTTTGTAATTTTCACAGATTGTGTATTTCTGTTGCCGCTATAACAACAAATACTAAAATCAAAATAAAATTATTATTAAATTATGAATTAAAGGCTCCCATACAATAAACGTGATAATTTACCTATCTTTGCTTTATAATGGTACGGAACCCTTCGTGCTCGAGTCCGACTCGCACTTGGCAGATTTTTTTGTAAAAGGCGTTTCATTTGTCTTGGCGATTATTATTAATGTATGTATATGACAGTTGCTTACAGGAATGAAAACGGCAGGTTTAAGCCAGGAATGATGCATGTATGTCACAACTCACCATAATAGTTTGCTCTACCGTGTAACGGAATTCCGAATTAATTCTAGTAACCTCTCCAGTATGAACATTGATCCTAAAGATTAGATCTCTAGCAACTAATACATTATAAATTATAATGAGCTTTTGAGAGAAAATGAGATTATATAAACTATTTTTTTGTAGTAATAATAATTGAAAACTACCAGTAAAATGTTTAAGAAAGATACAGAAAGCAGATTAAACAACATATACAGGATGCCTTTTGAATCCCCTTAAAGAATAAGAGAGAAAAACTAGTTAGAAAAGAAGAAGCGGGAGACCAGTTAAACGGTGGCCAGATGACATAAGAAAGATAGTAGGAGTTAGAAAGAAAGAGTAAACCGATTTTTGCTGAAATTTGGTGCGGAAATACTTTGAATCCCGGGAAAGGACATATGATACTTTTTATCCCGGAAAAATGTACCGTTCTCGCGCGATAAACGAATTTTGGCGCAACAGAGTTGCGAGCGTTTAAATAGGACTCCCTTTCACGATTCACGACAAAATAGCTAGAACTATGCGACTGCAAAAAGCCAAGACTGGTCAATAAATGTCGTTGCGCAACACGAGACGATTTGATCGCGTTACGTCAGAGCTCAGACTCACTAGGCCAACAAACGGCAACACTGTAGCGCGACCTTGACACTGCATCAACATTGTCTTCGCAATGCGCTCCGATTCCATAGGAATTCATGCGCAAAAACATCACCCGTTATGAGCATCATTTCCCTTCTCATTAGCCAACCAATTGCTCTATTCTAATTTCTAGCGTTTTGATGACTCTATGTGCTCTATGATTCCTTGCGGAGTTTACATTTTAGAGCATTTATAGATGTTTAGTTACGAATTGTGAGTCACAATCGAAAAAATAGCTATTAGAGGGCGTCTTTATCATCATCACCAATGCCCTAATGTTTTTGTCAGAAAATAATAGTATGTGAAGTAGGACGAATCTCCGGATGAAAAAATTCTATTCTAGCCTTTCGTCTGGGACAAACTTTTATGGGATGAAAAATTAAAGTGACAACTACTCATCAAAATGTTGAATCTTTCGTCCCATAAATTTCGACGGTCATTTTTTGATAAATACAATAGTAATAACAAAAAATATTTCATGTTAAAATGTGCAACTTACTAAATATTACGAAAAAATTATTATCAATACACCCAAAACAGCGTGTACAATGTACAGTGGACATCCAACCCGTTTCAAGGTCTCCCTGACATGTAGGTCACCGACGGCATTTATTTGTCTCCATTGTCCAAAATGCATTTCAATATCCTTTTATTTGCAATATTATTTGCTGTAATGGGGCCAATTCTTTGTGTTAAATGTGTAATATCCCACTACATATATCTTCATTACAATATTTGGTAAAATGTGAAATAATAGCCACCGAGTTCTGAGGAGTATTAACTATTAAACCAAGATAAGTTACGCCATTTGAACTCTTATTTTTCGTCATTATTTATATAATTCTATCTTAAAATAATATTTATGTTAATTTTATTGATCTGGTTAAAACAAACGATAACAAATCAAGACGTGAGTGGAAGAATAAGGTAAGTAACATGAAAAAACTTCCGGTTTTTTTGCTTAAATGGAGGCTTGACGGCCGGAAAAATTTTTTGAAATAGAAAAACTATGGATTATATGTGTAGCCAGATATATTAGCTAAGTTATGAAGTAGACAAGTTACAAGTTTTATTAAAATAATTAAGGAAAAATAAGTTATTGTCCGTATGTTACGAAATGTTACTTGTTCGATTCTTCCACTCACGTCTGCTAAATTTAATTTAATTAAAAAAATAGATAAAAGGTATTTAACCCCTTTTGACCTAACACAAACCAAAGCCGCTTCTTTGCCTATAGCCTAGGTCTCTAGTATTGTCACAAGTCCTATAGAAATGCTAAGCAGGCAAACTTTGTAACAGGGCTGTTAGGTTTAAGAAATTCTAAAAAATTTTTTTAATCTTTTTGAAGTTGAATTCAGAATGTTAAGAGAATAAATTTTGTACTCATATATTTACTCTCTTAAAAGGCTGACTCTACTAAATTCTTATTCTTAACCTTTAACATACAACAATTTCACTCCTAAGTGGAGGTGGTTTCATATACATGGTGAAAACTATAACAGCAAAATCGTACGCGCAGTAATTCTAATACTTACTATTAAAATATCCGATTCTCCTAATTTACTTATGTATAATAATCTATCTTATGTCCTTTTATAGAGATACATAATTTTTCTCTCAGTTTAATAGCAAAGCAAAAAGCACAAACAAATGTTTCTTCGTTTTTTTACTACTAATCTTGTTATTAATTTACAGGAATAATAATTACATTTATTGATGAAACGTGATAAATATCTTTAATCTGCTAGCCCTGGTTCAAGTTCAGCACATAGAGACAGCTAGCTCTAAACGACCTCGTGGGGTCAATGCCCCGCCACTTTGTAGCGCGACTTACGACAATCGCGGGCTGGACAAAATCACGACAAAGGTCCACCCGTAATACGATCTTAATGCGTTTTTATTATCCAACATTAGTGAACCAGATGTGCACTTGAATTAACGCAAAAACAAAACCTGCCTTTGTGCTCGCACTAAAGACGATGTGGGAAATGCCAGGACGAGTCTCGGTCCTGTGATGAGATAACATCTTGCCCTGGCGAAAGTTTGGAGTTTGGACAGTTGTGCCAATATTTTATCTAAATCGCGACTTGCAGAGTAGGTATGTTGATTATGGAATGTTATTATTATAATGTTTATTTTTTATCATGCAATGACTTATATCTTATATGGATCAAATAAATAATTAATGCTACTTATTATAATTTGAATAAACTTTGTTGTTTGATTTAGATTTTCTATATTATTTATACCTACTTACAAATTTTTTATACTTAGTTTTGGTTGATAACAAATACAATGTAGACGTTATAGATTTAAAATAATAGTCAATTGAATTTCTTATTATTTTCAGTTATGTACCTACAATAATACTGAAAGCTTAACCGTTTCTAAAATTCTATAATAGTATGAGCTTTTTACACATACATTCATTGTCCCCGAACAATGCATTGTCACCATATTATTATTATAATTATTAAAAATATGGGTAACTTAATATTATGTCAATGACTATCAAGAATCTATACTAATATTATAAAGCGGAAGAGTTTGTTAGTTAGTTTGTTTGTTTGTTTGTTTGTTTGAACGCGCTAATCTCAGAAACTGCTGGTCCGATTTGAAAAATTCTTTCAGTATTAGAGAGTCCATTTATCGAGGAAGGCTATAGCTTATATTTTATCACGATAAGACTAATAGGAGCGAAGAAATAGAGGAAAACGTGGAAAAAACGGGTGAATTTATTTGAAAGGGCTTATTTGAACGCGCTAATCTCAAGAACTACTGGTCCGATTTGAAAAAATATTTCAGTGTTAGATAGCCCATTTATCGAGAAAGGCTATAGGCTATATTTTATTACGCTAAAACTAATAGGAGCGAACAAGTAGAGAAAAATATGGAAAAATCGGGGGAAATTATTTGAAAGGGCTTATTTGAACGCGCTAATCTCAGGAACTACTGGTCCGATTAGAAAAATTATTTCCGTGTCAGATAGCCCATTTATCGAGGAAGGCTATAGGCTATACTTTATCACGCTTAGATTAATAGCAGCGAAGAGATAGAGGAAAGTGTGGAAAAAACGGGGGAAATTATTTGAAAGGGCTTATCTTACGAACTACTAGAGCAATTTTTCTGTTATTTGGATCAGATAGGAAGTAGAGCACGTGAAAGATCATAGGCTATTTTTTGTGGACTAATTTGTCTGTGAAATATGTAATTTACGCGAGCGAAGCCGCGCGGAACGTATATTTATAATAAAAATGAATCCATATACTTCCCTTGGTTACGACATCACGCGTAAGCTGCTGGACCGATTTTGCTGAAATTTGGTATAAATATATGTACTTTGAGTCCCGGAAAAGGACATATATTTATACCAAAGTCTATTCTTTAAAAATTACCAGTATTAATAACGGTTCTTGATCCTTAATCCGAAATCAGAACATTGAGCAGTTTAATTTTTTTTAATGTATTTTAAGTCTGAGGCCAAAATTTTCAGACTTTATTATCTAAGTCTAAATAAAATTTCTCTGATTTAGGGGCAAACCAGTAAATAGTTATGTAAGGTTAAAACAGCTACAGAAAACTTACTGACTACTAGCAGAGCTACTAGTGATTTAACTTTGATAATTTTGTTCAATATATGAATTTCCACCAAGAACCGTCAGTACAATCAATTACATATATTGATTGTACTGACGGTTCTTGGTGGAAATTCATTTTGAACACTTGAAAAACAATTTTTCGTGTAATTAAGAATTTTGACAAAAAAAACGACGAGTGTATTTTGTTATAATTTATAATAATTTCTTATTATATAGTGGAAAAAGTGCACGAAAGATTTTGTTCAAAGCAATTTTTCAGTAAGCTTTTCGGACGAGTATCTAAGATATACCAAGCAATTTAACAATAATTAGGTATTTATTTGTATACCGTCGTCGTAATTGATGCAGCTTTGTAAGCGGAAAAACTGTCAAATAATGTCTAATGTGATAAAATGTTATAACTTTGTATAAGTTAATTATTATAACTAGTTAGTATGGAAATTATACATACAACATAGTTAATTATGTATAATTTCCACGTTTTATGTGAATTTAATGTTTACTATTGTATTACTGAAGCATTATTCAGGAATTAGTCTATAAATTATAATATCATTCTACAAAGAAAAGAAATAATAAAAACACGCACTCTCTAGCGCTAATTCATTTATCAGGTCTGTAAATGAATTAGTTTTATTACACAGATTGATCGAAAAAGTAGAAACGATATAGGAGGCAAACCTTAACTTTAAGGCACTACGCGATTGTGTTATATTAGTTAGATGCAGGTTTCGAAAATAATAATAATATTATATTGTACTTACAATGTACATAATCAGGGCGAGCGAAGCGAGCCTTAGTATATCCCAATTCCCACAACCTGAGCACTTTTGTGGTAGGTACACTTTATTTAGGAAAAAACTATCACGCCTCTTATTTGTGCTTTTGCATAGTAAATTTTATTTATATGTACTTAGATGTTGTTATCATCGGTCAGTCAAGGTTTGGTTGCTATTAAAATATAAAAACACTGCCTTAGAGATTATTACCACGCAGAAAAACGACGCGAGCCCTCACAAAGCTCGGCTTTTAGCTAGTAATAAATGACCGTTTTAATCTGAGAAAAATAGGGTACCAGTTCCAATTTCAATTAACCATTTAAATGTTGACTAAATATTATTTAAAGAGACGGTAAGACAATTTGCAATAAGATTAAATGAATGTGAAAATTTCACAAGACTATAGCAAGGTGTGGATCCTAAGTTTTTTTTCGTGTGCTCCAACGCGTAAGGTATGGTCGGCCTCAAGCTTTGTCCCTATTCACGTACACATTATTTCACGCGCGGAATCCCCTTTTTGCCGTTTGTGGCGGTCCTATAAAACTAAACCTGGCAATGGAAATGACGACTATAAAATTTTATTTCTATATGAGCCGGCTATCATTCGCAGCAAAAAGTTAATTGTTTAGGAATCTGCCTACAAATGACGATGCAAACTATGTTTCTTGCTATTAGAGATTGATGCTTTAAATGAAACTTTTTATAACCGCATTATATAAATACATAATTAAAAGATTTTAATGCTCGCAATACACGCATAATATACCTATTGTGCTGCGATTGGCAAGCAGGGAACAGCCAGTTGCAAAACATTTATCCGTTTGGTAGAAGAGTAACTACTAACTATATTTTATGGACGTGTCAAACGATCTTAAAAGTTTAGTAGAGTTAGAGTTTTAAATAAAGGGAATAAAATAATGCTTAATGCAAGATTAAGGCTGGCCGCATACACACGTTTTTCGTATTCAAACGGAACGAATTCCGCACGTACGTTTCACGTGCAAGTCCGCGCGTTCGCACGTGAAAAAAACGAACGTTTGCAATAGTCTCACGGAATTCCAAATCGTAATTCCACATTAAGAAATCGCACACGGAAAACGTGTATATGCGGCCATCTTAACTCTAACCCACATCTGTGCAAATGGACCTCGGAGTAATATCAACAGTCAGTTTGACATTGTATGCGGGGTTAACGGTTACACGCTTGCCTGATATCTTATCACACTTGCATATAACTTTATTTTAATATTACCTATACTTATTATAAAACAAAGTCACTTTTTTTCCCTCATGTCCCTTTGTTCCCTTTAATCTTTAAAACTACGCAACGGATTTTGATGATTCTTTCAGTGTTAGTTAGCCTATTTATCGAGGATGGTTATAGGCTATATTTTATCACGTTAAGACTAATAGGAGCGAAGAAATAGAGGAAAATGTGGAAAAAATGGGGAAAATGATTTGAAAGGCCTAACTTGAACGCGCTAATCGCAGGAACTAAGTGGTCCGATTTCCGAACTACGCAACGGATTGTGATGCGGTTTACTTTAATAAATAGAGTGATTCAAGAGGAAGGTTATAGAGTATAATAATATTCATTAAATAGTGGCGAAATACTGTTATTATTGGGGTTTCTAATGTGATGTCGTAAATAATTTCATCTTTTTCCGCTTACATTGCAAACGCAGGCTGAACCGTACGAGATTTATCAAAATAATGTACTAAGTATTGTACACAATGAAAAGGTCTACAGAAAACTCCGCCATGATATATGTGTATCTCATATGGATATCCCACTATAACATTTTTTGTCATTTATTTTTTACGACAAATAATGGCTAATTTTCGAAGCGATTTTAACCAATACAGTATTAATCCTTATTCAATTAAACACTTTAGATACATGTTACTGTTAATGTACTGTTAATTTAATATATATCTATATGGCCCTTTACAGCATATGATTTAAATGAATAGTTTCGAAGATATTACAGATTTCAAAATTGCGGGACGTAGCGTTTCCGGCGATACCGGCCGCGGCAGGCCGCTGCTAATATAATATATAAATCTCCTGTCGCGATGTTTGTCTGTCACGATGGATTCCTAAACTACTTAACCGATTTTAATGTTTTTTTTAATGTGTGCTTTTTTCCAACTTGAGAGATATGATAGCTTAGATCTTTAATTATAGCCGCAATTTTATTTTATTGCAAATTATTTGTCTATAAAGAGCGACCATTGTTTATGACTACGCAACGGATTTTGATGATTCTTTCAGTGTTAGATAGCCCATTTATCGAGGAAGGCTATATTTTATCACACTAAGACTAATAGGAGTGAAGGAATAGGGGAAAATGTGAAAAAAAGGGGAAGGCTGTAGGCTATATTTTATCACGCTAAGACATTAGTCTTAGCCTCTCCTATTCAGGAGAATGTGGAAAAAACGGGGGAAATTATTATTTGAAAGGGCTTATCTCGCGAACTACTGGAGCAATTTTTGTGTTATTAATTGGCACAGATAAGAAGTAGACCACGTGAAGGATATCTATCGATTTTAATCATTTTTTCAGTTGCTATAATATATTTTATACCTATGCGACGCCGGGGCGGGTCGTTAGTAATAGTATAAATCTATATCCATACTAACATTATAAATGTGAAAGTGTGTATGTCTGTCTGTCTATCAATTACTTCTGCACGCTCAAAGCGCTGAACCAATTTTGCTCCAAATTTGGTATGGAGATTTGAGTCCCGGTAAAGGACGTAGGATACTTTTTATCCCGGTAAAATGTACGTTTCCCACGCGATAAATAAATGTTATAAGTTATAAATTATAATATTATCATATTAAGGGCCTATTTCACCACTTCCTGATATGCTTATTTGACAGATTCTCCATACTCTATGTGTCAAGTTAAGTAGTGGATAGCCTTATCAGGAAGCGGTGAAACAGGCCCTCAGTGTATTACTTTTTAACCTTCTCTTGAGTCTAATTAAATAATTTAATCAAACAGTTAATTAATATTCATTACCCTGATTCTGAAATTTATTAAAAATAATACAGTTCCGAATTCCGATGCAGTTTCGGAATAAATATGACATCAATAATATACAATATGGGCTATCTTCTTTACAAGTCGTTAGTATTTTGACCAAGAAATCGAAATTTTAATTTAGAAATATTTTGGTTACAAAAAGTTGCAAAGCGAGCGAACGATATACCTACCCGTAGTTGTTTTTTCATCCTATTAAGTTCGTCCCAGTGAGACGAATTGCTAGAAGATTTTCATCCGGTAGTTCGTCCTACTTGTGCATTATAATCTTTTGTGATAAAAAAACATTGCAGTAGGATTAATAATATCAGTCATAACTCATAACCATACCGTTTCTAACCATTCGTCCAACTGGGGTCTAGGACGAACTTTTATGGGACGAAAGGCTCAACTACTCAGGAATGCCAGTCTTAAAGCAGGGTAAAAATATGCCTAAAGCATGTTACGCAACATGTATCTACAATTGTACATTGTACATGCACGTTTAATGACAATAATTTGTAGTATTATACCTTTTTTGCTTGAGGAAGTAAGTTTTCTATTTGTGTTTAGATAAAATCAAAGCGAAACTGCACATGGTGTGTACACGACTCTCATACACGTGCCGGTTAGGTATAAAATAATATTATATACACTTATGTCTTATATGCTTATCATAGTAAATAGTTTCTAATATCGTGAATTCTCGTACTATAGTGATACATTACATTATGGTCTAGCGCTGGAAAATGTAAAAACCCTTCTTTACGAATGGACGTTTGGATATAATATATAGGTATATATAATTGGTAAAATATTGGTAAAATATCATTTTTTTTAACAATCGATCTAAATGATCGATGGTTTGAAAAATTCTTATTATTTATTTATTATTAATAATAATAATAATAATTTTTATTTGCAAAAATATGGTACAGAGGGTAGGTAGGTAGGGTAGGAGGGAGGTAATTATAATGTGCTAATCGAAATATCGTTTCAACTACAACATAGATTTGTCTAAACCTAGTGGATAATCTATACATTGGTCATAGATGAACGAATATGGTCCTGCAGCCTTATTCTGTATTCTTGTAAAGTTGTGAAATGGCATAGTAGTAATTATACAACAATAGATTGCAACTGGTAAGCACAGAGTACGAATTAAAAAGTAGTTGTTACATACTTTAGACACGATTTAATATTGTAATTGGCACTTAATAACCTGTAAGTAGTTATTCTAGGATTTTATGGATGTATACAAAGTAATTTTAATTTATATTACATACTTTATACACTCTTACATATAATTTACGAGGAACCGTTGCGTTTGCTGCATCACTAGCTGCTACTTATTAATTACAAATAATGCATTAAAAGGTAAACTTGAATGCAAATTATTGGTTATATGTATGAGTAATATGTTATTATATTTTGTAACTCGTAATACGAAACGCAACTCAAACTAGTCGGCGTGAAGTTACAAAACTAAGTCCATTTAATATAGGGTTGCCAACCTCAATTTTAAAAAACCAGGACAATTCAGTATAAAAACAGGACGCATTAAGAGGGCGACTAACCCAAAATTGTCGATTTTATAATTCATTTTCATACTTGAAAATAAGCCCCGAATTGTTTCATTTCTAAACATAGACACTACATTGTATTTCCAAGAATTGGATTTGAGCGAAAATACGACATCATAAAATTTTCTTGATAGAAAAAAATCACAAAGATGCATCAAATTTTCAAGATTTTTTCGTATTATATTGTCGTAACCGTGCATTAAACTAAGTTAATATTTTAACACATTGTATAAAATTCTATGATTTATCGAGTTATTGAGAAAAAACTAACTTGGCGATGATTCTGCGTCGTCGTTTTTCACCTGGCATAATATTATGAAAGACGGGCGTGAGTGTAAAGAGAGAAGGACGATGTTTGATTTTTTGCGTTAGTCGCCCTCTTAATAGAGTTGTAATAGTTAAATAAATATCTAGATTCTAGTGAAAACAGATGAAATGGAATTCAAGTAATTAAAATAATCACATTTCACGCTCGTAGCGTAAAAATTTGAAAAGAGGCGCGCGAATTTTAAAATTAAAAAACCCAGGACAATCCAGGACGCTGCTGAACAACTATTCAGGACGTCCCAGGACACTACAAAAACCAGGACATGTCCTGGGAAAACTCCTGTTTTCCCAGGACATGTCATTGTTTTTGTTAGGGTTGCCAACCGTCCTCGGTTGGCAACCCTAATTTAATAGAGCTTTACGAACTGATTCCCAAACTCTTAAATTTACAGATAAAAATTGTCGTTTTCTGCATTAATAGAAGCTTTAGAATAAAATATTTTAAAATAAAAATATATGGATTTTATGTAAATCTAGATATATTAGCCAGATGATGAAGTAGGTAAGTTACAAGGTTTGTTTAAATTATAAGGGAAAAAATTAGAAATTGTCCTTATATTATAAAAAATAGTTAGTTATCTAGTTTTTTCACTCACGTCTTTAATTATTTGCCGTGTCGCGTCGTGTGGTGTCGCTTGAGGGCCGGGACACAAAAACACGATACGACGTTCTGTAAATCTAGATATATTAGCCAGATGATGAAGTAGGTAAGTTACAAGGTTTGTTTAAATTATAAGGGAAAAAATTAGAAATTGTCCTTATATTATAAAAAATAGTTAGTTATCTAGTTTTTTCACTCACGTCTTTAATTATTTGCCGTGTCGCGTCGTGTGGTGTCGCTTGAGGGCCGGGACACAAAAACACAACACGACGTCGTACGACGTCGTGCCGTCGTAAAAAACCACGACTCGACATCGTACGACGTCGCGTCGTAGAAACTCATCTTTGAATTTCTACGTGAGTTTCTATGACGCGACGTCGTACGACGTCGTAAGATATCGTGACGTAGTTTTTTACGACGCGCGTCGTAGATTCATGGTACAACGTCGTGTTGTGTTTTTGTGTCCCGGCCCTCAAGCGACACCACACGACGCGACACGGCACATTTCATTGAACTGACGTTTTACAAACGTGCATCTGACATTTCACAAACGTTCAGTTCTATGAAATGTGCAGTGTTGACTATTGCGTCGTGTCGTGTCACATAGTGCCGCCTCAACTTTATGCTAGATAATAGACAAAACGATGTCTCGCCCTTTGAGGTGTCGGAACCTCCAAAAGTGACTATAAAACGAACTGAATTGAATAAAGAATGAATGTTGCAACGATTAGTAGTTTAAGACTACTGATATAAGTGATAGAGATCTTCTAGAGTAGTTTAAATATTCATTCATTGACGTAACAGGATACATTTCACGTTCAATCCGCGTTGTATATGGGCTAAAACGATAAAGATAAATCTTAGAAAAAGTATTTAATCAATTCATTATGATAATGTTACAGCTAAACAAGGTAGGCGGTGTAACATTGCCCATGTATGTGCAATATACCTACAAGTGCACTGGATGAAGTTTTATTGCCTAGTCGTTAGCCAATTAACATTAGCGTATTCTATATCTATACATATTATAAAACAAAGTCGCTTTTTTCCCTCATGTCCCTTTGTTCCCTTTAATCTTTGAAACTACGCCACGGATTTTGATGATTCTTTCAGATTATGATGATTTGATGAGATGATTTATCGCGGAAGGTTCCACGGAAGGTTGAACGGAATGTAGACGGCTATATTTTATCACGCTAAGACTAATAGGAGCGAAGAAATAGAAAAAAATGTGGAAAAAACGGGGACAATTATTTGAAAGGGCTAACTTGAACGCGCTAATCTCAGGAACTACTGGTCCGATTTGAAAAATTCTTTCAGTGTTAGATAGCCCATTTATTGAGAAAGGTTATAGACAGGCTATATTTTATCACGCTAAGACTAATATGAGAATGTGGAAAAAACGGGGGAAATTATTTGAAAGGGCTTATCTCGCGAACTACTGAAGCAATATTTTATGTTATTTGGCACAGATAAGAAGTAGACCACGTGAAGGCTATCGATTTTAATATTTTTTTCAGTGGCTATATATTTTATACCCGTGCGACGCCGGGGCGGGTCGCTAGTTAAATAATAATGACGTTTCATATTATTCAAACTGCAGCTAGTAGAAAAGTAAATCCCATCAAAAACATAAAATGTTGCTGAGAAGACCACATGGGTGAGGCCGCCAATTTTTGCTGATATGACGCAGAAAAATTTTGCGAGAGAAAGAAAATCTACGCTGCTTGTGACGTTGGAGCACCTAAATTGTAGGGAATTTATTCCTCTACGCTATCATAGCGTTGAGAAATATGCCGTTGGAGCACCAAAATGATAGCGTAGAGGCTATCATAGCGTAGAGAAAATCAAACTTATCTCTGTAAATAATACACAATGCGGTTTGAATTATAGCCCCAAACATGGTTCTTTTGACTACTCACATGATGCATTGATCGTTTTATGAGAAACAGTAATATTACATTTGTGTCACAAAAAAACTTCCTTTGAAAAAACTGTGTACACAGCCCGACTGAGGTTCAAATGTGAACTGTCGAGAAATGGCGAATATTAGGAGATTTTTCATAGAATACGTAAAAACTCAGCGTTGCCACTTCCCGATTTTACCTTCCCTAACACCCAACGATAACAATAAATCGGTATTATTGATGACGTTTAAAATGTGGGGTAGAATTGATGTTTCTAACGATTCATTTGATTTGAAAAAGTTTATAAAGAAAGTTATCTTAAAATACTATAAGAATTAGATGAGGTAATAGCCATTTATATAGGCATTCATAACATATCAGATTTATCTTCAAATCTGTCATACTTACTGCTACAGCGACAGTTAAAGTGCACCTCTTCCACGGCGGATTGTATATTTTAAGCTATTTTCTTACCTTTTTTTATGTTTAATTGTAAATATATTTTTAGACTATTATTGGAACTCAAATAATTCTAATGCATGCTTGAGTACTTTGTTTTCTTCGTTAGAATCAGTTTTCGAGCATAAGATAAACACAATACTTTTTAAAATACAAAGGGCGGAGAAAAATAAATGCAAAATCAGCAAAAATTGGCGGCCTCGCCCACATAAGGTTTACTCTGTGAAAAAGATATAAGATCTCATGTAGAGCCAAGCTTCTGAATCTACACGGTCTTACTCTACTGACCCTAACTTAAACAAATTCTACGTACCTACCAGTAAATAACATACTAAATATGTATGTATATTATTATAAGGTTAGTTATGCATAAGCATAGCATAGCCAACCTTATAATAATATTGAACTAACTAAGCAATATTGTACTAACTCTACGTCTCTACTTTTCGTTCCAGTACTCTTGATAATATCGACAATTAAAAACTTAATATTACACGTCCGGGTCGTAAATCCGACGCCTTTACTACTCAAACTGCGCCAGTAATAAAATAAGTTTTCCATTTAAAAACGAAGCCTTTAAACAACACTTGGAAATTCGCCGGTATAAAACTGGAGCGGTTTACGAGCTGAGCTGCGCAGGCGCGTGACTTTTTAGCTAAGTACTTTGATTAGTTCGCGAAAACGTATTACCCAGTAACGGAGTTGAGCTTTATAGTTCTTTTGTGTACTATGCAGTCGATTTTAGTAGAACTGTTACATCGGTTACTTCGTGATTCAACTAACTTGGTAATCATGCAACGCAGATTGCAGGCAACATTTGCAGGTTCAGGCAATGCAGGCAACATTTACAAGCTGTCTTTTGTTCAGAACATAAATTGACAACTGCGAGATTACTCAGTATTTATATACGAACAAGTGAGTAGAAAAAATATAATTAATTGCTGAATGTTTAGAGAAGAAATAAAAGCCTTTTGAAAAGACATTCTAAACTAAAATTTATTTACATTACTAGATGACGCCCGCAACTCCGTTGCGCCAAAATTCGTTTATCGCGCGAGATACGTACATTTTTCCGGGATAAAAAGTATCCTATGTCCTTTTCCGGGGCTCAAACTATCTCCATACCAAATTTCAGCAAAATCGGTTCAGCGGTTTGGGCGTGAAGAGGTAACAGACAGACAGATAGAGAGACAGATGGACAGACAGACAGACACACTTTTGCATTTATAATATTAGTATGTATAGTATGGATTACAAGACATTAAATTGAAAGAATGTTGGCCCCATGGCGTTGGGCTGCTTCAATTTCGAATGGCTAATTTAAAAAATGGCATCGCCTCCTTACTTTGCAATAAAAACCTTATTCTTGTAAAAGCTCAACTTTATCAATAAAAAAACTTGAAAATCGAGATTTCCGATATGCATTAGAGGTACCACTATACCCGAGAGAGCGGTCGTAAAGCATATTCATAGACTCATCCGACTTGCGCTATGAATTTTAGAGGGAACTTGCGAACATTAAAATCACCTAGCGCCATATTGTTGCCGTAATTGTTCCCCGCCTGCAAATGAAGTCAGCACTAAACTCGGACTTTATTAGAACCCATCCGAGACACTCATAAAACCTATTTATCTTTTAGAACTCTGAGAACCTAATTGGGAGATATACAAAGTGGGTGAAGATTGTATGGGTGTTAGATTTGTGGTAGAAAGTAGTTTTAATGATTACTAACTTTAAGAGTGTTATATTGAAAAATCAAACATTTTAAAGAAAATATGGATGACGAATAAGCAATGATTTGCCATTTTGTTTCAATTATGGCGTATTTATTATAGGTAAAGTTGATATAAAAATAGCAGTAATTTCATATTTATTTAATTGTGCATTGACGTAATGCTACTCATAACGGAAACGTTTACGATATCCATACATAATTCGATTTCATCCGATTTATATTATGTAATCAGTGTTACATTAACAATATATGTGTCGTAGTCGACTGCTTAAAATAGCCGTTCAATCAAACAGCTAGTCCTTTGACTGAACAACGCCATTGAATCACACGGCTATACGTCGTTTAGCAGACTTGTTGACTGCAACGTTCAATACTACAGCTAGACGACTAACTGATTAAATGGTAAATTAAGTATTAACTAAGATGGTCATTAGTTTGGTGTCTATTATTACACAAGCGTAATGAATAATGATAACAAGCAGAATAAATTGTATTCTAATTCATTTTGAACACAATTGCAATAATTTCTCCTCGAATATTTGTTTAAATTTTGATTCACTCGTATGTGACCCCATAATTTCTCTCTCTTCAATAATACTTGTAACGTATATTTACGAAAAATATATACTAATTCAATTTGACGGCGACTTTTGAATCAGCTGTATTGTTGAACGTTTGAAGAGACCAAAAGATTCAATAAAAAAGCTAGACGTGTGATTGAACGGCTATTTTAACGAGTTGGCTGCGACATATTAGGGCGCGTTCAGATGTGCGCATGTTCTGCGCGTGTTCTACTATAGCATATGGGAAAAACATGCGCGCGACACGCGCTCAATCCGCGCCGAACCCACGCGCGTAACGCTCACGTGTTTTCCCATATGCTATAGTAGAACACACGCATAATATACGCACGTCTGAACGCGCCCTTACGCAAAACGTCATTTAGGTAGGTACTATTGTTCTCTTTGTCAAGTATATTTTTGAGATAAAATTTTAGAATTGATAGTGGAGAGTTTCTAGACAGATTTGTTTATGTAATTTTTATTATTATTTTACGCAATTATTTACTTAACTATATTAGTATTTATTGATACCTAATAATTAATAAATATAATTAATTACAGTTTAATTTGGAATTTTTGGAACTAAACTCGATGTAAGCGGCTATAATACTACCAATTTAAATATATAAAAATATTAGGCTGGCCTGAATACGGAAAACGCATAATATGCATGCGGCCGGCCGGCCTAAGCCGCGGAAATACAATGGATAATAAAAGGAAAGCGTTTTTCTTGAATTGCCAGCACGTTTTAAGTTTAATATTTGTATGCTTTATCTCTTTTATGACGACCTCTGAGGGTCAATGGTTAAGAGCGTGTGGCGGGTCAAGCCGGCTTTCTTATTATTTTTCAGGGATCTATCGATGGTAAAAATGCCGTACAATTATTATTTTTTAACAAAAAATTAAAACCGACTTCCAAGATAAAAACAAAAGTAATACTTATTCTTAATCTAAAAAGAATCAAATAATTCTTATTCCTTATTATAGTGGCGTCTTCAGACTTCGCCTAAGCCTCAACTATTTCTGTACTCAATCTTCGTACTTTTGAAGTCGGTACCAGCCCGGAAAAATTCTGAGATCCTTGACATACAATTACGCTTAGGTAAGCTGGTGGCGTAATAAGGTTAATCTTGGAAGTCGATTTTATTTTTTTGTTAAAAAATAATAATTTTACCCTTTTTAGTTAGGTACTTAATATGAGACGACAAGGCTATAATATTATAGCTTGTTGTCTTAGAATTGTACATATTACTAGCGGTCGCCTGCGGCCCTGCCCGCGTGGATGTCGGTTACGGCTGCAAAAAGCCTACCAAGGAAAGACTCGGTCAGCAAAATTATTCCCAGGTCAATTCACAGACTCCGACACTGACATCGACGACGCGGACGCAGTCATTATCCGAAGGGTGTATAACAGTGCACACTGCACAGATTGTCTTCCCGCAAGCGCATCCCGCTTGGTGACGCCCACTATCGTAATATTTTAATTTCGCCATAATTTCAAAACCAAACGTCCAATTTTAATCATTCAAAGACGAAATTTTATCTACATAAACTGTACTTAGTGATGAAATAATTTATTTTGATAAGGATAAATGGCATAAGTAAAATAAACGCGTTTAATAGTTGTCCAAAAAAATTCAAGATTTTTAAATAAATAAATGGTTATTGTGCCTCACTCGACATAGATAAGTATAGTATGTCGCGGACTTTTTTGTAGATATTTATAAGATCTACAATACTTAGAAGATTTTATGGTTCTATCTTTTATAGTTTCGGCAGCGTACGCAAAATAAGTAACTTTTCTGGTTGATTTTTTCACCTGGCGTCCGAAAAACCCAAATATCTTACGAAACCCTATTTTTTCCAAAATACAATTTAGCCTATGTTCAGCACAAATAATGTAGGATTTGCTTGGAGTAGTTTAAATAAAGCCAAAATCCTCAAACTTGTATCTATAAGGATTCAAAAGTTCTGTTGGGTACCTTCAGATCCAGGGTATATCCTGGTGCAAAATCTTACTTTTTGGTAGTATATGCCTGAAATACTTCAGAAAAAATCGAAATCACCATATGTTCCCATATAAATTTCAAGGAGTCCCCTCGATTCCTCATGGATCCCATCATCAGATCACCACTTTTGTGAACATGGTACCAACCTCGGATTCAACCCTCCTCGACCTTGACGACCTCCGTGGCGCAGTGGTGAGCGCGTTGGTTGCTCAAGCCGGAGGTCGCGGGTTCGAGTCCCGCCGACGGAACAAAAAGTTTATAAAGTTCCTGGGTCATGGATGTATATTAAATATGTGTATCATATAATAAAAATCTTAAATATATGTATTGTATAAAAGTATTAAATATATTTCCGTTGTCTGGTACCTGTAACACAAGTCCTTCAGGGACTTACCACGGGGCCAGACTGACGTGGTGTGAAGCGTCCATAGATATTATATTATTATAACCCTGTACAACAACAAAAGAATCATGAAAATCGGTCCATAAACGGCGAAGTTATGTTGAACATACAAAATGTACTCCTCTACCTGCACTTTTGAATTCTCACCAGCACTCAGTTGGACAGCTTACAAGTGTCGGTGGAGTGATAGTGCTGTATCTTATTATTTTATGTTCTTATATCGTCCTATATACGTCACCTGGTGGTTCATATGACCCATCCATTTTTGACATGGGCCTGTAGACTATTCCATATTTGAACGCCTCGCTAGTCGCTACGTTGCAGTGTAAATTGACTCTAAAGCCAGCAGTGGCGGGCGCTACTTAAAAATATTTAAGCGCCAATATCGGTGATACAAGCTTGTTCATATTATACAGTAATTCACACCATGTTTTGCATTTATTTTGCATAATTTGATTTGCATGTTATTATGTATTGCGCCGGTGGAAGAAATGCAGAGCATATTCTACATTTAAAGACACACCTCAAAGACATGCCCAATTCGCAAAAATATGAGACCAGTAGTTTAAAAAAAAACTTTGCCTTTTATATCTATCTGCAAAGCACTGACGTACTAAATGTAGTGCCAACTCTTTATCACCTCCCATGATTATCGCACGCGTAGAAATATTGGCTAAAATTGTACAGAATTTGCATTGGTTTTAAGTCCAAAATTACTCTAAACATACTACTAATAAATAATACGTCGGCTCTTGGTAATGATATTAAAAGTTTCTAACGTTGGTATTGGCATCTTTTGCAAATTACAATACCTTCTACCTTGTAAAGTGCAAGAGATAGGAATCCTATTATTTATTACTATTCTTATCTATGTTTGGTAATAAATATAACATTAAAATGTAAATCATTTACGTCATTGTTATGTTGTTATTACGAGCACCATAAATTCTTTCGTCTTGTAGTAATATGTCAGTAATTAGTAGGGGAATATTAATTACTAGCAACTGCTTTAGAAGAAATATTGCAGTGTTTCTAAGAAATCGTTTGACTAATACTACAGGACACCATATAGTAGTCGACACGAGGTAAATATTGAAAAAAAGCACTTTTGTAAAAAATCATACATAGAAGAGTGAATTATAGAATAGTATTGAATATTCAAACTAAGGAATACTATTTCAAGTTTAAATGCTGTCGGTACCACAAAAGATTAAACATCTGTTTTGAGACCATTTTGTACTGAATTTTTCTCTAATCGACTGTTCAACGGGTGTTTAAATCTTTTGTAGTAAGACCACACATCTTTTAAATGACAGGACTTAAGAAAGTTTTAGATATTGCCGTAAATAACAATAATTATTTTCCCACTTTATTTTCCTAAAGAACTAAGACATATCCTCATCATTTAAATCGAAAGGCCCTTATTAAGGGCAATATTATTTACCCTACGTAATGTAAAACGACACTTTAATTGCTGCAACTGCATTAACGTCTATTTAATGAGTAGGTAATGCTTTTTATAACGTCCGGTCCTCACTGCTAAAGTCTTTCGTCAAAAGACTGACTATTGACTAAGCCTTGTCCTCAAAGTGATTTAATTTTGTTGAGAAAACAAAACATCCGATTAAAATGGCAGAATCTAAAAATAGAGACGAATATAATATGAATACTTCTGAACGTCCGGTCGAGCGATAGGAAAAAGTATAACCAGCCTACAAATATAATTTGGTATCTTTATTCCATTAAATTGTCTCATTCGTACCATAGCTTTTGCACGGTAAAATACACGGAGCATAGGTAAGCTTAAACGATATTCTCCATCTCTGATGGTTTTCGTTTGAAATTGACATTATAATCTTCACAAACGTGCGCAAAATATGACGAAACTGAAGGTGCTACGCATTGAAAGAAATATTTTAATTAGAATTTACGTCAGAATAATTACAGGAAAATGACGTAAACTGATATTATCGTATATAGTAATTGTTTCATACAACGTCGACTTTTGCTACTACTTACTACGAGACTCTTTACAGACTTTGACTAGAGGTTTCCAATTGAGATATTTTTATAAAGCACCTATAATAGTTATTTCAAAAGTCATAATATGTCGTAACTCATAAGCATAATACAAGTAATAAAAAAAGACTTAATTAGGAACACACAATAACACAAAATAAAGAAACGAAACAAACCCATACAATTTCCATTACCGACCTACCACATGCCAAATTAAGAGATATAAGCGTCTGTAAATCGTTGTTTGTGGTTTTTCCATAGGCGGTTCCGTCCGAGATGACGAATAGCGCATTTTGTGCACAGTTAACGCTTCTGCGAGCGTTACTACACATTTTCCATAAACTAGTGGCTCGTAAAGTTGCACATATGTTTACCGGAGCGAGGTGCAGCACCTTAAAAGCATTGGTAATATAACAAAACGTCTGAACCGAAATTGCCCATAAAAGTCGGACGGCGTTTTCCAACTAAAGCTATGAAACTCAAACGCTGGCGGAATTTACAATGCCTCCGTCTACATTTAATGTTTGTGACGCTCACCTTAGTTTTAATTAAAGTGCAAACTCGCACCGATCATTTCGCTCAGGTCAATCGTTGGAGGTTGTGTAAAATGGAAATCAATGAAACATAATAATATTATTATTTAATTTTCATGTAGCTAATCTTTTACGTTTGAATCATTAAAATATTCGAATTAGGACCTAATCGTAATCCAGGGGCCCTACACCACAAATGTTGCTTCCATCGCAGGCTGCAACGCTTGCGATTGAGAATTGAGACACCATACTTGCGCCGTGCGCGAGTAAAACTGCCTGCGCTAGAAGCGGCTTTTGAGGTCTCTGCAGCTGAAAATTTTGCAATATTTTGCAATTCTTCACCTAGTCATTACTATGTTTGCTATTTGGCAAATGTTATTGATTACTCACACACAATTTATTTTGCACATTTAAATGAAATATTTTTCGCAACTGGGATTACTATTCAAATTAAACTGCGGGTTAAATTCAGCAGGTTAATTTTGAGCTCAGAATATCCTACTGTTGTGTCTAATAAGTATATGGACTGGCTAAATCTTAATGGAACCCCGGTAACGTAACAGGCGAATGCATCTCATTTTTATAGCCCAATATATTTACGACCGCGCTCGGTCGAATTGCACGTAAATTTTCAGCGATTTTCAACGTGCAGACGAAGCACTTCGTGATATCAAGAATCAGTTTTGAATTAATTAGTTGCGGTTACGTAGGATCTGCTGAGGGCAGTCGATAGGGCATTCTGAGTGCCCTTCGAGGGCGAAGGGTTGATGCACACTAAAGCTTCCGTAGCTCTATATATTTTTAAAGTAGAAAAATATTTTTAAATAAGTTGCACAGAATCAATAGTTAAGTTTATTTCACATTGAAAAGTAACAGTATAATATAATTATTTACTAAGAGTAAAAATATCTAGTGAGCTACTACTAAAATTATCGGAATCCTGAAAATTATTAGAGACCTTGATCCTTCTTAGTTCCTACAAATACAGTAATAAATATCATACCAAATTTATTGCTTTCGAGTTCCGAATAAAGAGGAAATACTATAAATTCTTAAAAATTTTAAAGCGGACATAAAGTTAAGGCGAAACACGGGGCTCTCGATAGTAAAAGCGGGCTATGTCCGATATCACGGATTCCGCCGGATCCTATCAAAACTTTTATTACTCCCTGTTCTTTGTCTCGCTCCCTCCCGCCCCGGCTGTAAAGGATAGATGTAGTATTATCTTTTTCAGGAATTCATTGTCGTTGCAAGTTTTATGTGTCTTGTGGAGCAGCGCATATTTTTATTGCGTCTCGTAGATTGAAAAGCTCCTAGGATTTAGTTTGCCCGCAATCTATGAATACTTATGTAACCATCAGATAAGTTGCTTTATAGGCGTATATTGGTCGCGTTATGTCAAACCAAACCGATAGATAAGACCCAGTTCACAATTGACATAATCCGACCAAATATCTAAGTCACAGGTTGCACGGTCAAATTTTCATCAATTTGATCCATCAATCTGATTGACGGAATATTGACGGTTATAAAAAGTTTATATTAAAAATACGATCAATCCATCAATCCGTGGCGTACACGATCAAATGTTTGTCAATCCGTACCGGATTGATGGATCAGATTGATGAAAATTTGACCGTGTAACCGGCGACATAGGTCCGTCAGCTGCATGAATCGATTTCTTCCATGGTACTTAGCGCTACAATACGACTGAATCATAGTTAGTATATGAAGAGCACAGGGAAAGAACGATCAAAGTCACCCTAAAACTATTTTTGAGATAATAACGCCATCTTGTTGGCAATTCGATAAGCTTGCTTTCCTCGAAATATGAAATGGGTAAAAACGTTCTAAGTCTCGAAAAAATTACTATAAAATTTTGGCCTAAAAGTTATTAACGATCACAGTCCAAGCGTTAAAAGGCAAAAACGATCAAAGTCAAGTCGACATTGATCGTTTATACAAGTTTTCGAACGAGTAAACTAACTTTAAGATGACAGTTAACGTTTCGTCGATACCGAGTTTTTCTCAACGATTGTGTTGTGAATAAATTTACGCCGATCGTTATTTATAAAAGATTATCGTCATGTCTGATAGTGAATGTAATTTGGATGATGTGGACAGTAATATGTAACACAAAAAAACGTAAAAAATGTAGTCGTGTAAGTGACACTACACGTTATTTTGCAGAACCATTGTTACACGCAAGGTGAATGGTTAATTAAGATAATATTAAATATAATTAATATAAGTACTGTTTGTTTTTTTTATGTATAACACAACTTCTCAAATATATAAGTAGTCATCTTGTATAATAGAATCTTAATGTGTCACACTCATTAATTAAATACAAGTCTTCAAAGTTAAAAAATGTTTTATCTAGCAACTAACGAAGTGTGACTTTGATCATTCTTTCCCTGTGGTCTTCATATGTTTAAACGTTCCCACGTTTGAGCCACGGCACGAAATAGCTGGCTCGACGGGAAAACTACCATGGCCTAAACTCTAAAGGATTACTAGCGTAGAATAACACTCATGCTGTGTGTCGCTAAGTGAGTGATGTAATTGGAAGCCTAAGGAACGGAAACAAGAAGGTTTTAAGGTGTAAGATGCGTTTGCCGGATGGTGTTTGAGTGGCCAACGCTTATATTTTCTAACAAAATTTACTTTTTTTAAAGTCGCTTTTCAACTGCCAAGGTCATTAGCGACTTTTATTGCACATTTTAAATAATATTCTTTTACTTTATAACGACCAGCCGTAACTATAATTCAATGTTATTAAATCCATACTAATATTATAAATGCGAAAGTGTGTCTGTCTGTCTGTCTGTCTGTCTGTCTATCTGTCTGTCTGTTACCTCTTCACGCTCAAACCGCTGAACCGATTTTGATGAAATTTGGCATGGAGACATTTAAGTCCCGGGAAAGGACATAGGATAGTTTTTATCCCGAAAAAATGTACGATTCCCGCGCGATAAGCGAATTTTAGCGCAACGGAGTTGCGGGCGTCATCTAGTCACAATATAAATCCATCGTTTTGAGTATTGAGCATGAATGGGGTGTAAATCCCGACTATTGCGAGGCTTCACAATGAACCGCAAGTATGTCTTGCCTTTATTTCACTATTGAGTTTTTTTAATTGAATCATAAATTGTGTTGGAGGATAGAAGACGTATTAAGTGGATAAAGTGAGTAACTATTTAAAAATTGACGTATTTTTGTCGAAACGTACCTCTTCCACTAAAAGTTCAAAATTTAAGTGTCTTTTAACTTTATTAAGAGCATACCATTCGACTGCAAATTCGTTTATTCGAGAGGTTAGTATTTTAATGTAAATTTAACCAAATGATCGATTTACAATGTTTAGTGACTTTAATTAGTTCAAATTGTAAACCTAGAACGAATAATAGTTATTGAAACTGACAGTGTCCGACGGAGCTGGACAAGTTTGTTGATTGTTTCCCAAACAGTGGTCAATTTGTGGTCTTACTGTTACTAAACTTTACACTGCCCAAAACATACGTTCGGCCAGTGACAGACTAATTTAAACCCTTTCCCGTATAACTTAGAACTTATTTCGTGTTGCACCCTCCGCGGTGAGGGAATAACGCGCCAATGACTCCAACAATTGTCTCATGAAACCACAAGGTACGAGAAACAAACTCAACGTTGGCACCTAGGGATCTCAATAAACATGTCCTTATGTTTTTATAATTCTACAAAATAGAAAAATAGCAGACATTTATCTTAAGGCTGTCCCCCGAGCAAACGACCTTGACCATACATTTGCCGCGTCGCCGAGATCGCACCAAAACCCTATTTTTTTACTTATCTTAGTTCAAAATTGACATCAACAAAATTCAAAATGAAATTGTCTATCAATATTGCCGTGTGTTTCAAATAAAAACAATATTTTGTAAATACTAGGGAGATGCTGAAAGTACGCTTGAATTTTAGTAAATTGGTATTACTTTGGAAGCTAATATCATGAGTATAATGAACAAAAATAGTGAATTAATAACAATGAAAGGAATGTTAATATACTGAAGATTATTGCTGTATTTTTATTACATGTTCGTAGTTTTCAAATTATGAGTTATAAAGCTCTAAAAAGCGGTAAATTAAGACATCACCGTAGGGGAGGGCTTTAATGACTCTTAATATATTCAATATTTTTAATAATATAATATGTACCGCTTACCAATAGAAGAATTTAGCCCAAGACCGAAAGAAATTTAATATGCTGACCGCTGAACTGCAGTATAAAGATGGCACTAGATGATGTTTATACAAGCACAAACAATACGAGTTACCAATAATCTTGACAGATTGAAATAAAATAAAGTTTAATAAATCTTATTTAGGTATAGTACACTAATTATAAGTATGATTTAATTAATAAAAATAGTAAATTGTACGGTTTATTAATCGTCGAGTTTACTATCTTCCATTGAAAAGTAAATTACATTGTGATTATACAGACACGTGAAAACTTGTTTAATTTAAATCGAATTTCCATCTGCTTTTTACTTAACTCTTGTTTGTGTTTCTGATATAATAAACTAGAAGAGACAAGAAGTCAAGTCGTATTTTTTGTGTACTCAAAAAGCCTAGCTAAAAGCCGAGCTTTGTGTGGGCTCGCGTCGTTTTTCTGCTTGGTATAATAGTGCAGTCGCCAGAGGTTTTAAACTCCGAAAATTGTAATAGTGAATGGATTTTTGTTTTTGAGGTGTCATTTTTTTTTTTACATTATAACTTGCAAAGTTTACCAAAAATTTTTTTGTGCTTTTATTTTTTTAGTTACTTAATTAAAAATTAATATTTCACCATATAAAACCAGTCCAGAATTTTTTTTTTTTATTGTTCCTGTTATTTAATGACACTTATCCGATTGTTTACGTTGAAAATTAACCAAATACACAATTTTTAAAAAGAAAGTTTACTTTGCTAAGCTAAATACAACTATAAGGTTTTTGCAAAGTTTTTAGAGATTAACGCTCGTCGTAACCAAGATCTTTTATCTTGGTTACGACGAGCGTTAATCTCAATTCACTTACATGAGAATGTAAGTAAAATTCTTATGAAAATAAAATATATATTAAGCCTTAACCCTTCCAGCGGCTATACGTGTGGGACACAACACCGTGCGTTTGACACACATTAATGAGCCCACGCAGACCGGAGCGGCCGCTGCGAGGAGTGTGAGGGACGAGACAACTGACCGCCGATCGAACACCTCTTAATTAATACAATTATTGCCATAAAATAATTTAAATAAATAGAAAATTATTTAATAATTTTAACTATTTTATAATAAATTCGAAATTGAAATTTATTAAAAGTGTTAATGCATATTAATTAACACCAGCGTGCGGAAATTTTAAAATTAATTACAATTCGATTGCACGGGAATATTTTGTCTGCATGTAGAGGCTTACGTAAAAAAATTGTCGATTATCTTCTGTAACCCGTATTATAAAACAAATTAAATACTTCTTGATAATCCATGTAGCTTTGTCGGTCGAATTACACTATAATTATCTTGTACTACATGTAATTTTCTCGATGTTTACCACGATAATTATAATGCTTATACCAAAAAATTAATGGATTATTTTATGTAATTTTAAGGAATCATTAATAATTATTTTAAGTTAAATGTAAGACACTTTTTTATGGAAATGCTATGTACACCGTTGCTGTTATGTGCATTAGACGTAATACTGTACGAGATTTCAGTCGGTGATAATGTACATGATGTGGTAGTACTTATTAAATTAATAAAAAATAAAAATTTAAAAAATGGATTGTGTCATAGAAGTCGCTTAGATGTTATTTACGTATAGTAGTGAATACATATTTTTTAAACGTGATTTTTTTATAAAAACCGGCCAAGTGCGAGTTGGACTCGCCACTGAAGGGTTCCGCAGCAGCAGTAAGGTTTATTTCTATAAAATTAAAAGGTTTTTGATTTATTTTTATATTTTAGTTGATTTCATGAAAGTTAAATTAAGGTTTACCATTTATGACGTATAAAAAAAAACTACTTGATAGATAATTATCATGCTCCTACTTTAGAAGTTAAAGGGGGGGGGGGGGGGACACACATTTTACCACTTTGGAAGAGTCTCTCTCGCAAACTATTCAGATTAGAAAAAAATGATATTAGAAACCTCAGTATGATTTTTGAAGACCTATCCATAGATACTAGACGAAAAAAAAATTTTTTTGTTTCAGTTGTACCCATGGAGACCCCTAAAATTTTTAATATTTTTTCTATTTTTGTATCAAAATCTTAATGCGGTTCACAGATTACATCTACTTACCAAGTTTCAAAAGTATAGCTCTTATAGTTTCGGAGAAAAGTGGCTGTGACATACGGACGGACAGATAGACAGACGAATCTATAAGGGTTCCTTTTTTGCCATTTTGGCTACGGAACCCTAAAAAGCCCTATACGGGCTATGACACAGAATATGGCCTTTCATCATCGTATTTTCATTGTTAATAAGGGCTATCAGATCAGCGTAAACAATTTTTCACCGGCTTCGTGGCGTTCCGCGCAGTAATTTGGGCACGATACAAATCGACTATGACGCTCGCGATATAATCAGCGTCATATAAACTGCAACTTGCAAGATACTCGAAAGGATAAGGGAGCATACCCATACCACGTGACCTACTTTTTAAGATTTTTTGACCCTGCCTATATGCCATTAAACCACCCCCCCCCCCCCCCCCTCCCCCATCAATTGTTCACGTGGTATTGACAAGAACAATTTTTAATCATTTGTAATTAGAAAGAGTAGATAGATAGAAATGAAAATAATTTGACTCATATTTGTGTCTATTAAGTTATTTATTACAAAAGACTCTTTGCACGTTTATAATAATTATCACTACTCAATTAAATATGGGAATAAAAATAACGATCACCTAAAATAATTTGATACCCAATAGTTTACCAAAAAAAACATAATTGACACCAATATTTAAGATATACTATACATGGTTTAACAAAACTAAGTTATAATACTTTGGAGCTTAGGATGTGTACGTGTCCCTTATAGTGAGTTCACTGTGAAAGTAGCAGCGCTGAATGACCAAAATTTTTCCACTTTTCTATGGGTAAGCGCCCCAATGTAACGTGTTGAAAAAAAAGATCTTTCAGCGCTGCTACTTTTACAGTGAACTCTATGTAAGGAACACATACACACCCTAAAGTATTATCACTGAGATTTAAGTTTAATATACTTAATATATAATAATAGTCTAAAATTACAATGGAAAAATCAGAGAAATTAATTTATAGGCAGATGGTGGACCTAAGTGATTTGGTCGCGTTTAAAGTTAAACCCAACCGACGGATCACAATTAACATTGAATGGACATGATCCGACTACATGACGTTGGTCTGTCAACTACCTATCGAATATCGAATATGCGAATCAATTTCCTCGATGGTACATACTAGCTATTTTAATCACGACTGTAGTTCAAATTGTAATCGAACACCAAATACAGTAAACTAGATGTCCCGCGCGGCTTCGCCCGCGTAAATTAGGAATTTCACGGAAACAGTACATTTTCCCGCAAAAAAATAAATTATATCCCTTTACGTGGTCTACTCTATATCTGTGGCATATAACATAAAAGTTGTTCCAGTAGTTCGTGAGATAGACTCTTTCTAATAATTTTCCCCGTTTTTTCCACATTTTCCTCTGTTTCTTCGGCCCTATTTGTCTTAGCGTGATAATATACATACAGAGCTCGCCTCGGCCTTCCTTGATAAATGACCTATATAGCTCGATAAATCTAACACTGAAAGATTTTTTTTTAAATCGGACCAGTACTTCTTGAGATTAGTGCGTTCAAGCAAACAAACTATTCAGGTTTATAATATTAGTATATATTTTTTTAAATCGAGTCGATTGAGTCTCGATCTAAAAGACTATAAAAAGCACCAATAATAATAATAGATATAATATGGCAGCGATGAAAATGATTATAATGAATGTAATTTGCATAGTAGCATAATATTATGCTTTCCGTTCTTAAAACAACGCCGAAACTCTCAAACTTGTAACTATTAAGAATCAGGAGTCCTCTCAGCACCTTCTGAACCATGGTATACCTCGGTGCAAAATCTTACTGGTTGGTAGCATATGCATAATATTATGCTTAGAACACTTCTCACGAAACCGAAGTCGCCACATGTTTCCGTATAAATTTTGAGGAGTTCCCTCGATTACTTTGGATCCCTTCATCAGATCACCACTTTCGTGAATATACTACCAAATAGGGATGATACCCTATAGGTTAGGTGCTGTATAAGCAAAAGAAAATTTTTGAAAATCGGTTTACAAATGGCGCAATAATCATTGAGCATAAAAAATGAACATAACACCTCCCCCATTTTGAAAGTCGGGAAAAATTGTAGCCTATGTATTATTCTGATATATAAGCTATATTATTGTAAAGTTTTATTAAAATCCATTCAGTAGTTTTTGCGTTTACATCCAAACAAACTTTCGCCTTGGCCTTTATGATATTAAGTGGGATGATCACCAAGCTTGACAGCTTCACCAAACTTCAAAGTGCCTGACAAGTGACAACAGTGCCTGTTTTTTTAATGGTTGTTGGTTATAATTTTTAAATAACCATAATAAATGTCAGTGTCAAGCATTAAATGGCGCGAAAAAAAAAATTCGTATGACGTTTCACTCGGCAAAATTGACTACGTGACAAAACTATAGACCCTCTTTCCCCCCCCCCCCCCCCTCTTGTGACCGAGCGTAGTATTTTGAAGACCCCCCCCCCCCCCCCCCCTAAAATGGGTCACGTAGTATGGGTATGCTCCCTAAGGTCAAAAAGGATCACGCTTGAGGTAAGAGGGTTGTGTTTCCTAGTAGGGGCTCTTCTCTAAAGCAGTAGTGTTAGTCTGACTCTTTACGAACTCCAAAGAGCGTTTTTAGCAGATCGTGAATGAGCCAAATGAACTGACAGATCTAGAAAGATAGAAGCGGTCTCACAAAAGAAAAAATACTCTAAACATAATGTATGTAAAAATACTCTAAGCAATTAGAGAAATTAGTATTACATTCTTCACGCCATATAACACGGATTTTGCAAATATAAACGCGTATATTTACGTTCGGCGAAGACGCAAGTGTTTGTCAGACGTCTAGACGCCACAGCGCACGAGCGCACGACGCAGTATTTCTGTAATGGAAATTAAGTATAAATAACGAAATTACTCGATCAGAACTAATGTTCTAGGAAATTGCCGCGCTGCGTCCCGCGGGCTTTCATAATAAGCTGTGAGGTAGAGCGGGAACATTCGCTAGACGCGTTTTAGTAACGATGTATCCGAAGATGATTTGGTATGAAAATAAGTGATATTTGGCATTCGATATGTTACGATTACGCGGAATGTTATTATTACTAACTAATTATTCCTATTAACTCTACGGTGCTAGTTAGTACTACATTTATTATAGACTATGATACCTAGATAGTACCTACTTTATCCGCCCAAAGATCATCTATAATATTATGAAAAGGGTTATTCCGTTTCTTCATTTAATCAGAAAGAATAAAGTGAAAAACTTTGTAAGAAAATAATCCTGTCAATAATAAAGATGAATCACGTAACGGATCGCATTATTTACAAGTATTTTTTTGTTCTAGATGTAAATAAAACTTACAATCGGCTATAATGCTACCAATTTACATTACAATTTACATTCATTACCCGCACAATAAACCACATTAATTGGTTGAGTTTCAGGTTTTTGCTTTTAACATAACCATGAATACAGAGTAACGAAACAACTTTAGCGTTTTAAGAGGGCGACTAACTCAAAAAATCAAACATCGTCCTTCTGAATACTCACGCCCGTCTTTCATATGCCAGGTGAAAAAGGACGACGCGAATTCATCGCCAAATTAGCTTTTTCTCAATAACTCGAAAAATATACAACATTTTAAAAATCCGCTAGGTCGGTTTCTCAATAATAGAATTTAGTACAATGTGTTAAAATATTAACTTTGTTCAATGCACGGTTATGGCAATAAATGAAAACTTCGTGAAAATTAGATGCATCTTTGTGATTTTTTTCTATCGAGAAAATTTTAAGAAATCGTGTTTTTGCTCAGATCAAATTCTTGGAAATATAATGTAGTATCTCATTTTAAAAAATGAAACAATTTGGGGCTTATTTTCAAGTTTAAAAATGAATTATAAAATCTAATATTTTGGGTTAGTCGCCCCCGCGCAATGCGTTTTATCAAGAAAAATCAAGCTGCGACGCTAACTATTGTCTTTGAACTCGGAACTCAGCAAACAACGCACAACATCAAAGGTGCAGCCAATTGAGGCTGACGACCCTCAATGACCACTTCTGGAAATAAAAGCCACTCACTTGGGAAAGAGTACGCTTTTTTTAAAAAGTTGAGTTACTCAGATTTCTTGGTGACATGTCATAGTTTCGTTGAAAAAAATCAGCGTGATCGAGGAAGCCCGAGAAGATCGAGCTACACAAACGTAAGCAATAAGCAGATAAATTAATAATAAAATAAAAGTATATTATTATCAAAATCGGACCACTTCGCAAAAAGGTAAGCGTGGTCGTACATAACAAATTTATACCCGTCGACTTGTGGGAACCTCCTTCGTCCTTCGGTTTTTCTTTCAGATAAAAAATTTGCGAACCTTAAAATTTCGCAAATATAAGGCATGTCACACGTTTTATAATTTACCACTGTTTTACTCTATTCACAGTAAAGTACAACAACTTTGTATTCGTCATAGTAGAATCGCAAACAGACTTACCCCTACTACTAAATACATTTTCAAACATTTTATCTAACAGAGCCAAAAATTTACCGTTGTCCAAAGTATTATTAATTAAATAAAGTAATTAAAAATAAAGTACGTACTAATACGAAGAGTAACAAAAATTAGGACTTAATTATTTCCTATAAAAATAGGAATGGTGAGGACTCAAAGTCAGTAAACGTCGCGTGTCATAATCACGAACTCGTCCGTGCTCGTTCTAACCAGTTTTTGAGGCAGAACATTTATGGCTCTGACGAAACCTTAGGCAAAAATTTTCGAGTCTTGTTACCGAGAGTCCATCAAAAAACTATCGAGTAATGAGCATTGGGGAATGTGGAATTTTCACAAGCTAACGAAGACTATCTTTTTATTTTAACACTAATTTTACGGCTGTCCCATTTCAAAACCTAGTAGGTAAGGGCTTAAAACAAAATTTTACAGGAGAGCGTATATAAAGGAGATATCTAGACACGCGGTAGCGTGTCAAGCCAAGTTCCAGCATAACAGAATGGCGAGCAGCACCGTGTGTAATATTACACGAACCATTTGCAGGTACTTTTGACCTTCTCATAATTCCGAAACTATTTGACATAAACGTCTCATATAATGAGACTTGCGAGATAACTACATGCTCTAAATTTCATAAGCACGGCTCAAACGGTTATTAAGATATTAACGTCCGAAAATCTACATTTTTATCACTGACTGACTGACTGACTGACTGACCTATAGATCAAAATTCTAACCCACTTCCAGATGACCTAGAAGGCTGAAATTTGAAATCCAGCTCCGTAAGTGTGTGAAAGCGTAGGGAAAAATCAGAAAACAAAATAAATCGGTCAAGTGCGAGTCGGACAGAGCAAAACTAGGCAAAAATTGTGATTTTGTGTGGAGACCCCCCCTTAGATATTTATTTTCTTTTACTTTTATTATAAATTATGAAAATAAAAATGTAATTAAAGATTTTGTGAAATTTTAAAGTATCTACCGGCTGCCATTAATTATTGATTTTGAGCAAAAAAGGCCAAAAAATCACATAATTATTGTATGGGAGCTCCCCGTAAATATATTTATTTGTGAAGTGAAAAAACTTTAGGAAATTAATAGAAAGTGACTTTATGAAGTATGTCTGTCTGTCTGTTACCTCTTCACGCCCAAATTGCTTGTATCGATTGTTCTTAAATTTGGTATGGAGATATAGTTTGAGTCCCGGGGATAGATATATAATTCTTTTAATACGTCTGTCTGTCTGTCCGTCTGTCTGTCTGTCTGTCCGTCTTCCTGTCTGTTAGGCAGCTATAATAATAGCTACTTAACTTCCGCACAATAAGATTGTACCCTATAGTTAATGGTTGGAAATACACTTGTGTTATACCGTATTATTCCAATGCCTCCTGATGCTGTACCTGTGATGATGATGATGTAGCTGCTTTGATTACCACTCGCTTGGATTTTCTTTGTTTTATTTGTCTGATACTCAGCAAGGCTTAGGGGCTATTTCCCCACTTCCTGATAAGTTTCAGATAGGCTATCCACAACTTATCTGACAGAGAAGGATCTGTCAGTTATGTTTCAGATAGGCTATTCACAATTTATCTGACAGATGAAGTATCTGCCAGATAAGTTGCGGATAGCAAATCCGACACTCGTCGGGAAGTGGTGAAACAGCACCTTAAGGTTACGATTGAATATAGTCGAATATTATGTATGTTTGAACTGGGAAGATTAAGATGTCTACTGTCTACCCTTGCTCGGAAAGTTTTCTTTACAAAAAGTAATGATATCCCACCAAAAACATAAAATATGTAAAAATGAAAAGCCAAGTTCCATACAAACATTATTCTTGTCTATGTACTTCGCCATAAAAAGGATGGAGATCTAAATGAGTGCCAAGTTCCATGGAAAATCGAAATATTATGTATGTATAGGAACCAAATAACATTATGAACAAATAATAGTCTATTTCTTTACTTTATTGAATATCTATAACAATTAATGTTATTTAAATAATGTGAGATCATAAACTAGATTAGATTCTACTTGGCTAGTTTTCATCAGAATTAAAATGTTCAATAACTTTATGAAATGACTGATGTAATGAAAACTGGCCAAGTTAGATCTAATCTAGTTTATGATCTCACATTATCTAAATAACATTAATTGTTATAGATATTCAATAAAGCAAAGAAATAGACTATTATTTGTTCATAATGTTATTTGGTTCCTATACATACATATTTCGATTTTCCATGGAACTTGGCACTCATTTAGATCTCCATCCTTTTTATGGCGAAGTACATAGACAAGAATAACGTTTGTATGGAACTTGGCTTTTCATTTTTACATATTTTATGTTTTTGGTGGGATAATATTATGTCAGTTAGTAGTGGCACTTACTCGGTATTAAACTTTGAATATTTCAACTTTTTAGTGACTAGCTTTAGCTCTGGTGTTTTTGTATTCGGTAGGGACCTAGTATTGTAGGAAGTTCATGCAATAAAACAATTTTTGTGAAAAGTGTCCCTTTGGTACCTACTACTAGTCTCCCTTTTAAAATGGGGCAGCCGATTAGTTTACCAAGATTTTGTTTAAATTGTTAATCTGTTAATATTAAATGGTAATTTTCTATATTAAATACATAGATACTTTTAAAAAAGGTTATTTCAACAATATTTCTAAGTCCTGTGTTTACAGCATAAACATTTTGCATGTACCTATAGTATGCACATTGTACATAGAGATGTGAAATATCTTAAAAATTCTTGTTTAGGAACAAACTGCTAGAACACGGAATCTAAATGTAACTTCTAAATGTTAATTGGAATATTTATGTATTTATGTATGATGATGTATAAGTAATTAATAAGATATGTATTTTAAATTAGTTTTTACAGTTACGAGTACCGAGTTTAAGCGAGGTTGCAAAAAACACATTCCAGACTCCCACGTTAATTACTTCCTAAAATGGATACACAGGATAGGTTTAACATTTGTTTATTAAATAAAACGATATCTATATCTATACTAATATTATAAATGCGAAAGTATCTCTGTCTGTCTGTCACGCCAAAACTACTGAACCGATTGTAATTAAATTTTGTACACAGATAGTCTAAAGCCTGAGAAAGGATATAGGCTACTTTTTTGCTAGAAAAAGGGTTGTAAGGGGGTGAAAATGCGTAAATTTGTTAAAAATAAGTTAGTTCCAAAAATTCATAACAGATGGCGCTTTGAGTCGCCTACATCGCGCTATCGCTTGCTCATAAGTCTTTCTATAAGTGATGGTACCATGTGAAGTCGCGTTTATCGATTCTTTCGATTGTTATACACGTTTTTAAATAACTCACTACTCACTACTCTGTACTTTATGTAGTGACGTAACCTTAAACATACCAATGATAAACTATAGTTTATGGGTAAAACTAAAGTTGTGTAATGGTTAGCTTTAAATTTGGTATAAATAAAATGTAATTAAAAAAAATGAAATATTATGTGCACACTGCACAGCTGCTGTTTTTGGGTATTTTGATTTAAGGGGTACCAGGGTTTCAAAAAGCTTTAAAAATTGACACCAATTTTGTTGACACCGCGCGCTATAAACTGAAGTCCACGCGGACGAAGTCGCGGGCAACAGCAAGTTATACAATATAAATAATAATAAAAATGGGCAAAGGGAAAGCATTTTCTAGATAAAAATGCTTTTAACAAGTTTTAATTTATTATGTACCAGCTGCTTTTGGGCGACTTTTATTTAAATAGAAATTTTTTAAAGGTCATTTTACATTTATATTTTTACTCTATAAATTCTCATCTTGCCTATTTTAAAAGACTTTGGTTTTTATAATGTTGTTGGTCGCATTTCAGTGAATAAATTTTTCATGGAGTAAGCATGTAAAACAAATGAAAGCGTCCAAGCTTTCGAGTGGTATTTCTATTCATTTTTACTTTGAATTTGCTTCGAAGTTTTAATGCATTTATACAGTACCTAAATTATTCTATTTTGTACTACGAATAATATTTTGTAACTGTTATATTTTAACGTTCAATATTTCGACATTGGTAATATTGTAGCTACATTATCGCTATAAATAAGGAATATAACTAAGGATTAGTGTTAATAATATATTGTGTATTATTTATTGACATAAAACGCCAGTGTGGAGGCAATAAAATTTCAAATTATATAGGATTTCTCGGAACAGCGTATACTACTTCTGAGCTAGTGTAAAATTAGTCACACAGCAAAATAAGCAATGAAAACGTTTAAAGCCCTTGAAGCTATTCGCAAACGTGGATCGTAAAATATTTGTTGGCCTTATCTAGCAACTTTTAAATGCGGTCGGGGGGACAGAGACGGAGTTAGTGCAACTTTGTAAGCGACGTCCATGTCAATACCGGAATAAGAGACAGCAATCTGGTATATTTTAATAGGAATATCTAGGGAATATTGAGCACATTTTAGTGCTTCCAGCTTTACTGCGCCGTAAAGGTTGTTAGTGCTGGAGATAGCTGCCGAATAACATTCATTACTGACTTTTATAATTTGTGGCATATTCTATCCGTAGACGGAAGCAGGAGCCGATCAGTTGAATAGATCCCGACAAAGATTTATAAACAAAATGATGTCAAAACGAAATCGACTAGCTTGTACCAATTAAATATTATACTTTATCATAATTCATTATATTATTATCTTGTAAAGAGCTAAACTTTCAGCTACTCATGAGTCATGACTCATGACTAAGTAATTCTATACATTTTCTTCAGAAACTCTACCTCGATTTGATCCTAACAACTATTTTGGTAAGTCCAAACTCCAAGCCTAAATTGTACTACAAAAATGTAATTATAAGCCAACAGTACTTCTGCCTTTAACGCCTGTCTATATTTTTTGTGGGACTAATTGTTCAACGCGACACTAACGCGACGCAAAGATAGACGGACTAGATTTAATCGGTCGTATAAATAATTTAGTGCACAAATAGATGTAGCTGCTACTTAGAAGTAGTCTTACACGCGCCAACACTTATCAAAGTAAGATCAAGAGGTTACTGATACCAACAAAGACTTAATGATAGTTTGTTATATTATATGCATTATATTGTAGACTAAATAACCTTATATAATCTGATATCTAAAGCCATCGACAAATAATGACTAGCAAGTAGTACGACCTGCAAACCTTCAAGAACATGTAACAGCCACTCCACACAGTCCTGGATTTATTCATTTCAGCAAAATCGGCGTCATGATGTCATGATAGGTAACAGACATACAGACAGACGAACAGATTTAACCGCATTTATAATGTTGGTATGGATATAAATCCGGTACTGCAGAAGACCTTGAATAACACGAAAGATATCACAAGTAAGAAGGAAAATGTGTCACAGAATACAGCAAAAATAGTGTAGTGTAATTGTGACACCGTTCATTAGGGGCCGCTAGCCACAAACAATCTAGTCGATGTATGGCTTTAATCCGATTACACCACACAAGAATATCTTTAGCGTTCGTGTATTATATTGTTGCCATAATATTGCAATTAACTTAAACGATTCATGAATGTTGGAATAAGTCGTATTGTATGCTTGTTTGTTCTATGATGTAGAAGAAATAAGTAGTAACTTCCTCTTATCCCAAGAAAAACAATGAGGTGAGATGTATGTCCATTCACAAATTTGTCGATGTCACCAATTATTATTATTAGACCAATGGTGCACCAATGGTCCTGGAAAATATCTGAAATAGGCTCTTTTGTAATCCAAGTGTTTTAAAAATGTAAAATAACATTATTGACAGAAAACATTGCTTAAATAAGACATTGCAATTCTATATAAAGTATTGTTACGGATACGGGCAGTTGTTTACCTGCGCGCGACAGTTGCGCGTACCTTCTAGAAAAGTCCGACCCTTGTTTATGTGAATTGCGTGTTTACGTAAACAATCCAGAATAGAACGTTCCAGAAGGCGACGCGGGCCATATAAAAGGTAAACAAGCCGGCAGTCAACGCAGTTTGATACAAGCGATCATCAAGGCGACTTCGAAGTGAGAACAATTAGTGATCAATAGTGAGTGACAGTGATAGTACTTAGTGTTTGGACTTAGTGCTTAGTGTTTGGACTTAGTGATTTGTGTGAGCTAGTGTTTGTGAATAAAGTCTTCAAGAGAGTCACCAGGTCTTTCTCTCCGAATCCTACGAACCCTAGCACGTAACAGTATATATATATATATATATATATATATATATATATATATATATATTAAGTAAACAGAATACCGTACGAGCAATTTTTTCATAGCTCCTAGGCTATAAAGGTCAATGACCGCGGGTGCCTTCTTATTCCATTTTGATTATAGTTATGTTCGGTTATGTGTTTACTCTTTATTCAATATTTTCCGATTAATACAAATTACCAAAGTTTTAATCAAACTACCTTTTTCACTGCAAGTTATTTTACTCGCTCTGTGCTGCGACTGAGGTGGTGCGGCCACCCTAGTCGACCAGTTGTCTACATAGTAATGGTATAATGTATAGGGGATACGGGTAATCAGTTCTGTGGTTTTGAAAACCATACGAGTAATCACCGCCGCTGGTTCTCTATGAAATGTCTTCTCCACATTTTACTATGTGGTAGGTAGAAAAAAGGTAGAATTTTATACTGAAGTGAAACTTTGGGCACTTTATGAAAATTGTCGAGTCCCGATTATAGCGTAATGACAGGAACGTTTCAAAGGAACACATTTTTTTCTCTTTGGCACAGACAGACAATAAACAAAAAGTTTTTAGACGTTTGACAACGTTTCTATCAATATTCTTGTATGATGTGTGGGTTTATACGTGGGAGAGCCGCGCTTCGGCACGAATGGGCCGGCTCGACCGGAGATATACCACATTCGCGCAGAAAACCGACGAGAAACAGCGCTTGCGCTGTGTTTCGCCGAGTGAGTGAGTTTACCGGAGGCCCAATCCCCTACCCTATTCCCTTCCCAATCCTCCCCTATTCCCTTCTCTTCTCTTCTCTTCCTTCCTTCAGGGTAGGGATGGCCCTACCCTCCCCACTATTCCCTCTTAAAAGGCCGGCAACGCACTTCTGATGCTGCGAGTGTCCATGGGCGACGGAAGTTGCTTTCCATGACCCGTTTGCTCGTTTGCCCCCTTATTTCATAAAAAAAAACACTGCACAATAAGCACGTGTCAGATTTTGGTCGGATAGTTCACAGCTGTAGGTGCTAGTAGCGCCATCTGCTCGACCTTTGCGTAATATTCCCTATTTCAGAATTCGGAATTCATGAGGGACGTCGACAAATTACGAGAGATATAACGGAGGAGGGGATTCATCCCTTGACGGGGGGGGAGATGGTCATAGACAAACTCCCATATTTTTTAACGCAATCTCCATTATTGATAAAGGTTTTTAATACACTGCAAACTCGACGTTAACAGTAGTAGCAGCAAAAAAAGTTTAAAAGGTCTCACGCAATATATGGGCACATAAATTAATTATTATTTTTAATTAATATTATTATTAATAATATATTTTTAATAAAATATTATTGAAAAATAAATTATTGTTATCAAAGTAATTACATGTTTTGTTGACATCAAATAAATCAACCATCTTACATTTAAAAAACATAATAAAATTTGAAACTCATTATATTAAATTTAATCAACGATAACTTATTATTTAGTTACGCTCGAATAAAACAAATAATGATAATACAAAAGTATACTTTCTTAATAACGACGCAGAATTTCTACCAATTTAATTAACTTTTATATACAAAATTAATTAATATTTAATGTTAATTAAATCAACCATTAAGTGCGTAAGCCTGTAAGACTGACTTTTTACTTTATAATATTAATCGAAAAGGAAATATTTTTAAGGAGTTAATTAAGACAATAACAAGCTGCTGTTTTGCAAAGCTTTTCAGATACCTTTTTTCAGTAATAACTTATAATTAATTATTATAATATACGGAGTCCGCAAAACTTATATAGGTACATTATAATTTGGTGGGCAATCTTCAGAGTAGACCACGACGAACAACATGATAAAAATATTTTGCCAATTTTTTGACCGACCACTAACAAAGAGGGATATTCAGTTGCTTATTATATTTTTGGGTCAAATTTTCATTCGCGTGAAGACGCGGGCAACATTTTGTAACAAGTTACGTGTACAACAAAATATTTCAATACACAGACACTCGTTTGCCTAAACAATAAAACCGACCATAAAATTTTATTCGATTAACTCGGGCATAAATTAAGCCCATAAACAATGAAAGCATATTCCAAATTTTAAATGAATATAACATAATTGCAAATTTTTTATTGCTTTTCCACGAATCTAAGGAATACGGCTGCTACACGGCAATCACGAGGACGTTTTACACCGCGCCATAACGAAGATACAAACAGTTTTACGGTGCATAATTGAGCGGTATATTTCATGGCGGTTTCGGTTCATTTATGATTATATCAGCTAACTTGTAAGCTTGCAAGCTTTTTAATTTGGGAAAAAACTAAGTACAGATGTTTTGATGTGTATAGTTAAAGTAAAATTATGTGCTAAGCGAATCCTGAAGCTCACATTTACACACACTATGTCTTCAATCAAATTGACATAGTCCTAAAAGTAGAGTATTGACATTCGTTCAATAGTTTGTAGTATTTTTTATAGATTATACTAATAATTAATAGGCAGTCAAAACCGTGAAACGTAGCAGAAAACTTATGAATTATGATTAAAACGATACATAATGAAGAGCTCAGGTCTCACGGTTTTGGCTGTAAGGAATAAAAAAGTGGCTCACCGAGTGGTCCCGTGTCTCCGCACTGCACGGTCCGTCGGTCGCGCAGCGTCGCACAGCAAGCGTCCACTTATACAATCGCACTCGTAAAACAAAGTATCATTCGCAAAACAACTTCATCGATGACGATAACACACCACTTATATTATTAATTTCGCTCAGCATTTTCCTACAAAAAGAAAATAAACACTAAATAAAATTAGAAAAACACTAGCACTCGCACGTCACTCCGCGGTACCGGTCACTTTAAATCTCAAACTTTCCAACCTTCGTCCGGTCACTGCAAAGTGGAAATCACGACTGGTTAGACGTTTCTTGGCTGAATTCGCCGACAACCATTTCTTTTATCGTGTAAATTGTGTAAACAAATGTGTACAATTTGTAAAGTGTAGCAGTATGCACAATGTAAGTGTAACGACGTGGTAAAGGAACAGGATGAATGTTTATTCCGTTTCGCGACGATGCAAAATAACACTGATTAAAAGCTACTTATTCTTGTCAGCAACTTCCCATTAAAGAAAATTGCCAAGTGCGAGTCGGGCTCGCGCACGAAGGGTTTCGTACCGTAACAGAGCAAAAATAGGCCAAAAATTGTGTTTTTGTATGGGAGCCCCCCAAGTAATTAAATTATCAAAGTACATCTATAATTGAAGATTTCGTAAAAATTTCAAGTGTCATTATTGATATCGAGTAAAAAAGGCCAAAAATCACGTTTTTTTCTTTATGGCTAATAATACGGCTAATATGGCTTATATTCAGTATATTCATTTTGCAAAGTTACGAAACGAAATATTATTCACCCTGTATTTTGAATGCAATTATTGCAAGCTGGACAAAAATGGAGAAGGATAGGTACATGAAATTAGTAATGGCCTCAAAAAATCTACTATTTCATAAAACTGAAGTCGCTAGCGGTTTCGTAGTTTATTTCATGCACCTTTTTTACTCTATATTTGTGCCAACGGTACGTAACTGCACTCAGTGTCTTCTGTATATTGTACAGTCTACTCTATGCTGTGTATTCTACCCCACTCTGTCATGTCATGCACCCAGTAAACCATTGCTACGGTAGTGCGAAGATGCTGAAATTTTATATTATGTATTTCTAAACAATCAACAATGCTTTCAACAATCAAGCGAGGTTAAAGTTGAAATCTACCAAATCTACCATCAAAGTTTATTACTATTTAATATTGACTAGGCACATTACTATAAGCAGAAGAGGGGGGGGGGGGGGGGGTTTCTATTATTTTTACTGACGGACGGTGGGCTATCTTGGGGGCTTCGTATAATTGATTCGGCAGATATGGCGGTTACTACGCCCTTGACTATAAAGGTTAAAACAAAATCGTCTAACCAACTCTATGAAATATATTTGATACTGAAAGTTTTAATTAGTCAATCAATGTGTTTTTAATACCCAAGCGGCCGCATGCGGCCGCGATAACAATACAAATCTATTGTGTCTCGTTTTTTCCACGATCGAGGGATTAAAAGTGCTTTAGAAATGTAGCAGCTGTACATTTACATTGGTATCTTGCTAAATTATAATATTCTAACAAATCACGCCCCATCGCAAATCGTGACTTATTTTTATCAATCTCCTAAAGAATAAAAATAGTAAGCCCCAGTCTTTAAAGATATTGTATAAAAGGCTAGACAAAATAAAAATTTGGCGCATTTAATACGACATTTAATTTAGTGTTTGGCTCGAAGCCAGCTGCTCCCGATGAAGATGCAATAGTACTGAAGAACTACAAACCAGGAACATGCTTATAAAGATAGGTTTAGTTCACTTTTACAGCCGATAGTACCAAAAAAAAAGTGCAATAGATTTGGCGATCCATATTTCATACGTGGACTTTATACAAGAACCACGAAGTAGATGAGAAACTCACGCCTTCATTTTGATTTTATATTTAATTAGATATATACTAAAATTTATACTAAAAATAATTAAGCAATTATCTTGTACGGAACCCTAAAAAGGGACTTATTAGTTATTACTTTGTAATCCCCATACTCACATTGTGATATTACTCGTATGTTCCAAAAAGCAATTGTCACAAATTTTCATACAGATTTGGACTCTACCTTAATAAAGAGATTTGCGATTCTGATTTTACTGAGTACTAAGCGTATTTGTTTTATGTCTACCTATCCCTAATATTATACCGTACTAACTACAGCACCTACTTTTCAGAATAAATATGTTTTGTTAGTGTGAACTGTGAGGTCGTATGTTGTATAAGTACGTATGTGAGATAGTATGTTGTTTTTGTGTATGTCTGTGAGGTTGTATGTAAGCGTGTCCTGTTTTAGAACAACTATATTACTATTAAAGTCCGTACTGGCGAGTAGAGTTGCGTAGTTCGAGGCCGTCAAAGATGTTTAAATTGTGCTTCCTCGCGTATTCGTTGATGATCATCTTTCCTGTGGACAAGCAACATTTAACAATTGAACATTCGCAATGCGTACATACAAATAAATATAAAACTGAAACAAAAAAATCGAGCTCTTTTTTTCTCCCCTCTCCTAAGTTATTTTGAATTTGGATTTCTTTTGAGGCGAAAGTGGTTCAAAAGTACCTCTATAAAGTATTTTCTTTATTAATTTTGAGTTGGTTTTGAACGGGTATTAAGTATCAATAAGTAAATTGATTTTTTCTCGTCAATGTTATTTTTTAGGGTACCGTACCCAAAGGGTAAAAACGGGACCATATTACTTAAACTTCGTTGTCTGTCCGTCTATCCGTCTGTCCGTCTGTCTATCACCAGGCTGTAACTCGAGAACGGTAATAGCTAGAGAGTTGAAAATTTCACAGAATGTGTATACCTATCTGTTGCCGCTATAACAACAAATACTAAAAACCAAATAAAATTTATATTTAAGGGGGGCTCCCATACAACTAACGTGATTTTTTGGCCTTTAGGGTTCCGTAGCCAAAATGGCAAAAAACGGAACCCTTATAGATTCGTCATGTCTGTCTGTCTGTATGTCTGTCTGTCTGTCTGTCTGTCTGTCTGTCCGTCCGTATGTCACAGCCACTTTTCTCCGAAACTATAAGAGCTATACTATTGAAACTTGGTAAGTAGATGTAGTCTGTGAACCGCATTAAGATTTTGATACAAAAATTGAAAAAATATTAAAAAATTTAGGGGTCCCCATAGGTATAACTGAAACAAAAAAAATTTGTTTCGTCTAATCTACGCGTGTAGGGTATCTATGGATAGGTCTTCAAAAATCATATTGAGGTTTCTAATATCATTTTTTTTCTAATCTAAATAGTTTGCGAGAGAGACTCTTCCAAAGTGGTAAAATGTGTGTCCCCCCACCCCCCTCTAACTTCTAAAGTAGGGGCACGATAATTCTAAAAAAAATATATGATGTACATTACTATAAAAACTACCAACGAAAATTGGTTTGAACGAGATCTATCAAGTAGTTTTTTTATACGTCATAAATGGTAAACCTTAATTTAACTTTCAATAAATCAACTAAAATATAAAAATAAATCAAAAATTTTATAGAAATAAACCTTATTGCTGCTGCGGAACCCTTCAGTGGCGAGTCCAACTCGCACTTGGCCGGCTTTTGCTTTATATCAATAATAGCAACAGGTAGGTAGGTACTTGACTTTTTCAAAAAATCCTTAGTTATATGTGTACTTTAATATTTAATAATAATATTAAAATGAAATGAAAATTGTGTTTGTTGTATGGGAGCCCCTCCCATACAACAAACACAATTTTTGGCCTAATTTTGCTTTATAATGGTACGGAGCCCTTCGTGCGCGAGTCCGACTCGCACTTGACCGATTATTTACATGTACTTATTGGCTTATTATCTCAATGTTTTTAATTTTTATACATGCCAATTTTATAATATCACAAACTAAAATATTTTTTTACACTCACAATTTTTTTAATTTTATTAAAAATAATACAAAAGTATTTTGTATAATTTTTTATTTATGTTAAGTAATAAACAGTTTGTTGTAGTTATAGTCCCAAAATATTTTTGCCTACAATGAATAAACAAAAATAACACGACTTAAAATTTTAGGGGTACTACCTAATATTATGAATTAAAGTATTTTTGATTTTAGTTAAAGGGGAGAAAAGTATAGAGCTCTGAAAAAAAAATACTTTGACATTACGAAATTGTCATGTTTTCTAATCGTCCTTATTAAGTAGACTTTTTATTTGTTATCAAAGAATACAAGGTATGTGCTTAAAGCATTTAAATATTTGCCTACCAATCAAAAGTACCAGTAGTCAAACAAAGTTACGACCGGAGTTTACTTGAGATAAGGTGACATTAAATTTTATTTAAATGAATATTCAAAAGTACATACTTATTCTGATTAATTTAACAAACATCGAAATCGTCGAAACATTTATTCATATTTACAAAGCGGCCCAATGAGTTGTATGATTGTAAAAAAATCAACGCGAATTGAGCTTCACGAAAGCTTTTCAGTATATATTTACAGCGTTACCTGTTTGTGGATTTTCACGAAAGAATTGCCTAGCAAAGATTTCAAGATTTCAGATTGCGACATTGTTTATGGTAAACACAATATTTAGTGTTTTCCAAAAACAATGATGAAACAGCAATAATTTTAAAGACCACCTGAAAGATTACGTCTGAAATGATTTAGTATCTTAAATAACAAAAGCTGCGGCCGCGATTTTGGCCCAACCCAAACCGAATATTATGATAATTTTGATTTAAAGTGGCCGAAGGAAGACAAAGCTGAAAATGGGTCCAACGTGTAACAAAAACTTAGGTACTAACTTTTTTATCTCGAAACCAATTATTAATATCACTACTGTAAGCTGTTTTGTTAAAAATTCAAATCTTGTCCTTAGTCCCATTGGGACGAAATTTTTTGGGACGAAGGACTACTCAGCTTTTTTTCTCTGACTTTCCCCAGCTTACAAAATGTTATCTTGATCGTAGATAACAATAACGAATATATTAAAAAATTGCCCTGATATTTATATCGCAGGGAAAAAAGGATATCAGGGATTTCACGATATCCCTAGGGATATCACAAGCTCCCGGTAGATGCCGAATATTCTTGTTTGTTACGTCTTCTTACTAAAAATATCTAGTGATATGTCATTTCTATTTTTTTAATTTATTATTTCTATATAATCTAAACTAAATCTAGTGAAACGTCAGAAAACCGGACACCGCCGAATAAAACTCAAGCCACGCATTTCTCTCGCTTGCTCTAGTATACACACTGGTACTTTGATAGGATCATCTAACATCTGAATCTGACAAGTAAGATGTTAGATGATCCATGTGTCGGATGGGCACGTAAAAAGTCGGTCCTGCGCCTGATCTCTCGCTGGTCGTGTCATTCTTCCCTCCCGCCGGGTTATGCGAGTAAAGGAATAGATTGCTCTTGTGTACTGCGCACACACTTGGGCACTATAAAATTACTCTTGACTTATTATTATTATCACACGTGTAATACAACTATAGCAGATCTGAGGGGGCATCACCATATCTCTGAATCATACAGTTGAAACCAGCTGAGGTTTCTTCATCAGATACTTCAGACCTTTGATTTTTGACGTCAAATGAAGCGGCCGACCAAGTTGAATATTTTTTGTAAAGATGGCATGTCGATCTCTAGTTTGGTTAGGCTCTTCTACAGGCACAGCTACTACAGGTACTACAGCTCTTCGATTATCCTAGTTTTTACGGTTCCGTACCCAAAGGGTTAGTCTGTCTGTCTGTCTCCAGGCTAGACGAGCCGCGCCAGCTCGAGCGACGCATTTGTTTCACTCCCACTAGTGCCCGTGTCACGTGTGGGAACTAGAGCGAGCGAGAGAAATAAGTGGCTCGATTTTTATTCTGCGGTATCCGCGTTTCTGACATTTCACTAGATTTGGTTTAGTGAAATGACATATCACTAGATATTTTTAGTAAGAAGACGTAACAAACAAGAATATTCGGCATCTACCGGGAGTTTGTAATATCCCTAGGGATATCGTGAAAGCGGCCCAATGAGTTGTATGATTGTAAAAAAATCAACGCGAATTGAGCTTCACGAAAGCTTTTCAGTATATATTTACAGCGTTACCTGTTTGTGGATTTTCACGAAAGAATTGCCTAGCAAAGATTTCAAGATTTCAGATTGCGACATTGTTTATGGTAAACACAATATTTAGTGTTTTCCAAAAACAATGATGAAACAGCAATAATTTTAAAGACCACCTGAAAGATTACGTCTGAAATGATTTAGTATCTTAAATAACAAAAGCTGCGGCCGCGATTTTGGCCCAACCCAAACCGAATATTATGATAATTTTGATTTAAAGTGGCCGAAGGAAGACAAAGCTGAAAATGGGTCCAACGTGTAACAAAAACTTAGGTACTAACTTTTTTATCTCGAAACCAATTATTAATATCACTACTGTAAGCTGTTTTGTTAAAAATTCAAATCTTGTCCTTAGTCCCATTGGGACGAAATTTTTTGGGACGAAGGACTACTCAGCTTTTTTTCTCTGACTTTCCCCAGCTTACAAAATGTTATCTTGATCGTAGATAACAATAACGAATATATTAAAAAATTGCCCTGATATTTATATCGCAGGGAAAAAAGGATATCAGGGATTTCACGATATCCCTAGGGATATCACAAGCTCCCGGTAGATGCCGAATATTCTTGTTTGTTACGTCTTCTTACTAAAAATATCTAGTGATATGTCATTTCTATTTTTTTAATTTATTATTTCTATATAATCTAAACTAAATCTAGTGAAACGTCAGAAAACCGGACACCGCCGAATAAAACTCAAGCCACGCATTTCTCTCGCTTGCTCTAGTATACACACTGGTACTTTGATAGGATCATCTAACATCTGAATCTGACAAGTAAGATGTTAGATGATCCATGTGTCGGATGGGCACGTAAAAAGTCGGTCCTGCGCCTGATCTCTCGCTGGTCGTGTCATTCTTCCCTCCCGCCGGGTTATGCGAGTAAAGGAATAGATTGCTCTTGTGTACTGCGCACACACTTGGGCACTATAAAATTACTCTTGACTTATTATTATTATCACACGTGTAATACAACTATAGCAGATCTGAGGGGGCATCACCATATCTCTGAATCATACAGTTGAAACCAGCTGAGGTTTCTTCATCAGATACTTCAGACCTTTGATTTTTGACGTCAAATGAAGCGGCCGACCAAGTTGAATATTTTTTGTAAAGATGGCATGTCGATCTCTAGTTTGGTTAGGCTCTTCTACAGGCACAGCTACTACAGGTACTACAGCTCTTCGATTATCCTAGTTTTTACGGTTCCGTACCCAAAGGGTTAGTCTGTCTGTCTGTCTCCAGGCTAGACGAGCCGCGCCAGCTCGAGCGACGCATTTGTTTCACTCCCACTAGTGCCCGTGTCACGTGTGGGAACTAGAGCGAGCGAGAGAAATAAGTGGCTCGATTTTTATTCTGCGGTATCCGCGTTTCTGACATTTCACTAGATTTGGTTTAGTGAAATGACATATCACTAGATATTTTTAGTAAGAAGACGTAACAAACAAGAATATTCGGCATCTACCGGGAGTTTGTAATATCCCTAGGGATATCGTGAAATCCCTGATATCCACTTTTCCCTGCGACATTTATATTGCACATACCTCCACTCGTAAGCGCATACCTTGTATAATAATATTTATAAATAGTTTGATTATGATTTATAATTTATGATTAAGTATAAAAGTATTTACGAGCAGCTCCGAGTTTCATCCGTAAGGTCAAAGTATAAAATTACTAATTATTCAACTTTTGCATTAAGCCGCAGAAGGTAGAGCTATGTAAATGGCATATTTATAAACATTTTACGACTTTGTTCACGACAGTCTAGTAAGTACCTTTCCAGCAATCAAAGTCGTAAACGTGAGCGCTCAGCGTAGTCTGTCCGGAGTTATTTTACTTCTCTACGGGGATCTTACGCCGACGAAGTTAGGTCCACTCTCATAGAGCCCAAAGGCAATTTAACTCCGAACAGACTATAATTAAAGCAAAGATAAAAATATTTCCAACGTTCCGTTTATGGCGGTGCAAATTATAGAGGTAATGCAAGATTGAAAGGCATTTGTATTTCGCGTTACTGTAATATTGTTATTAATAGTCAGTTTACAACTGTCATTATAATTGTGCAGGTAAAATATTTAGTCCGTTGCTAAACTTGACTTTTCTAATTTTATTATTTTCTTTGGTGATCATAAATGGATCATAAGAAGACACCTTCACGTATACTCTACATTTAAAATATTTAGTGCAGTCGCCAGAGGTTTTAACCTCCGAAAATAGTAATAGTGAATGGATTTTTGTTTTTGAGGTGTCATTTTCTTTTCTACACTATAACTAGCAAAGTTTACCAAAAAATTTTTTGTGCTCTTAATTTTTTAGTTACTTAATTAAAAATTAATATTTCACCATATAAAACCGGTCCAGAAAAAAAAATTTTTCTTGTTCCTGTTATTTAATGACTCTTATCCGATTGTTTACGTTGAAAATTAACCAAATACACAATTTTTAATAAAGAAAGTTTGCTTTGCTAAGCATCTCCAAAAATGTATAAAATAGACCGAAAATATTTTTCTATATTTGTTGAAAATTTATTTAAGTCAGAGCTAAAACATTAAATGCATCTACAAATGAAAGACTTTTTCTAGTCTTTGAAATATATTTAAACTTCCTACTTAAAGACAGAAAAAAAATTGGGTGCTACAAATCTCACGTACATACTAAAGATGCATGCTGCGACCTATGTTTGGAAAATGCTTACCTGAATACAAAAAATATCAGTTCTTAACCTAATTTGTATTTTTTCCCTTTAAGTATATTTTAGCAAATATAATTAATGAAAAAAAAAATCAATTTTATTCTGTAAAAACCTAACCAAAAGAAATAAAATACAGATTTTCTTCGAAATATCCGTGACAAAATTGTGCTACATTTTCAGAAAAATTAATAAAGTAAGAGCTAAAAAGTTGTACACATTAATAAATAGAAGGCTTTGTTAAGCCTAAAAAATAATTTTAAACTTCCTGTTTAAAACCAAAGAAAAATAGGAACGCCATTTACCTAGCGAGGCACACAATAAGCACATTTGGAGGTATGCTCATCTACATACAAAAATATTAATTTTAAATCTAAATTATGTATTTTTTCAACTTATTTTCTTTCTTTGAAATATAAGCAACGATACAAATAAAAAAATATTTTTTTTTATTATCTTGCTATATATTTAAAAAAAAGAAATATGCAAATTTTCTTCAAAATTTTACAGTTCATGAGTTTACTTGAAGTGGAAGAGAATAATTTAAAAATCAAAAGCACAACTTTTCAATAGGTAAACTTTATTTTTATGTTATCAGCTACACATTCCTTTTTTTCTTTTCAATTTTCATCCACTATTGCAAAAATCGGAGGTTTGCACGATTTTTATGCTCTGGGAACTCCACTAGTATGTACTTTCAAAGAGTAGGTCCGTTGCAAAAAAAACCCTAATTAGGACATTTAACATTTATTTTTATATGCTTAATGCCGGGCTATAAAATATTTTGTAGTATATCTAGTAATATCCTAACTTTAGGTATCCTAACGTCAATTTTTTTTTGACGTTAGGATTATTAATGATAATTAGTAATTACTAATCCCACCAGACCATGAAATGTAAAAGGAGCCAAGCAAAATATTGCATAGCTATTCAATACTTCTGTCGTAAAAAGTATTCAGATCACATTCAAGCCAAGCCTTCAACTTATTTTGTAATTGAAATCAACAATCAGTAAATGTATAAATAGATTTCTTTATTTTATAATTATTATAGTGGCTTGGCAATGAGCACTAGAGAAATAATCAGCTACTAATTGGATTTATTGGGTACCATCAGCCACATGCGCCGTTACTGTATATTAAAACACTTTACGCTTGCCGTCTGTGTAAGTAACTCCTCCCAATATCCAGTTTTATATTTGTTTCTATTGTACTCATTGCCAAGCCACTATAATAATTATAAAATAAAGAAATCTATTGATACATTTACTGAATGTTGATTCAATTACAAAATAAGGCTTGGCTTGAATGTGATCTGAAAACTTTTTACGACAGAAGTATTGAATAGCTATGCAATATTTTGCTTGGCGCCTTTTACATTTCATGTTTTGGTGGAATTTCATTTCCTTTTTGAAGGTTTTTTTTCTTTTCTTTTCAGGTCAAGTTATAACTTTTCTGTACTTAGCTTAGCACACATTCCCTATCTCCTTTAATATATTTTTTCTTTGAGGCTTCGTTAGTTCTATAGGTGGACAACATAACGTAATTGTACTTCTGAGTTCTGAGTCGATTATTATGTTCATAATATATAATTGACTCCTAAGCTAATACTTGAAGGTAGTCATTTTTAGCATTACCGTTGAATACATAGCAGCACTGTTGTAAGCGTCTCGACGTTCCTCACAGGAAAGGAGCGCACCTTATTTCATGCTATAACTTAAGAGTTCTCATACATACGTAATACCAAAATCATTTTCTCATACGAAAATATTTAACATGTTTGAGTTATTTTTCAGCTTAAAATAGTAATTACCTAGGTTCCTTAACAAAAATTAACTTCAAAATATTTAAACAAAAAAAATTTTTTTGTGCATAAATTTTTTTTTACTAAATTTACTACTAAATATTTAAACACTAAAAAAGTAAAACACTAAAAAATATATAAATAAATAGTAAATTTACTACAAAATATTTAAATACTAAAAAATATTTTTTAGAGTTCAAATATTTTGTAGTAAATTTAATATTAATGTATATATTTTTTAGTGTTTTAAATATTTAGTAGTAAATTTAGTAAAAAAATTATACACAAAAATTTTTTTTTGTGTTTAAATATTCCGAAGTTAATTTTTGTACAGGAACCTAGGTAATTACTATTTTAAGCTAAAAATAACTCAAACATGTTAAGTATTTTCGTATGACAAAATGATTTTGGTACGTATGTATGAGAATTTCGAGGGTAGCCCGGCCCCTTAAAACTCCAATATTATATCGAGCAAGTAAGGAGTGTATATCTGAGTACTGATTAGTGATTAGTGATTACATTTATAATATTTAAATCGAATTTAATTATTGTTTCATTATTAACGTTGTTATTATTATTTTTTATTTAATTAATGCCATTTCATTAAATTCATAACTAACTTAAGGCCTTTTGTACGTCAAACAAATATGCAGTCGAAACTCATAATGTTCTTGCAAAGTTACAAACATAAAAATCTTTTATTTTATTTAATACTTAAAGTATTATATTATTACTAGATGACGCCCGCAACTTCGTTGCACCAAAATTCATTTATCGCGCGGGAACCGTACATTTTTTCGGGATAAAAAGTATTCTTTGTCCTTTCCCGGGACTCAAAGTATCTCCATGCCAAATTTCAGCGAAATCGGTTCAGCGGTTTGAGCGTGAAGAGGCAACAGACAGACAGACAGACATTAGTATGGAAGTATAGATTCTTTTTCAATTTCAGTTTTTAGGTTTCCCTGTCCAAAGGATAAAAACGGGGCCCTATTATTAATAAGTCTTCGCTGTCTGTCCGTCGTACATCCGTATGTCACTAGGCTGGATCTCGAGAACCGCAATAGCTAGATAGTTGCGATTTTCACAAATTATGTATTTCTGGGTGTCGTTATAAAAGCTAATAGTCTAATCAAAATAAAATAAATTATTAAAGGGGGCCTCATATAACAAACACGATTTTTTTCCCTATTTTTGCTCTATGTCCATAATGATAAGACTAAGGATTTGAAAATTTCAGAAAATGCTCAATTTTATGTTAACTTTAATAATTAATAATAAAAATTAAATAAACTTATTATTAAAGGGGGGCTCCCATACAAATTTACGGTACGGAACCCTATGTACGCCAGTCCGACTCGCACTTGGCCGGTTTTATAATTTTTCCTTTCATTGTGAATAAAGACCTATCCGGGTACCAAATTTCAAGATTCTAAGTCTGCTAGAAGTACCTTAGAATTTTGATGATCTGTCAGTCAGTGACAAAATGTAGTAAATTTGACCATCCGTAACTACTAAACTATTTATCGAAATTTCATGTAATTTGGAGGTTAAGCTAGTTTTAGTACTTGCACCTAGTGACCGAAATTTTAAATCCCTAGCTTTGTTAACATCGAAAATAAAGGGGGTGTGAACCGCTTCGAGAAAAGTATGGTACGGCCGTGCCTTTGCTAATAAGCTTGGCAGGGGCACTACCGTGCCCCCAGATTACATAATATATTCAAATAAACAATAATATCAAACCAAATATTAAACACGTATTTTGTTAGTGTGAAAAATGCCGTTCAATCTCAAAGTGGAGCTTACAATAATTATTATTATAATAATTACAATCGTTTCTGAAAGTAATTAAAAATATTATATTCAAGGACGAGTTGTAAAAACGACGCACATAAAGTAGCAACTAGCATAGTATAATATACTCTTAGGGTATAACAAAGAAAGCTACAAATACTTTAGGATGTGTATGAGTCCCCTTTATATAGTTCATTGTAATTGTTGCAGACTTGCAGCGCTGAAAGAGTAACTTTTTATTGAAGTGAAAACTTCTTTAGCGGCGTTGAGCACTTTTGTGGGATGGGTAAAAACTAGGTAAAAACTGTGAAACTCGCGCCAGATTTTCGTGTTGATCGAAAAACCATACAAAACGCGTAAGACGGTTGAAGAGTAGTGTTTTGTGTCGAACTCGAACTTGAACGAAATGTACAGTCGGGGAAATGAGTTGTTTAGCAGAAATGTACAGTCGGGGAAATGAGTTGTTTAGCAGAAATGTACAGTCGGGGAAAATTGTGCTAAGCAGAAATGTACAGTCGGGGAAATGAGTTGTTTAGCAGAAATGTACAGTCGGGAAATGAGTTGCTTAGCAGAAATGTACAGTCGGGGAAATGAGTTGTTTAGCAGAAATGTACAGTCGGGGAAATGAGTTGTTTAGCGAAATGTACAGTCGGGGAAATGAGTTGTTTAGCAGAAATGTACAGTCGGAGAAGTTCTTTAGCAGACGCGCTGATTAAGGCCGCGTTTTCACCTGCAAGACAACTGTCGCGAGAAGTGTCTGACAGTCTGTCTGACAGCAGCTTTTTTTTCGATTGTCTATATTTTTTAATCAATTGTAAGGTTTTCGATTAATTAATTAAAACGATCGTTTTTTTATTATTATTATTTTTAAATCGATTTTCATAAAAATGGGTTAAAAAAATAATGCACAACGTTAATAATCGAATGGTCAAATCATTAATTTGCTCACACAAAAATACAAACGCTGGGACACTTGCCCATACAAATCACAAATAAAATGTTTCAGCACTGCTACTTTCAAAGTGAACTCTATGAGCGGGTTGCACCAGACTCCAGAGGCGTGGTTATAGTAATTACAGTATGGTCAAAGTTAGGGAGATCGCAGACGTCACACTTTTTGTGTGATCGAGTCTGCGGCGCACAAAAGGTCTGCGTGGCGCGCAAAATGTCGTTCGCGGATTTTTCACAGACTTAAAGGCTGATTTATATTGATACAGTAGCTGGCGCCAGCTGGTGCTGGACTGGATTGAAACATGTTTACATTGATATAGTGCTGATCCAGCGACGGAATCCAGTGATGCTGGCGCCAGCTACTGTATCAATGTAAATCAGCCTTAATGCACACGACGCACATCATCGATCATTCTGAACTGTAGGGATATAGACGCTATGGAAATCGTGCAAAGATCGCGAAGTATTATTTTGTACTTGAAGTACAGAAAAAGAAGAAAAAACTTACGGGAACCACTAATATATATTCTGTGCCGGAACGTTGACAATTTAATCTCTTAGAAACATGCTTGTGTAAGTGTATACGTACACATATTTTTACACACAGATGTAAACGAATTTCGGTTTCGTTTGACAGCTCCAGATTGTTGCTCTATTCCGTCAGGTATATTAACTTTATGATAAAAACTTAAACTTACTGTATTTTGTTTTTTCTTTAGACGTCAACGATGTCCAAACAGGAGCTGAATATACATTACAGCACACTTTTTCCCATAATTTTCTTTTTTTTTCTGCCTTAGAAGTATCATAAATTACTGGTCTGTTTTGTATTTCATGAATTAACATCGTTACCTCGATATCTGGCGCCATGGTAATTAAATAGATCGCGCACGTTACGTCACTACAAATGCAGATTGCAGACTAAAAGTGTGCGCCGTCTGCGTTAGCGCGAGTTGAAGAAAGCGTTCCATTTTTTTCGCACACTTTTTGTGCAGCGCGGCGCGAAGCGGCGCGATACGGTCTGCCAGAATTATACGGATTTTTTGTGCGCCGGACTTATTGCGCGTCGTGTGCGTTACTGCATACATCTAATTGCATAGGTTCTATTTCCACAGACTAAAACGTGCGTCACAGATAGTCTGTCGTCTGCGATCTCCCTTATGGTTATATATAGGTATAGTTAAGGCTAACTTAAAATTAACCTCAACTTTGACCACGGAATTTAACAGCTGATGACTGTTGCGTTTATTTTTTGTTAAAGCTACAGTTACGGTATAAAAAATTAACTGTCCGTTAAAATCGTCAGGAAAAATATTTGTTATAAGTTATAAAAACACTGTGATCCTTTTGTAAATTTTCACGAAAAAAAAATCGATATAAGTTTGAGCCGTTATGGCTATCGTTAAATATTTGACATTTATAGTAATTAAGGTTACAGTTATAGTTAAAGTTAGTTGGTGCAACCCACCCTATATAAAAAAGTTTTATCGCTTGGTTTTGTTACACCTTAAAGAAAAGTATGTACTTAACACCTTCACTGCGAGGTAGGCCGAAATCAGCCTGCCGCGGAATTTCAGCTGGTGCGGACGTAGAAAACTATGTTCTCTCACTCGGTGCGGAACGATTATCTCAGGTGTTTGTAAAGGTACCTACCACAGAGGCAAATATATATTTGAGATTGTGTTCAAAATTATAGGTCTTTCCTATAAAAAAAATATGGCAGGTCGTTATCGGCCTACCACGCACTGGAGGTATCAAAAATCAATTCAGTGCGGCAGTGGGCCTATTGCGGCCCGCCGTACAAGCAGGCGGTTGGCGACCCGATACCGCACCGAGCGTCCGCCTCGCCAGTTAGTGATGTGCAATCTATCGTAAGTCGTAGCTGACGTACGTCGCGTTTTTTAACCGACTTCAAAAAAAGGTTATCAATTCAACCTGTATATTGTATGTTTTATTTTCAGAACTAGGCAGTTTTGATATGTTTTAGTCTATATTATCAGCATCTAAACAAATGTGACAAATTTATAAAATGACATACATATTCATGTATGTTTTTATTGTTTGTGTTCGCACATCTTCGGAACTACTAGTCCGATTAAAGTAATTCTTTTTTTGTACTGGGTACTGTTTAACTTCGGGAATACTGTTCAGCAAAATCGGTTCAGTAGTGTTTAAAATAGGTAATTTTAATTCTCAATTACGTATGTAAGTCCTATAAAATGCGTGCCATCTACCACATTCTTAGGGGTCAATATTGACAAAAATCTAAATTGGAAAGAACATATTGACAATATTTGTAATAGATTAAATAGGTTCGTATTTGCATTAAAAAGAATACAAAATATAGTATCTAAAGAAGCAGCCTTAATATCTTATCACGGCTATGTCTCATCAGTCTTAAGATATGATCTGATTTTATGGGGAAACTCAGTAGAAGTGGATAGAGCATTTATCATCCAAAAGAAATGCATTAGAGCTATGGCGGGAGTAAAAAACCTAACACCCTCTAAACCGCTTTTTAAAAAATTTAAAATTCTTCCTTTAGCCAGCCTATACATATTAGAAAAGCAATACCCGAATCAAAAACAAACTTAACATACCCGCACAAAAGTTGTCTTTAAACAGCAAAAATGCATATTGTATGAAAGTAAATATATATAATAATCTTCCCGATAAAATTAAAAAAGACCACACTACCTATGATAAATTTAAGAAAGCTCTTTCTGAGTGGTTGTTAGAGAAATGCTACTACACGGTACAAGAATATTTTAATGATATAATAACTTCAAAATGGTTTAAATAACATTTTATTAAAATTGATTTATTTATTTTTTACTCTGTGATATTAAATGTATTCTAATAAATAAATTTATATTACGAAAAAACACCAGAATTCTTATTTATTATGCTTTTTGTATTTTATTCGATTAAATTGACATTGTAAATTTAGATTACTTAAATTATTATTTTGACATGAACTCATTTAAATTTATTTATTATTATATGACATGATTATATTATGATATTGCATCAATGTTAATGGATTTTTCTCTCTCAAAAAATTTTTATAGTATAAATTGTATTGATAATATAGTAATGTCATGAATAATATTTGACTCTATTAAAATGATTAAAATGTTTTGGCTTGAGTTGACGATATTGATTATAATTATTGGATTTTTAAAAATGATTCTTTAATATCCGAACTAATGTAAAACGAATACATGTAGAAAATTTGTATGACACACTATATGACAATATTTCCATGCCCATGTGGTAGGAATTTAAATATATTAACAAAAATAAATTTTTGTCGATATCCCCTTATTTTTGTCTTTCCCATTTCTACTAAAAATACTTTCTAGTGCGGTTCAGGTCGATATCGACCCGCCACTTTCCCTGGTTTATTTCTCATTTCCTGTTTAGCAGATCCCGGGGCGAATCAAATCTAAAGTAGTTGAGTTCAAGGTTATTCCAACAGTCCAAAAACTGTACACCTACATTATTTTTTCGCAAAGTTATAGTAATTTAATCTAACCTTGTGCTGGTCGGTCGAGAAAGGCCTACCCCGCACTGGCGGAAAAATCACTTTGGCCCGCCGCCGCACCAGACGAAGGTTTAAGATTTTACTTGTCGCAGTGAAGGTGTTAATTAAAAAATATTATAGTTAATATATTTTATGCGAAAATATTTATTATTTAAAAAACGATGTTCATGTTCTTGTTACTGAGAAGTAAATTATTAGTTGTAACAGAGAATAGGTCTAAATTGAGTTGTTCAATGTTTATAATTATTTACTTATGATCATTTATGATCAGTCACATCAAAACTGAATTCATTAGCTGTACCACATTCTTAGCAAACGATTGCAATTATTAATAATTAATAATATAAACTCACAATTATAGGCAGTAAATGATGCTTTATATTACTTATAACATGTTTAAATGCCTATAAAATAAATTAAGAACTGAATGTTCTTGGAACACACTTTAATTCCTAGTTCTAAGATGAAATTGTATAACTACCAAAACAGAAATCAGAGTTAAGTATACATTGCATACTGCATCCTCAATAAAACAAATTGAAGGGGAAGAAGTAAAATATTCGTTTTTTTAATTAATTCTTAGAACTAATGTTTGTTTTGTTGAGGTCAGGTTGCTCTTAAATTCGTTATAAAGTAAAAAAAACAGTTTTTTTTTTTAGATAAGAGCACTGGCAACTTTATATTAAGGTCTCGTGTTAACAAAATTTGTTAATTAGAGGTTTGGTTAGAGTTAGAGGTTAGAGTTGTTAATTAGACTTTCTTTGGTAGCTAAAATTCGTTTCGCATTGCGGTCTGAGTTGACCCTTACCGCAACGTGACGCGTAGATGTATTTCTAAAGTACTGAATTGACAGATATCAATTGTAATAATAATAATAATTCGCAAAAAACTGTCCGGGCAACGTAATATCCTTACTAATATTATTAATGCGAAAGTGTGTCCGTGTGTCTGTCTGTCTGTCTGTTTGTTACCTCTTAACGCTCAAACCACTGAACCGATTTTGCTGAAATTTGGCATGGAGATACTTTGAGTCCCGAGAAAGGCATAGGATAGTTTTTATCCCGGAAAATATACGATTCCCCCGCAATAAACGAATTTAGGCGCAACGGAGTTGCGGGCGTCGTCTAGTCACAAAATATTAATTACTCTATGAACAATTCAAGGGGATTACGAAAATATCTTTACATTGAGCAAGTCTTTTAATGAGGTACATTATATTAAGGTTGCAATATAAAAATTTTATAATAACTTTAAAGCTAAATTATCTTTAAATATAAAGCATCATTTAATATTCACAGAAAAATTCGCAAAGCAGAAAAACTGAGGAAAAGCTCGACCACCAGCCAAAAGCTTCCGACAGACAAAGAGCCCGATTCTAATACCTCGGAGCATAATATTGTGTTCGCGACTGAGACATCCAATCGAAACGACTTTCGAGATGTGAGAATCGAGCTCCAGTAGTGCAAGTGGAGGACACGGGACATGGTTTGATAAACCAAAAAAAGTGTAAACATGTTTTTTTTTTCTTTTTCAATATTAATTCGGTTACTATCCGATATTACGATAAGCGAAATAAAAGTATAATATTTTATTCCCACTAAATAATATCATATTTTTACTACAATAAAAAGCAACTATAATATTTTTAATGATCAATAATCTATATTCAATTTTTCTTTTGTAAATATTTTAAATATATTAATTAGCTACTGACTACTAGGTATTCATAATATATTTTTTTTTAAATCGAACTAGTTAAAATTAATTGTATTAATTACTATTGGATCTATATATTTATAAAAGAAAGTCTTGTTAGTTACGATATTGTTAATTACTCAAGAACGGCTTTACTTAATGCGAAGAAGAAGGTTTAGTAATTGTTTAAAATACGATTGTATTTAGCCGTAACTCAAATGAGTGCATGGGAGTATGACATAATATCAGAAAGCATTAAAAAACTTAAATACCTTAACCTATAGTACGCAATTGAACAAGTATTGCAAAAGCGGCATTTTAGATCAATAGGTTTAGCGTGGCCACGGTAGAAATACGAAGGAAAGAAACGCTGAATATTTAAGCGACAAACTGACAGATTGCCTTCATCTGTCATCATTGGCGAATTTCTACCCAGTCGATAGCTATGGCCGCTTTACATTATTCCGATCCAGCGCTGTTTGCTACTGTAATAATGTAAACGGGAACTGGAATGCACTAAAATGCAATTAAGTGGTTTGGAATAGGTAATGTAAATCCGCTGTTATCGTGATATTTCGATCCTAATGCAGTATCCCGTAATTTTCAATCTCGATATAAATTTACTAGATATATATCACGATAAATATCGAGCGAGTAGCATTCGCTTTACACTTTCTCTATTCTATCATAGATAAAAAAAACTCTTTCTTCGGTGGCCATGCTGAGCACTTAACTACGCCAGCACTTACCTTCATCAATTTTCCGCGAGGCCTCGTCTATGTTGCTGCCCGCGTAGTTGAGAATGACCAGCACTAGGGGCATCATCTCCCACGAGTAGTGGAACTTTTCTAACAGCTTATGACAATTTTCTACTAGGGATTCTAGGGACACCGCTGAAAAGAAAAGAGAATGCATGTTAAATTACGGAAATGTAAAGAAATATTATAATTCTATTTCTAATTAGCTTGCAAACTAACTTGTTTCAAAATGTTATTCGAAAAATTTGTTCGATTTAAAAGCTAACTTTTTTAAGAATTCCACAATGATCTAATAAATTAGTGGACATATTGTGAATCGTCGCTTACGTAATAAGTTTAAAAAAGATTTTGCAAATGGTGCACCACCAAAATCTTTCTACAATCCTTGATTTTCTATGAAAATTCCCGTTGATAAGATTATTCTGCTCTACTTGATTCGTCAAATTTATATATCTAGTTTCATGTTATATTTTATAATATCTCATTTCAGGTGTCGCAGTTTTTTCTTAAAAGTGGCTGACTTGAGAATGGCAGTCTGCTGTAATGTGAATACTAAATAGGTGAATAATTGTTGGAAGTTACTGTAGAATAACTTTTCCCAAAACATTGATGATGATTCGCTCAATATCGTTGTTTGACACCTGTTGGTTGTGAGCAGTATAATTGTACATTAAACGGGACTTTAATGCAAAGAAATATACCCAATTACCGAGTTCACCGTCGGTTTCTCTCAAAAGAAACATCAACAATGAAAAGAAAGGAAGTTTAAATCGTGATGATTTGAACAGTTTACCTTTAGTCCCTAATCAAAATATTAAAGGCCGCATATTAGTGGTTTGTACAATGAGTAGGCTGTGTAAAATGGAATCAGTTACTCGATACATCTCATTTGGCTACTTTGTTCGATAATGTAGGTCTTGGGGTCTGCCTTAAGACATAAATCGCTTAATAGTAGGTTCCCGCAAATACAAAGTAAGATTTTTATTTGCCGAAGGCGTCAAGTTAATTGTTTATCAACGATTCATTGATAATCATTCGTTTATTCCAAGAATGTTGTAAAAATATCGTCTGAAATTACTTTTAAGATGTGCATTCGAAATGTGAAAGTAGACTTTTTTATAATTTTATTGTCTTATTTTGTAATTACATACTAGAGCTACATTTGAATGTACCTCAGCATTTTATCTGCTCCCTCCACAATGTTCTACTATAAACATTAATTTCTAACAATTACATTATACATACTTAATATGTATATGTGTACCACTTCATGAAAAAAATATTTCCCGCGCGCTTTCATATTGCACAAGCAGTACCACGAAACGGAAGTTTGGATGAATTCTCAGAACTCTCAACACATAAGATTGGCATAAGCTGTAGGCATTTAATATAATTGATTACTCCCTTCTTGCTTATTAGTAGGTACTAAGTAGATCTACATGAGAATATGCTTTAGCGTATCAGCTATCATAAAATCTTTCCTATAATATGTAGCTGTTAATTAACTTGACGCCTTCAGATAAAATAATGAAATATTGATGTCATTTATAATGAGCGACCGAGCGATTTAGACATTTTCATTTCCCAATGAACAATGTTATAAAGCTCCTGCTAAAAATCTCAAAAATGGCCAAATGTTGAGCTTTTCTTAGAGTGAAACCTAACATGCAAGATTTTTTTTCATTGATAAGCTGTTGTATTGTTAGTACTTGAATACAGACATTTAGACATAGACGCAATCATGGTTATGGTTGTTTCAATTTCTTTTTTTATCCATAAAAAAACGTTACATTATCACAGAAAAAGTTTTAGAGCGAAAAAAATCATATTTTGTCATTTATAAAGAAATAAGAGAAATATGAGTTATGGTTTCATACGCAAGGCCGGCAGAACCATACAAGGTTCTGTGACGCCAATCATAACAACAACTGTTCCGTATTGCTGTGTTGATAAATACTAATATCATAAAGATTATTTCCGCAATATATAGATATAAAATATGAATCTTACAACGCCTAGATTCCTGCATTACCCATTTCATAAGTACGGGTAATACCTGGACGGACAATCGCTAATAAAGCCGGATAAAGTCAAGATCTGTGATTGCGTGTCCCTCAAAATTTATAATGAGTTCGGCTTTTGTAGAGATTCCATCTAAAACTGTATTTAAATAATCGGCCAAGTGCAAGTCGGACTCGCGCACGAAGGGTTCGAACTTATAGAGCAAAATTAGGCCAAAAATTGTGTTTTTGTATGGGATTTAATTTTTCACTTTATTTTAATTTTATTATTAAATATTAAAGTACACATATAACTAAGGACTAGCTATTTGACCGAGCTTTGCTCGATATTCGATAAAACACGAATAAAATGACATTTTCTAAAAATGATTTCTAGCTAGCCCCGAAAACCCCTATATACTAAATTTCATGAAAATCGTTGGAGCCGATTCCGAGATTCCAATTATATATATATATATATATATATATATATATATATATATATATATATATATATATATATATATATATATATATATATATATATATATATATATATATATAATTGGAATCTCGGAATATATATATATATATATATATATATATATATATATATATATATATATATAATTGCTCGTTTAAAGATATAACATTTTGTGAAAAAGTCAAGTACCTACCTGTTGCCATTATTTATATAGAGCAAAAAAGGCCAAAAAATCACGTTTGTTGTATAGGAGCCCCTCTTAAATATTAATTTTATTTTGTTTTTGGTATTTGTTGTTATAGCGGCAACATATTCTGTGAAAATTTCAACTCTCTAGCTATTGCCGTTCTCGAGTTACAACCTGGTGACAGACAGACGGACAGACGGACAGACAACGAAGTCTTAGTAATAGGGTACCGTTTTTACCCTTTGGGTACAGAACCCTAAAAAAGCACATTAAAAAATAATGAACAATATTACAAGATTTCAAAACTTATTGGATCGAATACGCACTGAGAGCTGCATTACTTCCGGCAAAATTTTTAATGGGAGACCCGCTTGCAGCATGTACTTTAAACAGCTCGGCTGTGCTGGCTGGTTTTGTTCAGCTATAATAGATATTATTTAATTAATAATAATATCTATTATAATAATTTAATAAATATAATAATTTAATAAAAATTAATAGAACTTCTAAGTGCTTAGTCATATTGAATCATCTAGTTTCGTCAACGAAGTTAGATTTCAAAAATACATAGTCTTTGGTGTACAAGTGACCCATCTGGCGCAGTGGGGTAAAAGCAACCAACTACTGTACTAGGATTAGAATTTATGAAAGCGTAGCCCATAAAGCGGTGTGAAAAGGTCACTTCGCTATAGACACTCACGGTTTACGACTTCCCTTTGTCCGGGAGCCGACACTAAACCCCGTAGGATACTCCGTCACGGTCTGCCGTGGCTTACAATGTATACTATACTGGATATTTTACATATAGCCTATTACACGCACCTTCTCCCAAAGTCGCTGTCAACTTTGAAATGCCTACCGCCTTGCGATTGCTTTTTTTACAGAAATAGCTGTAAAACAATAAATACTTCGCATAGAAATAAATATTATATTTGTGTTCATAAATTATCTAGCTTAAGATATGCAAACATAAAAATGCGATGGTTTTTCAGTTTATATTGTTTTTTTGGTAAAAACTGAATGGTAGGTGAATCACAGTCATGGGACGGAATTACAGTAGTTGGGACACCCAAAACCAGTAGTTGGACAAGCAAAGTTTGATTGAAATTTGGTTAAAATTGGTATTGTAAGTAGGAAACATTATAAATAATTGTTGTTTTCACATATACTTTTATTATTTATTGCAAAATAAGATATTTTAATTAAATATTTAACAAAAACTGACTTCAAAAAATAAAAATTCTTACCAATATTACATAGTACGTACTATACATATCCATACCAGTAATATTATAACTTTATAAGTATGAAAGTCTGTTCGTCCGTCTATCAATTACTTCTTCGCGCTCAAACCATTGAACGGATTTTGCATGAATTTAGTATGGAGACACTTTTGAGTCCCGGGAAAATGTACGGTATCCACTCGATAAACGGACTTTGACGCAATGGAGTTACGGCCGTCATCTATTAATTATATGTCTGTACCTACTTATATTACATTGTTCAGGTAAAACGTAACTCAAATATTTAATAATTTCAGATTGTCCTCATCGAACCAATCAGCATACTCAGACAATATTTAAATATGGAGCACAATGCAGAGCAGCTCATTTGCCTGCTGCCAAATAATTGGAGCGTACTTCACAATCCATGGATTTCCTAATAAAACATAAATTATTATTTTTAACAAAAAATTAAAACCGACTTCCAAGGTAAAAACAATAATAACATCCTTATAATATTAACTAAAAAGTATTAAATAATTATTCCTATCTAATAGTGCCTTTTTCCGAATTCGGCTAAAACTCAACTATTTCTGTACTCAATCTTCATCATTTTGAAGTCGGTACCAGATATAGCTGAATATTCAGTCTGCCAAAATATTTGAAACTTTTGTAACTGGCACCGACTTCAATATTATGAAGATTGAGTACAGAAATAGTTGAGTTTTAGCCGAATTCGGAAAAAGGCACTATTAGATAGGAATAATTATTTAATACTTTTTAGTTCATATTATAAGGATGTTATTATTGTTTTTACCTTGGAATTCGGTTTTAATTTTTTGTTAAAAATAATAATTTCACTCTTTTTAGTTTTTTCGCGTCCTGTATACGTAGAATAATACACCTGTATAATATTATTCTACGTATCTTATTACAAGCTCACCGGTGAGCGAGACACAATAGAATAACAATAGATTTCCAAAAATCCACGATCGAAGGATACTGAACTGGCTTAGCTTTTGTTAGACAAAAACTTGACAATACCCTTATCTATTTTAGTACAGAAAATGACCGAAATCCCTAGACTTTGTTAGCTAAATAATTGTTTCTAACATTGCAGCAACAAATGCTATTCAATTTGATACCGATATGGTAAATACATCGTCATCGTTAGCTTTAAAAATATGTAGGTGGATAGTTACATGAAATTTTTTATTATTTTAATGTTACAGTAATGAAATTACTTACTCGTTTCTATTCTGTATTTAAGTGACAAAAAATACTAATTAACTAACGAACTTTAATTAATAGGTAAGAAACAGGTACATAACTACACACTTGTTGAGAGTACAAGTAATTATAAAACTATCTTAGAAAAATGATTGGTTCTTGATCTGACTGATCATTTATAGCTAAGAAAACTATAATATTTTTTATAGCGTAGTTTCCTATATAACCTCTAATGTAAAATACAAAACGCAGATAATCATTTTTATCACGATTAGTTTAGTGTTTTTACAATTTAAACGTAGTTGGTAACAGTCAGTCTTATTAATTTATTAAAAGTATGCTGTATGGCACGCTCGCGATAAACAAATATTATGGCGGTGAGCCTCTACTCGACTAGGTTTTGTAAGTGCATTTTTATTTGAAAATATCAAGGCAAAAAGCTAATCCATTTGAGTCAATTTTTTTACTGAGATAGAATAGGTATAATTGTAGAGTAATATGCACAAACAAAAGCTCATCTATTAGAGTCTGGCTCGTGACTCAAACGGTATAAGCCTTTGTAAATACGCCGCCCGGTCTGGTAGTCTGTACCCGGCGCGGCCCGCCGCCGCGCCGCTCGCTTGACAGCCCTAGCAGATTGTAGCAAGCGAGACCGCACACAGTTATTGTACTATGAACGCTAAGCACAATGCAAAGGGTTGAAATTAGGTTGTTTTCATGTGTTGTTGTGAGATAGGCATGTTACTTGTATTATCGAAGCAGCTTACTTCTCAGAAGTAATGTCAAATGTGTGCCTTATGCTCTGGACTTAAGGCTGAATTTGTTATGTTCAATTTTGGTGACATTGGTGACCCTGATGTGGTAATGATGATGATGATGATGATGAATGTAATTTGCATAGTAGCATATGCTTTCAGTTCTTAAAACAGCGCCTAAACTCCCAAACTTGTATCTATAAGGAATCCGGAGTTCTCTTAGTAGCTTCGGAACCATAGTATACCTCTGTGCAAAATCTTGCGTTTTGGTAGCATATGCTTAGGATGCTTCTCATAAAACCAAAATCACCATATGTTTCCATATAAATTTCGAGGAGTTCCCTCGATTACTCATGGATCCCATCATCAAGTCACCACTTTTGTGAACATGGTACCAAATTGGAGTGAAACCTAATACAACACAACAAAAATTTCGAAAATCGGTTCACAAACGGCGGAGTAATCGTTGAACATACAAAAAAAAAAAAAATCCACAGCCGAACATATAACCTCGTTTTTTGGAAGTCGGTTAACAAAAAGGGTAGCTGATTTTGAAAATTCTAATTCCTCTATAAAACTCGTTTAATAATGCATTGTTTAAATATCAGCCCTTGTGCAACACACCGTAGCATTTTACAAGGCCCCCAAATTTCGTAACGTTCCCTTATTCATTCCATACAAGTTACAACTAACGGCAATAATCAGTAGGTTCAGAAGTCACATCATTGAAGTATTCAGAAGACACACTACGTCAGCTGCAAATTAACATTCGTATTGAATAATATGAATAATACTCTCTTCTTTCGAGTATAATATAATATCAAGTTGATCAGTATTATTTCATCTAATTACGTCCAATAACTGTTTTTCAGCACTTTTACAACACCAGTAGTAGGACAGGCCAAAAAAACCTTTATATGAGATAAAAGGTTATTAAGAATGTACAAAAAATACTTAATAGATTGTTATTTATACAATAACACGTTTATAATAACATACACAATGTGTATCATAAAAAATATTATTAAAAACTTTAGCATGTTTCTAATTTTTTTCTTTTCATTTACAAAACCAAGGCGCACGTGATGACCATGGCGACAAAAAGATGTTTTATTTTGGTTACACCGCAACCTGATAAAAAATACTCTATTTTTATTGTAGCGTGAATGCCCCGCAATATTAATTTCATTATTATTTACATCGTACAAAAACCACAAACTTTTATTTTTACGATCAAAGTGTAAAGTGTCCGTCTACTGAAAAATTCTAATGACTCGTAATTTACCCTATGTCAAAAATAAACGGGCAGGAATGAACTGGTCTGAAACTGGTATGTATGGTTTCTTATAAAGAAACTTCATATAAGAAGCTTTTAAAGCAAAGTAAAAAGTATTACTTAAATTGCACGAGTTAACTTTATGGCAATTATTTTATTATTTTAATTTAATTTAGAATCGTTTGCGGTGTAGCGCAGTATTCGTCCTGATTTTTCGATCCAAAATTTTCCGCTAACACATATTCACTGTGAAAATGCATGGATGTAGTTTTTTTTCTAGGTTAAATAACTATATAAGATTTTTCTTTCAACACATAACTGGTTAATGCCGACCTCATTCTGTAACATTGAATTAGAAATAGGCAACATCCTGCATAGTGCATTCTTACCATAAATTAGTGTAAATAGTTAATTTATTACAATTAATCATTCTTTTTGCTGTCAAGTCATATAAGACCTCTTAGGTTGTCGGGCATCGGTAGGTACTTCGTAGTACACATCATCTGACGTTTAAGGGCCTAATACGTCCATTCAGCAAAATGGCCGTTCAACACTCCAAAAACGGAAGCAAAAATTAAGTACATAGTACATCCGTTTGGTTAGAAGCCGGCCATATTTGTATGTTATTACATTGGGAAGTCAAGGGAAGAAATTATAATCTGCAAAAGAAATTACTACTATTAATATAAGCAACCGCCTGTACCTACAAGGTGCCGAGTTTGTATCATGTATATTGTATACTAAAAAAGTCTTTGAATCTTTGAGTCTTCTGCTTCAGCTGTTCAGTCAATGCATACCATAAGATGATGTGTTTAAAGATGCTTGTATAATATTTTCCTTAGGGCCTGTTTCACCGCTTCCTGATAAGGCTATCCACCACTTAACTTGACACATAGAGTATGGAGAATCTGTCAAATAAGCCTATCGGGCACCTTATCAGGAAGCGGTGAAACAGGCCCTTATAGTCTATGGCTTAAAGCGAGATATCAGTATTATATCAGCAGGTCTAAAATGAAGAAACTCTACCACAGAATACAGATAGGTACTTTTTCATTTCAGCAGTAAGAACCTGATTTAGACCTAGGTATTTAAACGCTTTTAAATATCAAAAAATCCTTATTGACATGTCCCACATTTCAAAAGAATAAGCACTTTATTCTTATTATTATCAAAATGAATAACAAAATCTCAAAGCAAAAATCTGATCCCCCAACTAGGTTGTCCTATTTTAAGGGTCACCAGGCCACTCTCAGAAGTTCACATTTTTTTCTATATTATGTTTCATTATAATCTAGCGTATTAGTATCAGATTTCATTTAGTCATATCGTAGTTTTCCGAAATCTCTAAATGAAACACGATGCTTTTACTCAAAGTAGATATTTCAGCCGATGTTAACTAGCGTTTTACAGTTTTTGTCGAATCGGAAAACGCTGTAACATTGTAGGGGAACAATACGTAATTCGATTTATATAACCGTGTTTAGTTTAGTGCTAACGTTAACGAAGTAATGTCATCATGGAAGTCGTAAAGTAGTGGCCCATCTTGCCGTAAAAGTGATGCAGTAAACGTGCGATGGGAAACTGGCGCACTCGCCCGACTGCCCGCTCGTCCGGAACGAATTGAGACGAACCGACCACGCTACAGAAGACTGACTCAAACGTATTCTAACTCAAACTTGCACAGCACATACTGCAATGTTTTGCTGCTTAAAGTTGTCTGAATTTATACTAGTGCATGAGCATGTACCCTAGACGGGTCCAGTCACCAGTGTGAATTTATTGCTACAAACCACGAGAAGTAATATTAATTTATGTAAATAATGACTGAAATTGAATTTTCTCCAAAAACTAGGGGTGGTAACTTTTATTAAAACGATAACCTCTACAACGTAGTAGGTACGTACCCCGTACCGCTATCACGTTTTCTGACATGTAGGTAGGTATGTATTTTAAATATTTTTCTTTTAGTTTATTACTGGTACCTACCTCTATTATGTACACCTACCATAATAATTCAAGAGTACTCTTAACACTGTATACCTGACTCTTTGCCCAAAGAGATTTTCTTTCTCTGAGCATCCATTTGACTACACACCAAGTGCAGTGCAGCTCATTGGATATTAAACTTTGATTATAACTTAGGATGTATTAAACGCAATAAGCCTTCAATAACTACTTATAGCATTTTTATTAAAAGCTTGCTAAGGGTTCTATAAAATTTTGTAAGTATAATAATTATTTTCATCTACAATTAAATTAAAGTATGAGAAAAATCTGCCAAACAAACTTTCACTTAATGCCAAAATTTTGACGTGGAAGTAAATAATTAATTAATGCTAGTCGCTAGGTAATGTACCATAGTTATCTGTTATTTACAGCAAGTGTACATAAAATGTCTTAGTCATAAGTTACAACTCCTAATAAATGAGTATGACCTAGAAATAATTTCAGGTTTACAGGTTTACAAGCACCGTGAAAGTGCAAGTGAGCGTTAACGTAGATAAGAATTCATCAATGTATCCATCGGTTATCACGTTCCACAAAAACTAAAACGTAATAAAACGAATGGCGTAACGTTAAACACGATTGTAAGCATAATCCGGTGGCATCACGTCGCCGGCTCAGCCAATAGAAACGCGCCGCCACGCCTACGGCCGCCGCTATTGGGCGATGTTCCAACTTTGGATATAGAACCGCATTTTTTTCTCTAACGCCTACTCAAGTACGTTTCGCAATTCTTCTAGAAAATAAACCTTTATCTGCCTATCGTTTGTACAGGTAAAAGTTGACGACAATGATGATTTCACCTTGCGAAGTAATGGTGGTGTTTTTATCCGACGAGCCTACTAAACTGGAATCAAAATACATAAGCGGTGGGCGTTCTCGACATGAAAATACGTAACGAAATTCGTCTCGTCCGTTTTGGTCGCCATGGAACAGTTAATGCACCTTATGATCGACGAAAAGATTGCACGAAAATTTTATGTAGAAGAATTCGTTGCACGACGAAAAGTTTTCCTATAGTCAAAGGTTATCTTAGCTAATAACCGCAAATGGTATGATTAGTACCTAACGTCGAAACATTACGGCTGGAGTGAGTTTCGCTAATCAAAGGAAATAACTGTAAGCGCTAGGTAGCAGTAAAGCAGTAAAACTAATGATCATTTTATACCCGCATATGAAATCCCACCATAAAGTGAGCAATTTGAATTTTACTACCGGCTCGATTAGATACCTCACCCACAGTTTCTTTCATATCACCCATTCACCTTCCCATACATGTGTGCAATACTATAATTACGTTTACCGGCTACAATTATAGAGTACCTAAGTATCAATTAATAAGTGTCTCGTACTCACGCATCTATCACCATAGTATTTTAATTAAGTACTACAAATAAAGAAAAAACCGGCCAAGTGCGTGTCGGGCCAGGCGCAATATAGGGTTCCGTAGTACCGCTAATTTTTGAATTTTTTTTATGGTCAATAAATGTTCATTTATAACGTGTTTTACACTACTAACAACATCATCTCAGTTACTTTCAAAGGAATTTGAACGCAAAGTTCCTTTATATTTCGCCGAATACATTTTTTATAGTTGATCGACTATTACTCAATAACTTTTAAATTCAGCATATTTCCTACTCCCGTGAATTATTTTTTTTACATTTTCAGAAATAACCGTTTTAATTAGCTGGTGGAAGGGAGACTCTGGACTCTAACGATTTTTTCCACTTTAAAACTTAATACTTTACAAATGGATCACTAAATCGGAAAATGATCTAGGAATACTCATAAATTATTTTTAAAATACATACTTATCCAACGACACCCCACACGATGGGGTGGACGCGAAAAAAATTTCCTCTGCGCTTGATGTGTAGAGAAAGTACTATTTCTCTTAATTCCACACTAATTTATTTTAACTCTCTACATTTCTGTCAGTACCTACCAAACACTGATATCTATTATACAAGTACGCTGGATCGATGATACCCACCTGCTTTTTGTGCCTATCTGAAGCGGAATCAGCGCCCCCATTATGGGGGCTGAGAACTAAATCTGACGTAACCACAACCAATAACAACAGTTGTCATCACTAGTATTAGTTCCAAGTACTCTTACTACAGCTATCAGCGAGAATATGGCGGCTTTCAAACGTAATTTTTACGTCAGATTAAGTTCTCAGCCCCCATAATGGGGGCGCTGATTCCGCTTCAAATAGGCACAAGAAATAGCTGTTATTTCAAAGGGTATCATCATCGGTCCAGCGTACTTGTATAATGGAGGTCAGTGCTACCAAAACTTAATGTAGCTCCTTAAATATTTCATAATTAAATTCAATATGGCGTTGAAACAATATGGCGTAGAAACTAATGCAATTGTGGTTCGTAGAGTCGAGGCTCGTAGTAAGCTTGTATTAAGTATTGTACAAGAAAAGCTTTAATATGGCATCAGTTTCATTCCCTACCTGTTATTATTATTTTTGTTATTTACTTTTGATCCCAAAATACTTTGTATCTAAGCGAAGTTTTATAAATCTAAGTATATTGACTTTAAAGTTACTTATCGTGGATGAATATCTCTTCAATCGAAAACGGAAAAGCTCTGTAATCATCCCACCGAGCTTTTCGCCATAAGCGACCAAAGACATTGCCTACAGTTGGATTTTTTTACAAAGTTTTATTTTTTTGCAACTTTTTAGAGCATTTATAATGGCGCATTTTCAGTTTTCACTGGTCGATGCGGGATGCGGGAGATTTCTAAAATGCATGCCACGACCAATCAAAATGCGCCATTAGTTGTCATAGACTTCCCGTATGCTGTATACCGCACGAGTTAACGACTAGTGAAAATACAGCCTAAGTTATTGTCAATTGCATGTTTCATATCATAGGTAGGTACGAGTAGACTCCATGTGACAATGAAGCCTTAATAAGTGTGTCCTTCAGGCAAAGGTTTGTACATAGTTTGCACAAAATGTTTGATTCAGGCTTTACAATAAGTATTTTTATCTCTTCCCCCTCAAACCTTTGAACTAATTTTCATGAAGTTTAATTCGAAAGCGTCCTGGGGACATAGGAATGTTTAATTGCAACGACCGCGACGGTTCAACGAATGAACAGTTTTCTCGTGATATAGGTATTACTTATTTCTATTATATAATACAAATCCTTCAGGTACTTACCACGGGGCCGGACTGACGTGGTGTGAAGCGTCCATAGATGATATTATTATTATTCAAACGAAGCTGTGGGTTACATCTAGTATCGCACATGCAAACGTAAGTATTATTATATTGTGTTGCCTGTTGGTCGTGTGACGTTTCCACGTCCGGCGAGATACCGGGGCTAAATGGGCTCATTGTAACAAAACAATCGATGGAGCACGAAAAGCGTTAACATTGTGCGCGCACTACTACGTGACCGAGCTGCGCCCGCGCAGGAAGTTGCGGCGATAACACCGCCCAATATATGGCACTATTGTGAACGGAAGCTGGTTAAGACTTACCCCGAGAACGACGCCTTATATCAAATAAATTGAGTATTTCAATCGAACGTCGATTATAATGCTAAAAGAGGCAGAAGCCGGACATAAGTTAAACTCGTCCTAAAATACGCAAATCTTTTAAATTTAAAATAAAATTGAGAATCCAAAGATTTTTCACTGCAGTTATAATGCAATACCATTCCCTACTCTATTAAGGGAGATCCTGAAGTCAGTGATAGCTTAATTTATGGGTAAGTTAAGAAAATTTATGCAAGAAATATATTAAGTAGGTAGGTAGGTAGGTACCTACATGAAATAGGTCGGGAATTTACGTATTTTAACTTCTAACTCCACAAAACTTCTTAGCAGCCCTTGCGCGCTTTGAAACCATTCAAATTATAGTTTGAAGAGATTTGTCAGTGACTGGTTTTAGAAGTTGATAGTTTATTAGAGTGACGAAAGGCATGAAAATTTTATAATATTTTTGTACTGATCTCCTTCTGTATTCTTTCTACTCTTCTCCATTTAACGTTTTATTTCAGCCTTGAATCGACATCGTAAAGTTTAAAGCTTATAGTTTTTGAGTGGAGACTAATCTTTTATCTTCCCAACTTACCTACCGACATTAGGTAGGTATATGTAGGTATGGCTGGAAAGGCGACATAAAAACTTGCATGTTCGTTTCAACCTGGTACTAAAACGTGATTTAACATACCTACATTAACAAATAACAACTACTATTAGAGAACGTTTAACTCAAGTTTATTTAAAATAACAGTTTACGACTAGAAGATTACTTCGAAGATAAAAAGAGGCGTGACTCGCGTTCAAAATGGCGTCGCAATTTAAATGAATATAAATTTTATTATCGTTTGTCACGTTGTCCTTCGTGTGCCTATAAAAATAATTAGTAATTACAATTTCTTAAACCTTGACTAAACGTTGTTAAATGGTTTACGATGCCATGAAATTAGGTTTAGACGCTTGCAAAATACATTGTTATATTTCCCTAGCGCAAAATAATTGTGATGAAAATCAATACAATCAGTAGAATGTACCTACAGTGGTCACTTTTGTGCACCCCTATAATTTGTGTGACACCTGTAATTTTGGAGCTCATCAAAATAATTAAAAAAAAAGCGGGCAACGTCCAACTAGCCCGAGGTCAAACGCCACAGCCCACAGGGTATAGTCATCACCGCTGACCACAGGGTACATAAGTCGACGGGACGCCGAGCTAGGAGTCATTAATAACTGTCAGTGCAGCTCGCTCCGCCCATTGCGCAGTTACATTACGCCGTTACAAAGTTACAGCTGCGTGCGACGGGGGAATATGCGCCGTATTGCGAGGCAATAAGCGTGCGAGCTGAGGGAGATAATGTATCTGTTACCCGACCCTTCGGCTCGAAGCCGCCCCGCCTTGCGTACAATGGAATGATAAATTATCATTTAATGTGTACAATAATACATGTACTCTTATGTACATTTTCAAGCTTAATAAGTACCTACCTGCCTAAGCTACAGCTTATGTAAAGACTTTTGATTCGAAAGCTAAAAGTACACAAACCAACAGTAAGTAGAAAAAAGTTGAGTAGGAAACAAAACTTTATCGCTAAAGTTTAGTGGCAGCTATCAACCTCAAAGAATCTGAAAGAATTTATTACCACCGTTGTCACCAAAATTGAAAAACCGCAAATTATCTTTATTTTACCCGTTTTACTTTTTATATATCGGCTGTATAATTTGAATTAGATAAGCTTGAATAAATCTAAACATTCTAAATTAAAAATACTTAACACAAACGGGATTGACTTTGTAAAACTCAGATCGTTATCTCATAAGTCATAACATATTTTATTCTTTTTGTTGTGGCACATGAAAAATGCAATGAATTTATCCTGAGCAAGTGACGGTAAAATTTAAATATACCGACAGCCGTAAAGGAGAGATAAAGTTAAGTTGGAGTGGGAGAGAAGCCCGGGCGAGACGAATGAAAAGTTTTTACTGCTGCTGTATTTCACCGTCCTACGTCATGAATGAAAATAATATAACTAACTAATAGCGTCGTGACTCGTGTGTCATGACCAAATTAATAGTTTTTAGTGCTTAAATTACGGCGTCTCCGTAGGGGGAGCCCCTACGGAGATGTCGTAATTTAACGTTTTTAGAGCCTTATAACTCATAATTTGAAAGCTACAAAATTATAATAAAAATACATAAATAACCTTCGGTATATGAACATTCCTTTCCCCGTTCTTAATTTCCTATTTTTTTTTTATTATACTCATGATATCAGGTTCCAAAGTAATACCAATTCATTAAAATTCAAGCATACTTTCAGTTTTCATTAACTACATATTCCCGGTTTGAATTTTTTTAGGTAAATTTTGAACTAAGATACGTAAAAAATAGGATTTTGGTGCGATTTCGGCAACGCGGCAAATGTATGGTCAAGGTCCTTTGCTCGGAGGGTGGCCTTAAATCTGAGAAGTTTGAAGGTTTATTTATGCTTGGTTTCAGAATTTTTATGACAAAAGTTTATCTGGTCAATAGCGCTATTGATTGACTAACATCCAAATTTTAGCAAATTAGTAATGTTAAATGCAATTGTGGAAAGCATACGGGTCGAATGTGAAAGGTTTTGCAGGCCTAAGCATGCGGGCAGGAAATCCAAACTTTCGGATGAGACCCTCAAATTTATGAGGGAACGAAGGGAAATCACGGACTCGGGCTCGTCAGATGTGAAATTTCTCTCGAGGCGCATACAGAAACATATACGTCGAGATCTTCGCCGCTCGAATACGCTAGAAATCACGGAAGCGATTGAGCGGAATAGGGGGTCAAAAGTTTTCGTGAGGCGCCTCGGGAGATGTCATCTGACGAAGGTGAAGAATACCTGTGGCCAAATCGTTTCCTCATGAGGGGAGGTTCTGTCCGAGATCGAGGATTTCTATAGCCGCTTGTATGCTTCACATGCTTTGCAACTTGATCCTCGTGATGACGACCCGCGTGCCAAACTCACAACTCGCGTGCCGGCATCTTTCTGGCGAGCTTCCTGACGTCAGTATAGGCGAAATCGAATTGGCTCTAAAACAACTAAAAAGGAGGAAAGGCCCTGGGGAGGGACGGAATTACGATCGAACTTCTCAGAGCGGCAGGCGAACCCGTCTTGAGAGAGCTTCGTAGTCTTTAATTTTGTCCTTCAACGGGGAGTTTCCCCCGAAGAGTGGCTTAAAAGCGAGGTGGTTCTCTTTTTTTAAGAAAGGCGATAACACCCTTCTTAAGAATTATAGGCCCATCTCGCTTTTTTGAGCCACATATATAAGTTGTTTTCCAGGATCATTACGAATCGCCTATCCAATAAACTTGACGGATGTCAGCCACCGGAGCAGGCTGGTTTTCGCAGAGGCTTTAGCACCATAGACCACATTCACACCTTAAGGCAATTTGTACAAAAGTCACACGAGTACAGACAGCTACTGTGCCTTGCCTTTGTGGACTATGAGAAGGCTTTTGACTCTGTTGAGACCTGGGCTGTTCTGGAAGCCCTACAACGATGTCAAGTCGATTGGCGTTACGTCAAAGTTTTGAAAGGTCTATATAATGCTGCGTCTATGTCCGTCGACAATCCGAGGCAATCGTTTCGCCGACGATATCGTCATATTGGCAGAATCGTTGGAGGAAATGTTGAATCTTCCCGGCGGATTGGTCTCGGGATGAACTTGGACAAGACGAAAGTCATGTTCAACGAACATGTTCTCCCGAGACCGGTTGTAGTTAACGGTGCCTTTCTCGAAGTCGTAACGGAATATCTATTTGGGGCATATACTGCAGGTAGGTAGACATAACTTCGAGAGAGAAACCGATAGGAGGATACAGTTAGGTTGGGCAGCATTCAGGAAGTTAAGCCACATTCTCACGTCACGAATTCCGCAGAGCTTGAAGACGAAAGCCTTCGATCAATGCGTGCTTCCCGTTATGACCTACGGGGCGGAAACCTGGCCTTTTACAGCAGGGCTAGCTCGTAAGTTTTCCGTTGCTCCGTGTGCTATGGAGCGCGCTATGCTCGGAGTTTCTTTGGTGGATAAGCTTCGAAATTAAACAATTCGTCAAAGAACTGAAGTCACTGACATAGTGCATAGAATCAGTGCGCTGAGTGGAACTGGGCTGGTCACGTAGCTCGAACAACAGACGATCGCTGGAGTAAACTTACTCTGGAATGGAGACCAAGGCTGGGAAATCGGGGTGTAAGTCGACCTCCAACTAGGTGGCACGACGATCTCCGTTTAGTTGCGGGTCCATGTTGGATGCGAGTAGCGGGAGATTGGTCATCTTGGCGTTCATTGAGAGAGGCCTATGTCCAGCAGTGGACGAATATAGGCTGATATGATGAGTAATGTTAACTTCTGTATTTAAAAAAAAGGAACATTAGCGAGGACTAACTTATTTAACCTACACACCTTCTTCCATACATACCCTATACGCATATGTTAGACGAAAAAAAATTGCTGCACGGTTGCCTGGAAGAGACTGCTTCCAGCAGGCCGCCATTTCAAACTGTTTTTTTAGGGTTCCGTAGCCAAAATGGCAAAAAACGGAACCCTTATAGATTCGTCATGTCTGTCTGTCTGTCTGTCTGTCTGTCTGTCTGTCCGTATGTCACAGCCACTTTTCTCCGAAACTATAAGGGCTATACTATTGAAACTTGGTAAGTAGATGTAGTCTGTGAACCGCATTAAGATTCTGATACAAAAATGGAAAAATTATTAAAAATTTTAGGGGTCCCCATAGGTACAACTGGAACAAAAAAAAATTTTCGTCTAACCTATCTATCTATATCTATGGATAGGTCTTCAAAAATCATATTGTGGTTTCTAATACCATTTTTTTCTAATCTGAATAGTTTGCGAGAGAGACTCTTCCAAAGTGGTAAAATGTGTGTCCCCCCCCCTCTAACTTCTAAGGTAGGGGCATGATAATTCTAGAAAAAATATATGATGTACTTACATTATAAAAACTACAAACGAAAATTGGTTTGAACGAGATCTAACAAGTAGTTTTTTTTTATACGTCATAAATGGTATATATACCTTATTCTAATTTTCATTAAATCAACAAAAATATAAAAATAAGTAAAAAAACCTTTTAATTTTATAGAAATAAACATTATTGCTGCTGCGGAACCCTTCATGGGCGAGTCCAACTCGCACTTGGCCGGTTTTTTCCTCTTTCTTTGTAACCTTTGTCAACTGATCTGTTTCATTAATGTTTTGAATAAAAAGTTTTTTATTTATTAATTTATTTAAAATACAACAAATTCACAGGGTAATGAAGTAGAAATGTATACAGCTAAGTTTATTTTCTTAACCAAACAATATGAACAAACTTTGCTAGTTTTGGCAAACTTAGGAGTTGTACTAGTAACAAAGGACTAAGGAGCATGTTATACGACATTCATTTTGTTGCATTACATTACAGCGCTTTATCACAACTGCTCCAAAACATGTACAAAAAGTAAAAAAACATTTTCAGGTAATTATAATTTTGAACTTAATATTATCATACCTAATTATTATTAATCGTAATGTAGAGTCGATCCTAGTAGAGCTTGGTACTACTAATATTATTCTGTGGTAGAGCTCAAAAACCTTTATTTTACATTTATCACAGGTATTATTAATTACAACGAAAATAATCGTAATTGCGACTTATTTTGAGCTTATAATATTGTCCCACTGATGGGGAAAGGAATCCCCCAAGGTCTTTAATTTCTCTCATACTAACGCCAGCGCTACCGTAGGCCAGTATGACTTGCCAGTAGCTCTACCATGAGTTTAAAGCTATAGGTTTTTGTCGATACTCGATACGGACTACGTAATTTTTAGTGCCTATGGCGATTTTAGTCCGCAACCTAGCGGTCTGTAAAAATTTGCCATACTAAAAATTTACGTAGTCGGTATCGAATATCGATTAAAACTATAGCTTCAAACTCATGGTAGAGCTACAGGTCTGCTCATTCAATGTGTTGTGATCTCACAAAAATAAATTCACAAGAACAAAAAAAAATTAAACCACAAGCAGGAGTTGCGAAATATTTAAGTACCTACACGTAAAGTTGTAGCCTAGAGAGTTACTGCTCTACATTTTAACATATATAATTATTATTTTTAACAAAAAATTAAAACCGACTTCCAAAGTAAAAACAATAATAACATCCTTATAATATGAACTAAAAAGCATTAAATAATTTTTCCTATCTAATAGTGCCTTTTTCCGAATTCGGCTAAAACTCAACTAACTATTTCTGTACTCAATCTTATTAATTTTGAAGTCGGTGCCAGTTCCAAATTAAGTTTCAAATATTCAAATATAATTTAAAATATATCAACAAAACTTGGTTGACTACTGCGCCCTAAGACGGAACCCTAACCAGCAGATTTTGTATATTGGTGGGTTAATAGTTATATAATATATAATTTAAGAGTAACCTTGTCCTACAAATAAAACAATCCATATTTTAGGACCATCAAGTCAAAGTATGAAATTCTTTCTATCTCTGTTAGCTACCGAGATTTTTCGAAATTATGAATGCTGTTCGTCTTATCAAAATGTAGCTACTCACAAAAAATTTGCTTGTTAGCAATCACAAAAAAAATGTTCTAGGGCTCCCCCTCACTATAACTGATTTATCGTTTAAAAGTGCGTGTTACCTTTTCACACTGAAGTGATTTTGATTAAGTATACAAATATACATATTATTTGATATGAACTGGTATGAAGATACTTCGAGTGAACGTTATTTTTCACAATCAAATTATAAGATAACCGTATCAAGTGTTACTCTATAACAAAAGTTGATACTTGTGAATTACCTAATCGTATTTACAAACAATATATGTCAGTATAAGACGCTACTTCTCTACTAAAACAATTGATGACGCAACGATTAACTAATCAATTGTTACTTGTCATAAACATTAGACACTTGTTTAATAATGACAAATGACAAAATAATATATTTGCCGTTGTACTCGTATGTAGAGCTCAAATTATGTCGATCATATGACAAGTTATACATAATGATTATTAAATTATTGCCCGCGGTTCGTGAACTACGATATGCAAAAGTAGTTTCAAGTATTATCTCACGAGTAGGAGACTATATTTTTTCCCAGCCAGTGACGCCAAAAATTGTAATAATCAAGTCTAGGCCCAAAACTCGTCCCAATCGAAAAAAATTGTTGATTTATTTTACTGACTACAAAAAATTGTTGCACTTTTCTCGAAAATTCGAGGAAAACAATTCCGCTTTAATGATTCCGTTAAAATAGGATGATGGCTATAATAACAAGATTTTAAAATATTATGTACAGTACTCCAAAATTAATAATGCGCATGAGTGACCGTGAATACCGTGAATAATGACCATCTTACAAAAGCTACAGGAATATCACGATGAACTTTGACTAATACATATTACATGTATCTTAAACGCAATGCAATTAGAAAATGCAATATCGTCTACCGTCCCTAAGGAAATACGACCGTTGTCGAAAAATTACGAAAATGTCTATGCGCATTATCACTTTTGGAGCACTGTAAACCTAGTTGTTTCAATTTTACTAACCGGATCGTGAGCATAGATTAAAAAAAATCTTTAACATAAGTAATATTAAAGTTACGACTTACGAGGGAAAAGATAAAGGTCCATACCCACATACATAGGTACATACAGGTCAAAATCATAACCCTCCTTTTTGCTTCGCCATTGTCGGGTAAAAACGTACACATAACACAACTACATCACTAGGCGCGCCTGAACTTTGTGGAGGGGGAGCGGAATGAATAAATAGACAACACCAACGTCGAAATAATAACTACCTAGATTTTGGGGGGTCATTTCCCTGTAACGAACCTACAGCGATGCATGTTTATTGTATTCCACTCACAAACGTAATTCAAACATGTATTCTGGGTGCTAATAAAGAATGGACATTCGCGCTTATTACGCATGCTAAGCGGTTCAGAGAAACTTTTCGATATCCCAATCGAAACACCTGGCACTATAAACGTGTCCTCTGAATATTAGTGGCCGATTAAAAAACAACACGAGGCGGCGACGGGCTGTAATCCGGGAGTTCGGCAGGGTAAATACGTATGCGAGTTGTGACAGCTATGGCCTATGCAACAAGCGTTTGTTAGCAGATATTGCACAATATGCTGTCAAAATCTTGTTGCATAGCTGTTGCAAAAAACATTTGTCGCGTGGTAGAATTAAAAGAGGGCAACATTACTTTCTTACCTTACCTACGACCTCCGTGGTCCAGTGGTTTACAGCGTGGATCTTGAGTCGGTTCTACGCCTGATCTCTCGCCAGTCGTGTCGGTCGTCCGTCCCACTGGGCTATGAGGGTAAAAGAATAGAGAGTGCTCTTGTGTATTGCGCACACACCCAGGCACTACTATAAAATTACAATAAAAATAAAATAAAATAAAAATTGCTTACAAGTTCATTCGCGCAGAAATATCTTTTCGCGGAAAACTTTTTTGTGATAAAAACTGTCACAAAATTGATAAAAATTGACAAAAAATCCTGGGATTCAAAGTTTCCATTACTTTATTAAGTATAACCAGTTCAGTGGTATAATTATAAAAGATAACAGACAAGCCGTATAGGACACACTTTTGCATAATAATTTATAACATCGCCTAAGTGATAGGATTAATACTTTATTTTTATAATTGTTTTGACATAAGATATAAGATAACCGGCGAATAGACAGACTTAATAACTGATAAGAATTAATTATTATATTATTAAACAAGTGTTATTTTACTGGTCCTATCTTCTGTTATCTTAATTCTAAAGTATCAAAACATTTAAAAAAAACTTTTCACTGTCTAGTAGGTAGTTGGATTAATATATTAATATTATTATTATTCGTACCGTATGTGCTAATAAAATGCCGAAGTGATAAGTAATTTAACCTAGTATACGTAATTAGCATAAGAAGTTGATTTGACACCGGATACCCAAACAGCGGACATCCAGTCCAGACTCAAACAATATTAATGGTAACAAGCACGGATGCCATCTGCGATATAAACTTGTGATGTGAATATGAATTTGATAATACTACGAAACTATATTAGGTGCAAATTCTGGGAGCCCCAAAGCCCCAAGCGCAAGTTGTACCTACTTTGAAAAAAATCATTTGTGTTTTATAGAAAAAAAAAGTGCTAAGCTATGAGCGGTTACGGAAGCTATAGTAAAACTTAAAATACTTTATGAGCCCCTAAAGCGCTACTATGCAGCTGACAGTTACAAAATTGCCTGCTATTACCACTAGTGTGCTTATTTCGATTAGAGTCCCACTTAAAATGTTCATTATATTCAAACGTTTATGATGACATCTGCAGTAACTGTTTTTTCAACCCCTTAACCTAACATTACAGTCTGTAAGTAGACATAATATTATGTCCTGTGAAGCAGTTCTGTTATAATATTATAGTTGATGGCATGTTGAGGTGAATGGAAAAGTTAATTGTCATTTGTTTATGTCTCTATCTTTTTTCCAATCCTACATAAATCTAAGGCTCAAATCACACCGAAATGGCAGCGCTGCGGCAAAGATATATTCTTTGATACACGCAGCGGCGAGAATTTTCAGTGTCATGTGATTTTAAAGGGGTACGAAGATTTTGGCCGACCTACTTGTCCGCCATTTTGATTTTTTTTTTAAATCGCGTTCACGAATAATTCTTTGAAAAAATAATCTTGGACAAAACCGCGTAAAGTGTCACATTTCGAAGATATGAGCTGCCAAAGTTTTACCATTGGAAATAAATATTTTAGATATTGCAACTCTAAGGCACGGTTAAACCAAGTGGTTTCTCTTCTATGAAACAGTAGCCACTCTGTAACACGCCGTCGCGTGATGACAAAGTGCAATCTAGCTCAAACAATAATTTGACCCTATTTATGCAAAATGAGTCCAATGGTGTGCATTGCCAAAATTGAGTTAATAATGCAGAAGTATTCCAAAATAGCCCTTTTATCGATCCTATGAAGATCGTACTAATCTAACAATTATTTCAGAACAAAACATTTTCACAACAAAGTTACCAACTAACAAATTAATGAGTATTGTTTTTTTTATATAGATCCAAACTACAATGGTCTCTCGTTTTTTTTTTCATGAGGCAAGTAGAATCATGCGACTTGGTTGCTGTTTGCATATTAAAAAAGGCTTAGTTCTTAATATTTTACAAAGACTCACGGGTCATTGTGACACAGACCCGACACAAAAGAGACATACCCAATTTTTTTCGTTATGTTATGTGTATCCAAGATAGGGTAAAACGACTAGTAATTGGACAGTACCAGTTATTTGACAAAACACAAAAACGCAATATTATTTATAAAGTTTGCTTTAAAAACTGCCTTTTTAAAGTAATAGAACGCCTGATTTTAAAGATAAACAGGTAGCTAATAAAGCAACCTTAATAAATATTATAGTGTTTTTGTGCTGTGTCCAATGACTAGTACTGACTACTGTCCAATCACTAGTCATGTTCATCCTATGTAATATTTATATTCAAAATCAGTGGCTAAGATGTTATTTTATTGCTTTCTTTTTTTCTCTTTAGGCCCAGTAAGAAAAGTGCTAATACGAAGAATAAGAATCGTTATTTGCATGTTTTTTGCAATTATATTCAATATCAGTGGCTAACTCTTAGAAATTATTATTTTCATACCGTGCCTAAAGAAAAACACAAAACCAAAAAAAAAATATATTTTGTTTACTTAGGTACATTTAAAAAGAAATCGGTCAAGTGTGAGTTGAACTCGCGCACGAAGGGTTCCGTACCATTATAGAGCAAAATTAATAAGTAGTAAAAAGTTTTGTAGTGCCCAAGTGTGTGCCCGTGTAAAAAGTCGGTCGTGCACCTGATCTCTCACCAGTCATGTCGGTCTTCCGCTCCGTTGGGTTACGAGAGTAAAGAATAGTGCTCTTGTGTATTGCGCACACACTTGGGCACTATAAAATTACTCCTGCGTAACTGGCCTGGTTTCATTGAAACCAGAGTGGTGCTGTGTATTGCGCACACACGACCGTTACGACACGATCGTATAGAGGGGAAAAATTCAGGAAGAACAAGCCGAGGAACCCCATATCCAGGACAAACAGTTGCCGAGTTATAAGCACTCAAAGTTTGACATTGACAGCTCGGCAACTGTCAAACGTCGAACAAAAGCGGCCATAACTCTGCTCCCAATAGGCCTAGAGGAACGGGGTTTCTTCTAACATCAAAGGCAACACCTCGGCTACCCCCTCCCCGAATTCGAACTAAATCGGAGACATCAAATTTTGTCTCAATTCTGACCCCAAGATCGAATAGAGGAAAAAAATCCAAGAAGAACAAGCCGAAGAATCACATATCCAGGACAAATAGTTGCCGAGTCACAAGCATTCAAACTTTGACACTGACAACTCGGCAACTGTCAAATGTCTTACAAAAGTAGCCATAACTCCGCTCCTAATAGGCCTAGAGGAACGGGGTTTCTTCCAACCTCAAAGGCAATACCTCGGCTACCCCCTCCCCGAATCTGGACTAAATCGGAGACATCAAAACTTCAAGGACGAATCTTCTACTATACTTACAATACTTTTAAATGAGTAATGTAAAATTTGTCTAAATTACAGTAATGTAATGGACAAATTTTACATTACACATTCTTTGCATTTAATGGACAATGAAGGTCCGATAATGGCTCATTATTTTGTAAAATGGCAATGTAAGATACTCCATTACATTTTTTTTTTTACATTAAGATTTTTGCAACGTTGCTTGAAACCATCACTACTAATGCGAAAGTGTGTCTGTCTGTCTGTCTGTCCGTCTGTCTGTCTATCTGTCTGTCTGTTTGATATCTCTTCACGCCCAAACCACTGAACCGATTTTGCTGAAATTTGGTATGCAGATACTTTGAGTTCCGGGAAAGGACAATTCATTCCGAAAAAATGTACGATAAACGAGTTTTGGCGAAACGGAGTTGCAGGCATCATCTAGTTTTAAACATCCTTGTAAAAACCAGAAAAAAGTAGGAGCGCCACATTATATCAGGTAAGTACTTACTGCCGAAGCATACAACAAGATATATTTAGGATATGCTCACCTAGATACAAAAAAATATTAAGTTTTAAATCTAAATTATATATTTTTTCATTTCAATCTTTTTTTGGGAATATAAGCAACAATATAAACTAAAAAATAATTAATATATATATTTCATTCTATTACTACATAACCGAAAGAAAAAAATGGCGGTTTTCTTCAAAATTTGAAAGTTCATGAGGCCTCAGTTTATTTAAAAGCAAATTTTATAAATTAAAATCGTTGTTTCTATAACTAATTACATGTTAGAAATCCAAATCGGGTGCACAAATCTCATGCACGAAAATCCTGTTGACTTGTGTAATAAATCTAAAGAGACGGTTCGCTTTGGAGTATATGTATCCCACACTAATATAGTTTTTCTAAAAGGAACCCTCCTGTTTTTGTTTAATTTTTGTTGGAAATAGTAGTAATTTTTAACATATTTATGTTTGTACGCATAGAATAAATTACCAAATATACTATTGTAAATTAACTTTACTTATAACAATAATCAGTTTTAAAGAGTACACAATTTTAATAAAAACGGCTTTTTCTCAGAACTGTCATCGTGTGGGCTGAGTCTGGTATGCATAAATAGGTCCATTTTATCAACTACACCTAATGAGAAACTCGCGACGGCGTGTTACAGAGTGGCTACTGTTTCATAGACGAGAAATCACTTGGAAAAACCATGCCTTAGAGTTGCAATATCTTAAATATTTATTTCCAATGGTAAGACTTTGGCAGCTCATATCTTCGAAATGTGAGATTTTACGCGGTTTTGTCCAATATTATTTTTTGTTTGTATTGATGTTAGCTATCTATTTTTAAAAGAATTATCCGTGAACGCAATTTAAAAAAAAAAAACAAATTGGCGGACAAAAATCTTCATACCCCTGCCCACGTGCCGCCGCCGCGTAGGAGTCATCAGAGTGCTCGCGGCGCGGGCGTCGCGGGCGGCCGCGAGACTTTCCAAGTTTCTCAAGCGATAATAGTAATACAGAGGTATTACAATAATAAACATAAAGTTTAAAATCATATTATGACACTGAAAATGCTAGCCGCTGCGCTGCCATTTCGGTGTGATTTGAGCCTTATACTACCGTGAGTCGTGACACTGTAATTATTATTAGACATATTATTGATAGCAGATATTGTATCCGCTGTTAAACATCTGCTGCATTGTTGTCGCAACTCGCAAGATACGTAATCTACCAGCGAATTTGGATTTTTGTTTCGTGTAACTAAAAGCTAAACTCAATACCAAAAATGTCTAGCAGTGATGCTTTATGTTTTAAGTGTCTTAAAATTTAAGTGCGTACCCATTTAATTATTATACGTACATGTAAGTTATAAGCGTTTATATACGTTTATATTAATATGTCAAATTTAATGCTCACAATAATTAATTACTATGCATATAAAATTTTACATTGAAACATGAAACATTTTACATATAAAATTTTATATTGATTGTAACTTAAAAAACAACGCATATTTATTTAACGCACGTTTAACGATAATGCTATAAAATGGTATAATCGGTTCATTTAAAACGTAATAGTATTTTTATATGCAAAGGCAAGAGCCGAGAAGTCCCATTTAAAAGCCATTAAATGCATTTGTACTTTTACTGCGCCGCGTTTTTCCGCGCCATTTGATTCAACCACATCACTAAAATCTTACCAGATTTTGACACTTGACAGTTGGAACTTTGGAAGTCACCCTTGCGTCACCCAAATCACCGCTAGGGCCGTTCCAGTATTTTTTTTACTCGGATGGTTTTATTCGATGCGAGTTTTACGATCGCGAACTATATTTTTACGACTCACGACTATATCGCAACGAGTTCCATCGTCATTATACTTTAATTTCACCGCCAGAAAATCATAAAAATATGCAAATGCTAACATAAATTTGCGGGGTCGTAATAAAAGTCAATAATGTGAAGATGCAAAATAATAATCGATTATGCTTAACAAAACTTTGTCCATCAATGGGGAGCATTCTGCACGGTTGGGCCGGCCGAAAAAGAGAAAAAGTTTCTAAGTCGTGGATTTGTGCGGATAAGTGACTTTTAGACGATTTAAAGGCCGCTATTGCACTTTTAATAACTAATAAACACTGGAGATGCTAATTATATCTAATAAGCGGCGATTATCGATTGTCATTAGATATTTCAAATGCTCGTTTCGCGTACTAAGTTCATACAAACTTAAAATCATTAACATAGACATTTATACGGCGATGAAAATTGATCTGGTCGGATTTCACGATGTTGTGGTGTAGCTGTGAACAAGTTATACGGCTAGAGGGGGTTCAAGTAATAAGACTACACTTTAGTCGGACTCGAAGAGTTCCGTACCGTTTAATTTTATTAGTCACTTTAATATTATGACGCCCGCTATTGCATTGCGCCAAAATTCGTTTATCGTACGGGAACCGTACATTTTTCCTAGATAAAAGTATCCTATGTCCATTCCCGGGACTCAAAATATCTCAATGCCCAACAAAATTGGTTCGGCGATTTGGGTGTGAAGTACCTACTAACAGACATATAGACAGACACTTTCGCATTTATGATATTAGTATGGAAGTATGGATACGGATTATATAATATTTCTAGTGACATCAAGATACATCTGTAAAATTTTCAACGGACCATCGCGAAAGAGCCGACATTATTAATTGTAGGTTATAATTGTTATTATAATATTTTTTCCCTATCCCTACATCCTTTTGGTATTACGTATGTATGAGAATTTCGAGGGTTACCCGGGCTCTTAAATTACCAATAATTGGGTGTTTTACCAAATATACATTTTACTAAAAAATATTTTTTAGAATATAAATATTTTGTAGTAAATTTACTATTTATTTATATATTTTTTATTGTTTTACTCTATTTTTTAGTGTTTAAATATTTAGTAGTAAATTTAGTAAAAAAAAATTATACACAAAAAAAAAACTTTTAGTGTTTCTATATTTTGAAGTTTATTTTTGTACAGGAACCTAGGTAATTACTATTTTAAGCTGAAAAATAACTCAAACATGTTAAATATTTTCGTATGAGAAAATGATTTTGGTATTACATAATATGTATGAGAATTTCGAGGGTAGCCCGGCCACTTAAGAGTTGATAACTAGAATATAAGTAGAAAAGAGTCGATAACTAAAAAGTAGAAGTTGACACCTTTACTTCGCACTCGAGAAAGTGCGGAGTGCTTAGTCAAAATACATTCGTCAGTTTCGATACCGAAGTTAGATGCCAATTCTCGTTTATTTTATTTTATGACATCTAACTTCGCTATTACTGGTGAATGGCGAATACATTTTGACTAGGCGCCCAGGTTCGGTCCCAGGCGCAGGCGAGTACCAATGTGACAATCTATACTAATATTATAATTGGGAAGAGTTTGTTTGTTTGTTTGTTTGAACGCGCTAATCTCAGGAACTACTGTTCCGATCTGAAAAATTATTTTAGTGTTAGATAGCCCGTTTATCAAGGAAGGCTATAGGCTATATATCTTATCACGCCATGACTAATAGAATCGAAGAAATAAAGAAAAATGTGGAAAAAACGGGGAAAATTATTTGAAAGGGCTTATTTGAACGTTCCTACTGGAGCAAGTTTTATGTTATTTGGCACACATGAAGAAGAAGAGGTTTCTTTTTTGCGGAAAAATGTACGGTTTCCGTGACATTCCTAAATTACGCGGGCGAAGCCGCGCGGAACATCTAGTTTAAGACATCATGAAAATCCAAGGTCCTAAAAAAGGAAGCCAACCAAATGGAAGTTTGCCCTATTGTATCCAACTGCCGGCACGTGTAAAGATATAGATAGGTATAACCAGGTCTAGACCTAACTCGCTCCGACTGACATGAGTTGTGTTATCAAACATTAAACATAGTCTGCTTCAACTACTATCTACTATGTTATCTGACTAATGACTATCTACAATTAGCTTTGTCCACACTGTGCCTTTTTCTGTTCGTCAAGGGCATGCGTTATAGCGCAGTCAACAGCGAACGTGAGGCATGCCCGCGACGCATGCCCTCTGACCGTACAAAACTATCACTTTGTTATTAAAAATGACAGTTGGCGTTGCGTTCTTTGACGCATTCAATTATTGAAAAAATTGAAAAAAAATCTCCAAATAAGCATCGCTTATGAATTTTGCATTTTAATGAACAAAATCTGAATATTGTAAATACAAGTTTTGACATAATATTTCCACATATATAAATTGCATTAATATCCTAGAGTCTAGGTTCTAGACCGTAAGGACAGAACCCATAATGCTCATTACTCAATTAGTCATTTTCTCCCAAAATGAATTGAATCTAATCACAGCCCTAGAGCATTATTAATACTGCAAGCAAAATCCAAGTCTGACTCGATAAACATAAGAGTTGAAGTTGCTCATCCGCGGGATAGTTGCGACGGGACATTCGGACGTCCCATCACAATCACGCTGACCCAGTGCGGTAACGTATTCGGTGGGAAATTGAGTTTGTCGAATTCGATCAAAACAGTACGCACCGAATGCATTGTAAAACAGTCGGTTGCGGCCACGAGAACCACTGATTCGTTTATCACGCAAGGCATTTTTTGTTACTTCTTCACGCTCAAACTGCCGAATCGATTTTGTTGAAATTTTAAATGAGATACTCTGAGGCCCGAGAAAGTACGGGAAAAGAAGGATAAAGGAAGGAAACGATACTTTTTGTGTCGAGAAAATATAAAATACGGTACATTTTTCCGGCACAAAAAGTATCCCGCACGAAAAACGAATTTTCGCGCAGTTAGGAGTCTTCTTAAGTATCATAATATATTATGTGAAAATCATTTGTAATAAGTAATAACTTATTACTTTAGGGTTTAGACCAGGGATGGGGAAACTTTTTCCTTGGCGTGCCAATATAATCCTAACAAAATATATGGCGGGCCAAGTTGTTGCATTTTTGACTATGTTAATTACTGAAATAAAAATATTGATATGTATTTTCTGAATACATTTCTGAAACACTAATTTATTGTGCAAATATTACAAAATAACTGTTGGAATAAAAAAGAAATTAGAAATTGTAAATAAGAGCGGGCTGCCTAATTTTGCTGTGTTTTCTTTACGATCCCGGAAGACGATTGATTCAAATGCAATTGTTATTAATTTAATAATTATATTTATCTGATACTTGCCTAACGGAAAACACGATTCACTTATTTTGACTCGATAGTTATATTTTTGGAAATTATGAATATTTCTGGGCTTTTCAACAAATATCAGTTACACTTATTGAGTTTCTATCATTAAATAATTTGCACTACTACAATCACACACTTTATAAAATAATAGCTAAAGGAAATATTAGTATTGTATTTAATTTTTAAGTAATTATCAAAAACATTTTTGGGACTTACGACCTTTACTTTCGTGCTATAATGCTTTACGTAAGTTTATTGTTACGCGATATTGTTCACTATTAGCTGCAGCGTAAAGCACATTGCCCGGGAGCGCGATTCATGGAATCATTGTATCACGACTGGAGGATAGCGGTGTGTGTAGGCGGGGCTAGCGTTTTGACAGTAGGCTCTTAAATTAAACTTTTATTTACTAACGACTAAAAATACGAAATATTCTCTTGATTTTTGTTTGATGGTCGCGGGCCGGATTTCAAGCCTTCGCGGGCCGGAGATGGCCCGCGGGCCGTAGTTTCCCCATCCCTGGTTTAGACCAATAATTGATTAATTAATAGCTTATATTAATTTATGTAAAAATCAAAGGAAAGCACTTAACAAAAAAAACATTTAAAACAAATAATATTATAAACAAACAGCATAATAAAACTAATCTCTTTTGATATTCGTGAAAGCTTTAATATTTATTACGACAAATGAGTCAAAATAAGATACCTACGTTATTTACGTTTTGGATGAACTCATAATAATACTCCTAAATAAATGTACCGCAAACGTGCTGCTAAGAATAACCTTGTGTGACCTTGATTTCATTTCAGGTTACGAGTACAAATATTTAAAATTACTTCGGATTTGGGAAAGGGAATCAAAATAATGTGTCGAGTGTTTAAGTGTCTACAAAACACACTAGGCTGAATTACACCGACGTAAATTCGGCCGCGTTTACGCCGCGTATCAAACGCATACAAAATATGGACGAACGCAACAGACGACACACTATGCAGTATGCCGAAATTCCGTCGCGAGCCGAATTTCCGTCGAGCCGAGTCGAGCGTAAAGTTCGGCAGCGATTCGGCGGTAATGTTTTGTATAGCAACACACTATACGCGACGGAATTATCAAAACCAAACATCGCAAATGCAACCTTAACTCCAAAGCGTTAACGCACACATTACATCTCAGAATTTTAAATACTCACTTACGCGCGCGTTCCGCAACGGAAATTACGCCGCGAAATTTCGGCTCTTCGCGTAATTTATAGTGTGTCGTATCAGACGTAAGCGGCTGAACGTAATTTCGGCCACGTAAATTACGCCGGCGTAATTCAGCCTAGTGTATTACGCAAAAATATGGAAAAAGTTCACATCGACTTCAGACTTAATTTTAACTATGCATTGATACATTTTCAGTCATACCAGCAAACTTTTCCTCTCATCCAATTAAGAAATTGCTGTTTTGCGTACAAATGCTTATTTCATTTCATCTTAGATAATTATATATGTTGTAAATTATTCTGTGTAACTGGTTATGCACAATAAAGTATGTTTTCTTTTCTTCGTTTCTAAAAAGTGTTTGTTTGTAATTTGCGTATCGCAGGCACAAATAATCAGATTTGATAGTGCACCGTGAACGTAAACCATGTTTTGTACTAATTACAAGTACGGCTATAAAAAATTAATTAGCAGTTCTTATCACAAGTATGACTTAATGTTGCAAATGAGAGCGGAAAGTATGAACGGATTGATTAGGTATATTGTTGAGTGTGATTCATACCTGGACTCACACCTTAAATAATAATGTACCTACATGTTTATTATTAAAAAGAACCCAAAATGTAGACCGTAACCCCAATTTCGTAACTGTTAAACTCTAAAACAGACAATAGCGTACGAAATCATTGAGACTAGATTTCTGTTGCTAACAATCTATTTTCCCATCCCAAAAAAGAGCACAAATTTTTACTTCAAAATATTTCACACCTCATATTATATGAGGATATGTTCTATAGTAGCAATATAACTTTTGTTCTATTACCATTAAGATGTAAAGAAAGATCCTACAGATACAATTAAAACTGCTGCACTGCTTGTCAAAAGTAGAGACGATATAACACTCAAGTTATAACCCGCGACAAAGCCGAGGCGGGCACTATTCCGCGAAGCGAGTTATGGCCCACAAAACGTCAGGAGAATCATCAATGTTTAAATCGTAATATATTGAAGAATTTCGCAATTATCATATTTCATACTTATTTACGACGTCTAGGCTCCACCTGACATCTATCCGATGGGATCTCGGGGTCATAAAACGTATTAAATTGTACTGCAATAAACCTCTGTTTTCTTTCCAGGTCTCAATTAATGCAGGGAAATTCCTATTATTTATTACAGCGCGATTGGCGTTTACGATTGTCGGGAGATGAGTTCAGTATTCTAATATTTATTGCAATAATGCAGCTTACTGCTTAGTCTTTGTCCTAGTCCGTTTCTATCAAATTGCAAAATAATTTTTTTCACCTCCGTTCGGAAAACGTCAACTTTCTTCCCGCTGCGCTTACCGATGTTGTCGTTTTTCGCCTCCGTCGATGAGAAAAATAGTATACGTACCATGGGCAGTGAATAAGAAAGCCTCAGATCACATGTAATTGTTGGCCGAGGCGAAGACGAAGTCAACAATTACATGTGATCTGAGAAATTTCTTATTTTCCTGCCCTAGGTGCGTAATGTACTATGAATACATATGAGTAGACAATAATTAGGTGACTAAATAAAACGTAAATTGTACAACTAATGTGAAAAATTCGTAAAAAAAATTGGAAATATTTTGGCCGTGTGATAAAATTAGCAAAACTTACACAAATGTAAGTCTTTATACACAAATGTCACTTCAATAATGTTAATAAATACCCATTAGGTATATTATACAAGCTGGCGGGGTCGCGGATGTGTGTATCGTTCCCATGGCCCCGTCAAAAGGCGGCGTGGCGGAAGATTGGGGGGGTTTTAGTGGGTATACCGTGGTCTCATTAGCTACGGGAGTCCCACATCACCGGTCGGGTCGCCCCCTGCGCCTGGGTGGTATGCGTAATGCATTTCCCCCTCCAAAAAAAAAAAAAAAAAAAAGGTATATTATACAAGAAAAGGGTAAAGTAAATTAAAATATAATATATTTAAACTAAACAAATTTAACCTCGACCCATCGTGAAGTTCAAATCTTTCATGTTGCACTAAACTTAAGTACTATAGGCCTCGGGCATAATAACTCCAATTCTAGTCCGACTTTTAGTACTTTAGTGAGTGACGGCTACGAACTTTATATTCCTCACAGTTTACACAACACAAAACGACTCACACGTACATTTGACACTAAAAATGTACTTACGTAGGGTACATAATATAGATGAAGTGAGTAAAAAATCAGCTAATTTGTCTTTGCTGTATGTGAGACCCCTTTAATATTAATTTTATTTTGTTTCCAGTATTTGTTGTTATAGGGCATAGACTCTACAACATAAATACACCATCTGTGAAAATTTCAAAAGTCTACCTAATGCCGTGCTTGCAGAGATACAGCCTGGAGACTTTACCCTTTGTGTGTGTAACCTTAAAAATATTGTACCAGTCATTTTGCTAACAATAATAGGTACATAATTTGTTTTAGAGTGACGTACCAAATGGGTAAAATACTATTACCGAGATTTTTCTCTGCATTCATTTATCCCGTGAAGCATTATAGCTAAAACCTTTGCAAAGTACGTACTATCAGAGAATTTGATTCCTAGGCAGATAGAGGATGTATGTACGTAGTTCGGTCGCGCTGCGTCAAACCCAGCCGGCAGATCACAATTAACATTGAATTGACATGATCCAACCAAATGACGTTGGTCTGTCAACTGCCTAAGAATCAATTCCCTCGATTGTACTTAAAAAAAAACAAACCTTAAACTCCCATGCAACACACGCACTTCTGCTGTTTGAACAGTACCTTAGGGGGCGTCCACAAATTACGTGAGGTGTTTAGGGGGGTGTGGGGGACGAGGGTCGAGTCAAATCTTATCTAATCTCACGTTGGGAAGAGGGGGGTCTCGGCAAATCTCACGTAATTTTTTTTCTCAACAAATTATACTATTTTGGTCCATTTTATCCTGATTGTATGTATGCTTAAGATTTGATCGTAAGCGTAATCGTTATACGATTAAGATCATTCACAAATTCGTTCGAAAAAAATCTACTGACTATCAAACCAAACATTTACGTAAGAAACCCACATTTTGAAAAATCTCACGTGAGATTTGGGGGGGTAGGGGATTTTGCCATACATTTTTATATCGCGTTATCGGTATAACAAGGTCAAGTCTGCACCGACGTCTCGCCGTCAGTCTCGATGACAAACGTTGAATAAAATTGACACGAAACAGAAATTAACAAGCTATTTAGTTCGCTGCTAACTATCGAGTCACGAGTGGTCTCGAGAATCAAAAAAATCGGCAGGTTAATAGAAAACTATTCTTTGGTATTGAAGTTTTACACAGTAACAAGAATTCATACCAATATTAATTAAATAAACTAATATTAAAAATATACGAAAGTGCGTCTGTGTATCTGTCTGTCTGTTATCTCTTCACGCCCAGCCGCTAAATCGATTTTGCTAAAATTTAGTATGGAGCTACTTTGACTCCCGGAAAATGACATAGGATACTTTTTATCTCGGAAAATGTAATCACTTAATCAGTTTCCGCACGATAAACGAATTTTGACGCAAGGTTCTTGCGGGTGTCATCTTGTCCAAAACAAGTTAGTACATCTTTCTATACATATTATAAAACAAAGTCGCTTTTTTTCCTTATGTCCCTTTGTTCCCTTTAATATTTAAAACTACGCAACGGATTTTGATGCGGTTTTCTTTGATAGAGTGATTCAAGAGGAAGGTTTTTAAGTATAATAATATTCATTAAACAGTGGAGAAATACTGTTATTGTTGGGGTTTCTAATGTGATGTCGTAAATAATTACATTTCTTTCCGCTTAGATTGCAAACGCAGGCTAACCCTATGAGATTTATCAAAATAATGCACCAGGTATTTACACAATGAAAAGGTCTACAGAAAACTCCGCGATGGTATATGTCTTATGGATATCCCACAATATATTTTTTGTCATTTACTTTTTACGATAAATAATGGCTGATTTTCGAAGCAATTTTAATAAATACAGATTACAGCATTAATCCTTATCCAATTAAATACCTTAAACACATTGTTGATTTAATGTGGATCCATATGGCCCTTTACAGCGTATGATTTAAATGAATATTTTCGAAGATATTACAGATTTAAAAATTGCGGGACGTAGCTTTTGCGACGCGGCGGTACCGACCAATGCGGGCCACGGGTACTAATGAATATAAATCAAAACTACTGAATCGATTTTAATTATTTTTTCAGTGAGTGACATAGGCTATATATTTTATACCCGTTCGAATCCGGGGCGGGTCGCTAGTCTATGACACATCTAAATAAGATCATGCTACGAATAATAAAAACTAGCTCAGGCAGTAAAATAATCGGCCATGTGCGAGTTGGACTCGCGCACGAAGGGATCCGTACCGTAATACAGCAAAAATAGGCCAAAAATTGTGTTTTCTTATCTGTATTATCTTATCTTAAATTTTTATATTATTTTAATATTATTATTAAATTATTTAAGTGAGTACACATATTATAATCAAGGCCTTTGCGAAAATTTCAAGTGCTTTCCTGTTGCCATTATTGTTACCAAGCAAAAAAGGCCAAAAATATCACGTTTGTTGTATGGGTAAAAAATAATTTTATTTTGTTTTTAGTATTTGTTGTTATAGTGGCAACAGATATACACAATCTGTGAAAATTTCAGAAGTTAAGCTATAGCGGTTCTTGAGATATAGCCTTGAGACAGACAGATGGACAGACAATGAAGTCTGGGTCCTGTTTTTACCCTTTGGGTACGGAACCTAAAAACATCCACTGAACCTGATTAATTAAAAAAAATATATTGGTAAAGATTTAATTTTATTTGTACCCGCTATTTTTACGTACGGTCAGTTTTTATGTCCCACAAATTCATTGAGCTTTTAGGGTTAAACAGTTAGTACGTAGGGTTAGGGCCGGGATACAAAAACACGGCACGACGTCGTACGATGTCGTACGGTGCCGTACGACGCCGTGTCGTGGGAATCCACGACGCGCGTCGTAAAAAATCATGGCACGGATATATCACGCAATACGTGAGTTTATACGACGCGACGTCATGCGACGTCGTACGACGCCGTACGGTGCCGTGTCGTGGTTTTTTATGACGCGCGTCGTGGATTCCCACGACACGGCGCCGTACGACGTCGTGCTTTGTTTTTGTGTCCCGGCCCTTAAATAAGAAAAAATGTGTGAGTTTGATAACTTACACATTGTAATCCATACTCCCATACTAATATTATAAATGCGAAAGTGTGTCTGTCTGTCTGTCTGTCTGTCTGTCTGTCTGTTTGTCTGTTTGTCTGTCTGTCTGTTACCTCTTCAGGTCCAAACCGCTGAACCGATTTTGCTGAAATTTGGCATGGAGATACTTTGAGTCCCGGGAAAGGACATAGGATACTTTTTGTCCCGGAAAAATGTACGGTTCCCGGTTATACGGTTCGAGTTTTGGTGCAACGGAGTTGCGGGCGTCATCTAGTGAAACATGAAACACATACATAATATAGCACTGGTGTGTGCAAAAAATATAGCAGCTGGTCTGTAGACTGTGACAGGCTGTGACAGGCTGTGGCAGTCCACAGACGAGTTCGAGCATAATCAAGACATAAATTCAATCTCGTCCGAACAAGATGAGTTTTTGTGCTTGTAAGCATAGTGTTGTTTAAAATGACTTTACACATACTACAACATCTATTGCCGGAACGGACTCATCACAGTCTATTTTTTAATTGAAAAACTGCATTCAAGAACTTCTTCAAAGGAAAAATATGTCAACCCGGCCAATATTTCGCTGGCCCCGGGCAACAAAGCGGTAAACACCGGTTACGCTCTTTTTAATGTTATTTGATTTTTGGCTTCTCTGAGTACTAGTCTATCACCCCTATTTATTTCATATTTTTAAAATAACATTTTGGGTATAATAAATGACAACAGCTTTATGGAATGGAAAATTCTCTTACGACAAAAACTGTATTCTTGCATTACTCTATGAAACATCTAAAGCGAATTATTTTTAACAAAAAATTAAAACCGACTTCCAAGGTAAAAACAATATTAATAGCATCCTTATAATATGAACTAAAAAGTATTAAATAATTTTTCCTATCTAATATGTAGTGCCTTTTCCCGAATTCGGCTAAACTTCAACTATTTCTGTACTCAATCTTCATCATTTTGAAGTCGGTACCAGATATATTTCTTTGACAGAAAATTTGAAACTTTTGGAACTGGCACCGACTTCAAAATTATGAAGATTGAGTACAGAAATAGTTGAAGTTTAGCCGAATTCGGGAAAAGGCACTACATATTAGATAGGAAAAATTATTTAATACTTTTTAGTTCATATTATAAGGATGCTATTAATATTGTTTTTACCTTGGAAGTCGGTTTTAATTTTTTGTTAAAAATAATAATTTCACTCTTTTTAGTTACCTAGTAGGTAAACTGTTAGTGCCAATTCAAATTGTATAAAAAATAGTTTCATATTGTCTTCACTAGATGTCACTGAGGCGCTCCTGTGTCGCGCTATCGCTTGTACGTAGAAGTTTTATATAGGTAGTTGTAACTTGTAACAGATTTTCGTTGTGTTGTTGAAAGTTTGTAAGCAACTGACGTCTGACAACTCAACAGTGAGCTTGGTGTGAGCAGTGAGCATTGAATTGACAACATAAATCATAATATTGAGTGGTAATTGATCTCGTATAATTGTTATTAAAGGTGAACGCAGATTTGGCCGCACCGCACGCACCGCAGTCGCCGCATTCGCAATTCTTCATATTATTATGAAGTTGCGAAGACTGCGGCGCGGGTAGGTAGGTATGCGAGCTTGCCTATAACTTCATATAAAGAATTCCGAATGCGGCGACTGCGGTGCGTGCGGTGCGGCCAAATCTGCGTTCACCTTAAGTTGACCTCCGTCATAGTCCGCGAATTTATAAGTGGTCGTCGGTGGTACTGCGTATATTCTACGTATCTTATTACAATTTGTTAAGACTGATATGAATCATACGGCATACCCCAAGGCCCAAATATCAGGTAGGTAGATAGATAAATTTAAACAATACATTTAAAAAGATCTAAATGAACACGTGCTGCAAAATGCTCGCAGCGCGGCATCACAATAGACATAACTACCAGTACTTCGACTGCTATGAGACTGACGAGTATTAATATCTGTCGTTTCTTTCGGGTTTCGCCAGGATAAGTTAAAGGCTGGCGCGCTGGCTGGTATAATTTAATTTTAAAAATAAGATTTTGAAATTGAATTCTGACAGTTTTCTTTGCATGTGCCAAAATATAAACAACTAAATTTGTAGGTTACGACCCAAGCGACGACTTTTGTCATAATACGTCAAACTTAAAAAAATTACATCAGTTCTAAGTCGGCATACTCTATCATTCTGTCTACTCTGGCGGCATGCCGCATGCCCTGACATTCCAGTTAGAACTTGAATACGATGTTTACGTACGCGACGCCGTTGCCTCTGCGGCGCCGACCGCCGTGTATATTAAACAGCCTATAATAATTGGTGTTGTTATGTACATAATTATTATTATTGTATCCATACCTATGCCTTGTACTATTATCTATTTTGTGCCATGAGACATTGGTGACCTTAACACGACGTGGTAATGATGATGATGATGAATTTGAATTGCATGGTAGCATATGCTTTCTGTTCTTAAAACAACGCCGAAACTCCCAAACGTGTATCTATAAAGAGTCAGGAGTTCTCTCAGCATCTTCGAAACCATGGTATACCTTGACCCAATATTTGACTTTTTGGTAGCATATTCTTAGTACACTTTACATAAAACCAAAATCACCATATGTTTCCATATAAATTTCGAGGAGTTCCCTCGATTACTCCTGGATCCCATCATCAGGTCACCACTTTTGTGAACATGGTACTAAATTGGAGTGAAACCTAATACAACAAAACAAAAATTTCGAAAATCGGTTCACAAACGGCGGAGTAATCGTTGAACATACAAAAATAAAAATAAAAAAATAAAAAAAATAAACAAAAATATCCACAGCCGAACATATAACCTCCTCGTTTTTTGGAAGTCGGTTAAAAATACGTCGTAATATGTTCTTACAGTCTTAAATCTCAAGTAGTTTGGTGTTTTTATGAAGTCAATAAACAGTGTTGCAATTGAAACAATATCGCTTATTAGTTGTATTATACATTTTTTCAATTATTTCAATAAATTTTTACACTGTTACAATTATTTTGATATGGTTAAATAGGTAAAAAAATAACCTTCATATGATATTTCAAAAGCTTGTATTGGACCACTAAACGCTGCACTATAAACAAATTAGCTTATTTTGTCTCACCTGAAGAAAACGGTTTTTGATATTACGCCTGTATTGCCCGGGGCCAGCGATTTGTAATTTAACCCCTAAAAAGCCGGAGTAATTAGACAAAACGCAACGACAGTCGACACGGTACCAGTACGAACTTATTACGTCCAGTAAAGTTTTCAGTCATATTTTACGACGGCGAATAAAGACGGCGAGAGTGAGGTCTAAAAACATACTTTTAATTAGTTTTATATATACGTAGGGGGTGATAGCGCAGCCCATTTAGCCGGATGGACATTATCCTGGCCGGTCGTAAAGACCGTTTATGGTCTATAAAAGCAAGTGGAGATACACATCAGCCGTGTACATTTCGCATACTTGTTGCACTTTTATAACCAATACATTTCGGTTTGATTTGTAACTTCTGCCCGATGCAAAATAGAAATTATATTTTTTTATTCGTACCCCCGTTTTATTGGGCTAGGCGCGTAAGACGATAAAATATTTATTTACAGTACGCCCCAGTCGCATTTCAAACGGACAGGTCGCAAAGTTAACTAGAGGTATTAAAAGGCAAGTTATTATCGTAAAGGTACTCCATAGAAAGCGGCGAGACCATCGAGTCTCAAGCTTTATGCCTCAGCATAAAAATATTTTTATTTTTGTAATAGATACCTATCCATGAAATATCTACTTTGATCCTGCCAAATATATGGAGCAATGCACCGAAACAATTTTGCAACTTACCTAACCAAAATTAAACTACCGATTTCGAAGACAGTTTTTTCAATTTCCTAGATTTTCACATAAAATCCATACTCATTAGAACTTATATAAAAGGAAACGGCAGGTTTTTTTTAATATTGTGTCAATTTATGATTTTGACTAGCAGTTTAGGGCCAACCCACACGTACCACAACCACACGACATCGAAACGACAAAATGTCGTCGAGTTGTGGTTACGTGTGAATGGTGTCGCTGCAGCATTTTGTGGTTGCGTTGTGGTACCGACAAAATGACGGCGGCCAGTGGTTTCGACGTGGTTGCGATGTGGTTGCGACGTGGTTGCGTCGTGTGCAATTCGAACTATTGTAGTTCGACTCCGGCTTTTATAGCGGAAACACGTCTTGCCCAAAGTCATGGTTTTCGAAGAGGACACTTTATTGTTGTTATCCTTGCTATATGTATTATTGATAAGACGACGGCGATGTCAGCGTAGTCGTCGAAATAGAATTTATTGGGATTAAAGGATATATTTAGGTATCCTTTATTGGTAAACAAAAGTCAAAGCCAATTTCGTACTGATTATCTTATACTGAGAAGGTTCAAGATAAAGTTTTTAAAAAATTTTGAATGAGCACAAACACATATTTTGACTACTTATTAAATTACTACTTGTTCCCACTTTCCAGGAAATTTGACGTTTATTTTACCTTCCAGGGGCAGCTGCGTCCCCTGCACTCCCTTGGTACGCCCGTGGGCGTACCTGTATCCCGTTACTCAGTACCAACTTTTGCTACAGCTCTAATGAATTATGAAAACACAATATCTACATAACATAAAAAACCTTTAACCTTGACTGATAATAGCTACCACTTTAGAGATTTTTCGCAAATAAAAATGTTGTTCGTTTTATCAAAATGAAGCTACTCACAAAAAATTAGCTTGATGGTAATCAAATAAAAATTATTGTTCTAGGGCTCCCGGACTACCGGACTATATTATTTCTACGCCTCGTTTAATTTAAACGAGGCGTGGATTTTTTTCATTCTTTCTCGTTAAAGTTTCACCCCCCTAAAGAAATTAATGAAGGGAGCGCGGGCGGCGTGTCGTTGCATCGACGCAACGTTGTGGTTGCGATGTTGTTGCGACGTGGTTGCGACGTGGTTGCGACGTGGTTGCGATGTGGTCGGTATTTTACAAGTGGTCGACAACGACTGCAAAATGTGGTACGTGTGAATGGTCCAGTTCATTTACAATACGAAATATACTCCCGACCACGTGTGTTTGTCGTGTGGTTGCGGTTGTCGTGTGGTTGTGGTACGTGTGGGTTGGCCCTTAGTTTCTTGTCGTGATTGAGTAACTGTCAACTGATACTGAGTAATACAATTACTATTTAACTGAGTTGCATTATTCATTGTAAAGATTCGTCTACTCGTCGTTTACGAAGTAGATCTTATGCATAACGTATAAAATAAATTAAATGTAATGTACAATAAAGAGTCCAATTATAATAACATGATAAATAAATGAATTAATAAACTTATATTAACACATTAATTTCCTCTCTTTTCTCACAAAGAGGTGTCATACCACAGCGTCCAAAGATCTATTCAATCTTAGGACTCCCGCATACGGGCCACGGGCCACAACCACAAAACGTCGCCACTGGCATATTTCCTGTAGTTTTCATACAATTTTTGACGCCGGTGGCCGCCACACGCTACTACGATTCACTTTATGACCAATAGACTAGCTTAAAGCGTTTGTGGCTGTGGCGTGTGGCTCGTATGCGGTGACACTTCTACATAGTTCCGAGACGAACCGGTCTCAAGAAGAGAAAAAAGGCCGCGTCGGGTATCGGGTGTCTGGTTACCAAATACCAATTCCGAGAGGAACATCACGGACCCACTCATACAGAAATTATTTTACTGATATGCGAAACTTCCCAACTGATCAAACTAATCTGTTTCTACCCAACTAGTTTAAACCTTAGTTCACCTGAGGTCACATTGCGAAGAAACGATGCGCGATGCGATAAATTGTTAATAAGTAATTCAAATTTGAACTTTAGTTACTACATAAGACCTGCCAATTTTTAATGGTTCGATATCAATTATCAATATCAATTATCTAAGCTACATAAACCTACTGGTATATACAGAAAAAATATTTTATTATTTTAAAATGTTTGAACTATATAAAACTTCTAATTAAAATACTTTACTATTTAAACTGAAAAAGGAACATTTAAGTACATATATTATTTAGTATGGAACACAAATACCGAATAATGATTAATTCAAATAAAAATATTTTAAAAATATCGAAATTGTTACATAACGTTTTGATTAAATAGATTTCAACGCGTCTTTGCTACGCGCTCGTAGCATCCTCTACGAGATATTTTTGTAATTTAGTCATTTTGAAATTTTTAAATTGTTATTTCAATATTATTGTTAACATAAAGTAGAATATTTTTTCCGTACTTTTTCATAGCTTTAAATAATAACATAGTCATAGCTCTACCTAAAATATATGCGATTTTTTTTTCGTTTGTATTCGTTTAGTAGGTATTTCTATATCAAATTTCATTATAATCGGTTATTCTGTTTAAGAGTAAAGGCAAAACAGACAGATACACTCTATACTATATAATATTTCTTAGTTACTACATTTTTACATCCGAAAAATGTAGTAACCAAGAAATGTAGAGTGAGTGCAGAAAGTGCAAGTGTAACATTTGCTAGTTCTAATTAAAACGAATCTCCCCAAACAAGTGAAGCAAGCGACGTCCGACAATCATACCTCGTGTGTGGCCACGAGACGAGCAGGTCAGAGAATCGTTTAATTTAATTTGGAATCTATTTAATAATGTTATAAATACCTACACACATAATGTACATATACATACATTACATTACAGTATGCATTATTACAGTATACAGTATACATTATAGTTATACGATATTTTGTCTTTGTTTATCAAATCTCTTTATTAGATACTTTAGCGACCCGCCCCGGCGTCGCAAGGGTATAAAATATATAGCCACTGAAAAAATGATTAAAATCGACAGCCTATGATCCTTCACGTGGTCTACTTCTTATCTGTGCCAAACAACATAAAAATTGCTCCAGTAGTTCGCCAGATAAGCCCTTTCAAATAATTTCCCCCGTTTTTTCCACATTCTCCTATTAGTCTTAGCGTGATAAAATATAGCCTATAGCCTTTCTCGATAAATGCGCTATCTAACACTGAAAGAGTCATCAAAATCCGTTGCGTAGTTTTAAAGATTAAAGGGAACAAAGGGACATGAGGGAAAAAAGCGACTTTGTTTTATAATATGTATATAGATGTATCAAAATATTATGGGAACAAAGGCTATTTTATATATAGCTAAAAGTGTTAGATCATTAGAACCTTACTACCACCTATTGTATTACACTTTTAGAGCAAATAAATGAATTGAATTGAATTGAATTGAAAACAATGTACATACAACAACTAAGTACATATTATGTATCCCGAGAGTCAGGTTATTTGACACTATCTTTCTAAACTTAACTTTTGTGATGCGAAAGACAATCGTCTATATTATTATGTGTGTCTATTAAGACAAAGAAGTAATCTTATTATTATCAATTAACCCGATATAGGCGATACACATCTGTTCTTATTACTGCGCTTTTATTCTGCTCTGCTCTGTATAAAGAATAGTTAATAAACTAATTTAAAAAGTAATTAATAAAGTAGAATAGACAATCTAATACAATATTAGGTATACATAAAATTCTCGTGTCACGGTGTGCGTAATTGAACTCCTCTGAAACGACTCGACCGATTTTCGTGACCGATTTCGAGCATATCGGCTAGGGTTAAGAATCGGACAACATCTACTTTTTATATTGATAAGTGCATTTGTTGAATAAATAATAGTTAATTATTACAACTCGAGACTGACGGCGGCCATTGCCGTTGTTGACGATTGTTGATGTTGCCATGGTGACATACTTATTTAGTCACTTCAGTAAAATAATATGGGTGAAATACTTTATATGGAAAAACAACGTTTGTCGGGACAGCTAGTAATAATATAAACCCGAACCGATGGTAGGTACCATGTAAACTTTCTGTAAACATTATTTTGTTTTAAAACTTATTCGGAAATAAATCTATTTTTATTTTAATATTTGTAATTTGAGTTCTAACGATAATTATAATTTTACGGTACCTAACTTGTACGACATACCTACGTATCTGTAGGAATTTCAGTCGCTTCAATGCTAATTTGTACCATACAAGACCTGCATTACAGAAGCGACCTTACCCGCTAAAACTATTGCTCCTTTGTCTACACATCAAACTTAAATCATTAAATTAGGGTCGTCTCTAGTTCCTGTATTTTTTTATAACCATGTGCAAAATTAGAGTAGGTAAGTATGTTTAATATGATACGCATTAATAAATTACTTATCAGAGTGTAGTTTAACATAAAAATTAGTATTTTCTTTTCATTCATTTTTTTTGACGACCTCCATGGCGCAGTGGTGAGCGCGTTGGTATCTCAAGCCGGAGGTCGCGGGTTCGAGTCCCGCCGACGGAACAAAAAGTTTATAAAGTTCCTGAGTCATGGATGTATATTAAATATGTGTATCATATAATAAAAATCTTAAATATATGTATAGTATAAAAGTATTAAATATATTTCCGTTGTCTGGTACCTGTAACACAAGTCCTTCAGGGACTTACTTCGGGGCCAGACTGACGTGGTGTGAAGCGTCCATATAGTACGAGATACGACTGCAGAACTGTGCAGGTATCGAGTACACGCTTAAAACCACATTTTTGCAAATATTTATGATAAGGAGAACATATTTCTACTGGGGTGCCAGTCCAAATGTGGCCGCAAATATTTTAAAAAATTTTTTGAAAAATTGAGTTTGCGGGATAAAATGTAATCATCAGGTATTGAAAGCAAACGTCGTTCATTTCATGGCAATTAGTATAGAGATTTAGAAAAATCCGGTGTGCCGTTGGGCACCCGGCCGCAACCCTATTGTAACCAGGTGTGAACAGGTACCATTCCGATACATTTTTGCATCCATAACGTATATTGATCTTTTATATATCAAATGGAAGCTTATTTTCCTGTTATTATTATAATATAGGTGTGCCTAATTAAATCTGGCCGCAAATAAGGGGTGCCGGCTGTCAAAGATGGCAAAGTATCGAAGGTTGAGGGAAAGGGAGCTAGCGCGAAACATTACGGGATAGTGATAGTACATCATGTTAGTGTACTTAAACATCGGTTCAAACAATAGTAATAATCGGCCAAGTGCGAGTCGGACTCGCGCACGAAGGGCTCCGTAGTAAATAGAGCAAAGTTAGGTCAAAATTTGTATTTTTTGTATGGGAGCCGCCCTTATATTTTAATTTTACTTTAATTTTATTACTTATTATTAGTAACTAATTTCATTTTTCATTTCATTTCATTTTTTTCCGCTTAAGCATTGCAAACGCAGGCTTCCTACGAGATTTATCAAAATAATGTACCAAGGCCCAATTCCACCAATGTCTACTAATGTTAACAGCTTCTTAAAATGTCACGTCTTCTTTTTCATTCATACGAAAAACGAAAGAGGTAACGTACTTCTAATTCGAGCATTAACTTTAACAGTCTTTGATGAAATTGGGCCTAAGTATTGTACACTATGAAAAGGTCTACAGAAAACTCCGCGATGGTATATATGTCTATCTCTTATGGATATCCCACAATAACATTTTTTTTCATTTACTTTGTCATTCACTTTTAACTTGGCTAAATGGTTAATTTTCGAAGCAATTTTAACCAATACGGAAATAATCCTTATTAAATTAAATACTTTATTAAATACATTATTGATTTAATATAGATCTATATGGCCCTTTACGGCATACGATTTATATATTTTCGAAGATAATATTACAGATTCTAAAATTGCGGGACGTAGCTTTTGTGGCGGTACCGACCAATGCGGGCGGGTAGTAATGAATATAATCATATTATGTAATTAAAAACTACTGAATCGATTTTAATCATTTCTTTAGTGAGTGACATAGGCCATAATATATTTTATACCCGTGCGAAGCCGGGGCGGGTTGCTAGTGCATAATATTATGAATATTTAATCTTTATGAAACAAACAATTTTACACTTGAATAAACTTTTTAATTCTTGTAGAGTATTAATTTATTTGGTCGTTTTTAGGGCTCCGTACCCAAAGGGCAAAAACGGGACCCTATTACTTATAAGACTTCGTTGTCTGTCCGTCTGTCCGTCTGTCCGTCTATCTGTATGTCTCCAGGCTCAAGGCTGTAACTAAAGAATGGTAATAGCTAGAGAGTTGACTTTTTCACAGATTATGTAATTTATAATAATATGTTGCCGCTATACAAATACTAAAAACAAAATAAAATTTAAGCATGTTCAAATTTATATTAACTATATTCAATAACTATAACATTCTGGCAATAAAGACATTTGAATTTGAATACAATAAACGTGATTTTTTGGCCTTTTCCGCTCTATTTCACAAAATCTTTAATTAAATGTGCAATTTAATTACTAATAATGAAATTAAGGTAATGTTAAAATATTAGGGTGGCTCTCATACAAAAAACACAAATTTTGGCCTAATTTTGCTCACTACACTACACAAAAATAGTTCGGAACCCTTCGTGCGCGAGTCCGACTCGCACTTGGCCGATTATTACTATTGTTTGAACCGATGTTTAAGTACACATAGGGTGCGTCCACATTTGTATCATTTGCGCGATCAGATCCCCGATCAGATCTCCGTCGCGTATCATCGGAGTGTGTCAAAATGATACGCGTATCATGATACGCCCCGATCGCTATTAACCGCGTATCTGATACGTGTCGTATCAAATACACACATGATCGGCAGAATGATCTAATAGGCGTCCACACTATGACACGTATACTTGATACGGCGCGATGATCGCGACGGAGATCTGATCGGAGATCTGATCGCGCAAATGATACAAATGTAGACGCACCGTAACATGATGTACTATCACTATCCCGTAATGTTTCGCGCTAGCTCCCTTTCCCTCAACCTTCGATACTTTGCCATCTTTGACAGCCGGCACCCCTTATTTGCGGCCAGATTTAATTAGGCACACCTATATTATAATAATAACAGGAAAATAAGCTTTCATTTGATATATAAAAGATCAATATACGTTATGGATGCAAAAATGTATCGGAATGGTATCTGTTCACACCTGGTTACAATAGGGTTGCGGCCGGGTGCCCAATTACGGCACACCGGATTTTTCTAAATCTCTATACTCACTGCCATGAAATGAACGACGTTTGCTTTCAATACCTGATGATTACATTTTATCCCGCAAACTTAATTTTTCAAAAAATTTTTAAAAATATTTGCGGCCACATTTGGACTGGCACCCCAGTAGAAATATGTTCTCCTTATCATAAATATTTGTAAAAATGTGGTTTTAAGCGTGTACTCGATACCTGCACAATTCTGCAGTTGGATCTTAGACTAATAGATATTATTATTATTATTATTTTGAAACCTTATGGATGTATTATTGATTTATTCAGGGTGATCATTTAGAAAAATTAATAATAATTATTAAAAAACATTTGGTACCTACTAAAGTTTATAAATAACTAGCTGTCCCGGCAAACGTTGCTTTGCCATAATATAAAGTATTTCGACCATATTATTTTATTGAAGTGACATAAGTATGTCGCCATGGCAACGTCGATCGCTATCCCGTCGCACAAACAATGGTCGCCGTCAGTCACAGGTTGTAATAATTTACTATTATTTATTCAACAAATGCACTTATCAATATATAAAGTACCCAGTAGCCGATTCTCAGACCTACTGAAGATGCATATAAAAATTGGTAAAAATCAGTAAAGCCGTTTCGGAGGAGTTCGTGGACTAACATTGTGACACGAGAATTTTATATATAAGATTATAATTTTCACAATTCTACTTGATTGCGGATATTTCTGAAATATACAGTTTGTAATTTGTCAAAGAGGTTCTTAGTCAAATATGAAATATAGCTGCAAGTAATATTTAAACAAAATATAACATAATATTTCTATTCTTTAACAAGACTCCAGAAATATCAAAATTAAATTGTCATTATTTTGGTTTTAGCAACCCTGATGAAAGTAGCGAAATTCGGATGCATCGCGAGAAGAGTCGTAAAACTAGGAGCATCAAATATTTATCTATTGTAGAGTTTATGGCATCAATACAAAGCCATCCGAAATAAAGACCTATTGTGTATAGACATAGATCATAAAATCCTTTAAAACATTTCCAAAAGCGGCAAAGAATATCTTGTGATAATTAACTACTATTAAAACAAATTAAATGCGAAGGTGCATTCTTACAATTAAATCTGTCGCATAATACTGAACATCAAAAGGTTTTTTATGCAATGGACCTCAAACTATGTTTTATTGTACTTACATACATTTTTGTCATGGATTTTATCTTCACAGACTATCGTACAAGGTTAACACTATAGATACGCTTTTCCGTTTTAATTCAATTAAATATGTCAATGATACTTTTTGTGGCAGATGCGCTTTTTATTTATATCTTACGTTTTAATAGTATATAACTATGTTCTCTGATCGCATTTAATTTTTTTGTTTCAAAGTTTCAAGCAGCATCCAGTAACTTTTAACCGACGGCGAAGCTAAAAGTAAAAGTTATGATTTTAGTCTTTGGTTTGGTAAACAACTGGTCTGATTAATAAATAAAGAATCAATAGATTGCGTCTCATTACGGGCGATATTTTTTTGTATTTTTTAACATATTCGGGTTACAGTTTTTTTAAACTAATTACTTATAACTATTAGCACTATATTATTTGTCAACCCTATAAACCCTGTCTGGCATTGTAAGTGAACAAAAGGGAGCATAGTAGGAAGCAGCAGGGTGATTCACATCCAGAAACGTTTCTATCACAAACTTACCTCGTTCCGTTCATTTTACGATCACTCCCAGACTTCGGGAAAAATCTGATCTTGTTAGATTTTGGCAGTATTTCTGGCTACGTTAGATTATAGATAGAAAAAGCTTGCTATCTAATGTTTATGACCCCGTGTACGTCCATTTGTTTTTTATAAGCATTATATTATTATACTAGATGACGCCCGCAACTCCGTTGCGCCAAAATTCGTTTATCGCGACGGAACCGTACATTTTTCCGAGATAAAAAGTATCCTATGTCCTTTCTCGGGTATCACAATATCCCCATATCAAATTTCAGCAAAATCGGTTCAGGGGTTTGGGCGTGAAGAGGTAAAAGACAGACAGACAGACGGACAGACAGACAGACACACTTTCGCATTTATAATATTAATATGGATGTAAGTATTTTGCAAAGTTTTAGGAAGAATTAAAATATGAAGTATTGAGACCCCGTCAAGATCTTTAGAGCAGGACCACGAGAAAAAAAATTGAGCTACCTTGTCTTGTCCTTATCCTAAAAAGTGTTTTATGTCCTATTGCAAAAACAATAGAGTCCGTTTTGAGGAAATTCGTCTCGGAAGAACAAAGCCGCAGCGACCACATAATTTGACCCTAGACCCCAACCATTATATTCATAGATGTGCCCGCCTTCCTTTAGGCATTTTATTACTCATGCCCTCTCTTTCACCCCCGTAGAGCTATCGCACGTACCACCCCTTAGGAATGGAGTTAATGCGGTCTTAAGGACAGAGCGAGATAGTAGTATAATGCAGTTATCACGTTACGTAGAGCCACGGTTGGCCGACATTTTCTGTTGTCCGTGGATGATGGGAACTGTCAACCATTTTGTTTTTATTAACACACAATACTATTGTTAATAAATAAAGAGATAATTAATTCAATTTCTATAACTAAGATTGTGCTAATTAACATAATTCTAAGTTATACTGTGTACGGTTTCAAAATGTAACCTTCGAAAGACCTTAACATTTTCTTTAAAAACAAGATTCTTAAATATAATTAACATGATATGAAAAGGTTTGTTAAAAAATTTATTACATGTACTTATTGCTATGTAATAAAGTTACCAAGTACCACGGTAAAAGATAGGCAGGCAAAATCTAAACTAAATGAGAAATATAATATAAAAAATAATTTTAATTCAATCGTCAATTTAATTGTTGTTAAGTCCTCGGTCCGAATCTATAAAAATTGAGAATTGAACAACAAACAAAACAAAAAATATTTGTTGTCCACATAATAAGTGGGTATGTTTAAAAAAATAACAACATAAGTAAACTCGACTGATGAAAATTGCTACCCTCAATTATGAAAACTTAGCAGCTGTTACAAACACGTATTAAGACATTTATGTTTCAGGAAAATGCAAAAGTAAAATTTGTTTCAAATTGGTCTGGTGTCGGTCGTGCGCTCCGGGGCCGCCCGTAGCTACAGACAGATGGCCAAGTTAGTTTACAAACGGCATACCTCAACATTTTGCACGCCATCGCACTGAATGCGCTTACTGCTTGGGTACTTATGTCAGATGGCGGACCTACGTTATTTGGTCGGTTATGTTAAGGCCAATCAACAGATCATGCCAGGACTTGTGCATTATTCTAGAGAGGTATTTAATTATTATGTTAAACAATAATATATTTTGATGAAGGTGAACAGCTTCGTAAGATATCAGCTAATACTTGATAGAATAAATAAGTTGTATTGTTGATTTAGTCATATTATAAGAAGGAAAGAATATTTAAAAAAAAATTTGTTCGCATACAGTTGATTATAATAAAATTATACGCAGGTCACAAGAAAGAGCATAGCCTACATTATATTGTCACGGAAAAAATTACATTTTCTACAAGATCTTTGGGAAGTTGCAAACATCTACTCTACTTGCTAATTCAAAAAGATTACAGTTATAGTACGTTGTGTTTGTTGTCTTTGTCCGATCTACTAACTTAAACCGCTTAAACCAGTATTGTTATACGAGTATTAAAATCAAAGTATTTCAAACACACAACCTTCACACCTTTGCAAAAGACAGTGGAACTTATAAACAAATTCGCGAAATTGGTCCAATGACATAGAGTTCAAGCGGCTAGGCGACAAGATAACGATATTATGCTGATATCAGTGTCAATGGAGGTGATAGATAACGCGTGCATGTATACAATGAAACGAATTGCAATTACATTAGGTATCTGGAGCCCGATTCTCAGTTAAGACCGTCACCCGAGCAAACGACCTTGACCATACATTTGCCGCGTTGCCGAGGTCGAACCAAAACCCTATATTTTGCTTTAAATCTTAGTTCAAAATTGTCCTTAAAGTAGTTTATGATATTGTTGTAGTTTATGATATTGTCGATTTATTGGCTTGTGTTTCAGTTAAAAGTAAATACTAAGGAGATGTCGAATGTACCTGCTTGAATTTTAATAAATTGGTTTTACTTTGGAAGCTGATATCATGAGTATAATAAACAAAAATAGAAAATTTAAAACGGGGAAAGGAATGTTGATATACTGAAGATTTTTACTGTATTTTTATTATAACTTTGTAGCTTTCAAAGTATTATGAGTTTATAAGGCCTTACGGTAAATTACGGAATCGCCTTAGGGAAGGCTCTTAATTAAGCGGCCTCTCCATATTGGTCTGTTAAAGAACAAAGCAAGAAATTAGGAACATAAACGCATTTACGCGTCGATTGTCACTACCATAGAGCTTCGCAATCATGATGGGACCATGATGGGATGGAATCATGCTTATATCCATCATACCAAAGAAAAGAGGGGCAATCGCAACTGAACGTAAATCGAGAATACGAGAATAAGGGCCTGTTTCACCGCTTCCTGATAAAGTGCCGGATAGGCTTATTTGACAGATTCTCCATACTCCATCTGTCAAGTTAAGAGGTGGATAGCCTTATCAGGAAGCGGTGAAACAGGCCCTAATAAAAGTATTAGGTAGGTATCTGGTACTCTGTAACTTACATTAGAATTTACACCGTATGGCCCAAATATACGCAAATTGTATAGCCTATCACCCGAGATACGAATCTAGCTTTAATCAATGAAACCATTGTAAAAGCCAAAAGCAAATCACAAATACTACTGCCTAAATCATGACCTACCTTTCCTCACGGTAATATTAATATTACCATGACGAAAGGTAGGTCATGATTTAGGCCGTAAGTAGATAGCATTATCTATATATCAAATACATAGATAATATTGTTGTACTTTCGTCGTATTTATTGTATTTTGTAAACGCTTACATTTTGTTGACATGTTTTTATTAAAATAATTTTGCAAATCATAAACAAGATATTTACTAATTAGCGCAGTGTTTTTACGGTCTACTGCAGGGTTTCTCAAACTTTCGGATCCACGAACCCCTGTTACATTTTTCAGGTAACAGCGAACCCCTTACTAACTAATGAAAACACATAAAGTACCAAAAGAGTGCCGCGCGTGCCTGCTAGTTATCAAGCCAAGATTACGTGAATCTTGTCGCGAACCCCCTGCCGTTGAATGGCGAACTCCTAGGGGTTCGCGAACCCCACTTTTAGAAACCTTGGTCTACTGATTACAATTTACCAGAAGCTAGAATAAATACCGTCAAGAAGTCAGAAACACTATTTAAATTCAGTCAAAAAATAATACAATGTTTTGAGATCTCAAAAACTATACAACTAAGGAAAAACTTATTGGTAATAATTAGTAATAATTATTATGTGCTTATCAATGCGATGACTGTAGTGATGCTCTTTATTATATCTTAAAAATAAGACCGTGACAATCTAAATAAAGATGCATAAAAAAATATGATAAAGTAGCGAAAAAACATTTTTTTTTTAAGTGAAAACTTCTTTAGCGGCGTTGAGCACTTGTGGGATGGGTAAAAACTGTGAAACTCGCGATAGATTTTCGTGTTGATCGAAAAACCATACAAAACGCGTAAGACGGTTGGAAAGTAGTGTTTTAGTTCGAACACGAACGCGAACTCGAACTCAATTTGAAACTTGATCGAAACTTGATCGAAACTTGATCGAAACTTGATCGAAACCTTGATCGAAACCTTGATCGAAACTTGATCGAAACAACTTGATTGACGATTTTTTTAAAAATCGATTTTCATAAAAAATGGGTTAAAAAAATGCACAACGTTAATAATCAAATTTTCACTTCTGCCGGCACTCCCGGAGTGCAACCAGTTTTTTTCTAATTTGGTTAGGTAGGTTAGTTTACCACGATTTCGAAAACTAACCTTGCGAGAAAAACTGGCACGGGGCCACTTTTTAGCAAAAAGATGAGATAATAGTTTAACCATCTAGTAAACTGATAAGTTGTTTATCAATTCAGAGACAGTCTGTATATCTGTACGCTTTAGCTGGAATAATTAAAGACACCGTCCGGATGCTAAAGCCTAAATATAATTTGATACCTGTTAACTCGTAAGGTCACCTGGACTACTACGTCATACGTCTATACCTGTACTAAGTAGGACAAACAAGAATTATTTTAATAGAACTTAGAACTGAAATGTCCGATGTTTTTTTTTCGTATTTTTTACTTTTCTTGGGGGCGCGGCGTCTTAAAAGACGTTCCCCCTACGGAGATGCCGTAATTTACCGTTTTTAAAGCCTTATTAACTTATAATTTGTAAGCTACAAAATTAAAATAAAAATCTGCAATAATCTTTAGTATAATATGAACGTTCCTTTCATAGTTACTAATTTCTTATTTTTGTTTTTTATACTCATGCCACCATGCTATCAGCTTCCAAAGTAATACCTACACATTTATTTAAATTCAAGCATACATTCAGTATCTCCTTACGTATACGTTAGTATTTACAAATTACGGTTATTTGAAACACACGCCAATAGATCGACAATTTCATTAACTACATACTGGACGTTTGAATTTTTTTAAGGCAATTTTGAACTAAGATAAGTAAAAAAATAGGATTTCGGTGCGAACCCGGCAACGCGGCAAATGTATGGTCAAGGTCGTTTGCTCAGGGGATAGCCTTAATTGAAATTATTATTGCTTTGTTGTATAATAATTTTAAGTTACAATTGTAAATTTTATTTTAAAAAGATTAATTTTTTTCTCACTTTTTTGGTAAAAAGTGGGACCCCGTGCGAGTTTCTTACGCCGGTTCTTCTCGCCGGGATAGTTCCCGAACCGGTGGTAGGCACCAGTAGTATCAACGTTCTGAAAGTATTTGTTGCAAATCTATTCGGAAATAAAACAATTTTTATTTATTTATTTATTATTTATTTGCTTTGCTTTCAGAGTTCCGCATTCAAACGGTAAAAACGGGACCCTGTTACACTTCACTATCACTCCGTCGCGTCGGTCCATCCCAAGGATACATCTCAAGAAGCGCAAAAGTTACTCGTAAACTAATTTTGCCTATTTTTCTCTGTAATGATACGGAACCCTTCGTATGTTAACCCGACTAGCACTTGACCGATTATTTCATATTATTTTTTCACCGAGCTTAACCTACGCTAAAAACCGCTGGTTATTATTTGCTTTACCTTAACCTAGTTCAAAATCTGAAATCGGAATATAATATATCCAGTGTCTACAAACAACAACGAACTTTAGATCTCGTCACGCACACCCAATCAATCACATTCACGTTATACATACTAAAAAGTCGCATCAAATTAGACTCGTGGCTTCTTGATTGTGTTACTAGGTAACCTATATCAATTCAGGTCAATAGGAATACGTTGTCTTCTGATTCAGACTCGATATAAATAGTTTGTAACAATAGAAGGTGAGTAAATAATATTATAAGGGCTTTCACACCGATTTTGGAGACTGGCCACTGGGCAGTTTCATTGAAACCGGGCCAGCTACTCAGGAGTAGGTATTTCATTTATTTAAATTTGAATATACAGTGCCCAAGTATGTGCGCAGTACACAAGAGTCGCTCTGCCTTCTCAATAATCATTACATAATTCAATGAGGACGGCTAATGACGGCTGGTGAGAGATCAGGCGCAGGACCGACTTTTTACGAGACATCCGACACATGGATATTTTTTCTTGTCAAGTTAAATATTATCTAAATTATATCAAGTCAAGTCAGTAAATATAAAGCTGAATAGGTTATAGGCCCAGCAAATCGTGAGTCAAAGTAGTTAGTCAATCGTGGTCCCTTAGGGGTATCATTAGAGAAAAAGGTTATTCTAATTGTATGTACATGTACCATTGTACTTTTCGTTATACATACATGAACTAACTGTATATTTAGATACAAATGAATAGTCCTGTTTTTTTTTTTTTGGAATTTTGGCACTGGCACTATGGTGTACTTTGCCGTGTAGTCCTGTTTTAACATGTCCTTTTCTGACACTTTTTTGACACTCCTTATAATTAAGTTTGCTAACATTTAAATATTCTTTGTTAGGAAAATGTTCGTAATTGTTACCCAAGTCAGGGCTAACTTTAAGTAATTACAATAAAAGTTAAAACTTGATTTGGGAGCTGACACGTTTTTCCCGACAGTTAAGTGGGGATAAACGTGTCAGCTAGAAGTGTTAATAAGTAGAGAAGTAGAAAAAATGCGAACCTTTGTGCGTTTGTCTTGAGTTATGCATAATTCCACCATTATGTTCAAAGTAATTCGAAATAATTGCATTGTAGTTGTATAGTTTCCACTATTGGCATTATTGAATTTAAATATTATCATCTCATCGTACCTTGCTTTAAGCAAAGTAAAAGAGAAATAATGTTTTTAGGGTTCCGTACCCAAAGGGTAAAAACGGAACCCAATTACTGAGACTTCGATGTCAGTCTGTCTGTCCGTCTGTTCGTCTATCTCCAGGCTGTAACTCAAGAACGGTAATAGCTAGAGTGTTGATATTTTCACAGATTATGCATTTCTGTTGCCGCTATAATAACAAATACTAAAAAGAAAATAAATTAAATATTTAAGGGGGGCTCCCATACAACAAACGTGATTTTTCAAACTTTTTTTGCTCGGTATCAATGATGACAATAGGTAGGCAATTGAAATGTTACACACAAAATACTCAGCTGTATTTATACTTTAATGATAATTGATAATAAAATTCAAATAAAATAAATAATTAAGGGGGGCTCCCATACAAAAAACACAATTTTTTACTACTTTGCTCTATAATGGTAGGTACGGAACCCTTCGTGCGCGAGTTCGACTTGCACTTGGCCGGTTTTTTTTATGTTCATGAACATAAACTTTTGAACCGACTCTCCTATACTGACGGTCAAGTATCACTTTTCATCAGATATGCTGTTTGCTCTTTGTTCCTGTCTCTGAATGAACAAGTAATATTGCGTTAGTAAAAATATATTATCCCTTCTAAGCTCTAGCTTAATTTAAAGAAGTTATTTAAAAAAAAAAAACACTGCATGCCTGGCAGGTCAGACAGACGCGGCACGGGCTAGTCTTTTGTTGTTTTTAAAATGTTTTCCTCACCCACTGTTAGGTAAAATTGTACTTAAATATGAGCAGGGGGGATCCGTGTCCCCACGCAATATTGCCCGATTAGAATGTCACACGTGTGACTTTAGGGGAGAGGGCCAGGCCTCCTCATTGTTTATCTCCAAACCAACTAGCAACAGACTAGTTATAGCCACGATTAAACTACCATGGTCTTAACCAGACCAGTAGCTTAGACCCTTTCGAAACGGGTGTACTTAAATATTATGTTTAAATATAATATTAACTTATTTTATCTATTGCCAAAATGAGTATCAATTGTATTAACAGACCATGTGGTGGTCCCTCTTCGATCTTTATATCCCTCCTAATTTTTGAGTGAGCCCAAGCTCAAAGACCACCAATAATAATTAATTAGAGTGATGATTATGAGATGATGATGATGATGATAAAAGATCATGTCATCAACTCGAGCCAACAACCGACAGTGTAGGAGAATAATTATTAATTACGTACCTAAATTATCTTTTTGAAATGCAAAATAAATAATAATAAAAACCATTTCGGCTTATAATTTTCATCTCTATATTTATAGGAAGTTGGATAGAGTTTCCAACAGTCAAAATTATATTTTCGAAAACAACCGAAATATTTTAGTATTAAATATGTTATATATTTTAACAAGAACTTGATTGTTATCCGTCTGACACGGTGTGAACAGAATTAAATAGAGAATGAGCTCCAGATAATCCCAAACATAATTAATGTGGAGTTTTGTCTAAATAAATCTATTTGTTGTAAATTATATAATCATCATTATTAAGGTTTATGGAGGTTTATATCAATGTAGCATAACCACGTTGTTTAAAAAAAAATGTAGAGATATAATATCATAATTATTTGTAACTGAAGTAACATTTTAATGACTACAGATTACGAACTGAAAGGAACTCAAAATTGTTTAATTGGATGTAATCATATTGTTTAAAATAATTATTTGTGTTAAATAGGAACCACGCGGTGATTGATAAATTACTATAGTCAATTGAGAGCTCCACAGGATCTCTACGTAGTCAACTTTGTGTAACTACATTCAAAACATTGTTTGTATCCTAATTCTACCAAAGCAGGCCTTACCGGGCTGCTGCGGCGGCGACACCGGCGTCATAACCGGCTGGGGAGGAGCCGAGGGCGGCTGGAGGGCATACGGCGAGACTCCCGGGGACTCCGGCACCGAGTCGCTCCTCGGCGAGCCCAGGGAGCGCGGCGGGGCGGGAATCACGGGGCTCCTCGGCGACTTGACGACCGGCGGCTCAGGGCGCTCCAGTTCGACGCCGGGCTGGATACCGGTTTCCAGCGCAGCCCGCGCTCGAGCCTCGTCCTGCGCCTGGGCACGCCTCAATGCCGTTTGCAATGCCATCACCCGCTGCCGGTCCGCCGTGAGCCGACATTTCTCGCAGTTACAATAGCGATACTTGCAGTAGCGCTTGTGACCCTTTAGCTCTATTTTGAGGCGATGGTTGCGGCAGCGGGCGCAGTTGGGGGGGGCCCGCGGCACGCCGGAGCCGGAGGTGCCGGGCTCGGAGCGCTCCTCGCAGTCGTCGGGGGAGCGCCGCCGCCACGCGCCCATGGACACCATGGTGCCTGGTGCCTGGTGGGTTGTTGCCGGGAGTTTCGCGGGAGGAGCGGCGCGCGACCGAACGCACATGCACCTCAGGGCGCCGTCTCGGTGCGACTGATTACCCCGCCGGCGGTGCACCGCCACGCCCCGCGCGCCCCCGCCTCGCCACTTCATTTCTCGCCGTGCACGATGCAACTATGCAATTCCGCGCTCTACATTATAATACTGGATGTGACATGCTTAAGAATAAGACCAGTACTTTAAAATATAATCCGGCTCCACGACTAATCCTCGTTTAAAATACACTAATGCAACGGTGATAAGAATCGTCAAAACAGTTGTAGCTTATTTATGCTCTATTTACACTGGTGACTAAAGCCGCACGATTTACGCCGCACGGCGAAAATCAATCGTGTAAATGGGGAGTTTCAAAAAAATAATACAACAGCCATTTTGGCATGTCCTTCATTTTAATATTTATTTTATTTAAAACTTTGACCATTATCGGTATTTATTTATAAAGTAACTGAAAGAATGTCTATTTGTACTTTATTTTGGATAGTTAAAAACTTAATTCAAATAGAAAGAAAAAAGAAATTATGGTGATATAATTTTTCAGTAAAGTATTTTTAGTGTCCCCAGTAACAATTTAAAACTTCGGACTGAATTAAATTAAAATTTTCTGGAAATACTTGACACATTTAATTGTTTTTTTGGTTAAATGAACCATGTTCTTTACTTTTAAGGTTCAATTTAAAGCGTAAAACTACTTTAATCCATTTAAATTTGCAGTTATCTGTTGTCCCCAGAATATGCTATTTCTGGACATTCCAGTTTTGTTACCATAATTTTTTGCACATTTAACCTTCTACTAAAATATATTTTTTGTGTTCTGTTTATGGCAAAACTAATATTCAGTACGATGGGCCATTTTAATACGGCTTGGCTGAGTAATTTTTTCGGTAGTGCAAATAAATGTGTAATCAGTTGGAATGGACCAAAATTGATAGGTTTGTTACGACTGTTTGATATTTTTTACTATCTTTATTTGTAACATAATAGTTTGTAAAGATAGACTGATTTTTGAACTAAAAGTAAGTGTGTGTAGTTTGATTCAGCGTAAAACAGTTTTTTTTTTTTACATATCTTTAAGTGTAAGGTAGACGCATAATGTTACTGCTTACAGGGTAACATAATATAGACGGACCGACAAAGTAACAAAACCGAAAGCACAAAGCTAGTCATACACTGTGGATTTGCATGGTGATAAATTATGTAAGAAATTTCAATTAAATACAATTTTTGTAAAGTTAAAGATAGCTGATAGTTTGTTTAAAATTTTTGTTTTACAAATAGGTATAGGGAGAGGTTAAAAAATTAAAATCCAGATTAAATTAAGGAAAATTTTACGAAGATTAAATAAAAAAAGAAAAACATATCGGAACTGAATCCAGCTGAGGCAGAAGCTAGATAGAATAGACGAGTGGAATTAAAAAAAATAATTGCTAATTTTAATATAATATTGAATTCTAAGTCTTGTACACTATGCCTTAAAATTTTGTTAGTGTCGGTTTTGTTACTGTCCCTGAATTTATTTAAGGTATTTTTAAGATTTTGATGTAAATTTCTATCTTATGAGATATGTCTCCTGTCTTAGCTAAAACAATTAATATTTAGCGTATTTAATTGCATTCAGATTTTAAACAGCTCAATTTTTGAGAAAGTACTATAAAAATGGATGTAGTTTTGGAACCCGAAATAAAAATTGGATTTCCTAATCTGTTTTAAAATGTGCAGTGTCTTAATTTTTATGTAAATAACGTAAAAGAACTATATTATTTCAATAAATACGTAAGAGTCTCAAAATATATTATAGTTTTATTTCTATTCAACTTGATTACGGTGACAAAACGGACACAAATTTGATACTAAGTCACATATTTTTGAATTTTTTACTAGTAAATAGTCTATTAGTCACAAAAAAATATGATATTTAATAAATTTAGTAATATACTATTATAACTAAAATCGTACAACCGCCTTATGTGAAAGTTGTTATTTTTGGCCGATATTTGTCTGTTGTAGTATTTTTTTTAAACTCCCCAAATGACAATTCGACTACGCTGCATGCGGCTAAAGTCGCAAGCCCCAAAGTCATGCGACCAATGGCCGCACGCGGCTGGTGAATAAAATCGACCGTGCAAACGCTCAGTCGCAACTCGCAAGCGATCGCTGTTTGTCGGCACTAGTCACAGGCGATTTTTGTAGAATGTGTAAATGGGGTGGCGATTCGACTTGGACAGGCGATTCGACTGGTGACTTGCCGGGCGACTAAAATCGACCCGTTAGTTAGCCGTGTAAATCGACCATTATAAAAAATATCAACCCAATGATCTAAGATCTATAGTAATATAGTGCCAGTAGAGTAATGAATGGAACAATCAAATAGCTGCACTCGACTTGTATGTTCCTCGTAACTTTTTCTTGCCATGCTGTTATTGTATGGTAAATTCTACAGATATTTACATTAATAATATAATTATATTCATGTAAAACCTAGCTTGATTGATTGGCTGATTTATTACTCTATTGAACGAACTCTTTACAAAACATAGCCAAGTCATTTTTATGTGGTTTGAACAGTTCATTTCTCAAGAAAATTAGCATGAAATCATGAATAAAGAGCCCAGACTATAATAATCGGCCAAGTGCAAGTTGGACTCTCGCACGAAGGGTTTCGTACCATTATAGAGCAAAAATAGTCAAAAATTGTGTTTTTGTTTTTAATTTCAATTAATTATTTATTTATTTTATGTTAATTTTATTATTAATTAATTGTTAACCATTAGAGTATGAATACAACTGAGTATTTTGTGAACATTTTATATGCCTACCTATTGCGATTGTTGATATCGAGCAAAAAATAACAAAAAAATCATGTTTGTTGAATAGGATTTATTTAAAATTAAATATTTAATTTATTTTGTTTTTATTATTTGTTGTTATAGCGGCAACAGATATACATATTACATAATCTGTAAAATTTTCAGAAGCCTAGCTATAGCGGTTCTTGAGATGCAGCCTGGAGACAGACAGACGGACAGACATCGAAGTCTTAGTAATAGGGTCCCGTTTTTACCCTTTGGGTATGGAACCCTAAAAACCAAACATGAAGGAAAACTAGAAATAATAGTAATTTCTAGTATTATGTATACATAGTTCGGAATCACAGATATACAGACAATTAAAAATTAACTACGTGCTTACTCTGCTTTAAATTCACACCTATTCAATATTTGGCCTTTTTTAAAAGTGGCCTAGCCATTGTCTTTTTAAGTAAAAAATCATGAAAAACTCATAAATCTTTTACCTCACAATAGCCAAGAATCGAATGTCAGCAGCCAGGACCTAATATTATTTTGACTAAAATGTGAATGTAAGACTTTGTTATTTGTAGAGTAAGGCGAATAGTCAGAAGTTTGGCTCTACATGAGATAAGTAAGCCTTAGTTTTTCTTCTTTAACAACAACGTTAACGACACGTTAACAAAAGTATCTTTATTAGGATTACTTTTTAATAAAGTCTGAAAAAAGAGATATAATATGAAATATTTTTGACAATCATCTTATACGTTGATATTTATACGTTGGAATTACATTTGACTCTATTTTAAACAGCCTGACACTTTTTTTTACATACAAATGCAAAAAAAATCTCGCCTCTACAGGTTGTGTAATGGCGGTAGTGTAAGTTTAAAACTTAACACTAATTGTATGGCTTCACAATCCCATCACGCAGGGTAGGCTCTATTAATACAATAACCGCAGTTAACACCTCCTTATTATAGCTATTCTACAGTTTTTGCTTGAAACTAGTGGCAATAAGGGCTCGTCAGATAGGAATGAAACAAGACAGTTATTCACTTCACCAGCGGCTAGGAGTAATTATTATCCGTTAATTTGGGTAAAAAGAATAAAAAAAGTGTACACCTGTGCTCCCAGCCTTATACCAGGTGTCGAGGACGTCATACATCATCTTCTTTATTTCCATAAATAGTTTAGACAAACTGTAAGGGTCAATCCAGACCGCAACACGACGAGGCAAGGCGAGGCGCGGCGTGGCATAAATTTGTATGGATTTGAAAGATTTCAATTGTGTAAGACGTCTTGCGAATCTGTCAAATCCATATAATTTTAGAAATGCATCGACGTGTCGCGTTGCGGTCTGAATCAACCCTTAATATGAGAGTGGAGTGAGTGGACCGCCGCATTCGTGCAAGTTAGCAAAATGTAAAGAACGTTTGAAATAATATTAGAAATTGGAACTATGTTAGTATGTATATGGCACTATATAGTATATAATCTAATAAGTAATAACTATAACGATTTACACGATAATAACCGCGCGATCTTTCGAAGTCGTCCTATTTTTTATACCCTAGAATTTTAATTATTTTTGATAATTAGAATCGTAGGGGAGTGGCGTCGCATTGTCTTGTTATTGTAATCAGATGGCTATAGTTTGTAAAAAATTACATAATACGCTCTTTATCCAAAAAAAAAAAGAATAAAATTATGATTACTTAGTAACATAATCATATTCATTGTACGGTGTCCCTCTAACAATAATATTAATTATTAAGGCCGTCCCCCGAGCAAACGACCTTGACCATACATATGCCACGTTGCCGAGATCGCACCAAAAGTCAAAACCCTATTTTTTTACTTATCTTTCATGAAAAAATTCAAACGTCAAATATGTAGCAAATGAAATTGTCTATCAATTGCCGTGTGTTTCAAATAAAAGAAATTAGTAAATACTAGGGAGATGCTAAAAGTACGTTTGAATTTTAATAAATTGGTTTTACTTTGGAAGTTAATATCATGAGTATAATGAACAAAACTAGTAAATTAATAACGACGAAAGGAATGTTAATATGCTGTATTTTTATTATATTTTTGTAGTTTCCAAATTATGAGTTATATAGCTCTAAAAAGCGGTAAATTACGGCGGCCTTAGGGCCCTCCCCTACGGAAAATTTGTGCTAACACAAATTACTAACCTTTAAAGTCACAAAGTATTTTTTTAAGGAGTTAGATTAATAAATGTTATTTACCATTAAGATGTTATTTACCATTTTATTCTGGTAACCGATACCGTCCAGTGAAAGTAAGACGTTGTGGCATATAGCCAACCGCAACGTCAGTGGATAACTTTTATAAAGACGCTACATACGCAATCGCAAAATAACCCAAGAGCCGGCGACAGTCACACTTTCGTCATTTTATAAAATACTGGCTATTCCGGCAAACGTTTCCATATATTTATATATTGCCATATAAAGTATTTCGCCCATATTATTTTATTGAAGTGACTAAATAAGTATGTCACCATGACAACGTCCATAGCTATTCCGTAGCATTGTTTACAATGGTCGCGGTTGTTTACATTGTTTACAATGGTCAGTCTTGAGTTGTAATAATTTACTATTATTTATTCGACAAATGCACTTATCAATATAAAAAGTACCCAGTAGCCGATTTTCAGACCCACTGAACATGTATATAAAATTTGGTTAAAACCAGTAAAGCCGTTTCGGAGGAGTACGCGGCCTAACATTGTGACACGAGAATTTTACATATAAGATGTTAAATGATCAAACGAACTTATCAAGTGAAGTTCGATCATCTTATATCTTTAAACGATAAGATGTTAAATGATCAAACGAACTTACCAAGTGAAGTTCGATCATCTTATATCTTTAAACGAGCAATTCTTGTATATATATATATATATATATATATATATATATATATATATATATAAAGCTCGGTCATATAGCTAGTTATTATAATATGAGTCGCTTCATTCGATATTATTATGATCCTTATACAGTTAAGTATGATCAGCAACTATGGAGTTTCGGTCAGGAGTTCCAGTTTTTAAGGTTTACATAAACCTTTCATCCATACTATAATATTATAAGTAAATGCGAAAGTGTGTCTGTCTGTCTGTTACCTCTTCACGCCAAAACCGCTGGACCGATTTTGCTAGAATTTGGCATGGAGATACTTTGAGTCCCCGGAAAGGACATAGGATACTTTTTGTCCCGGAAAAAAGTACGGTTCCCTTTTTTTTTTTGGCGCAACGGAGTTGCGGGCGTCATCTAGTAAAGTATACCTAAAGCTCATATTTTGTCCTAAAGTACCTCCTAAACTCTAAAGGAACCGCATCCGAAACTTCATAGTAGTTGGTCGTTCTTACCTTTATAAGGGTCATACATGCAAACTTTCAGCTTTTATAAAATGAAGAAAGTCTGGTAGCTGGCTGTCGCTAGCTCTTGGGTAAAAAGAATTATTCCCTCCTGGATATTCTCTCATTACTTACGTCGCGTGCAAAGCAACGAGGAAATGAAGAAATATTTTGATTATTCATCGTATAATAATTAGATGTTGTTCGTAACTTTTTTGCAAAATTTGTCTATCACACGTTTTTTGCCATTTTTCCGGGGTATAAATTATCACATATAATGATAATTTTCATCCCGGAAAAAACAATATTTTATTATATAATTAACATTATTTTCTTGAAGCCTCCCCAATCCTAGTACATATTTGGGATACTTGAATTTCCGTATGTCGAGCAAATTTTAAGCTTTTTTTTTAATTAAAAGAAATAAGAAGAAAATAAAGATTCAACAAATAAATAGTTACTCACATTTTTAAAACTAAATTTGAAAAATCGATACTTATAGTAAAGAAACATTTTAGTGCTTAAAAATACATATTATTATAACAAAAAACTTGGCATTGATGCATAATATAGTCACTATAACTCGAATACCAAATTACAATTATTTTCTTTATTACTAGTAAATTAAAGCTTAGATTTTTGTGAGCAATTTAGTATAGTTTGAAAAAAAAATTACTGAACTGAAACAAAATTTTGACTAATTTAGTTAATTTAAAGGAATTATCCTTTTAATTGTTATTCTTTAATGATATTATTATAATTAATAGTTACTTAAAATTGTTAAAATTTAGGGTAATACTGACCACAACAGCAAATGGATATTTTATTTTCACCCACGAAGTAAACAGAGCTCTACATTTTTATAATTTTTCAATACTCGCGTTATCTTCCAATAATTATTACAATAAATACTAATTCGCTAATTATTACCATAATTCAATAACATTTAAGAGAAATTATTTCAAGAACTCAAAATACAATGCAAATAAAATGCATTCTAAATGACATTTGTTTGACTCTACATTGTGTATCCATGTGTATCTTATCAATGCGGCTTTATCTGATTGCAGAAACTATATTAATTTGTGTATAATACACGGTGCACTAAATATAAATTTTATTTCGATTTAGAAATTAAGTAAAACATATTTTTGAGATACAATCTACAATATATTTAATTGTTTACATAAAATGGCATTTTTCGTTATCTTCTTGATGAAAGAAAACATACTTTTCTATGTAAAACGTATGACCTTTTTAAATCTGCTATCAGTTTTAAGATTATAGGCTTAAGATAAAACACCTGTCTCGAATGCACTTTATCCGCATTTACTTACTAAATAAAAACTATTGCACTGTGTATTAAAAATGTTCTTACCTGGCTGTTGCGGGGGCAGGAGCGGCGTGAGCGGCGGGCGAACCGGCGTCGAGTGCGGCTGGTGCCCGTAGGGGGATACTCCGGGAGACTCTGGGATGGAGTCACTCCGGGGCGACTCCACGAACGAGCCGGGAGGCGCCGGGATGACCGGACTCCGCGGGGACTTCACCACTGGGGGCTCGGGGTGATCCAGCTCGATCCCCGGCGGCATCGACGAGTCCGAGTTGCGCGCCCGGGCTTCGTCCTGCGCCTGAGCACGGCGGTAGGCCGTCTGCCGTGCCATGTCCCTCTGCCGCTCGGCCGTCAGCCGGCACTTCTCGCAGGTGCAGTACCGGTACTTGCAGTAGCGCTTGTGGCCCTTCAGCTGGATCTTGAGGCGGTGGTTCCGGCAGCGGGCGCAGTTGGGGGGCGCACGGGGGATGCCGGCGCCCGAGGTGCCGGGCTCCGAGCGCTCGTCGAACTCGTCGGGGGAGCGGCGGCGCCACGCACCCATGGAGACCATCTCGTTGTCGGCCAGTCTGGCTGAGTTCGCGCGCGAGAGCTAACCGCACGCACACACACCACGAGGCGCGATCACGATACGACTGATTACCCCTCTTTCGGTTGCAGCGCCCCACCCCGCAACCCGCCGCGCTTCATTCGCGGTGCACGATGCAACCGCCTCCGTACGGTTCGAGTGTCCGCGATAGAGCGCATATCACTTCTACATTGTACAACCGAACGATAACGTTTATTGTGTCGCGAACGGGGCAATATTATTGAAATCTAGTCCAAAAAAAAGTAAAAAATTGAAATAAAGTCAAATTAACTTTGCTCCGCTCGTGCTTTTATGATATAAAAATGTATTTAAATGTAATAAAACTATAAAATATATCTTGAGATATTAAAATACGCTCTGTGAAAAAAAGTTGAGCTTAAATGTAATAGGTACTAGACGATTTTAATCTATTGCTCTAGGTAGAAGTAGTAACTAGTACCTAAGCTAGTATTTATTACATACATTTAGGCTCTACATGAGATATAAAGTAATATTTTATTTCTTAATTCTTTAATATGTTCTTTTTTTTAAATATTCAAAATTAAGCTACCGTCAACATACAAAAATAACTGAATATACCATTCCTTCATAAGTCGCAACGTACCCCATTTGACCAATTAGGTGTTAAGTAATGGAAAAACACGCGCTGGGAGGCTTTGTCTCTGTAACGCTGTGACCTCTTTTTTAAGATTCACTGCCATCCCTGTAAAGTGTAGGAAACAGAACTTTATACGCTACTACTGGGTACTACAAAAATTAATATTATACAGCCGAACATACAACCTCCTTCCTCCTTTTCCGAAGTCGGCTAGTAAAGATATTTAGGTTAGATCTGTGACCTCCTTACTCCTTACTTACTCGGTAGTTTCGGCTCTTATCATTTCATGAATTCACGCATTACTGCTAGCAAACATTAAAAAGTATCCTTCGTCTTTTCCCGACTCTGTCCGTCTGTAATTTCATCATATTTTAATGTAAAAAAGCAACAGACAGACAGATTTTCAGACAAACTTTCCCATAATATTATGTAGTCCCTCGTGACTCGTGTCGTGACGCTCTGCCGCGCGGGGGTCCGTTTTCGTTGTACAGTCGCAGTCAGTATAATTATAAATAATCGCGTGCAAGGAGACATAGGAGTCGCACCTTTAGCGATCTATAAGTATCTTCGATACGGATTCTCGTTTAAACAGCGGTTTTTTTTTACAAAAAGGCGGTCGCGCAAGTAACCTTCCGAACGGCGACAGATGGCTAACCGAATTTAAAATCTTGCTATATTTATTTATCATCGAGGTGCAAATTTGACGTGTAACGGTTGAAAAAATGCAGCAAAACGAGGGAAAATGTCTGGCCGAGTGCGAGTTGGACTGGCGCGCAAAGGATTCCGTATATTTTTAACACGCTTTTGTCTTCTCCCGTAGGTATGTTTGTAGTTTGTGCGATTATTTCTCTCCTTTAGACTAAACAATATGTTTCTTTATTTTTTTTACAAAAGTCAATAATTGTACCATAACTAAGTACGTAAGTATAGCTCGTGACGTACATTCTCACGATGAATCATCATGATTTATTATCACAAAATAAAATCATGATGATTCTGCTGTATTCGATGTTGAAGTTTCAGCCCTCTACGAGTAGGGGAGGTCAGCTCAAAGCGGCCACCTAAACTGTCAATTTGAAAAAAAGACGAAATATTATATATTTAAAAATGAAAATTGTGCTACCAGTTAGCGCATTTATTATATTTCTGCTATGTATGATTCATATTGACCCAAATCTTAAAATTAGCTCATGATTCACATATTACGACAATCTGTCAAAAAACCGCTTTGCCCGAGGGCCCGCCTAAAGCGGCCATAGGGGTAAGGGCAACGTGGCCAGCCCAAATCTTCACACGAAATGGTATTTTTTTCTTATATATTAAATATATTTTTTGATAAAATGAATGCTAAAAATGTTCAAAAATAGGTATTTATTAAAAACAATTCTATTAACTGCTACCCATATCGCTTATGCCCGGTTTCACAATCACAATTTCTCATAATCAATAATCAACTCTTCTAAAATAAAAATAGTCAAAATATATCAATAAAACTTTGTTTTATCGATATATTTCTGTTTTTAAATGTCTCCTTAAAGTATTGCGAGGGAGACCATGTTTGTTGGCTACTAATTTGACTGAACCCCGATTTTCTTGAACATCTTTAATAGCTCACGCCATCGTAGTCTCTTCCCATGATCCCTGGATAGTTTTCCTTTGATAGTCTCTTCACAATCTAAAAATAGTTTTAAATTAAAAATTTTAAATAAAAAAGTTTAATATGATAATATCATATTAAACTATCATTAGCTCTCAGCGGCCTATTGGCTGCCTTGTCCGGTCCGATTTGCCCTTTGGCAACCGTTCTGTTTTAAACATAATTTTCTTTCGCAGTTTTTATCATACTACAAAATAAAAACAACATAGATATAGCTAAATAGATAAGCAACGACACCAGAAAAATAGAAGCATTCAAATATACAAGAAAATAATTAAAACAAGAAGAATTTACCTTGCATTTTTTTTAATAAAACGTGCAATTCCAATATTTTTGGCGCTACAAGCGCGCGCCTTCCCTACCGCTACCACATCATGGAGCATGGCTGGGTGGGATGTTCACTATGCGTCAGAGCAGCAACATTGCTCTGCCTTTATAAATAGCCGAAATATTAAGGGTGGCCGCTTTGCCTCCTATGGCCGCTTTGAGCTGGGCTCCCCTAAATATTTTTATTACAAGGGCTTAAAAAACATAGAAACGCTGAGAGATTGGCCTCAGGCCTAGTCATGACTTGTCATGACTCTTAGGGTTAACTTTATGCTTTGAGTACGGAACCCTTAAAAGCGATCGTAAAAGCTTCAAAACTGCAATGAATTCTGAAATATTTGTTACGGTTATAATTATAATATTACTGGTACGAAAACTAACTACCTGACTAAAATTATAGTAAATACTAATACTGAGATCCACTTCCTGAATGAAGGAAACGGACGGGAGTCGAGACGGACAGACCAAGAAACGTTAGATACCTGTCTCTCTCGTTACACTTATTTATGAAAGAGATAACGTTATTTAACCGTAAGTTAATCCATATTTGTGCAAGTGGGCTTAAGCAACAGTTACAGATGACACACAACGAAATTACTCATATAACATGTTACTTGGTCTATTGCGTTCCTCATTAATCGAAGTAGGGAATTATTGGGCATTCTGTCCCACCTCCGTTCGCTCGCGAACTGCGCTCCGCGCCTCGCTCACTTCGGTGGGACAGAATACCCAATAATTCCTTTTCGTTTATGCATCAACTGATGCACCTCCGTTCGCTCGCGAACTGCGCTCCGCGCCTCGCTCACTTCGGTGGGACAGCATGCCCAATAACTCCTGTTCGTTTATGCATCAACTGATGGTAAATGAAATGAAATGCTCATGACATGCACCTCTGTTCGCTCGCGCCCTCGCTCACTTCGGTGTGTCAGTGTGCCACTTACCAAAAAACATACCTCGGCTTAAATATACTAACACACTATGATGTTTAGTATGTTTAAGCTTACATTTCAGGGGATAGGAATTTAGGATCTTATCAATAAATAAACACCAGTTTTTATGCATTTATACAAATAAACACAATAATGTCTTCGTTTGTGTCATGCAGATTTCTTCGTCATTGATCATCCGATCTGAAAAAGAAAACCGAATGTTATGTACATCCACACTTACATAATAATCACCATTTAGAGTCACGAGTACTTTAAAACTACGATGACGATTAAGGATATTTGAGTAATGCTTCATCTAAAAATTATGGATTAATTATGTTTCTAGTAATAACTTCGACTTATTGGCATTCAAATAATCTCGAAAATATTAACGTTATATTATGCAATAACAGTTTTACAGGAAATATATTATGAATTTTTATATTTAAATTTGTTATTATTAAAATAACTATTGGTTATTAATTATTATTCTGATTAAATAATTACCTCTAATATGTATCTACTACATAAACCTCATTCAATAAACTAGATACATTTAGATTCAAATTTACTTACAATTAAATAATGCCTGGTCTAATCCTTTTTCTGCGTTCCGCTGTGATTTTTGATGAACTTCTCTAATTTTCATGCATCTGAAAAAAATAAATATATTAGCTAATATAGAAAAATACTATTCAATAAGAGTACCACATTAGATTTAAATATTTGATGGGTAACGAATGGTAATTATTTAATTTTAAAATGTAACAATGTACTTAATAAATAATGAATCGTTTTCAAAAACTAAAATATTATCAATTTAAATCAAAACCTAAATAATTGTGTAACGAATTAAATCTATAATGAATACAATAACTACTACACTTACTTTTAACTATTCCTTTATCTTCCCATTCACTTTTGATGTAGGTCTAAACCACGATGATACTCACCGCGCACCACGTTGCATATTAACGAGCCAAGACGCGAAATCATAAGAACAGAACGATTGAGTCGCTAGGGTTGTCAAACCTACTATATATTATAGTATCCTACTATTTTAAGGCATCAAATATTATATTTCAAAAAAAAATAGTATGCGAAACTACTATATTTTGCGTAAAGCAGAACGCAACCAAGCTAAAATGAATCTTATTCCAATAACGTTGTATTGTGTTGTGTGCGTGCAAATTAAACCATGCGTCAAATTCATAGCTAAGTAAAATAATAAATTATTAACATCAATAGACCGTGCTTGTAAATAATTTTTGAAACAAATAATTGACATATTGATGTTGATATAAATATTATATGTGCGTAAATGAATTTAAAGGATGATAATTTTCATAATTTGATTGGAGGTAAAATAATCGTGTTTAATACACACAATATTCATTTATAATTTATTGGATTTATAGGGTAAAAACTGATCGCCTCTTAAATTATCTCTTTAATCGAGTTCTCGCTTCTAGTTCACATCCCTGATCTGAAAAAAACTGCAAGCTGACAAACAAGAATATAATATTTCACATACATACTGTAAAACGAACACTCGTTTTATGGTAGGGGAGCCGATTAGGGGATTTCTGCAGTAGCTCGAGCGCGTCAGATTAAGCTTGTGTATGCTTCCCACATGTCTCTAGTTAACGTGGTATAGAAATCAGCTTATCTGAGTGGGGCGTTAAAAATATATATATTTTTAAATATCAAATTGTCAGATTAAAATAGAGAACGTTGTGTAGACCCCAAAGAAGCTTTTATTTAAAGCAATGACGACTTAAAGTAAAGGGAAAGATATAAAGACTCTTTGAAATTTTCAAAAACTAAAGTCCATATTTTAAAAACAAAACCTTCTTCATATATATTTTTAATCCTGCTTGACGATTACATGTTTGTTTCCTTTAATTGAATGATAAATTACCTTATAAATTACCTTTAAAGTCAATTTTTATATATATAATTACTTTTTTTAACTTCTAAATAGCTGCAGTTTGTCACTGCCCCACTGTCATAAGATATGCTCTTAATATTTTTTTCTCCTCATTACTTAATCTACGAAATCTAGTAGGGCCCCATGACACTCGAGTAACTACAAAATTAGCTTACTCGCTTCCCCTACTATGAACAGCGGCGGAGATACAATTACAAAGCATTTCAATGAAACGCCGCAGCGAGCGCACCATGTAGATTCTTCTTTATTCAATTTTATTTCATATTCAGCTACATTGATCAATGATAAGGTCGAAAGTTGAAGTAAGGCATCATTAGTTTAAAATAACGTTTATATTGCATATATTTTACCATATCATCACAATTCATATACACATTAAAAATTCGGATTTACTTGCTTATTTAAACAAAATAATTTATTTTATTTTAATCTCTTCCTGGGAATTAGGTATTGGTTCAAGATTAAATTCGCTATAAAAGTATGCAACATTTAACATGCTTTAAAAAAATGTACAGATGTATAAAGATAAAAAAAAATGTAGAATAAACTATATGTAGAATAAATAACAATAAATAAAAAACTTTATTAAACATTAATTAAACGAAAAACGGATTAATTATTATTAATTTTTATTTAAAACCAAGCAAAATTATATCTATTAAGAAATGTTTATTATATTTATCTCATTTAAGTCTTTTACAATTATATTTATATGTTTTACATAGCAATGATCAATCATTGATGTTGGATTTCAATCTGAATGACTGCTATGGTGTAATTGATAACATTAAAACGAACAAACATACACACATATATTACATTAATCAACTCGCGCTTGACAACTTTTACACATTTTTTGATGACAAAGACATTTTTACTAAATAAAAGTCGATGCACGATGGAACAAGTCACAATTTTTCAAGTGGCTTCGCTCCAGTCTTCAATTTCAACGAGAAAATGTTAGTGAGTATAAAATTAATATTTTTTTTGTTTTTAATTTATTTTTAATTATATTTCATTTAAAATTATATTTTAATAATATTAAAAATATATTTTAATTTTTTTCTGTTTTTTAATTATATATTAAAATTATGTTTTAATTTATTTTTAATTATATTTCAATTAAAATTATAATTTAATAATATTAAAAATATATTTTAATAATAATTATTATTATTCATCAAGATGGGAAAATAATTTATATTTCTTCTTTAATAGGTCCGATTCAGAGTTTGAGACCCCATCTGCAGTGGTGTCGGTAGCACCGAAAAAGAAGTCAAAGGCGTCAAGCAGCAAACGCAAGGCCGGCCCCGGAAAGCAACACGACTCATCGCCTCCGCTGGAGTTGACCCACACCTCGTCACACAAAAGTGCTCAACGAAAGCGAAAATACTCCTCGCCGCACGAATTTATCACTACACGGTATGTTCGATTATTATCTACTTTAAGTTTGCTGAAATTCTATGCCTGTTTCTGCTGGTTTTTATTATTTATCAAAACTTAGTTCAGTATCCTGTTGAAGTCTGATAAAACTAGGCACCTAATTGTTTACAGTCAAAAGTGAAAGTGCAATACACTTATTCCTATTTTGTTTGTTTTCTTACTAATATTTTTTCTCGATTATTGTATTTTAATGATATGTTAATTTTGTATTTTACAGAACAAGGAGACCGGACTTATTCAATATCTTGCAGACTGAGGAAGCTAGTTGCAGTGAACCCAAATCTCGTGGCGGGGAAATAATATCAAGCTTCTCCAGCCGAGTTTCTACGGGAACGTCTCGTCGGACTGCGAAGACTGGTGGCGAATATTTTGTGGACCTCAAGATCTACAAAAAATCGGACTACGTGTCTCACGCCGCTAATGTGCGCTACAAGACGGCGCTGGTAAGTGTGAAGCTCCAGTGCGACGAGTCATCATCGTCTTGGGAGGCACTGCAAGGCTTCTTAGGACAAGCTTTTACCGAATTTGAGGAGTCAGAGCCCGTCCATTACAGTGACAAAAAATAAATTTTACTAAACTTAATCAATTTATAGTAGATATTAATTTTATTTTTAATATACTAAAATAGAATCTTTTTATTTTTTTTTACATTAGTATCGGTTACTGTATTATTGTTTTGATAGCATTGGCTTTTTTAATAGAATAAAATGCCTTTCTGTTCGACGTGTAACATATCTGTACATAGTAAATCATGGGTAGGTCATTTGCGAAGTAATTTACATAGAAAAAGTTGTCAGACAATAGAATACAGTGATGGTGTAGAAATCGTCAGCTCTGCATTTCGTAATCGTATTGTAACTTATAAGATATTACCTCTTGATCAACTTCAGTTAGCTTCAGTAGATATATTTTTTTTCGAAATTCGTAACAAGTTAAAATCTCTTTTAGATGAAAACCTTATTAAACATACATGTGTTAAGGTTAATTTCGAACTATTTGGGACGTTTTTGAAGTTCAACGATAATTCACAAGAAATAAAATCTTTTGGAACCAAAAATAAAATATTACATGGTAATTATGATTTTGAAAAAATATATTTGGAAACAGTTAGTTATTTAAAAACTAGTATAGAGGAATTTGAGGATCGTGACAGTGGGTGGACATTTTTAAATAATTTATACATTGAGATTAATATCAATAAATATCAACCACTTAGCGGTTCGAGTTTTATCAGTTTACCCAAATCAATTCAGGCTAAAAAGGCGTGTTTAAATATTATGAATAAAGATCAGCATTGCTTTCTATGGAGTGTGACGGCAGCCTTATATCCAGCTAAAAATCACCCTGAAAGAATTTCATCATATCCTAATTTTCGTGAATTATTTAATATAAATGGAATGTTTTTTCCTGTAACTTTCCATGACATTAAAATTTTTGAAAAAAATAATCCTAATATTAAGTTCATAATTTATGGTTTAAAAAAAAGTAAAACTATTGTTGGGCCGTTGTATAAATCAGACATTAATAAAACATGCAACGAGAAAATTATACATTTGTTGTATCTAGAAAATAATAACACTTCTCATTATTGTTTGATCAAAGAACCTTCTAGACTGTTTAGAAGCCAAGTTACATCTCATCACAGCAAATTGTACTTCTGTGATTTGTGCTTGATATTTTTCAGTACTTCTAAAGAAGTTGAAAACCATTTATGTGGAGGCGTTGTAACTGTCCTCCCAAATAAGGGCTCAGTAATTAAATTTAAAAACTATGGTCGAAAACAAAACATGCCTTTTTGTATTTACGCAGATTTTGAATCGATGCTACAAACCAATACTGAAGCTAACTGTTCTTCTAGCAAAAATACGACTACATTGCACCAACATTTACCTATAGCTTTTGGTTATTATATTGTTTGTCGTGATGACCCTAGTTACAATCGGTACGTATCATATCGAGGACCTGGTTGTGATAAGCAGTTTGTAGATTCGATTCTTAAAGACATACAAAAAATATTTGATATACTTAGTACACCAGTCCCTATGATATTTTCTATGGCGGATAAGTCTGATTTTGATAATGCCACACGTTGTCATATTTGTGAAAATTTTATGTTTTCGGACAAAGTCCGTGACCATTGTCACGTTACTGGTCGTTACCGCGGAGCTGCGCATCCGTTTTGTAATTTACAGTATAAACGCCCTTCATTCGTCCCCATTTTTTTTCATAACTTAGCTGGTTATGATTGTCATCTTTTTATAAAAGCGTTAGGCGAGGTTCCTGGTAATATTAAAATAATACCTAAAACAAAAGAAAACTACATCTCATTTACCAAATTTGTACCAGTTACGAATAATCAGTTTTTTCAACTTCGATTCGTTGATTCATTTAAGTTTTTGGGAACAAGCTTAAGCAAATTGTCAGAGACATTAAAACCGGAAATGTTTAAAAACTTACAAAATCATTTCCCCGATGAAGACGAATTTCAGTTACTCACTCGTAAAGGCATTTATCCATACGAATATATGAACTCGTGGAAGCGGTATGACGAAAAAAGTCTACCCCCAAAAGAATGCTTTTATAGTTCCCTAACTGATCATGATATTTCTGATGAGGATTACCAGCACGCGTGCTTAATTTGGTCAACATTTCAAATCAAAGATTTAGGTAGTTATACGGATTTATATCTAAAAACTGATGTGCTTTTACTGGCAGATATCTTTGAAAATTTTAGACAGACTTGCAAGCAACACTATCAATTAGACCCAGCTTTTTACTTAACAGCACCCAGTTTATCTTTTGATGCGATGTTATTAAAAACAGGAATACAATTGGAACTTATCGATGACTTGTCGATGGTGCGCATGTTACAGAGTGGTATCAGAGGAGGAGTATGTCTGTGCTCTCATAGACATGCAAAAGCAAATAATCCTTACTTAGAAAATTACAAACCATTAGAATCTCCTTCCTACGTCACTTATATTGATTGTAATAATTTATATGGATATAGTATGTGTCAGTATTTACCATTATCAGATTTCAGATTTCTCAATGAACAAGAAATCAACAAATTAAATATAATCGAAATACCGATTGATGCAGAGTGTGGTTATATTCTAGAAGTAGATTTACAATATCCCAAACATTTACATAACTTACATAATGATTTTCCATTTTGTTCTGAAAAATGCATTCCACCCGGGGGGAAAACTTTCAAACTAGTTCCAAATTTGTTTGATAAATTTAAGTATGTTATACATTACATTCACTTGCAAACATGTTTAAAACATGGTTTAATATTAAAGAAAATTCATCGAGTGATTAGTTTTCGACAAAGCACGTATTTGAAACAATACATTGATTTGAATACTGCTCTGAGGCAAAAAAGTTCCTCAACATTTGAACAAGACTTTTTCAAACTCTTGAATAACAGTGTGTTTGGAAAAACTTCAGAAAATAATGAGAAGAGGGTCAATGTGCATTTAGTTAATCAGTGGGTTGATAATAATAATGTGACTAAGAAAAGGCAATGTGCACAAAAACTTATCGCTCGTCCAAATTTCCATAGCGCCACAATTTTTACTGAAAATCTAGTTGCGGTACAATTAAACTCTGATCAAATAATTTTGGATAAACCAATATACATTGGTTTTACCGTACTAGAATTGTCAAAAAGTCATATGTATAACTTTCATTACTCTGTTATTAAACCTTTTTATAAAAATATTGTACAAATGTGTTACACGGACACTGATAGTTTTGTATATCATATACGGACCCATGATTTTTATGATGACATAAAAAGACATTTTTTGCCTTACTTTGATACTAGTAATTTTTGTAATACTAATCAATATGATTTACCCATTCAAAATAAAAAAGTTCCTGGTTTGTTCAAAGATGAAATGGCGGGTAAAATCATAAGTGAATTTGTAGGCCTTCGTTCAAAGTTATATTGTATTAAAACCATAAATAGCACAATCAAAAAAGCGAAAGGAATTAAGAAAAATATTGTCAGCAATTTCAATGTTACTGATTACCAAAAAACTCTGTACGAAGGCAACATTGTTCATAAAACAAATGTTTTATTTAAGTCAATAAAACACGAGTTGTACACATGTGCTGTGAAGAAAGTTGCTCTGTCTGGTGATGATGACAAGAGAGTCATATCTAAAGATAAAATTTCAACTAGAGCATGGGGACACACTAGTATATTTAACTTTTAACTAGATTTAATAAGCTGTACCTAATTAAGAAATTCTTTGTATTATTTACTTTCATAGCATAACCTATGCATTTTAGTATGTATATTATGTAGATTTAGAAATAAAATATCATTTTATTAAATACATTTGTTTTATTTATTATTTCACAACTACATAGATTTTGCAAGCAAACCTGCAGGCTGATGCTAAATTCAAGTAACGTAAAGTTTTATCAAGTTGAAACATGCTTTACTTGAGTTTAAGTCGGCACTACATGTAGGCGAACGCGTTGGCCGACGCGTTGGCCGGCGCGCTGGCTCAATGTGTAGAACAGGCGAAATACCTACCGCCAACGCGCGAACGCCCGTTCTATACATTGGGCCAGCGCGCCGGCCAACGCGTCGGCCAACGCGTTCGCCTATATGTAGTGCCGACATTACTGAATCCACACGCGAATATATGAGCGCGCGGTACTGTTTGTAACATGAGTCCTTATTCATAATAATGCAACCTACATGTTGCAATCACTATAATAATGTGAAGACTTTGTTTTAGTATTCATTCTTGCGTCGATAAGCACTGTAATTAGTTACTCACGTCTACATAATTTACAAAACAAACCTTAACTTATATAGTTACTCGCGTGTACATAATTTACGTATTTTTGGTAATAGAGTCTTGGACCTACTACACAACGGTAAGTTGATTTATTATTGATTTAAGTCATTAAAATACATAAAAATAATCGTTAATTCCAAAGATTGCTGATTTGGTGTTAAATATTTTCTTTTTTTTTACAGATAATGGAACGCGTAGAAGATTTGACTGCTACATCCGAAGACAATGTCTACCTACATGAATATGGGGATACTTTCCAGTATGCTCAAGATCCTTTGGAAGGATTTACTGAAGAGTTTTAAAAATGAAAGCTCAGCAAAAGCCGAACGCTAAGATTCGGGAACGTCGTCCAGCAAAATTAAGAAAAAAATGTGTTTCTAAAAGTGCACTTAGTAAACTGCATAACCCAGTTCATTCGTTTGTGGTAAACAGCGTTCCCAAAAAAGGTTTCCGTCTGATAAAGATCTCAGTGTTTGATTTAGATGGATCCCAGCAACATTGTGACAGTATAGACGATGATAATTTTTTGTTATCCGCTCAATATGTTGTGAATGAAAACGGTGATGAAATCATGGACCAAACCGAGAAGTTAGTCAGTAATATATCAAAAAAAATATGTTATTACAGTTATATGAGTTGGTTTTAGTTTACTTTGGTATTAAGTATTTGTTTTAGCTGTAGGGTCGCAATAGACTTTAGAATGAATAAGTCGATAAAATTGTAAGATATATTTGTATGAAAATAATATAAGTTAGGGTTTGTTTTGTAAATTAATGTGTACGTAATTATTGCTTAAATAAATTGTATGTATAATGTGAATATATTTTGTTTTATTTCTATTTCATTCCAATTTAATTATTTAAATAAAAAGCAACAAATATAAGGTATTTTTTATTGAAAGTGCACATTATTTTCTAAACACCATTTTTTTAAACATAATACATTTTTTAATGCACAATACTTCTTATGAATAAAACAGTTATACGATTCTTCCTTACAATACAGATCGTACAGAATGTTAAATCTCGGAATGTCTTTGTAACTTATATCTACAATATTATTATGATCACACAATTCTTTTACCCATTTCACTTTCTCTTCACCTTTTACGATAATATTTCGGTCTTTTAAGTAAGGTTTAATAATTCTTCTGAATTCTCTGTAATCGATATAGCCTTCGCTCCATCGAAACCCTCTATTTCTTTCTAACCACCGAACATTCTTTTTTTCATCATCGGTTAGCGCTGAGAATGGGTATGGTGGTTTAACATAAAATGTATGTGTATGCTGTTGAGTGGCTATACATAATTCTTTTACTAAAAAGTCGTTATTATTATTTTTAAATCCTTGTAAGTCAACGATTATTGTATTACTATTCATGATATTTTCTTAACGATAATACTCAAAGGCTTATACTCAAATATGCAGTCGTTTAAAATCAGACAATATGCAGCTGTCTGATCAGGTATTTCTTGGTCTGTTTCGATTTCTACTCTCACGTCGATTGAGCCTTTTAACGTTTCGTGCTGTCGCGAACAGTCGATAACGAATAAGGGAGCAACGTCTCTGAATTCTTTCAAACTCATCAACGGTTCTGACCGACGTCCGTGATACGACTGTTGAAATCTGACATACTGTTCGTATAATAAAGTAAATTTGTCTTCTGCAAAACTAACGTTTAATCCCTCATATGGATAGTATGACGAATTTAAAAACACTCTTACATCACGTACGTGACAGTGATCAAACTCCGCCATCGACAATTCACCGTTGTTTTTGCGGTTGGTTTGTAAAGCTAATACAACAAATCGCGGTTTTTCTATTTGAGATGAAGTTTTAATGGACCAAGTATGTTTACGAGTTTTGGGTAATAATGGATACTCGTATAAATCCCAGTTACGATATGCTATTGGAATAGCTCGATCTTTTTCTAATTGTTTTAGTAAATTTATTCTTTCGCGATCAGATACTTTAATATGAGGTACTCTCCAGATAATTTTACTTATAACAATATCTTCCAAAACTTCTCCTGTTTTCAACTTGATTGCATTAAGGTTAGTGTTACATCTAAGCAACACTAACTCATGTTTGCAGTTAATGATAATTTTTTCATAATCTTCCGCAAATCCTAAAATCTTGTTTAAAGGAATGGATACAGAAAATTCTCCACCACTTGTATTATTTATACCTTCTGGCGACCACCCCCAAACTCGAGCATATTTTGATTCGTTTTCATTTAAGGACAGATAAGACTTTATGGTCGTAGTTACACCTGCGTTTTTTATTTTATCTATTTCTACTCCATTTAATTCATATCTTATGTCTTGAAATAGAAATAACGCTAGATTATTAACGAAATGTACATTTGAAACCTTTTCTTTAGTTGTGCTGTCGTGGACAATTACTTTGCCTTCGATATACAAACTGCTGAGCGAAGGCAGCACATATAAGTCTTGTTGATTGATGGGGATTCGTATTTCATCATTCTTGTTGAAACTTGTTACGTACGGTCTGTATGAATGATACTCAAAACTTTCGATGCTGTTGTCGTATGAGGTTTGTTGAGATATGTTTAAAATATTCATTTTATTAAACCAATTAGCTTGAGGTATTCTTTATTGCTTTTAGTAAGCTTCTTTTTTAACTGCTGTCGTGTGTCTTTGTGAGAAGATCTTTTAGGACTGACTTGGACATTTGATATGGCAGGGGTTTTATGGAAATTTATCATTTTTTCTAAAATGTAAATACAATTGTACCTCTTCACCTCGTAAATTTATTTCTTTGTTATCAGCGTCTAACAGTCTTATATTGATGGAACTAATAGAATTTTGATTGACTGGAAAATAAATTAAATTTTTTGGTATTTCTATTATTCGATAACCAGGAGGTACATTAGGTACAAATTCGTAAATAAAAAGGGTTGCTTTTCCGTTCACAAATGAACCACTAACTACATCACATTCAATCCTCACGATAGTTGTTGATAGAATGCTTACAGGATACTGTGAATCAGTGCTTATATTAGCTTTTATTGTTTCCATTCCAAAGCCTAGTATGTTCCCAATTGAATCATCTTTATTAAAATGAACGTCTTTAGAACAAAATATATTTGTTTTCAATGTGTTGTTATTGCATCTTAGTTTAAGCAGTGTATTTTTTATGTTAGTTTTCAAATAATCACAAATATCTTGAAGCTCGTAGGACCCTTCAGGAATTTCGATAATTTCATTGTCACCGTAATAAAACTTGTTGTTTCGTCCATCAATATTAGGTATAGAGTTGAAAGTTGAAAAGTACAAAAGACCACATTCATAGTCTCCAAGAAGTTCCAACGTCGGAGAATAGTTTGTCGTCAAAGAGGCTCCGCTCCCGGTTATAGATACAGTGAAAGACATTTTGATACTGACACGTTTATTTATTTTTAATATTATTTAAATGTTTCTTCCAATATTTTTTTAAAAATTTAATACATAGATGACCACAGTTTGTTGTTCCAAATGCTTGATGTCTGTTATAATTATAGTTTATGAGCAAATTATTCATATATTTCATCAGTTCTAATGGTGGTTTTAAATTACCAAAGCTATCATAGTATTCTACGTAGCTGTTTTGTTTTACATAGGCTACCCAATGTGTGCCAGGATTCACGTTACTATCTAAATTTACAATTCCACATTCTATTTTTCTAGGTTTTAAAGGCAACTTATCTCTCATGTAAACACCACGAAAGTATGGAATATCACCAGCATACTCCAATATGTCTAAATTCGTGAGCGCACGCCTGGGCAGCCGTCTAATTAGTTTTTTGATGGGTTCAAATATAACCCTGCTCCTTTTTTATGAGGTTTAATATATAATCCTTTTCCAAGAGCGACCGCTTCCATCATTCTGTTGTGTCTTTCAGATTCTTGGAGACTCTTTTGTGCCGCTTTAGAATCGTTTACGGCTTTGGCTATACCTGCTGCGCCTCCTGCTAATGAACCTAACGCCGACAATCCCGCAAAAATAGGAATAAGCGGTAAAAGTCCACCACATTTTGGAAGTGGAATTATACGTGGTAAACATATTCCTTTCTTTTTGCTGAACAGTTTTTTCGCAGCTGCATACGCATATTTTATAGCAGAGTGATGATCCTTGGATTTAAGTTTTTTTAAATGGGCATGTATTTTTTTAATACCTTTCTTAAATGATTTAATACCACTTCCAGCTCTGATTTTTGTTTTCATAGCATTTTTTACTATCCACGAGGCAATCTTTTCTCCCTTACCAGCATCTTTTGATTTCAACCTCTTCTTTGCCATACTCAAAAGTTCTAAATCAGCTTTACGTCGAGCACTAGGATCTTTATTTATATAAGCAATATCGTGATGCATGCAAGCTTCATCCAATTTGTTAACTCCTCGATCGCCTTGTAGTATTCGTTTTTGAAGTTTCGTCCCAGGACCGCAAAATTGATATCCAGGTAAATGCAACTCAAACGGTAAATGGTCTATCAAGTTATTGATTACACCACTACCTTCCTTCATTGATAAGTATGTATTGTGATATAGCACTGATTATGTGCTTTATATATCTAAATAACTAATTCACTTTTATCTATCCAGCTGTTTTCTTCGGCACCCAATCCTAACCACTTCACAAAAAGTTTGTTGCCTCTTTTCTTTAGAACTTTTTCAATAAGATAAATATCAGGAAATTTAGTTTTTTGTAATTCTTTTCCATAAAAACAACCAACAATGTTTTGTTTATGTTTATCTTGTAATTGATACGTTTGAGGACTAGTTTCGTTGACTTTTATGATGCGAAATATTTCCGTTGACCAATTAGGGGTGTAGCCTTTATAAAAATCTCCTTTGTATTTACTTATACGAACAAAATCGCCAACTCGAAAAGACGATTCTTTGCGTACTTTTCTTGGCTGTTGGCTTTTGATAATATTCAATCGAACTGTATTTTGATTTGAACTGTTAACGTCTATTGGTTTATGTTTTGTAATGCGATGCACAGTATTGTTATAATTGTGCACAACGGACTTTAAATTATTTTTATACCATTCATATTTTCCGCATAAACTAAATAATTTGTAAAGACGTGATTTTATAGTTCTTATTACTCGTTCGACGATAGAAGCTTTTTTTACAGAACATGTGGAATAATGATTTATGTTATAAGTTTTCATTAAATGCTTAAAAGAGTCGTTATAAAACTCTTTACCTAGATCTGTTTGTAAGTTTTTAGGTTTTCGTGTGGATTCTGATAATATACTGCACATAGCACTTGATACAAATTTTTTAGATTTTGATTTTAACGGTCTAACCCACACGTATTTTGATAAAACATCAATCACTATGAGAACATATTTAAATCCTTTATTAATCAACGAATATTTTTGTAAGTCCACTAGGTCAGCTTGCCATAAATCATCCAGACCTTTAATTACCGTATGCCGACGAACGAAGTTTCGTCTCGCTCCTCTGTGTAGTTCATTCACTATATCTTGTTTACTCATTCTGAACAGATTTTGCTGCAATCATGTTATCGATTTCTTGTTTTGTGTAGTACATTTTACTAAAATTTGTAGTAGTAATTTTTTCTAAACTATGGAGATAGTTTCTGACATTACTTTGGATTTTCATCATTTCATTTTTAAGGGCTTGGACACTTTTATCTACGTATTCTTTATTCACAGCCTCGTCGTCTTTTTCTGGAATTTGCACCCCTTTTAATTTCGATGACTTTAAATCGAATTCCCCTGTATCGGACCTTACCAATGTATCGCTAAGAATTTCAGAAAATTCAGATAATCGTAAACGCTTATGAACGTGATGACCAAATTTGTCTATATTCATTGCCGTCTTGCTAGGTTCTGTAGTGTAATAGTACTGCTAAATTTTCCTGATGGCAGCCTTATATATTTCATTTTTTTAATGATACCAGCTTCTTTCATTTCTTCAAGTATGGCATTAACTTCATTATCTAATCCCGTATTACCAGCTGCCCAAGATGCACATAATATTTTCAGTCTCTCAACTAACTCATTAGGATCATCCCAGTAAACTAAATCAGTGTCTTTCTTAACTTCTTTCAAAATGTCGATTCCTCCACCTCGCTGAAGACTTTCTACGCTACTGGTATTATTTCTAGCGAATTTAAATAGTGGCTTTATCACATGAGTATATTTGAACCCTTTATTACCATTTATTTGGTTCGATCGTTTCCAGTTACGTTTATGTGCATTAGTGTCGATGAGTAGCAATTTATAATTTTGTAAGTCTTCCTCTGTAATAATATCTAAATTAGGTTTTTTTTTGTACAACAATTCTGCCAGACCAGAAGTTTTTTTTAAAGAGCGGCTTCTAATTTTCAGAACTTTTCCATCATCGTATAAACGGGTTTTGCCTAGCCAAAGTTTTCCTCGTTCACTTCTTGCTCCATATGGTATATCTTCTTTCAGCGCTTCAGACGATACAGACCAAGACAAAGAATCGTTTGCGATACTCGGTGATGATTGAATAGATTTAAATGAGTTCTCATGGATATCATAATCCTCAGAAGGTGATGTAGTAAGCGTTTTGTCAGGTGTTTTAGAATGAAAGTCGTCATTATCTGAATTTTCTTCATCATCAAGATCCGTCTCAGATTCTTTAAATTTTTCATGTGAACCATTTGAAGATTCTTCTTCGTCTTCTTCATGACGTTTTTTTTCAGTTTTGCTTGCTAATAATTTTAGCGGACTGACGATCGGTTGAAATATCGTCTCCAGTGCCATGTCATTTGTGTGTTTAGTATTTTTTATCATTTCTACCTTTCTTTTCACTGCAGACGCTGATTTCACAATTTGTTCCTTAAGATTCCGCTCCATGTTAAGAATTCTACTCTGATTGATGTCTCAAGTTATACTACTAGGTAGTGGGGTATGTATATGCTTTATAGAATAAATTAATCCACTATTATAAATGTATCAAATTTCATTCTGTAACAACCATTATTTCGTTCACAATCCTTATTGATTACCACATAACTGTATGGTTTACTCCACACAGTTGAACACATTTCACGGAATTGCGACCACGTCATATCAGACCCTACATGTTCATCGTAGATGTGTCTTAGATTAATCTCGTCTTGTTTAAACAATATGATGAGATTGGCATTATCTCTTACTAGTTGTTTGGGTATTTTAGTATAAGTTTGGTTAAGATAAAAGCAATCAATATTTTTGTGACGACCCATAGCAAAATAATCACGTATATTATTTTGATTTTCGCATGCAACGTCGTCAAATATGATGATAGAATTAGGTAAGGCTTCTTGTGGACTTAAAATTTCACTGTTATGATTATACTTGTACGATGTATCCACAACTTTTTCCAATACTTTTTCTAAAAAGACGTATTTAGGTTGATACAAAGACTTTGAATACACATAAAGGTTTCTGAATCGTGGACCATTCGGGTGTAGTAACAAACTGATTACTAAGTTTGTTTTCCCACAGTTTGAGGGACCACAAACAATACTGCGAATAGTATTTGGTAGTAAATTTCCATGCCGCTTAACTTCATTTTTAACTGCAGGACAGACACATTCTAATTGAAGTGATTCTTTTTGTTTCAGAAATTTCATAGCTGTTTAATCCAATCGACCACTGTGATTAGTGGATTATGACAAAATGATAATCATGCAGTGTTTTGACTCATATAAACAGATAACTTCAAACATACGAAATTCATTGTTTCTATAATAGCTCGCTAGATATTTCAACCATCCAATCATCGATGAGAAGCGATTTTTGATCACTTGATGCATGAACGAACAGGAGTTATTGGGCATTCTGACACACCGAAGAGAGCGAGGGCGCGAGCGAACAGAGGTGCATGTCATGAGCATTTCATTTCATTTACCATCAGTTGATGCATAAACGAACAGGAGTTATTGGGCATGCTGTCCCACCGAAGTGAGCGAGGCGCGGAGCGCAGTTCGCGAGCGAACGGAGGTGCATCAGTTGATGCATAAACGAAAAGGAATTATTGGGTATTCTGTCCCACCGAAGTGAGCGAGGCGCGGAGCGCAGTTCGCGAGCGAACGGAGGTGGGACAGAATGCCCAATAATTCCCTACTAATCGACTCCAAACGTTACAGCGCGTTGTGGACTGATGATTATTAATTTTTATTGGCAAAACAATCTACTTCGAGAACCAAGTCTCTTCTAATTGATAGTTTCAATAGCGAAGTAAAGTGTAAAAATAATAATAATATCTATGGACACTTCACACTACGTCATCGTCAGTCTGGCCACGTTCTAAGTATCTGAAGGACTTGTGTTATAGGTACCAGACAACGGAAATATATTTAATACTTATATTCTACACATAATACATATATTTAAGATTTTTACTACATCATACACATATTTAATACACATCCAGACCATTGAAAACTTTTTGTTCCGTCCGTCGGCGGGATTCGAACTCGCGACTCTCGGCTTGAGCTGCCACACACTCAACCAATTATTGAGCCATAGAGGTCGTCAAAATGTATGGGATTTAAGTTTTGACATAGGGCACTGGGCATCACGTCTTGACATAGTGCTGGCGACGCGGAAGTATACTGTAGGTATATAACTTTGAACTTATAAGAAGTTAAGATTGTCATTATAATTATCATCAAAAGGTATTCCGCTGAATCTATAATAAATTTTTTTTAAGTTAACTGAATACAGTGCGAGTATTTGTCATATTATAGCTCCTATGACTAAAAAGGTGAATAACCGCTGAGGACGCCTTAAATCTTTTTGACTATAAACATACCATGTCAAATCACTTTTGACATCACAATATAGCATCACTACTTCACCAGCACCACACTAGCATGTAATTTAAACATTTTTATAATTATGCATTATTAATTATTAATCACGGAATCCTCTATGAACAGTGTCATCATTTTTAGGGTACCGTACTAAATTCGGAGCTCTATCACTTTGTAATGACTGTTTGTCTATATCCAAATAAGTTTCATAATAATTTATACAAGAATTACATTTGTTTGAAACACACGCGAATAGATCGACAATATCATAAACTACATACTCCACGTTAAAATTTTTTTTAGGTCAACTTTGAACAAATCACTTTTATTTGAAACACACGCGAATAGATCGACAATATTATCATAAACTACATATTCCACGTTTTATTTTTTTTAGGTAAATTTTGAACTAAGATATGTAAAAAAAAATAGGGTTTTGGTGCGATCTCGGCGACGCGACGCGGCAAATGTATGGTTAAGGTCGTTTGCTCGGAGGATGGCCTTAAACCGTAAAAATTTACGGTTCCTGAGCGATAAACTAATTTCTGCGCAACTAATGAAAGTTATTCAGCGCATTTTTCACAAATTGCGCAAAATATTAAAGTCACTGGAAAAACATAGTATTTCCATTCATAATATAGTAGGTAAGTATGCTTAATATAGGTAATTAAAAGTTGATGAATAGCTTATTATTAGCACGAAGATAGGTATTAAACGTTTTGCATTATTATTGAAACAATTGCCACTAAGTATTTTATAAAATGGTTTATTTTAAATAGTCATTGTAAGTGAACGTGCATTGTAGTGACAATACAAAAGAGTAAAATAATAGTATTTTAAAAAGATAAAATCGACTTAAAATTTTTGTACCTACTTAATTAAGAATTAAAATTCTCTATCTCAAAAACTACTGAACCGGTTTTGATGAAACTTGCAGTATTCCCTAAGTTGAACAATACCTAGTACAATAAAAAAATAATCACTAAAATCGGACTTGTGGTTCCGGAGATATTATGCGTGTGTCAGAAATGGCTTAGGCTTGCTAAATAAAAGCCTTGTATAAATCATAAACACCAATAAATAAAGCGTAGTTTATACGTATTGTAAATACGTAATACAATTATTATTCACTTAGCTTTTCTTCATTTCCAATTATTAAGCTGAAAGAACTGATATTACACAAAAGGCCAAGAAGCGTTTTAACCAAATAAATACTTATCTTATAACGATCTTTGTTCGAAGTACTCAGAGCCAATTCACATTGACAGGAGGCAGAGTGACGGCTTACGACAAGAGAGAGAGAGTGAGTGAGTCCCTTCCATCAGACAGCCCGCCTTAAATACTGCCATATCAAAAACAACCCCACCGCCATCATCACTCCGCCGCACGTCTGACTACCAAGATTTGCATCTAATATCATAAATACAATGATTCATAGTTACAATCATCCTGAAAATCATTATAAATCAAGTATTTAATTATTATAACACTTTTATATTAATTTATTAACTGTACTATCTTTTGTAACAAAAGTATCATAACCGGAAACAACAACAATTATTGTCTGTTTAAAGATTAATTGACGTGTTCAAAAATAATGTTATAATATTATATTTGTTGTCCAAATATCATGAATTAATTATTAATAATAATTAGTTCAACTCACATGAATTATTGAAATATGTACTTCTCATAAGAATTTGAAGTTAAATAACAAAACAATAAGACAAAACCATTGTTACCATTATACATCATGTTATTTATGACTATTATTGAAATAATAGTCATTTATATTCATCTATATTTTGAGTAAAGTGGGTCGTACCTCATACGTGCACAAACATAAAAACATACATACATACGCGTCGAATTGGTAACCTTTTTTTGAAGTCGGTTAAAAAACTGCAACATTTTAATAATATTACCTACATATAACATTAGAGTTTATACATTACATAATAATTATATTACCTATTGCAAGTATTTAATTTTTCATACTGCTTGATATCGTGCTTTTTGTGTGCTTCGTTCTTTTTTATTAATAAATCTAAAAACCTAATCTGAATAATTCCGTTTCTATGAAATTTTTCACAGAAAATCCGAGGTAGCTAAAATCTGGAGGTAAATGACAAGATCCAACGTCCATACAATTTTGGGCTAATTTTAAAAGTGTCGCCCAACGCAAATAAACCCATTATTTAAATAGAACATAATTTAAGGAATATTTTTATTATTACTTACACCAAAGTGCTAAGTCAAGTCTCCGAGTTGTTATTCAAGGTCAAACTTTTTTATAACATACTAGCGACCCGCCCCGGCGTCGCACGGGTATAAAATATATAGCCACTGAATAAATGATTAAAATCGAGAGCCTATGATCCTTCACGTGGTCTACTTCTTATATTCTGTGCCAAATAACATAAAAATTGCTCCAGTAGTTCGCGAGATAAGCCCTTTCAAATAATTTCCCCCGTTTTTTCCACATTCTCCTATTAGTCTTAGCGTGATAAAATATAGCCTATAATAATAATAAGAAGCCCTTTTATTCCGAAATATATGTTTTACATTTTAGTTAGTTTGTTAGATTAAATCTCGCACTTCGGTGTGCCTCTTGGCATAGGCCTCCTCCAGCTCTCTCCAATGAGCTCAGTCTTCCGCTGCTCTGGTCCAGTATGGTCCTAGAGTTAAGCGGATATCGTCACTCCATCTTGTCTTCGGACGCTCCTGTCTTCTGGTGTCTCCTCTGGGATACCATAAGGTTACTTGCTTGCTCCACTTTAGTAATTTGCAACGCAACATGTGCCCGGTCCAACTCCATTTCAAATGATCTATGCGTGCTACTATGTCTGTTACTTTTGTCTTTTTTCTTATTTCTGAGCTTTGGATTATGTCGCTAAGCCTGATTCCTAGCATGCTTCTTTCCATTGCTCTTTCAGTTTTGGCTAGTAACTCTCTGTGTTTGTTCGTTAGTGTCCATGTTTCACATCCGTATGTCATACAGGGGAGAATACATGCGTGTTAAAAGTTTTTCTCTTGATGTGAATGCCTAGGTCTTGGTTCTTCATAATTTCTTTCAACGACCAGTATTTCTTCCAACCGCAGGCTACTCTTTTGTTTATTTCCTTAGACATATGGTCTTCTGGGGATATAATTTGTCCTAAGTATATATATTTTTTCACATATTCAAGTTGAGTTCCACATGCCTCTATGTGAACTTCTGTCGAGTTGGTCATTAGCTTGGTTTTGTCTATGTTTATTTCTAGACCTACTTCTCTTCTTCTTTCTGCTATGTCTTTTATCATGTGTTCTAATATCTTAGGGTCTTCTTCTAGTATGACAATGTCATCGGCAAACCTCAAGTGGTTAAGGCGAGCACCATTGATTAGAATCCCATAGTTGTCCCAGTTCAATCGCCTAAATGTGTGTTCCAGCACAGAGTTGAACAGCTTAGGAGATAATGGGTCTCCTTGTCTTGCGCCTCTATCAATTGGGAATGGCTCTCCATTTGACTCTAGTTTGATGCGGCTTTTACTTTCTTTGTAGATGGCTTTAATTAGTTCTATATAGACCTCCTCCACTTCTTGCTCTTTTAGACTCCGCCAGATAAATTTATGTTTTATGTTGTCAAATGCTTTGGAATAGTCTATAAAGCATATATACAGTGTCTTCTGGTATTCATTATACTTTTCAAAAACTTGTTTGATTGTGTGGATGTGGTCTATAGTACTATATTTTTTTCTAAAACCTGCCTGTTCAATCGGCTGGTTTTCGTCTAGGACTCTTGTTATACGTTCCAAAATTGTCTTTGCGAAGACTTTATAAACGTTTGATATCATGCTAATTGGTCTATAGTTACCGATGTCATCTTTATCCCCTATCTTGAGTATGATATGTGATTCTTTCCATTGTTTCGGTATTTTACCTGTTGTTATAATCTCGTTAAATAGCTTGGTTAGGATTGGGATTATTTCCTCTTCGGTGCCTCTGATTAGTTCATTGTTATGTTGTCAGGTCCTGGGGCTTTTTTCTATTCTCTTTTTTTTTCTGTGTCATTATAGCTTTATGTACTTCTTGCAAGAGTATTGGTGAGACTTTTGTACAGCTTATGTAAGAGTTTTCATAGGCGTTCTTTTCTTGTTCCGTGTCGTTGTTCGAGTAAAGTATTCGGTAGTAGTCTGTGGCAACAAATTAGATCCTTCTACGAATTGTTACTTGTTTAGATCTGAATCCTCGAAAGCCTTTCTTGTTCCCCCTGTTCTTTGGATCTCTTCTAGTTTTTTCGTTCTTTTTAATTTCCTTTCCCTTCTTATCGTTTTTCGAATTTTTTTACTCAGTACAGCTATTTTATTTCGATTTTCTTGGGTTTTTGATTTCTCATTTATTAGTGCTTTCCTTTGCTTTAGGAGCTCTATTGTTTTCTCACTAAATTTCACTTCTTTAGTAATGTTCCCTTTCCTCATTCTTGACAGTTGCTTACTCATGAGGTCGTATTTTTCTATGACACTTCTATCTGAGTTTAGTATTTCTTTTAGGTTATTGATTTGAGACAAATCTGTTTTTCTGTGTTGTTTCGCTGTCATTTTGTTTTTAATTTTATCTCTACTTCTTTTAGTTGGATATTCCTTTAAACAGCAGCGGACCATTCGGTGATTTGTGTTAAAATTTAAATTTTGAATAATGTGTGTATCATTAAAAAACTTTCGTTTGTTAGTTATTACAAAATCGATTTCGTTTTTATATTTGCCATCAGGTGACAACCAGGTCCACTTGGTTTTGGGATCTTTTTTGAAGTCTGTATTGAGTAATGTTAAGTTGTTTTGTAGTAGAAGTTCAGTTAGTCTGTGTCCATTGGTACTTCTCTTTCCATATCCATATTTGCCTAATATCAGTTCTTCGCCAGGTTCTCTGCAGCCTACTTATGCATTAAAATCACCCATAACTATGATAAAGTTGTTGTATTTTTTTATAATATCAGACAGGGTGCAGTAAAAGGCGTCGCTTTCACTTTCTGGTGCTTGTTCTGTAGGTGCATATGCTTGTATGATTGTCCATGGTTTTTTGTATCTGGGCAAATTAATGTTTAATATTGCTATTCGTTACGAGACACCTATGAGTTCTTGTATATAGTTTTTCATTGGTATTTTAATTAAAAATCCTACTCCTCGTTGGCCAGGTGTTTCACCTTTATGATAAAGTATGTACTCATTTAGTTCTATTATTTTCTCTCCTAATCTCCTCATTTCGCTTATGCCTAGGATATCGTATTTGATATTTTCTAGTGCTTTATCCAATTCGAGCAAGCTTTCTTGTGTTCTAAGAGTTCTTGTGTTAAGTGTTGCGATGCTAAATGTTTCACTTCTTTTTGCTGGAGGTCTAGTGCTCCCGCGGGGACCAGCCGTTGTGGGAGACATATTTTTTGTTGGTTTTGCTTAATTATATTTGTTAATTGTTATAGACTTTACAGTTTGTTTTCGGTTTCCGAGGGCTTCAGTTAGTTTTTTGGGGTATTAGTTTAGGTGTCAGAATTTGTTTTTTCAACGTAATTAAGTATGTTTGGTTTTATAATTTCCTTTTTCTGGGCCTTTGTGTAAGATTGTGGTGTTTTGCTTTTGCTGGATTTTTTCTGTGCTTCTTGGTTGGGAGAGTCTGAGGGCTCTCTTCTTTTTTCTCTATTTTTGTCCTTTGGTTTTTTCACTACGAGTTTATCATATTTTATGAAAGCGATGTTTCCCTTCATCCTTTCTTCATCCACTAGGGGTTGTAGCTGTTTCCGCTTTTCCAAAATTTCCTTAGAGAAATCTTCTTTGACGCTTATATTTGGTGGGAGATTTGACTTGTTCTTAAGTACCAAGTTTTTCTTCCATTGGGTGGTTAGGGAAACTACGACTGGTCGATTTTTGTTATCCGTTTTTTTTTCCGATTCTGTAGACGTTACTAATATCTTGACTATACATTTGTACTCCTGACTCTTCTATGGTATCTTTTATGCAGTCTACAAATTCTCGTTCTGATTTTCCTATTTCCTCCACTCCAAAAAATACGACATTGTTGCCTCGTTTCTCTTTTTCTATCGATTTAAGTTTCAGTTCCAGTTCTTGCAAATATAGCCTATAGCCTAACTCAATAAATGGGCTATCTAACACGGAAAAAATCATCAAAATCCGTTGCGTAGTTTTAAAGATTAAAGGGAACAAAGGGACATGAGGGAAAAAAAGCGACTTTATTTTATAATATGAATAGATAGAAGATGTATATTATAGATGTACAAAAATTTTACCTTTACAATTTTATTATAATATGTAATATCATATATGTATAGAAATAGATAGATAGATACCTATAGATAGATAATATATACACTAAAACAAATAATAACTAAAAAGACGGTAAAGGTTCAAAAACATACCCCAAAATGGATGAGGAGCGGGGGTGAGGAGGGAGGGGAGAGGAGTGGAAACACCACTCCCCGTACCAAATCCACACTGAGAAACCCCAGCTATTGGAGCTACTCACCTTTGAAATTTTCGGGATTCTGAGGCTACATCATATTTTATTTTCGGCAATTTGCATAGCGTGTTTTGTAACGGTCGCCGACTGCTGCCGCAGCACAGTCACAGTTCTAACCCAACCAACTTTTGGAGTTTCTGGATTGTGTTTGTTTGGGTTTTGCAAAATTTACAATCACTGGTTTAGGCCGTGGCGTGATTCCATTTTCATGTCATTCAGGACAAAGCCTTTTATATAATGACTAGCTGTCCCGGCAAACGTTACTTTGCATATTTTTATATACATATTATACAAATATATTTGCCATATTTTATTGAAGTGACTAAATAAGTTTGTCACCATGGCAACGTCGATCGCAATCCCGTCGCACAAACAATGGTCGCCGTCAGTCTCAGGTTGAAAAATTTACTATTATTTATTCAACAAATGCACTTTTAACGTACCGAGTAGCCGATTCTCAGACCTACTGAATATGCATATAAAATTTGGTAAAAATCAGTAAAGCCGTTTCGGAGGAGTTCGTGGACTAACATTGTGACACGAGAATATTATATATAAGATATAGATAATTATGTTATAATATAAAACTTATTTTAATAATTAAAAGCAATAAGTAATCGATCCCGACGTCCCTATCCGAGTCATAGAACAAATCAGAAGCCGAATACCTACAAATGATTCGGAAAAATTCAAAGGAAGGGGGATACTCTACAGTCTACGTGCTTGGGGTACGCACTGCATTTGCCTAGTATTCCAAGTAAGCAATGAGTTGTGCCCTGCAAGCCCCAAGCACGTAGAGGTTTCCTCTTCCTTTGAATTTTTCCGAACTTTTAAAATTAGCCCAACTTGGACCTTATCCTTTGGGTCCATGGGTATATCGTAGTGTATTTTGGACTAAAGTTAAACCAAGCTGTCTTAGATGCAACATGTCGATACCTCACAAGTACTGGTGGCAAGAGTACCGAAGGAGAAGGGAACAGCCTAACGTGAGGAACATGAGCCCGGAGACAGTTTTCAGGAAAGTCTTCTCAAAGACCATCAGCGAATATCTATCAGAATGCTCTATAGGAGGAATAAGTACTATATACAAAAATAAGACTAGCCTGTTTAAAAAGTAAGTGTAGTTATCAGTAGCGGCGAGGGGGGGCGGTCGACGCTGGGCGACCGCCCAAGGCACCGGTTAAAATGGGCTCTGAAGGCAAACAAAAGGGGCGCCAATTTATAACTATCAGTGCCGGTTTCCGGTTTCAACACTATTAGCACCCTGGGCAATGAAGAATTCTCGCCCAGGGCGCTGGTAGTGCTAAAACCGGCACTGATGTACAAATTTATTTTGTACACACATGAGGAGTTCAACCTAACTTAAAAGCTGTTCTCTGTTCATTTTTAAAGAAATATTAAAATACTTGAATACGGGGCTGTTTCACCACTTACTAATAATAAGTGACGGTATCAGCTATCCACTACTTATCTGAGAGATACTCCATACTCTATCTGTCAGATAAGTTGTGGATAACCTATCCAGCACTTATCAGTAAGTGGTGAAACAGTCCCTAAATTATTTAAAAAAAACACTATACCAAAAGTCAAAACACTTTCAGGGTAACCGCACTGGGTATATTCACCCTACTGTTCCTCTCCATCTTCTACTTCCTGAGGTATACCTGGTTCGATAACCTGGCCAAACCGTTCATTGTCACAATGGAGACCACCTCCTACCCCATAAAGAACATAGACTTTCCTGCCATCATCCTGTGTAACTTCAACAGGATCAGTAAGAAGGCGTTGAACAACTTTGTTACTCAAAGGTACTATAAAAGGCCTGACAGTCGTACGAACTTAAAGTACGCGGGTTATAAGTTCGCGAACTTACTCGGCTCGCGTCGGTGACACACGAGAATCGCTCACACTGGATTACCATTTACCATGCCCCAGGCTCGCGGCTCTTTGCTGACACACATGCGATTAAGATCGTCGAGCCATAAGTCCGCATACTTACTCGCACGTCTGTCACCCCCTTCACAGAAGATTGATTCCTAGGCAGAGGTCGCGTTATGTCAAACCCAGCCGAGAGCCGACAGATCACAATTAACCAATGTTAATTGTGATTCAATAATTGACATGGTCCGACCAAGTGACGTTGGTCCGTCAACTGCCTAGGAATCAATTTCCTCGATGGTACTTAATCCACGTTGGTATTAGATCTATGTAATATGTTGTTAAAATAAATTATATAGCCTGGAACGAAATACTGAGAAAGGCCATTGAACTATTGCTTCTATTAACAAGCGAAATAACGAAACCTATCGCTCTATTATTTGCTCATGCCCATGAAAATGAAATAGCTGCAGATATTCGTGCATGAGTGAAAAAGACAAATGTAAATGGCTTTCAGTGATAGCATTTCTATTTTCTACCTGCTCAGTGACAGATAGACAAATGTTAATGATAATATTTATATTGCTTTTATTTTTATTTTATAGTTATCGAACTATTGCCACAAGAAATGAATCAATCGAGGAGGTCAAGATGTTCCTCAGACATTTGGGAAGACTAATAGACCACTCTTATTATGCACCACTCACACTAAGTCCAATATTTGTTTCATTTGCGAAGTACCTTGGTGACACCTATAACATTACTAAAATCATGCGGCAGGTAAGTAAACACAATCAGTAGTTCACAGTCCAGCTTCGCACTTGCAGTCCTTCTTCTACCAGTACGATATTATAGATCTGAAAAGAGAAAATGTAGAAATAACAGCCTCATCTCATTCCTAAATAAAGCAATTCCATAAAATAAATTCCAAACCAGAGATACGTTTAAACAAAAGGAAGAGGTAAAATTGTTGTTAATTATGTGCATTGTTCACTATCACATGATTAATTAGGTAATCATAAAAAATTAAATAATGACAGGTTTGATGGCGCTCATGTAAATTGTTGTTGATAGGTCATTCACAATCAATGTAAAAAATTCAGAAAAAATGCCATCTGACGCTACTTAATGCCGCCTTTTATGGATTTATCTTCAAAAGTAATATCAGTGACATTTATAGGACCAGAAGTATGTATCATTAATTATATGTATGCATAATAAATGTTGATAGGCACAAAATATAATAAACGCCTCACAGGTATTTAGCGAGAAATATAGTCAACCCTCGACATTTGAAACACCGGCCCTTGTTCAGTTTACTCCTGAGTCTTGACACACTATATTTTCAAATGATTCGAGTTTGTTGGGAAGCAATAAATACCAGCTATTTCACGATGAAAATTGAACGAAAGTCGACGTCAAAATATGTAGCATGATACACGAAAATAATTAATATCGAATTAGTTTCAGGAATAAGACCTGGGACTTAATTCAACATCAAACTGTTTGTTCCAGCTGGCGCCATCTTGCGAAGACATGATCCTCAGATGCACATGGTCGGCCAGGCTGGTGGATTGCAGCTCCATATTCCAAGTGTACCAAACAGCGCACGGCCATTGCTGCGGCTTCAACGTCGTGCTTCCTGACTCTACCAGCTGGTATCTTTTGCTGATCCATAACTTTATCTGGAGGCCTAAAATGGAAACTGTTTTGAGACTCAAACAATCGGAGGAGAATGCCGCCTCCTCCTCTAACAAACGTGAAATGACGGTATTAGAGCAGGACGCGGCATTCTCGTCCGATTATTTGAGTCTTAAAACAGTTTCGTAGTAGGCCTAAATGAGTTTACAGTTTCATGGTACGGCCCCTGGAGCGTACATTTTGAAGGCATCATGATGTATTCTGTCGAGTCGAGGCTTTCAAGGAGAGAAAGAGCTAACTGACACTGGGCAGTTGAAACCGGATATATCCGACATGGCACTCTTACTTACTCTACTATCTACGGTATTATTGGCGGTTCCTATGCCTAGTCATTCAGGATCAAGAACTCTTTGCTCCCAGCAAAGACCTTGTCAAAAAGACTATTTGGACCAACAAGCTATTTCATGATTTTAGTACTGAGCAAAGCATTATTAGGGTAATAGCTTCTTTTTGTTTTTTAAGGTACAATAATACTGCAATCAAATTCCATAAGCAAATTAGTCCAGGATCGTCCTATGGCCTAAATGTCATCCTGGATCCTATGATTGACGACTACGAATATCCCCTACAAAACATGTACGGCTTTGAAGTAAGTACTCCGATTGGCCTATTTAACTTCTGACTTTCAATAAATAACCTTACTATACACAGTATTGTACTGTGCTATTCTATGAAGACATACCATTAGTATTATACAGAACTAGCGACCCGCCCCGGCGTCCCACGGGTATAAAATATAAAGCCACTGAAAAAATTATTAAAATCGATAGCCTTCACGTTCTACTTCTTATCTGTGCTAAATAACATTATTGCTGCTGTAGTTCGCGAGATGAACCCTTTCAAATAATTTCCCCCATTTTTTCCACATTTTCCTCTATTTCTTCGCTCCTATTAGTCTTAGCGTGATAAAATATAGCCTATAACCTTCCTCGATAAATGGGCTATCTAACACCGAAAGAATCATCAAAACCCGTTGCGTAGTCTTAAAGATTAAAGGGAACAAAGGGACATGAGGGAAAAAAAAGCGACTCTGTTTTATAATAAGAGATATAGATGTAGCAAAACTAAGTGATAAATATAATACTTTAGTTTAGATTGTGTCTGGGACTCTGGGTACCTCATACAATACAAACCACGAAAAAATGATGTTTCAGCGCTGCTACTTTCACAGTAAACTATATATGAGGGACACATGTAACAAATCCTAAAGTATGTATTATCACTTTTTTTTAATACTTTGTATTTTTACGAACATATAACATTTTTTGGGTTCCGTACACAAAGGGTAAAAACGGGATATTATATATTACTAAGACTTCATTGTCTGTCGGTCTGTCTGTCTGTCTGTGTGTCTCCAGGCTGTAACTCGAGAACGGTAATAGCTAGAGAGTTGATATTTTCACAGATTACGCATATCTGTTTCCGCTATAAAATCAAACAAAAACAAAATAAAATTAATATTTAAGGGCCCCCCTTACAACAAATGTCGTTTTTTTAGCCTTTTTCTTTTAAGTCGGGTAAACGTTACTGCTGATTCACATTGATACAGCAGCGGTGGCAGCGGGAACAAAACTAAGTGATAAATGATAATACTTTAGGGCAGGGGTTCCTAATCTTTTTCAGCCTGCGGCGCACTTACAAGTCAATATTTTGTCACGACGCCCTACTCTACCTAGCTATTACAAAAATATTCATAAATAAACACCTTTTGTAATTATGGTTAGGTTAAGCAAGTAAATAATAATAAACAAATAAAATCATCTGCCTGCTTTGTATAATAGTTCATATTATAATTTTATTTTATAATATTTGTGGCTATGGATAATGATGGAGGATCGACTCACGGCGCCCGGCCCCTCTTGCCTTTCCACGCACCAGGGCGCCGCGGCGCACAGTTTGGGAACCCCTGCTTTAGGGTGTGTAATGTGTATCCCTTATATAGAGTTCACTGTAAAAGTAGCAGCGCTGACAGAGCAATATTTTTTGTGATTTTTACGGCCAAGCGTCCCAGCGTCATGACCATAAGTTTCTCATCTAGCGCCGCCACTTTTACAGTGAACTCTATACAAGGGATACACCCTCCAAAAGTATTATCATTTATCACTTACTTTTGTTACACTTTGTATATATTTTTTGTCTACCAGGCTCTCATATACGACCCTGCTCTCATCGCTGACCCCACTGTGGGTGGGGTGAAGCAGCGCATTCTGCAGCCGGGCAACAAATTCTACTTTGAAGTTCAATCCACAAAGCAAATTGCCACATCCGAAATCAAAAAGTATTCTAAGCATACGGTAATTTTAAATACTTAATATAATATGTGTTACTCTATAGTCTATAATCTATATGATTAAACAACTATTTAAAGTATTTTGAGGCATTCATTATCAAATACATGATTATGAAAATAAGTTTAATAACATTGATTATTGTAGTTGGAAATTATTATTGTTTTAATAATAGTATTCTTTATAAGGCAGGTTTTAGGCTCTATTTATAGAGGTTCTATAGGTCACCGAGGTGTTATTTTTTCAGAGGAATTGTTTTTTTCACAACGAACCGCTTAGAAAATCCAGCAACTTTTACTCGTACAGCTCTTGTATTGTGAACTGTCGGACGAAAACCATGCAGACTCTCTGCAATTGCATCCCATACTACTTAGCATCGTCGCCCAATCAGGGACCAGTCTGCACTTTGGACAACTTGAAATGTCTCGACAAATTCAAAGGTAAAACGGACATACAAAACTGATTCTAAAACTGGAGCATTTTTTTATCCAACATCAAAGAAGGACGTATAGGTAGCCTATACACAGTAGTATAATATTATGATTGTACTTTGTTACCAATTTATTCAAGAATTAGAACTACTGATCCCGATAGGAAAAAATTTCATAAAGTATGTAAAATGTAAATAGCACCAGGGAAAGTAAATGAGATCAAAAATCAAGATGACTACAATAATCTGACTGCAGCATACACCTGATTGATCGACTGTTCTAACTGTAGCGTAATTTGACTTCGACCACGTTCCACGGACCACGTTCAATAGAAAAAACCGACCTCACTTTGTTTTTCTCTGTCTAATTTTCTTCTCTATCTACCGTTGCAGAGAAATTCTACAACCTGTATCCTTTCGATACGAATGATGTTGTCGGTTTGGAGTCGGAAATACAGAACTCCCTGTTCTGCCCCGACTGTTACCCCGACTGCGAAACGATACAACACAAGATGCGACATTCCATCATACCATTTCGAAAATTTGATTCTGATAAAAAGAACTTCATAAGCCGATTTGTGTAAGTACTAAAAACTTAAACTACTTAAATAAAAGTATATTATAAAAGAAGAGACAAAAATATATTTTCCACATATTTTCACGGTGCTTTATTTGATCGCGTGGTACAATGTGTGGTGGTCTATACTTTTTTTATATTATAAAGCTGAAGAGTTTGTTTGTATGAACGCGCTAATCTCAGGAACGGTCCGATTTGAAAAATTATTTCAGTGTAAGATAGCTTATTTATCGAGAAAGGCTATTAATATTATTACGCTAAGGCTTCGATGTAGTCAGCCTGATGGTGATGTGTCATTTGACATGCAAAGGAAAGTTCCAATGCAGCTATGTGTCCCGTAAAAGACAGAGTATTTTTTCCTGGTATAAAAAGAAAATTAAGAAATTAAAAGATACTGTAACCTGATAAATCCAATTTTCCAAAAAAAAAATCTTGCAGTTTTACGCGAAAAATACTCCCGATCGTGTTAGCTTTCAAACAAAAAAAACTAGATCGAAATCAGATCACACAGACAGACGCGTCAAACTTATAACACCCCTCTGTTTCCTCTGTAATAGCAGTACTCTGTTTTCTGTGGTTAAAAATGTACGGTTTTCGATTTTTGTCAGGGGTTAAAAATTTTGTAACAAACATGTGAGCAATCAGCAACATCTAAAAGCTAATATACCGTATCATGCTTACAGGGCTGGCCTAAATATGTCCAACTTGTGCTGGCTGGGCGTTTACCAGGTCACTGCGTCCGGCGTGTTAAATCGCCTTGATGTCGTTCTCTATTGGTTTGAGGTCTTAAGTAAGTCGAGCCTTATGTATAAGCAAAATTATTTGCACCTTTGGCTAAAGAATGAGGATTACCTTAAGTAAATATTGTAAAGTACGACGTACACATTGAGAAGAAAAGAAAAAAAAACACCGCTGGCTCAATTCGTGGGCCCAATGTGTATAGCCGGCTTAGCGGTTGGAGCCCAAGGGATTTTAATTTTGTATTGGGTGAAAAATGGTCACTGAAACGCAAGAGTCGCGTCGGCAAAAATAAATTGTCAAATAATAAATATATATGGATAAGTAAATATTTGCCGATAGGAACTTGGCCCCATTTTAACAGGTACATGTTTTTGGTCGGATATTATCTACAGATCCTCTTAAATATTTGTAGGTATTTACTAAATCTCACGTTAATACAATATTAATTATTATCAACACAATCCATACTTAATATTATAAATTCGAAAGTGTGTCTGTCTGTCTGTCTGTTACCTCTTCACGCTCGAATCGCTGAACCGATTTTGCTGAAATTTGGCATGGACATACTTTGAGTCCCGAGAAAGTACATAGGATAGTTTTTATCCCGGAAAAATGTACGGTTCCCGCGCGATAAACGAATTTTGGCGCAACGGAGTTGCGGGCGTCATCTAGTATTCTTATAGTTTTACTTTCTAGGTAACGTTGGCGGATATTGCGGAGTTCTCGTTGGACTATCAATCATCAGCGCAGTGGAGTTGCTATATTTTTTTGTTTTTAAATTTGTATTTAATTACGTAAATATATTTTTGTAAATGTGTTTTATTTTGTGCAGCAGCTTATTTCATCCACGTCAACGTTATTATTTGGTTCAATGTCAATTCTCAATTTTGTTACACGGTTGAGTTGCACCAACTTACTACAACTTTAACTATAACTACAGTGCAAAATGTCAAATCTTTGGTTAAAGTAAAAAATTAAATATAACGTCCAAGGACGCCATATTTAACCATAACCGCTCATACGTATATCTAAATGTTTCGTGAAAATTTACTATGTTTTACAGTGTTATATATTATGTCGATTTTTACGGATAATTCAATTTTTTATCCCATTACCCTAAATCCCATTACATGTAGCTTCAATAAAAAAATAAACGCAACAGACATCTGTGAATTTCTCCGGTCAAAGTTAAGGTTAAAGTTAAAGCTTAAGGACGCCATATTTAAATTTAACCTATAACCATAACTTTAACCTTAACCACGCCTCTGGTGCAACCCACCCTAAGAACTTGGCGCGGTAGTCTTTGGACACCGTCCCTTATAAATTACAATGGGCATGGGCATTGTCCAAAAAAAATCACATGTACTTTTATATTTTTTTTCGTTGAAATAAGGTATTTTAAGAATATAAGTTGCATTATAAATTGAATATTTTTTATATTCGTGGGCTAGTTTTTTTTAAATATTTTTTAAGTTTTCGGATCTATGACGTCATCATCGGCGGCCAATTGACCTACAATATATATATTCTGTGCATACAGCATTGAATGCATAAAAAAGAGCATTGTTAAATATTGAAACGGTGTTAAGGGAAAATACCTAATGCTAGACACGGAACTAATAGATGACAATTACGAAAAAAATACCATAAAAATAAGAATTACTCTACTTATTTCTCAACACTGATTTTATAAGCTTCTCAAGCTATCTGTTGATGTGACAAATTATTTTTAACAAAAAATTAAAACCGACTTCCAAGGTAAAAACAATAACATCCTTATAATATGAACTAAAAAGTATTAAATAATTTTTCCTATCGAATAGTGCCTTTTTCCGAATTCGGCAAAATCTCAACTATTTCTGTACTCAATCCTTCATCATTTTGAAGTCGGTACCAGACATAGCTGAATCTTCAGTCTGCCAAAATATTTGAAACATTTGTAACTGGCACCGACTTCAAAATTATGAAGGATTGAGTACAGAAATAGTTGAGTTTTTGCCGAATTCGGAAAAAGGCACTATTCGATAGGAAAAATTATTTAATACTTTTTAGTTCATATTATAAGGATGTTATTGTTTTTACCTTGGAAGTCGGTTTTAATTTTTTGTTAAAAATAATAATTTCACTCTTTTTAGTTTTTAGTTACCTAGTAAGTAGTAAACTATCGCGTACTATGTACTATCAAAGAAGTTGATTCCTATGCAGATCGGGGAGCAGTTTGGTTGCGTTACGTCAAACCCAGCCGACAGATCACAATTAACATTGAATTGACATATTCGACCAAATAACGTTGGTCAAATCAATTTCCTCGATGGTAGGTACGTAGAATAATACACCTGTATTATATTATTTTACGTATCTTATTACAAGCTCACCGGTGAGCGAGACACAATAGAATAACAATATATTTCCAAGAATCCACGATCGAAGGATACAAACTATTAGCAACAAATCATAAGTATCGTGCAGAGACCGGTCTCGAACGCTTCAACTCCCAAGCGGACACATTGTGGTGTTATACGAATTCGGACATCTATTAATAACCGGCCCCACTCGTTCGACTCGAGCGATCTTTGCACGAAAAATTTTGAGTGTGAAGTTTTGAAAATAGACAAACTGTGTTACGCTCGTAAAAATCTCATTATTCGGTATTTTATTCGAAGATGAACTTTTCTCATGTTCTGGGAATTGGATCCCAGGTGCGCGAGGTCTACCGTCTATGGCGGTTGCATACTAAGGTATAATATTAATATATTATCTATCTCGATGGCCGTCGCCGTGCGCCGCTGCGGCTCGGCCGCTAGTGCTCGCCCGGTCGCGAATTTACAAAGGCTATATCATTAGAGTGAAAGCGCAAACTGAACTGGCTTAGCTTTTGTTAGACAAAAACTTGACAAAACCCTTATCTGTTTTAGTACAGAAAATGACCGGAATCGCCTAGAAAGAGATTAGCTAAATTGTTTCTAACATTGCAGCAACATATTATGCTATTCAATTTGATACCGATATGGTAAATACATCGTCATTGTTAACTTTAAAAATATGTAGGTGGATAGTTATATGAAAATTGTTATTACTTATTATTTTAATGTTACAGTAATGAAATTACTTACTCGTTTCTATTCTGTATTTAAGGGTCCGTATACGAAATTTGTCGATTTCGCTGATTTTACAGACGTGATTTAACAGTTAAAATACAGTATTTCTATAAGTTTTAATGCACAACATGTAAGATCATTTCAATTATAATATAGTGTTGGAGCTAGATTTTTTATTTTTTTTAAGTATCTTTAAATAATCCAACTCAAACCCGCGACAGTTTTGTGATTTTTGCTGTAAAAGGTTTAGAATATCACCTTTTTATGAATTGTATTGACGTCTTAACGGTATGAAAAAAATACAATGCACTGTTAAGAAAGTCGTCTATAAAATGTTGGTATTACTTTTTACCACTTTAATACTTCAGTCGGAATTTCCAGGAATTGCTATTGTATTCTATTGTTGTCGCGATCACCGGTGCTCGCGCGGGGCCTGAAGGATTAATATAAAAAACCGTTTAAAAACAGAAAACCTCTATCTGCCCGCTAACTTGGCGATCGTCCTTTTTCACCTGGCATATGAAAGACGGGCGTGAGTGTGAAGAAAGCAGTAGAAAAGAGAATACGGGCTCTTAAGTGACAAAAAATTCTACTTAATTAACTAACAAACTTTAATTAATAGGTAAGAAACAGGTATGTACATAACTACACACTTGTTGAGAGTACAAAATATAATTATAAAACTATCTTAGATAAATAAACAAAAGCTCATCTATTAGAGTCTGGCTCGTGTCTCAAACGGTATAAGCCTTTGTAAATACGCCGCCCGGTCTGGTACCTGGCAACGCGCGCGCCGCGCCGCCGCGCCGCTCGCTTGACAGCCCTAGCAGATTATAGCAAGCGAGACGCCAGACAGTTAATGTACTATGAACGCTAAGCGCAATGCAAAAGGTTGAAATTAGGTTGTTTCATGTGTTGTTGTGAGACATGCATGTTATTTATATTAATTATCGAAGCAGCTTACTTCTCAGAAGTAATGTCAAATGTGTGCCTTATGCTCTGGACTTAAGGATGAATTTGTTTTGTTCAATTTTGGTGACATCGGTGACCCTAATGTGGTAATGATGATGATGATGATGAATGTAATTTGCATAGTAGCATATGCTTTCAGTTCTTAAAACAGCGCCTAAACCCCCAAACTTGTATCTATAAGGAATCCGGAGTTCTCTTAGTATCTTCGGAACCATGGTATATCTCGGTGCAAAATCTTGCGTTTTGGTAGCATATGCTTAGGATGCTTCTCATAAAACCAAAATCACCATATGTTTCCATATAAATTTCGAGGAGTTCCCTCGATTACTCATGGATCCCATCATCAGGTCACCACTTTTGTGAACATGGTACCAAATTGGAGTGAAACCTAATACAACAAAACAAAAATTTCGAAAATCGGTTCACAAACGGCGGAGTAATCGTTGAACATACAAAAAAAAAAAAAAAACCACAGCCGAACATATAACCTCCTCGTTTTTTGGAAGTCGGTTAAATATATTAGGGACGCCTTCGGGAACAAAATTTTAAAATGGGATCAGTTTCCGTAAACAATGTGACCGCGTCGACACGCGCTCGGCAATTTCTTAGCAAATAGGTTAAGGAAGGCGAAATTTTGCACGTAAGTTTTGAATACATTTATTTGATTTTTTGTAATTTCTATTGATTTCATTGGATTAATGGTCATGTTGTAAACACTAATTAATGTTTATTTATGATTTTTTATCCATTTTCCATAACAATATAAAGGGTCTCTACTATTAGTTCTTGAAAATGTAAAAAAACCTAATAGATGACATGGATCTCATCTTTTATTTTTGCAATACATACTAAAGTTATTTTGGAGTTCATTGGATTAATGGTCATGCTATAAACACTAATTAATGTTTATTTATGATTTTTTATCCATTTTCCCTAACAATATAAAGGGTCTCTACTATTAGTTCTTGAAAATGTAAAAAAACCTAATAGATGACATGGATCTCATCTTTTATTTTTGCAATGCATACTAAAGTTATTTTGTAGTTTATTCTACTGCAAATATCATCACTATTCTCTGAAAATATAATTCTATTAACAAACTAACAACTTAGAACTACTGTACCGAAAAATGGACATGGTGTCAAATATTAGACCTTGTACTGATCTAAAAATCGATTGCTTTAGTTTTTCAGCAGTAAAAAGAAGAAAAAGGAGAGCTGAGAAAAGAAAAGAGAAGAGAAGAGAAAAAAAGAAGAGGCAAGAGAAGCATGGAGACTAAAGAGTGAAAAAAATTTGCTAGGAAAAAAATATGAAAAATAAAAATAAGAGGAAAGATAGTTTCAGTATGGAAGAAGAATGGATAGAATCTGGAGACAACGTGGATAATATTTCTGATGCATGTAGTTACTATGATGAAGTAAATGAAATCTTTTGAAAAACGGCAAATAAAGACCTCAATAATAGGAAAAATGTAAAATATAATGTAATGTTCTATGTCAACTATTAGTTCATACTGGTGTCTACTATTTGTGATGTTCGTTTTTTGTGATGTCATCCATTAGGGCTTATGACTAAGTTTACAAAAAGACCAATAATCTATAATAGTTTTAATTTGTTAAAGTTACAAAAGACATAAAATAAGTTATCAATATTTTATTTTCATAAATAATACAAATATTACATTCAAATGTTTTATTTTTTCCTTAGAGTGAATTTCCCTTAAATGTCATAAGAGTATGACATTTATATCTTATATATAAAATTCTCGTGTCACAATGTTAGTCCACGAACTCCTCTGAAACGGCTTTACTGATTTTTACCAAATTTTATATGCATATTCAGTAGGTCTGAGAATCGGCTACTCGGTACTTTATATATTGATAAGTGCATTTGTTGAATAAATAATAGTAAATTATTACCTACAACCTGAGACTGACGGCGACCATTATTTGTGCGACGGGATAGCGATCGACGCTGCCATGGTGACATACTTGTTTAGTCACTTCAATAAAATAATATGGCAAACATATGGCAAATATATTAAGTATGGCAAAGCAACGTTTGCCGGGACAGCTAGTTAGTAGGTATATAATTATTAGTGCTTTTCCCTTAAATGTCATAAGAAATACTCATCGTGCATCGTGTTTATTTATATATTTTGTTTAGTAAAATAAAAAAATCCTATCAATCGTATTAATAATCTCTGGTTCCTCATCAAGATCTCATAATTATGTGAAAGCTGATTCGAGAAACTTACCAAAAATTTAAAACGTAATGTTGGTCGAGTTTATTGCTAATAGGGACAAGGTCAAAGATTAGCGAATTTTGTTAATAAAATAAAGAAATCACGGTAAAAAATAAGTGTTCCCAAAATTTCAGTTCGATAGCATTTGTATTTTTTTTATTATGCGCCTTCAAAGTTGGATAATCAAGACGATTTTTTTTCAATTAAATTTCTTAATATTTGTATACCATTCGATAACGTAAGCAATTAGAGGCAACTTTTGTTATGAAACCACTTTCATAAACGCAATATTTAATATACCTATCGAACAAAGTTCTCTCCCAATGCGTACAAACTACGAAAGAGTCACGTCATTCTTTCGTAGCACTTTGGAGCGTTTTGGGCAGGTCTATTTTATAAGATGTTTGAATTGTCATATTTTGGTGAATTTTTAAGCTATCAGAGTTATTCTTTCAGCGATGTTTCTATTTTTTAAGGGTCTTTCAATTACCAACAAGAAAAAATTTAGTCATAATGCCTATTTAACGTTATGAGGTTATGACTTATGACTTATACCTTTCAGTGATGACGTCATTGAAGGTCAAACTAAGGTTATGGGTTAAACGTATAATTGCATAAAAGGCCGCTTTCGCATTTATCAAGTAAATCTATGTGTAAATCCATCCAAAAAAAGTCCATGTGTGGAAGGCCGTCTTTGCCTTTATTTGCTTGTTTGTGTATATTATGTCAATAATTTTGCCAAATGCAATAAATAGCCAATAGCAAATACAAATAGCCATGTGAAGCAGGGCTTCATAACGTTATCGAATAACAGAAAAAATATCGTTACGTACCGTTATTTTCATAATGGTAGCCAGATAACGTTATTTTTTTAACGATATTTGGTAAAATAACGTTATATTTACCGTTATTATTATAACGATATTTTTTCGTTAAGTATAAACGAAAAAATATCGTTATAATAATAACGGTAAATATAACGTTATTTTCTGGTATCAGGTATGCGATCGTGCACGGTGCACTAAATTTCACTCGCAGCCCACTTTTTTGCGAGATTTGTGTGAAAATACAAAAAATACACCTTATAAGCGTGATTACGTTTAGAAAATTTTCCCGCCTGTCATGACTTTCTTGACGGACTATAACGTTATCAAAGAACATATATTTACCGTTATAAATCCTATATAACGTTATAACATTAACCGTTATTAATATCAATTTTTAACGTTATTTTTAATATCGGGTAAATTTTCATAACGTTATCTATGCCCTTGAAGCAGTAACGTTATGAAAAAATAACGTTATTTGAAGCCCTGATGTGAAGTGCCTCCATTAAATAAAATTATTATTAACTTCACTTAAAATATGTATCTAGTATACCAAAACATTAACACTTTGACATTGCGTAACAACGACAAAACTTTTAAAATTGCGTAATACCTATTTACTTTATTGCGTGATAAGTTGATAACTGATACCTATTGAGTAAAAAAAAAAATTCTACTAAAATGGTATAAAATAAGTTTGTTCTTCTGGCAACCTTGAAAATGTGCGTCATTCGTCTGTCAAAGTGGTTCTGGCGTTATAGACATAGTTATAGATTTGCGAAAGGAAATCGCAATTTATTGTTTTTACGAAATATGTCTGATAATTCTTCACCTGGAAAGAGTGACGGTAAGTACAGAAAACATGATTACAAATATACGGATGAGAAATTACAAAAATATAAACGCTTGTAAATATTTATAGGTGGAGATCCTACAGACCGAGTTGTACCGCCAAATCCTCCAAATCCTATGGAAGATATTGGATCGAGGATTCGTGATCTAAATGTAGACTCCATTCGTCGCTATTTGGCCCAGAAGCTGGGATTCTATGAGCCCACTGAACCCGTTGGAGCACCAGTTGAAAAAGTCCTCAATGAAGTCAGTTTAGACGGCATAGTAGAGTGGATAAAGAGTGAACGATGCAAGAACATTATAACATTGGCTGGCGCTGGAATATCCACTTGTAAGTCAACAAATATAATTTTATTCACAAAAAAAAAGTGTCTTAATGCCTATTTGCATGCAACAAAATTTAGTTAAGGTAACAAAGTCAAAGAGAGTTTCAATGTGTACTTCAAAACAATGTAATATTTTGCTTTTAGCTGCTGGAATACCTGATTTTAGAAGCCCAGAGACTGGATTGTATCACAATTTACAAAAGTATAATCTACCGGAGCCTCAAGCGATATTTGAAATCAATTTCTTCCGACAAAACCCAAAACCATTTTTTGCTTTAGCAAAGGAATTATTTCCAGGAAATTTTAAACCAACAATTTCTCACTACTTTATCAGACTTTTACATGAAAAAGGTAAGATAATAGAGAACATGTAAAGAATAATAAAGTTTTGCTTACTTGTTTATTAATAATATGTAACTTTATAGCCCTGATTTCTATGTTAGTGTTGTGGCCTCTGAAAAAACCTTTAAAACAATAATGAAATTATTTCTTGTCTGATGTTTTGCAGTGTTTTTATTTCAGTAATAATGCATAAAGAAATAAATTATTAATGTAAAGTATGATTTTCAAGGTTTGCTGCTACGTCACTATACTCAAAACATTGACACACTGGAACGCGGAGCTGGAATCCCTGAAGAGAAACTTGTTGAGGCCCATGGAACTTTCTACACATCACACTGCCTAGAATGTCGGAAACAATATCCTTTAGAATTCATAAAAGGTTAGAATAAGGCCATTTATGTTGAAATTCATATTGAAATCCATATTGAAAAAAAAAGAATGTAGGTGCCTAAAGTTTACATAACTTTGGGTACATCATTAGCCAGGATTGGAAGCTGGTTATTACTGTAGAATGTAGATATAATAATAAACTTCATAATACTTTCCAAAACTGCTATAGCAAATCTAAAAATTTGATTCAAATACAGGAGGACCTTTGTAATTTTGTCAATTGTAAGGTCAATGTAGGTTGTGATTCATATCAATTTTGCTGGAAGTACATATTTTAATAAATAATTTCTATTCTTCTGATTACAGATAAAATATTTGGGGATGAAATACCGATTTGCCTTGAATGTCCAGGAGTTGTGAAGCCAGATATTGTTTTCTTTGGTGAAAGTCTTCCACACAGATTCCAGGATTGCCTTCAACAGGATTTCCAAAAATGTGACATGCTTATTATAATGGGCTCTTCGCTTGAAGTTCAACCGTTTGCTTCATTGATTGACATGTAAGAATATTTTTATGTGCTTACACTACAAAATATTTTTTTATACAAAACTTACTATTAAAAAAAATACAATACAATATTTTTGAAACTACAATAATAATAATAGATTAAATTGCTTTACAGCGCCATCTGTTGCTGTTTTATAAAACTACATTGAAGATCAATTGATCAATAATAATAAAAATATTTATTCACAGTATATTACACTGACCTCCATTACACAAGTGTCAAGTACACTGGACTAATGATACCCTTTGAAATGACAGCTATTTTTTGGGCCTATTTGAAGCGGAATCAACTCCCCCAATGCGAGGGATAGGAACTAAATTTGACGTAAAATTATGTTTGAAAGTCGCCATATTATTGGCGCTGTTAGCAGTAGTGGGAGTACTTGGAACTAATACTCGTTTCTACCATGGAGGTATACTATAAATCTGTGGTTTCTACAACCAATAGCGATTGAGCGGCCATTTGCAAGTTACGTCAGATTTAGTTCTCTCCTCTCGCATTGGGGGAGCTGATTCCGCTTCAAATAGGCACAAAATACAGCTGGGCCTAGGTATCATTGATCCAGTGTACTTGTATAATGGAGGTCAGTGGTATCTATACTAATATTATAAATGCAAAAGTATCTCTGTCTGTCTGTCTGTCTGTCTGTCTGTTTCGCTTTCACGCCAAAACTACTGAACCGATTGTAATGAAATTTTGTACACAGATACTCTAAAGACTGAGAAAGGACATATGCTACTTTTTAACTAAAAAGGTTGTAAAGGGGTGTTTATGCGTAAAGTTCAAATTAAGTTAGATCCAAAAATTCATAACAGATGGCGTGAAGAGTCGCCTACATCGCGCTATCGCTTACTCATACGTCTTTCTATAAGAGGTGGTACCATTTTGAGATGTGTTTTTCGATTCTTTTGATTGTTACACACGTTGATAAATAACTCACTACTGAGTATTTTATCTATGCATAGAATTATGTATAACCTTTAGAAGAGGCATTCCATACAATCGTCAGCGCGAAAATGTGTCACCCTCGAAATGAGTGAGCTCACTCATTTGAGAGCAGTGTGCCTTAGGACGCGGTGACAGTCGGACGTGTTTAATTCATTGATTACCGCGTTGTTTTTCGCTACATTTCGCTCCAGAAGTGCCTTCCGCCAGTGCAGAAACAACATGAGGAATACAAATAATAATAATAATGATATCTATGGACGCTTCTAACGACTTGTGTTACAGGTACCAGACAACGGAAATATATTTAATACTTTTATACACATACATATATTTAAGATTTTTATTATAATATGATACACATATTTAATACACATCCATGACCCAGGAACTTCATAAACTTTTTGTTCCGTCAGCGGGACTCGAACCCGCGACCTCCGGCTTGAGCTACCAACGCGCTCACCACTGCGCCACGGAGACGTCAAATAAAGCCAAAGGTGTAACATTTCACACGTAATTACTAAGATTTAATGAATTATTTAAATTGTCGTCTTCCATTTCAAGAGAAAAATCAAAGCTAAGCGTAAAATGAGCGAAAGAGAAAGTAGTATATGCTGTTACTGTAAGACAAAAAAGGACGACAATATTTTCTCGATTCGATTAACCCATCAAGCCTTGTAAGGCCCATATGGTGATCAACGGATTAAAGCGTAAAATGAGCGAAAGAGAAAGTAGTAGACGAAAATATTTTCTCGATACACATTTTGCCGTGTCCGTCCGAGTACAGGGGGCCACAACAAGGCCAATATATTTGCATCGAGGAGTGAGACAGGGGGACATTATTTCCCCGAAACTGTTCACAAATGCGTTAGAGGACGCCTTCAAGACCCTAAACTGGAAAAGACGTGGCTTAAACGTTAACGGCAAGTACCTCTCACACCTTCGTTTCGCCGACGATATCGTCATATTGGCAGAATCGTTGGAGGACTTGCAGGAAATGTTGAACGACCTAAATGAATCTTCCCGGCGGATTGGTCTCGGGATTAACTTGGACAAGACGAAAGTCATGTTCAACGAACATGTTCTCCCGAGACCGGTTGTAGTTAACGGTGCCTTTCTCGAAGTCGTAACGGAATATGTCTATTTGGGGCACATACTGCAGGTAGGTAGACATAACTTCGAGAGAAACCGATAGGAGGATACAGTTAGATTGGGCACCATTCAGGAAGTTAAGCCACATTCTCACGTCGCGAATTCCGTAGAGCTTGAAGACGAATGTCTTCGATCAATGCGTGCTTCCCGTTATGACCTACGGGGCGGAAACCTGGCCTTTTACAGCAGGGCTAGCTCGTAAGTTTTCCGTTGCTCGGCATGCCATGGAGCGCGCTATGCTGGGAGTTTCTCTGGCGGATAAGCTTCGAAATGAAACAATTCGACAAAGAACTAAAGTCACCGACATAGTGCAGAGAATCTGTACGCTGATGTGGAACTGGGCTGGTCACGTAGCTCGAACAACAGACGATCGCTGGAGTAAACTTACTCTGGAATGGAGACCAAGGCTGGGAAATCGGGGTGTAGGTCGACCTCCAACTAGGTGGGACAAAGATTTCCGTTTAGTTGCGGGTCCATGTTGGATGCGAGTAGCAGGAGATCGGTCATCTTGGCGTTCATTCAGAGAGGCCTATGTCCAGCAGTGGACGAATATAGGCTGATATGATGATGATGACACATTTTGCATGCAAAAACATTGCTACAGTTTTGATGGCGTATGCCTTATCTAAGTATTGATATCGTTGTATCTATGCATCTCACGTAACCTTAAACCTACCAATGTTATAATATAGTTCATGGGTAAAGCTAAAGTTGTGTAATGGTGGGCTAAATTTGGTATGAATAAAGTTTAATTTAAAAAATGAAATATTATGTGCACACTACACAACTGTTTTGAGGTATTTTGATTTAAGGGGTAGCAGGGTTTTAAAAAGCTTTTAAAAACACCAATTTTGTTGACACCGCACGCTATAATTGAAGTCCACGCGGACGAAGTCGCGGGCAATAGCTAGTATTATAATAATTATGTGTGTTAAAACTTAAAATATAAAAATTTCCTCTCTTCCTATATTCAAGGAAAGAGTGACATACATTGCTTTTATGCAGTGTTAATGTTCGCTTAAAATATCATAGCATAAAGACTTTAAACTTTAAAGCGACAATTGAAACATACAATTTAGAACTTAACCCCGACTTCTTCCAACAGGGTGCCAGATTGGTGTCCGAGGCTACTCATCAACCGCGAGAAGGCTGGTATTCGGTCACCGCTGCTGCGGCTGATGGGCATCATGGGTGGTGGTTTGCAACTGGACGAGGACTCCGTCCGCGACGTCGCCCGGCTTGGGGACTGCGATGACGGATGTCAGGACCTGGCCGATAGGCTGGGTTGGGGTGTAAGTAGTGCAGTGTGACCACATTGAGGGCGTTTGCAATTCTATTTGCCACGCGACGTGTAGATGCATTTCTAAATTTGTATGGGTTTGACAGATTTGCAAGACGTCTCTGACGTTGACGCAAGACGCAATTGAAATCTGTCAATTATGTAAAAAATTGAAATTTTGACGCGTAGATGCGTCGCGTTGCGGTCTGAATTGACCCTTAGAGTCTATCGTGTCAAAAAAGTATATTATCTTGACACATGACAGCTATATCGTGACACATGACAGCAGTTTGACACAATAGACCCTACGGGCTAGGCTACATAGCGGCACCTGATGGCAAATAGAATTTCAAATACCCTTGTTGCATTAGGGCTTCATAACGTTATCGAATAACAGAAAAAATATCGTTACGTACCGTTATTTTCATAATGGTAGCCAGATAACGTTATTTTTTTAACGATATCTAGTAAAATAACGTTATATTTACCGTTATTATAATAACGTTATTTTTTCGTTATGGCATAACAAAAAAACAACGTTATAATAATAACGGTAAATATAACGTTATTTTCTGGTATCAGGTATGCGATCGTGCACGGTGCACCAAATCTCACTCATATTTAAAATGTAATAAGCGTTCTCTGTGAAAATACAAAGAAAAAAATACACCTTAAAAGCGTGATTACGTTTAGAAAATTTTCCCGCCTGTCATGACTTTCTTGACGGACTATAACGTTATCAAAGAACATATATTTACCGTTATAAATCCTATATAACGTTATAACATTTACCGTTATTAAGTACATTTATAACGTTATTTCTAGTATCGGTTAAATTTCCATAACTTTATCTATGCCCTTGAAGCAATAGCGTTATGAAAAAATAACGTTATTTGAAGCCCTGTGTTGCATTTGATAGATCCCGATTTTTTTATTTCTATAGAATTAATTATAATCGACCATGACATAGGCTGGATTTATATGTGACGGTGCGAACGCGCGGTTTGGCCGCGTCACCGCGAGATCACAAGCAAATATATGCAACGATTTATTTAAATAGCGTCGCGCGGTAACTTAAAGCCGCCGTCAAACCGCGCGTTTGGGCGACGTGCATATAAATCCTGCCTTGTCATACTTTATTAAAATAATAAAGGTTTGTTGATTTCATTGCTCTGAAAATATTCAACCACGAAAATAGAAAGAAATTGATATCATTTTATTGCGAAGAAGTTTACGGTTGTCGTGCACTAGTATTTTATAACTTTACTGTGATCTGTTCACCAGTCTGTGCATGCGTAATATCATTGCCTTTGTGGACTGATCCAAATTACCGACTCTTTTCATGTTGCATTTTTCTACAGGATGAGCTACGTCTTCTTGTCGCTAACGAGGAGAAGCGTTTGGAATTAGAAGGCAAACTGAACACACCACACTCACCAGTTGCGTCCGGCAGCCCGTTACAAGAGGCTAGCGTGGGGCTCAACGCTGAACACAAGCTGTGAACAACGTGATGATGATAAATATTGTGGGTATCAACTATCAAGGCATAAGCGCAGGGTGCTTGCCGCTTAATTATGTGATGCCTTATTTTTGTGAATGGGTGTAGGCCTGTTTTAAGCGACCACCCTCTAATATTATTTTAACTTAGGGGCATGTATCTCAAAAAATACATGTGGCACTCGGAGACTGCCGCGGTAAAGCTATTGCATAGCATTTTTTATCAACTTATTAATTAATATATAATTCAAGTAGCACGCATACAAACACCGTGCCGATGCCGCGTCGGAATGAGGGGGCTACGTTTTTTCGTTACGGAATTCCTTGATTCGGTCGCCACTCGCCGCGCTCAAAGCCTGCTATAAAAGCTATGCAATAGCTTAAAATAAAACGTTTTCACCTATTTTTATGTGTCTCCTGAATACTCGGCTGACATATAAAAGTTCGTGTAATCTTCCGAAATAGGTATTTAATGGCTACTACCAGGCACCAGAATAGTTGACGCAGATATACTATACTATAAACTTTTGTAAAAATACAATATCGTATGTGTAATAATGGCACATTTTTTGGATTCTAAAAACAAACTTTTAGACGGGAATTGAGTAGTAGGTAAAAGAGTTAAGGTGTTGCGTATGTCATAATAATAATTATACGTAGTCACTGAACACGGAGTTGATAAAAGCCTACCGCTTATTGTCGCTTTCACTCCTGCACCTGTACGAATATAGAAATGAAAAAAACTTGAGTCAATGTTTTCGTACTCAAGTCACTTTTCTCTCCCTATTCAGTGACTCGACTCTATAGTAATGTTTTAAAAATATGTATTCACAAGCAATAATAGTCATGAAATAATATGTAGTTGTAAGTATAAATGTCAGACAGAAAAATATATTTTGGGTACTAATAGTGCACTTACAAATTTTATTATTTATTATGATGGTTTTATGATATTTTTTTAACATTTAACTATGTTTTATGGCGTGTAGGGATTTGTACAACTCGGTTAAAATATCTTGAGACTCATCACTCGGCTGGTTTGCAAAAACACGGCCTCGCCAAAATTACATAATTAAAATCTCAAGATGTTTTGACCGGGTTGTATTGTATTTATTATTAGATTGACACAACATTCTCATTATATTTATGTGACAGTAAGAACTTATATAGTCCGTGCAATCCACGAAGACGCGCCCCACCACTTTTTGGATGATCATCCTTAAAACTTTGATCGTGACGCTTTTTCTTAATTGGTCTATTTATTGTAGTCTGAGCGAGTACTGATAGGTAATTAGTGCGTACCGACAACACTCAACATTGGCGAAAGCTTGCACACTATATATAACTACTTGCGCACTATGAACAATTTGGAGGAATAGTGGGGCGCGTCTTCGTGGATTGCACGGACTATAAAATTTATATTTAATTTCAATATGTGTCATGAAATTGAATTATTTTGTATGGAATTCTAACAATGAAATTTAATTACGATATTTAATTTGTATGAACTAGGATAGATGTAGGTAAAATATTGAAAAAATAAATAGAAATTCGCCTACTGCCACTTGTCTTTTACACTAAATTGGTATCCACATAGCATGTAAATTAAAATGTGATAGGACAAAAGCTAAATTTTTGTCTATCTGGCGACCAGACCTTATTATTTTCTATAGTGATATAAATTGTTTGTTAACGCTTTTATTTAAGCAGTAACTAATATTTTACGCTACCGCTATTCTATTCATACTTGTTAGAATATAAAGTAACATCACTAGTCTGGTTTACTTAATAAAATCATATTCAATAATTATTATACTCGTCCAATGCTTTGGTTCTGAATGAAATATTAGTATACCTATAGACTATAGTAATGCCTTCTAATAGGTATTATAAAACATTAAAAGTGTAAGAAAGTAAACCAAATCTTGCCTAGATAAAGCTTTGCTTACATTTTTGATCGGACAATGACGTAAATTATGTAGAAAGTATAATAATAACTTGACAAACTCCCAGCTTAAGAACTTAATATAGTTATGCACGTAGAAATTTAATGATTGATGAAACGTATATTTAATGAAGATTTTGACGTGAACTCAATATAATATTTTCTGTACAACTTTTCATTAACTTAGAGCTAAGTAATTATTTAATCTAAGTGCGGCCGTTAGACCTGCTTGCGTAAGTCTGGATTGTAGTTTGATTACTCAAAATTTTAGTCATCCATCACACTTCGTGTTTATAAAAAAAAGTCATACCTTTTTTCGACAACAAAATTAGCTCTTTAGTCCAGACATACGCCTGTGGGCCCAAGATATCTCAGACTTCTTTGTAATACGCCTTACGTCTTAATAACAAGTTAGATCGTGCAAAGTTTTAATAGTAATTGTTGAGTCTTGTTACTGTTAAGGTTAAAATTTTAAAGTCCTATACAATATGTAGTAATAAATATTGTCAGCATAATATTTTAATATCAAAACTTAATTATATAATTTTATAATAGGAAAAGACAGTTATCTGCCGTCTGTCGGAGGAAATCAATGTGGCCTATAGTTTCGGATTTTCAATACATTTTCTATTAACTAGAAAAAAATAAGGAAGAACAATAAAATGAAATGCAAGAAAATCTATAAAAAGGTGTAACTAGTAGTTAGAATAATTATAACAAAAATATTTAATGACTTAAGATTCGTTTTAGGTACAATTTATTTATTATTTTTATATTCAAAGGGTCTCTTCTGTTGTATGTAAATTAAAAATGTATAGCCTTATTTGTTTTTTTTTTTATTTCGAGTTAAAAGTGATTATGAAGAGTAAACTAAAAATGCCACATATATTTAAAAAAAGCCTATAATAATTTATAATTACAAACTTAAAGATACAATACATAAATACAATTAAGATCTTTATTCAAAATTTGTTGAGAGCAACAAATTTTGAATTATGAAAATACATTAATTGCAACATGGCTCGATTAATAGTTTTTTTACATACCTGAGGTCACTAAAGATATTGTGTTTCACATACATCAAAATGGTGAATGATCTGGTACTAGCCATGAATTTTAAAATCATTCAAACATGTGTGTAAACTTAAATCGCTATAATTAAGTAGACACTAGATAGTAATTGGGAACATGCATTGCTTTAAAATCAGCAATTTTGAATAAGAATCAACTGAAAAAGGCTAAAAACTGAAATCAGTAGCTGAATCAAAATGTTAAAGAAAAAAGTATTAAGGGCCCGTTATTCCAAATTCACGTTTCTAGAATGAGTAATTTTTGACCGACTTCCAAAAAGGAGGAGGTAATACGTTCGGCTGTATCTTTTTTTTTTTTTTGTATGTTCAACGATTACTCAGCCGCTTGTGGTGCGATTTTCAAAATTCTTTTTGTGTTGTATAGGGTTTAACTCGAATTTGGTACCATGTTCACAAAAGTGGTGATATGATGATGGGATCCTTGAGGAATCGAGGGGACTCCTTGAAATTTGTATTGAAACATATGGTGATTTCAATTTTTTCTGAAGCCTCCAAGGTAAATGCTACCAAAAAGTAAGTCTTCGCACCAGGTTATACCTTCGATCCGAAGGTACCGAACAGACCTTTTTTTTTTTTTCTTTATTTAAGGAGCTTAGTTGAATGCTTATAGGTACAGGTTCGGGGATTTCGGCGTTGTTTAAAGAACTGAAAGCACACATCAATTTGATTGATCGTAATCATCACAACCATAATTATACCATAGATCATCACACTATGACCCAATTATTGGTACTTTTCGTGATATTTTGCATCGAAGCAGATCTTTTTGATGATGATTTCAGGTCAGGTCAGGGATTGATGTCAGGTCCGATTGCGGCCGTCAGGGCCGCGCGTTGTCCAATCCAGGCGGGACAGGCCGTCACGGTGTGATCGGCCGTATCCCTGTCCGCGTCACAAAAGGTGGAGTATACCTAGGTTTACCCGTGTTGTCTTAGTATTACCCAAGTCTTTTAGGTAAAGTCCGAATAATAAGAAAAATAAATTTTAATTCGGGGTTTACCCATACTCACCTAGGTCTACCCAACTCTGGCTGGGTAATGTTAGGTGTTGCGTAATTTTCGAGCCTGTGGCATAAAACTCGGGGGCCCGCGTTCTCCCGCTACTATTGAGGAAATGTTCTCAAGGAATCAGTTTTCCGTTTGTCATGATAAACTGATTGATATAGAAAATATATCACCCGAAAAAAAAAAGTTTACGATAGCTTGCAAATGACAGTCGCTTTCAGGAGGCCAGGGTTATAAAAGGTGTAATTGTAAAACAAAATGTGCTACAAAGAAGTGTTCATGCAAAGCTGCAGAAAACTTGTGAAATTCAAAATGTCACAGCAGTTTATCTTGCTCAAATAAATAATTTCAATTTGAATTATATCAACTGCTAATTAGTTTTTGCCATTGAAGCTATTAAGTTTATGTTCTTCAAGAAATAACGTTTGCCTTTGTATGTTTTTTAAATAATAAATGTTTAAAATACCCTTGGATATTCATTTTAGTAATTAATTGGACAAATTTTTAACATTACCCAGCCAGAGTTGGGTAGACCTAGGTGAGTATGGGTAAAGCCCGAGTTAAAATTTATTTTTCTTACTATTCGGACTTTACCCAAAAGACTTGGGTAATACTAAGTGAACCTGGATAAACCTAGGTTTACTCCACCTTCTAGCATTACCCGTAACATACATCTTTTAACTAGTGACTTTTTTAGTTAGAAACACAATACAGATAATTTTACTCAATAAAAAAAAATCCGAAACAACCTCGATTTTAATAACATTTTGAGTTTTATAGGACTTACAGGGACTCAATAAAAAATAACTTGGACACTTCGATTACTATAAAAAAATTTACATGGAAATGATTAGATACATGTTTAGTTATAATATTTTTTATCTAAGTAAAAAGGTTTTTTCTTCTATTTCGCCCTATCATGGACGCGGCGAGCGTCGTAACCGCCACCGTACAAGGCGCGGTGATATGAATGTTATTTTAATATTATTTACGTCGATATTTGCACTGATACTACATCGACCTGCTAATTTAGGAAGAACGTGCCCTTAAAACAATAATTCAGCAAACAAAATTTACTGTTAATCCTTCGATCGTGGATTCTTGGAAATCTATTGTTATTCTGTTGTGTCTCGCTCACCGGCGAGCTTAATATGGAGCTTCATGGGTTAAATGCATTTAGTTTTTTATAAGGCCTCACAATGAGGGTTGTCAATATATCATTTGCCACCAGAGGGCGGAGACGCGACGGTAGGGTCTTTCTTGTCAAATGTCGTGTCTGTCAGACAGACATATGACAGCTATATCGTGACATGTGGAATAGTCTAAGATCCGGCCATAGAACGACCCTCACCCATCGTATTACGGGATGAAAATGATTTTTTTATAAAATTAAATATGTTAAAAAATTTATTTACAGGAGGTTGTCTGAAAAATTTGGTGCAAAGTGTAATTAATTAATAATTAAAAAATGATTTTTTTTCAAACATTACACTCATTCCCTTACGCAAAAAACTGTATACTAATCGAAAGTATGTAGCTCATAGAATATGCAAACGCTGGGTTGACTTTTTTTTTCCGGTGCAATTATCAGGTAGGCAGGTATATACAGGTAAATCGATACTAGTAATTTGCAACGATCCAGTTACGCGATAAACCTTATATCAAAATAAAGATAATTTTATTATGAATATAATGACATAAGGTTGGCTGCAAAAAGTTGGTGCTAAATCCCGGTTGTCGATTTTTGAAAAACGTAATATTCGTGCGGTTGAATACGTGCGAAAGAGAGGTCTGAGGAACGTATCCAGTGCGATAGAAAAGGACGCAGCATTGCAGCTGTGTGTCGCTCAATCGTCGAAAGAAAGAGAGTACGCATGCTCTTTGTTTGTGAAATTGAGGAAGATAGCGATATACTACAGTAAGTGTTGAGCATTATTTCGGAGCATCCGGCAATGCATTTTTGCACAAAATGATAAAATTATGTATGTAGTACATATATGTAAATATTTATTTATATATATATTATATATATTTTATATATATATATATATATATATATATATATATATATATATATACATGTACTACATACATAATTTTATCATTTTGTGCAAAAATGCATTGCCGGATGCTCCGAAATAATGCTCAACACTTACTGTAGTCTATCGCTATCTTCCTCAATTTCACAAACAAAGAGCATGCGTACTCTCTTTCTTTCGACGATTGAGCGACACACAGCTGCAATGCTGCGTCCTTTTCTATCGCACTGGATACGTTCCTCAGACCTCTCTTTCGCACGTATTCAACCGCACGAATATTACGTTTTTCAAAAATCGACAACCGGGATTTAGCACCAACTTTTTGCAGCCAACCTTATGTCATTATATTCATAATAAAATTATCTTTATTTTGATATAAGGTTTATCGCGTAACTGGATCGTTGCAAATTACTAGTATCGATTTACCTGTATATACCTGCCTACCTGATAATTGCACCGGAAAAAAAAAGTCAACCCAGCGTTTGCATATTCTATGAGCTACATACTTTCGATTAGTATACAGTTTTTTGCGTAAGGGAATGAGTGTAATGTTTGAAAAAAAATCATTTTTTAATTATTAATTAATTACACTTTGCACCAAATTTTTCAGACAACCTCCTGTAAATAAGTTTTTTAACATATTTAATTTTATAAAAAAATCATTTTCATCCCGTAATACGATGGGTGAGGGTCATTCTATGGCCGGATCTCCTACTAGAAGCTATTTCGTGACATATGACAGCTGCTTGGCACGATAGACCCTACGGCTACATAGCGCCATACTACCCTCATTGGGTTCAACAATTATGGCCTAGCAAACAATTTTTATAGTTCATCGATAAGCTAATAAAATATGCATATCCCCATTTATTAATATCAAAACTACTCTTTAGCGTCAGTGATTCCTTCTGTGCTGATAGCGAACATGGCCTCCGTCTCTGGCAAGCAGGGACTGTCGTATATCTTACAAACTCTGTTATCGCCTCTCCCCTTCCTCAAATACAGTCTAGTGGTAGACGCGTGCGCCATGATATGGCCGCCGATGGGTTTTTTAGTGTCTGCGTTGAACACACCCACCGCATCCACTTGCGCCACAACTTGGTTTGTTATTATCACTGCTACGCCAAACTGGAAAAAAAGATTTCATGTAATGTGTTATGTGTCGGATCTTTGTTTATTGCGTTCATAATAATTATTATGGTCAACGCTATAGAGTTGGACGTATGGACCACAGAACAATAAAAACAGAAGAAATGACATACCACGATTTGTTTACCCACTGACCTCCATTATACAAGTACGCTGGACTAATGATACCCTTTGAAATGACAGTTATTTTTGTGCCTATTTGCCACTGACCTCCATTATACAAGTACGCTGGACTGATGATACCCAGATATATTTTGTGCCTATTTGAAGCGGAATCAGCTCCCCCAATATTCGGGAAGAGAACTAAATCTGACGTAACTTGCAAATGGCCGCTCAATCGCTATTGGTTGTAGAAACCACAGTTAATAGTATAGCTCCATGGTAGAAACTAGTATTAGTTCCAAGTACTCCCACTACTGCTATCAGCGCCAATTTTTACTTCAAATTTAGTTCTCTTCCCGAATATTGGGGGAGCTGATTCCGCTTCAAATAGGCACAAAAAATAGCTGTCATTTTAATTACTGATTACAGAATTACTGTCAAGATTTAATTACTTCTATTATTCATAAATAAACAAAATAGAATATTTTAAAGTACTTGCAAGTTTCGATTAAAGACTAATTGTCACAAAAACATTTACTAATATTTTGAAAATCCTACCAAAACTATTTAATGTAAAAAAGCAAAGTCTCTTCAAGCAATCGATCCATCGCAAGAAATCTTACAGAAGTATAACAGTCTTCAATCAACACTCATTGACTGACCACATTTTTCTTTATTTCGTGATCAAAGGCTTACAAAATAAAGAAAAGTGTGGACAGCTTCAAAGGGTACACGCATCAACAAAGTCTAGGGATATTTGTATTTTTTTAAATATCTAAAACCTGTCAAGAATTTTTGATGGAAGAATGATAGCTTATTTTTTGGTCTTTAATAAAACATATTAAAACACTTTTCCGAATTTCATGGTTTCTAAAACAATCATAGATTTTTCTATGGGCATAAAAAACTATGACATGTCAACAAATCTTTATTTCATTTGAGAAACTGGAAATTCCATTCGAATGAGATATTTTTATTGCTGATCGTCAAATTAATAATAATAATTAATACTGGTGGATGTTTGGCAAACAGTATTTTTAACTAGAATATAAGACCCAGTCTTTTTTGCAATTTAAAATATTTTTTTCAGTCGTTCAACTTACTAAAAAATCTTTTAAAGCTTTTTGTCGTTATTTGTTATATTCACAACTAGCTGTTGACCGCAATTTCGTCCGCGTTAGCATAGTATAATAACGGAGATGTGGTTCATGTTCCTAACTTAAGAAATGATGGACTTTCATTCAAACTTTTAACCCCTATTTCACCCCCTTCGGGGTAAAATTTTCAAAATTCCTTCATAGTGGGTGTCTACTTAATAAAACAACCCTACTCACCAAATTTCGTGGCTGTAACTTTAACAGTTTTTGCTCAGCGATGATGAATCAGTCAGTCAGTCGGTCAGGACATGTAATTTTATAAGTATAGATAGTCATATTCATATCAGATAACTGTGGACCATCCCTAAGTTTAAATAATCTGGTTAAATTAACCCAATAATAGGACAATGCAACCAGTAAAAAGGCTCCAGGAGAGCGACCAGCCCATTGATATCGACAAAGCTGAGACTGATGAGGACGAATGATGGCTTTCCATAGCCGGCCGTGGATGGCATACTCACTGCGGAATTATTAAAATACGTGATTTTAGTGAACCTAGAGGAAATACAAGCCGGGGTTTTATCAACACCAGCGCCAAAGAGAATTTCTTATGTTTTACACCATGACACCATGGTTTGTCTTCCACACTCCTGAAACGCAACCTTCCGTATTTGCCACGTGGTCTGGTCTGGTCAATTACATGGTTATCTGACATGAATTCTGTATATTGTAACTTGTGAGTAGAACAAATAACGACAAAAACTTTGAGGGATTTTCCAGAAAGTGACACGACAGAGAAAAGTTGCCTTAAATTGCAAAGAACATTCGGTCTCATACCTTAGCAAGGCAGAAAAAGGCAATTTTGGGTAAAAACTATGACACAAACATTTAATTACAGGTATAAAGTATGACAAACATCAATCAGGACAATAATAATTATTATTATTACTAGATGACGCCCACAACTCCGTTGCGCCAAAACTCGTTTATCGCGCGGGAACCGTACATTTTTCCGAGACAGAAAGTATTCTATGTCCTTTGTCGGTACTTAAAGTATCTCCGTACTAAATTTCATCAAAAACGATTGAATAGTTTACGCGCAAATCATAAAAGTTTATTGTGCGGAAACCGTACATTTTTCCGGGACAAAAAGTATTTTATGTCCTTTCTCGGTACTTAAAGTATCTCCGTACCAAATTTCATTAAAATCGATTGAATAGTTTACGCGCAAATCATAAAAGTTTATTGTGCGGAAACCGTACATTTTTCCGGGATAAAAAGTATTTTATGTCCTTCCTCGGTACTTAAAGTATCTCCGTACCAAATTTCGTCAAAATCGATTAAATAGTTTACGCGCAAATCATAAAAGTTTATTGTGCGAAAACCGTACATTTTTCCGAGACAAAAAGTATCCTATGTCCTTTCTTGGTACCTAAAGTATCTCCATACCAAATTACATCAAAATCGATTGAATAGTTTATGCATAAATCATAAGATTACTGTGCAGAAACCGTACATTTTTCCGGGACAAAAGGTATCTTATGTCCTTTCTCAGTACTAAGAGTATCTCCATACCAAATTTCATCAAAATCGATCAAATAGTTTATGCGCAAATCATAAAAGTTTATCGTGTGGAAACCGTAAATTTTTTCGGGACAAAAATATCCTATGTCCTTTTTCGGTACCTAAAGTATCTTCATACCAAATTTCATCAAAATTGATTGAATAGTTTATGCACAAATCATAAAAGTTTACTGTGCGGAAACCGTCCATTTTTCCGGTACAAAAAGTATTCTATGTCCTTTCTCGGGACTCAAAGTATCTCCATACCAAATTTCAGCTAAATCGGTTCAGCGGTTTAGACGTGAAGAGGTAACAGACAGACAGACAGACACACTTTCGCATTTATAATATTAGTATGGACAATAAGATTGTTTTTGGTTTGAATTTTTACAACCGACCACACGTGTTGCCGCGTACAAACAAATGACTAGACTGATATCGAGTTTGCATAAATACTTAGCGAGTTTGCGTTACAACGCTAACTAGTGACACGCGTGCCCCGCCCACTTACCATTTCTACTGTTTTTATTGTTCTGTGGTAAGGACAAACAGCAAAGTATAATAGTTTCATGTTTACTTGAATGAGGATATTGCGATTTTATAGTACTACGAGCTTTTGCCCGCGGCTTTGCTCGCGTTAAGAAGTATTATTACATACAAACTTTCATCCCCTATTTTAACCCTTTGGGGTTGGAATTTATCAAAATCCTTTCTTAGCCTACGTCATAACATCTACCTGCATGCCAAATTTCAGCCCAATCCGTCCAGTGGTTTGGGCTGTGCGTTGATAGACCACCATGTCAGTCGGTCACCTTTGAGTTTTATATATTTAGATTGGAATAACCCTCCCGGCAGTCGGGTAAAAAATGTAATAAGTACCATGATTCTGTGGTCGCTTGGCTTGGAATAATATTGCACATTAAAGGAGAAGAAGTAGTAGGGGACGAAATATTGTGACAATAAACATTAAAATATACCTCATCAGCAAGTCTAAGTAACATCCTCATAAATCTCCCGAGATGCAACTGTCGTGAATTGAGTTCTCCTCTGCCAGAGTAGTCAGTTCTGTATAGAGCTGTAGCACTGTCCACTATTAGTAAAGAATATCTGAAAACAAATCATTAAACTATAAATACCCAGTTACACTATAATACACCGGTTCTTCTCGCCGGGTTGGTTCCCGAACCGGTGGTAGGCATCATCATAGGCATAAATTTTTGCAAATATTTTCTGAAAGTACAGACTTTCAGAGAATATTTGCATAAATTTATTCTGAATAAATTTTTTGAGTTTGACTATCAAAATTGATTTTGAAGTAGCAGAAGAAAACAGTCCATGGGCGCCGGTAAGTGGGTGCCAGGTGGTGCACTTGCACCCCTTGGGAATCTCGGGATCAACAGGAATTATTGAAATAAAAAGCCGTCTGCAACCCTATTACCATGCCGTACAAAGTTATTTCGTAATGTTTCGGCACAAAATGTTTTCTGTTGACGTAAAAAGTAAAAAGAATAGAAAGAAAATCTAAAATAAACAAAATCTGGAAAAGAAACTATTTCTGCCGGCGCCCATGAAACAGTCTTAATGATGTAAGGTACAAGTTGGAAGCTGACTACATGAAGTTGCAGCAGACGACGTGTCGTCGCCGCGCGACACTACTGATTTCTATGAATAAGTGTTGCTAGCTTCCTGGCGCTAGCTACGCAGGGACATAGTATATTATTGATAATAAATGGACAAATAACTAATGAGTAAAATTAATGGAAAATTTTCAATAAAAGTAAGATACCTTGACTCTGCCATCATTGCACAAGCTTGAACTAACAACTGTGTTTGATGGTCTGTGTTATAAGCCCTAGCATAGGCGACATTGTCAAGAACAGCTGCACCCTCCATGCCATATCTCTGAGCAACGGCTAGCAGCCGCTCCGGACGGAAGGTTCCTTCGGTGTCTATGTACATACATTTTCCCTCACCACCAGATTGTTCTATTGGCAGCTGGAAATAAAAGAATGGTAAATGGTGGCTACAGTTTTTATTTTTGTTTCTGTGATTATGATGGGCAATTTATGGGTATACTGATGTAAATTGGAAAGATTCAAGTGCATTGCATAGATAAAATAAAAGTAAAGAGTAAAGATCAATTTCGATTAACAATTTTATATGTCATTGAACTCAGACCAATAAAAAAAGATAGACAGAGCCATCCATGCTACGCGGTGAGGCAGGCAATAGGAAGCCGATACGGTCATAGGAAGCCGGCTGCCCGCCATTCCGGTTTCAACGAGTGACGGCGCATGTCGTTTTCATCTGTGTCAAGAAATATCAAAATATGCCGTCCTGCATCGTTAAATGGTGCAAAAACAATTCTTGTGCTCAAAAGAAACCTTGTGGGATTACGTTTCACAAGTAATTAGTTGAATATTTATGTATTACCACCGAAATAACGAATTTAATTTATTAGTTTTAAAAATTGTCTCGGGAGTCTCGAAACTCAAAACCTCAAACAGTGCTGCATGCTGGTCGCAAGATATTTTTCCCCATAATAGGAGAAAAATATTATTACGTGCTGTATGATCCTGACAAATGTTTATTTTTAACCTAAAATTCGTTATTCATTTAAAATCTATTAATATAAATAAAATTGGAGTGTCTGTTTGTAGTATTGAAAGATTTTTTTACTATTTGCATATTAATCTGCATACAATACATACTGCATACACCAAACAACATTCTTTACAATTTTTGTCCGTATGTATGTCTGTCTGTTTGTCTGTCTGTTCTTAGTTGAAACACATAATTTATTAGATATAGATATTTAAGTATTTACTTTTTTCAGCAATTACTAATGAATGATGATTAACAATCTAGTGTGATAGCAACTTTTGTAGTCATTACTTAGTAGCTTAATAAGACTGCAACAGGATGGGAGTTTGACAATCTGGAACCCTGAGTTGGCAACATTATTTTTTTGCACACAAGCGCACGCCTAGCGTATTTATGCTAGGCGTGACGCATACATTGATCGACAGCGACTTCACCCCATTACCTGTAAATACTCCGTCTTTCTTTTTTTATTGGTCTGAGTCATTGAATTTTAAAATTATCTTTGAAATTATCTGACAACATTTTAGACTTTTCAAATACAAAATATTTTTATATGACCTAATTTAACACTTACCTTTATCCTTCATGAAAATAGAAAGCATAAATAAACAATAAATTAATATAGTTTTATACGTGGGAGAGCCATGCTTCGGCACGAATGGGCCGGCTCGACCGGAGAAATACCACATTCTCACAGAAAACCGGCGTAAAAGAGCACTTGCGCTGTGTTTCGCCGAGTGAGTGAGTTTACCGGAGGTCCAATCCCCTACCCTATTCCCTTTCCTTCCCATCCCTATATATCCCTATTATCCCTATCCCTATATATATCCCTATTCCCTCTAAAAAGGCCGGCAACGCACCTGCAGCTCCTCTGAGGCTGCAAGTGTCCATGGGCGACGGAAGTTGCTTTCCATCAGGTGACCCGTTTGCTCATTTGCCACCTTATTTCATAAAAAAAAAATATATAGTTAAATCCTATGAATAATAAAAACTAAGGAAACGTAACTCCCATACTATTACCATTTTAAATTTGGTTCCTTTTGAACTGTCATGTAATGTCAGCCTGATACCGTTCAAGGCCACCTAAATATTGGAAATGTATTGAAATTTGTACCGGTACACATTTTTGACAAGTTTTGTAGAACATGTTTTTTGATATAGTTACTTTTCCTTAGTTTTTATTATTTGTAGGTTAAATCTAACTGAGAAACTTTAAATTTAAACAACTTTTGATAAAATTTTATGTCAATTAAAAAGTATGGGTATTAAAAATCAAACTTTAACAATATTTTATGATAAATATGAAGTATGAGTATTAAAAATCAAACAATTTTTATAACATTTTTTACTTTTTTACTTTCTTTATAAGATTTTTATGGTCTTCAAATGTTTAATTTTCGTTTGTATTAGAATATTTATTAAGAAGTAATACTGTACCTGACAAGTTTGTATTAGGCATCCTTTACAGTTTACACGCTCACGCAAGCGACAGTCAATTCCGTCAATCATGAATTATGTTTGACTGATGGTGACTGATGGACTGACGAATGGTACTAGACGGTAACTCAATTCTCTTCAGTTTTATGTCAGTCAAAGCAAAATTTTCAAAGGTATATGTTTCTAATTTTTTTTCTCAGATGTGACAACACTCACTCAAAATTCGTGACTGATGGTTGCATGAAGCAAAAAACAAAATATCCAGATTTTCGTCAATCAGCTTCATGCGACCGTCTGTCACGCTCTTGCACGGTAGGTTATGCATCAGTCACAGCCATGACTGTGGTAAAACTGACAGCAAAACCTACAGTGTAATGGATGCCTTAGAATATTTATTGAGATGTAATACTGTACCTGACAAGTGACAGCCAGTGTATGACAAAGCTGAGTTTTCCCAGTTCTAAACTCCCCAAAAATTTCTGTAATTGATCCTGTCTCTATTCCTCCACCAAGGAGCCTGTCCAATTCTTTTGACCCTGTTGTTAGCTGTATTATTTCAGCCCTGAAAAATTTATTTAATAGTTTTCAGTATTTAAAAAGATTTTTAGGGAAAATTAATTCAATGTCAATGTAAACTAACATTGAGATTAAACTAAAAATCTAGGAAATGAACTTTAGCTGAAACTAAATTTCAATTTTATAGGTTTCAACCTACGAATAATAAAAACTAAGGAAACGTAACTCCCATAATTCAATCGGTTAGAATTTGGTTCTCAATAGTAGAGGAGGGGAAGAGGGGATTTTGGGAGTAGCTTGAGCGTGTCAGATTAAGCTTGTATAGGCTTCCAACATTTGTCTAGTTATCATGGTATAGAAATCAGATTTCTCACGTGGTGGGTTAATTTTTTTTTTTTTTAAATATTGAAATGTCATCCGATCCGTCAGATTAAGATAGGGGATGTTTAGTATAAGTACCCCAAAGAAGCTAAAAAGCACTGACGATTCAAAGACAAGGTAAGCCTGTAGGAACATTTTAAAATATAAAAAATAAACCTTCATATATTCCTAACTAAACTTCGCAGATATTTTATTCAATCAATCAAATCAATCAAATTTATTTATTTGCTAAGAATATGGTACAGTAGATGTTATGTATTTTGCACTAAAATAATTGATTTAGTCCTTGTTGTCTAAAATATAATAATAACTGACCGAAATAAGCAATTTTCTAAATACATTTTCTTTTCCAACTTTAAAATGGCCGCAGTTAAAATAAAACCCACCGCTAAAATAAAAAATGCTCTTATTACTTTTTTATCAGTTTTACCTAATGTAAAAAACCTACTAGGTCTCCATGACGCTCGAGTGACTACAAAATTAGCACCTTCCCCTCCCCCCTGCTACAAGGTTCTTTTCGCACGCTAAAATAATATGGCTACGAAAAACTACATTGAAATTGACAAAATAAAGCCGTTGACAATGATTGTCACTTCTATAATTACACAAAATTCTTGCATGTAGAGGTGGGGAGGGTTAAGAAAATATTATGAAGCTTTATTTTTTTATATTTTAAAATGTCCCTACAGGCTTACCTAACCTTTAAATCGTCAATGCTTTATATGGAAGCTTCTTTGAGGTATACTAAACATCCCCTATCTTAATCTGACAGATCCAATCACATTTCAATATTTAAAAAAAAAAAATTACCCACCAGGTGAGAAATCTGATTTCTATACCATGATAACTAGTCACATGTCGGGAAGCCTATGCAAGCTTAATCTGACACGCTCGAGCTACTTCCGAAATCCCCTCTAATAAACATAATATTTCATACCTATGGAAGATTAATCAATCAAGAACAAATCAAGAAAAATGTATAGCATATCAGCCACGACACGAATTTCGCGTTATAGCCTTTTTGTGATTGCCAGAATGCGTCGTGGCCGTTTTCATTAGAGCCACAACGCGTTGTGAGCTATTTTTTCGCTCACTGAGCGATTTCGGTCTTTGAACGTAACATATACACATTTTGTTGAATCTGAACAAAATTGTTGACAGTTACTTTACCTTAGTTGTTATTAATTGTAGGTTTCAACAATAATTTTGGCAAAGCACAGATTACTAAATACTACTTAAGGCAAAGGTACACTACTTGTAGAAACAATATTATTCTATAACCTTTTCTGATGGAACTCTGTTGCTGTGGTGAATCCCATAGGAACCAACTTTGATGCTTCAGCTAATATTTTATCAGCTTTGGCTTCTGATATGCCTTTGATAGTTATAAGCCATTTCTTTGGTGCATAAGCAACCGATTCCACGGTATGATAACCAGCCTCTTCTAATTTTTTGATATCTCCAGACGTAATTCCATTTCCCTGCGTTAATATCATAAATGTGTAAGATCAATACATATTAAAACATAAAATTGAGAAATCAGTATAACACAAAAATTACTTCAAGTTTACTAATCAGCTGTGGTCCACACTCATCCAAATCTTCATCAATCGTCGCCGTTGTCGCTGATGCTGTGGCAGTCATGTTGATTGCTCTAGTTTTTCTCACACTTCGAAACCTCTAAAACATTTTATAAACTCTTGTTTTAGGCGAAAATAATCTATTTGCAAGTCGCAACAAAACCAATTTCCCCAGTTTTTCAACTTTCAAACACTACCACAGACATTTTTTTTTTTAATTCGTCCCGGTCGGGACAGGCAAAGGGAGCGTTGCCCATACAGCCATTTCTATGTTTTCTCTATTTACTGAATAATAGTGAAGGCCGCAGCCAATTCTTTTAAATTAACCATCTGAAATAGAGTTTTCATCAGGCCGAAGCCAATTCTTTTATATTAACCATCTGAAATAGAGTTTTCATCAGGCCGAAGCCAATTCTTTTATACTACCACAGACAAAAGAATATTCTTCTATTTCTTCTTCTTCGTACATTTTAATTTTTACTAGAAATATTTTGCCATACTAAGTAAAGCCAAGGTAAAGGCTAAAGCAGGGCTTCATAATGTTATCGAAAAACAGAAAAAAATATCGTTACGTACCGTTATTTTCGTAATGGTAGCCAGATAACGTTATTTTTTTAACGATATCTAGTAAAATAACGTTATATTTACCGTTATTATCATAACGATATTTTTTCGTTATTTATAAACGAACAAATATCGTTATAGTAATAACGGTAAATATAACGCTATTTTCTGGTAAGAGGCATGCGATCGTTCGTACACGGTGCACTAAATCTCACTCGCAGCCCACTTTTTTTGCGAGATTTGTGCTTACCTACTTTTAGGAGTCTAATACATAGAGAAATAATAAAAATAATAGTTATTGTTTTGGACTAAAAATGGGCCGTAAAAAGCAAAACACTGTATACAGGGTGTAATAAGACCACTTCCGATAACTTTGGGGTATGATTATACTACATTTTCTGATTACAAAAATGTATTTTTTATTCATTTTTTTAAATTTTAATTTTTAATTTTTTCATAATTAATACCTTTTAAACATAATAATAAACCACATAGAAAAATAATTTAAAATATTTTTCAAAATTGTATTATTTTTACTCCAAATAAGCAATAAGAAGCGTGCCGTGGTCAACGATCTCGTGTTCGTGTTCGCTACGGCCTACGCACGCTGTCGAAAGGTCGTATGCGACGAATGACGATACACTACGACAGAACACACAGAAACCCTAATGTATGTGGTTCAATTTTAAACGATAGCACAAAGGGAATCCTATATTACGGCGCGCCTTAGTATTACCAACGCACACCAAGGGCAAAAAGACCGCGCCGCAGGTCCCCGGCGGGCTCTGGCGGCGCGGCATGTCCGCGGCTGCCCACCGTGGATCACACCCACAAACCAGTTTACATGCGTATAGTATACGTGGGAGAGCCATGCTTCGGCATGAAATGGGCTGGCTCGACCGGAGAAATACCACGTTCTCAAAGAAAACCGGCGTGAAACAGCGTTTGCGCTGTGTTTCGCCAAATGAGTGAGTTTACCGGATGCCCAATCCTATTCCCTTCCCCATCCTCCCCTATTCCATCCCCCCTACCCTTCCTTGTTACCCTATTCCCTCTTAAAAGGTTGGCAACGCACTTGCAGCTCTTCTGATACTGCGAGTGTCCATGGGCGACGGAAGTTGCTTTCCATCAGGTGACCCGTTTGCTCGTTTGCCCCCTTATTTCATAAAAAAAAATCAGTTACGCAGACGGCGCGGCGGCGCGGGGCGGCAGCTAGCTCTATTCTCTCTATCTCCACTAGAACGAACGTCCTGAATTGACTGCCTCCACCCGACGTGTGCTTTGTGTACCTATGCGGCGAACGCAGCTGCACACATCGACGGGCAGACACGATCTTTATTCCTTCGTGGACGTCGTCTGCAAAACAACAGAGTCCGCCCGGCAGCCAGCGCACGGCGCACGTGCTGGCAATACAATAATTTACTCTACAAACCATAAATTAGTAATATTTGAACAAAGATACTGAGTACTGAATTACTGACAGTTTCATTCTCATTAGACGTCATTTTTTCTATAATATACACCTACTGGTCACCAGACACGTCTAGACTCTAGTTTAATTTTGTGCATACTGCATACTGAACTTACTGATTAAATTAAGTACTTATTTTACAAAAAGTATAGTCTGTCAAGAAAATCATGACAGGCGGGAAATTTTTTAAATGAAATAAAAAATATGAGAACTTTATTAATTCGAGATAAAAATGTGCAAGGTGACAATATTTAAAATGTAATAAGCGTTCTCTGTGAAAATACAAAGAAAAAAATACACCTTAAAAGCGTGATTACGTTTAGAAAATTTTCCCGCCTGTCATGACTTTCTTGACGGACTATAACGTTATCAAAGAACATATATTATAAATCCTATATAACGTTATAACATTAACCGTTATTAAATATTAATATCAATTTTTAACGTTATTTTTAATATCGGGTAAATTTTCATAACATGCCCTTGAAGCAGTAACGTTATGAAAAAATAGCGTTATTTGAAGCCCTGGCTAAAGCAAATTCCTTATTCATTGGTTGAGGACTTTGTAAAAAAAAAATAGGCATAGACATTTTTTTTTTGGTTTGATTCATCCCATTCAGGACAGGCAAAGGGAACAAAGCCCATACAGCCATGTCTTTTGTAGTACTATTGTCTTAAATCCTTTTTATTTAACAGGCCGAAGCCTTGTCTTCTTTTATTTTCCTCATAATTATTTTTTATTTTATTTATAAGGCCAAAGCCATGTCTTTTGTTCAAGTATATTTCTTGTAATCTTGTATTATAGGCATAGACATCTTTTTTTTTGGTTTCTATTCGTCATTCGTCCCATTCATGACTGAGGACAGGCAATAGGCATAGACAATGATGCACTGATGTTGGTCACTATCAAATTGTCAAAATTAAAAATATGTCAGTTGGAATGTGGTAGGAGTAAAAGTGTTCTGTGGAATGTGGACAGTGGACTTTTTGCGTTTTGCACAGAATTTGAAGGGCCAGTTATACTTTTTGTCTATTTATTAATGGTTTATTGATTTAATTTAAATTAGTGTGGGTTGTTATATATCTGTACTATTAATAGATACATTTGCTATATGTTATAGTCAATATGGAAGATGTATCCTTGAATATCCAAGGAGAGGTTTTCAAAGTTAAAAAGGATACACTATGTGAACACAGTGACTATTTTCGAGCTATGTTCAGCGGTCATTACGTGGAGAACAATCAACAAGAAATTACAATCGATGTAAGTTCCATTTAGAGCATATACCGATCCGTGATACCGATCTTGTTTCTTAAATTACATACCATCTTATTTTTTTTAATTTTTAGGTCCTGGAAGCTGAAATATTTAAAATTATCGTGCAATATATGCAAATAGGACTCATAAATTTATATGAATATGATTTATCAACTATTCGCGACATAGCAGTCGCTGCAAACTTCCTACAAATAACAGAATTAATGAAACAAATAGAATATACTTTAGAACTCCAGATAACAGACTCCAACTGGGTAGAAATAATGGAAATAGCTGAGAGTTCATCATACCATAAACTTGAACATGTTGCCGCTGTTCATGGACTCCTTTCCTTTACTAACATGAAGCCTGAATACATACCATCCATGCAGAAGCTAGCCTGGTATCTATCAAATCCATATCTAAATGTAGAAAACGAATCCGATGTATTCAAGTTTGGCTTTGATTGGATGATCAATAATGAAACTGGAGCAGATGCCTTGCTTATTATTCTTAGTTGCATAGACCTTACAAAACTCACAACATATGATCTCAAAAGAATACTGGATTTATTAGGTGACTATGTGAATAGCCTCGCCATAAAGGTTGTGCAATGTCTATGTGTGCTGCACGGGTATCCAGGGGGAATATCGCCAGTGACACTAAAGAATAACAGACAAAAGCTAACAGAGGAGTTTACAATGCGAGTTTGGACGGAAACACATAAATTAGTAGATGAATGTAAACCAAGAAAACTTGTGTACACTTGTATAGTGCCCATGTGGCAGTTGCAAGAATCGAATCATAGGCCTTTGCCACACTGTCTTTACACTTACAATGACGGGGAGGGCTTGAGTAAGTGGATGGAGTTAACTGATACTGTGCTATGGGGCTGGAACATCATAACATGGGGTCTCACCAAAATAGTGATGGTGTGCGGGGAATATGATAGAGGGAGTGGAAAGTTCATGAGAGATGTTAGGGTTTACGATACAGTACAGAATGAATGGACGAGCCATGGTGTGGAACTACCACACAGGAGACATGCAGGGTTAGCGGTAGTCGGTGATTCCTTGTTCATAGTAGGAGGGGTAGGTGGCCATAGGTCAGTTGACATGTTTTTTCTTTTATATCTTGTGAAAAACTGTTTTTATCACTTGAGCAAAAATAAAACAAACCAAGAATATCCTAAATCTTGAATTTTTTCAGAATAGTACTGAACGCAGGAATTGTGTATAACTTAAAGGAGAGGACTTACAGGAAAATTGCAAAAATACCTGATGCGATTCAGAGTCCGGCCTTGTGTTCACATAAAAACAAAGTGTATGCAGCATTACAGAATAATATATACCGTTATGATGACTCTGGAGAAACCGATCAGTGGGTTACCACCGTTGCCACTAAGATCAGATTAAGTTGTATACGTCCATTCAAGGACTACATTTATGGTATACAAGGATATTTCAGCCATCTCTATAGATTCCAACCCGGTGTTGACGAAAGAATGGAAATAATCACATATTTTTCAAACCTGCCCATGACTATGTGCAATATAGGTAAGATTTATAAAAAGTTACAGAATATAAATGTATTTCACTCTACAATAAATTGTAGAGTGTCTTGTATAATATTAGGATCATCTTATATATCTCAATCACTCTATCTAGTGACTAGTGTCCCATTAGAAGTTGAATATTGTTCTGTACTAATATTAGTACTTACATATTATTATCATTGGTTATACAGGTAATCGTCTTTTGGTGTTTACTCAAACAATTCATGGCCACTCTGATATATTATTTGTTGAAGAGTATACAGGAGAAGGCACAGACAGAGATTCTGAAGAAACCAAAGAAAAACCTTTGGTCAATACTACATTGTTTTGCCAAGGAGGTGGTTCTGAAATCCCCAACGAAATACAAGGGGAAACTTCTGCATATAACAGATTCTTAAAGGAGTATAAAGGAGACTTCTTAGCAGATAAGCCAAAAGTTATTTACAAACAGAAATCATCACAGGAAGGCGTTGAGATAAAGGTGATTGATGTCGCTGGGTCTGGGGTGATAGTGCTGTCTACTCCACCTCTGCTAAAGGACATGTCTGATTACCACAGAAGACATCTCTCACAATATACATACTTGTAATAAATATTTATTTTACTGTCCATACCATTTTATTTTATACTTTTAAGCAGCTTTTAAGAATTTTTTTAAGTAACATGCTATGCAAAAAGTTGTAAGATTAATACAAGACTTGCTTTTGCAAATTTGGTCACAAATAAAGTTGATAGAGGACTAAGCTAATGTTTTTTGACTCTGTATTTGAGTTATTGTTTTAATACTTCAGTCGGAATTTCCAGGAATTGCTATTGTATTCTATTGTTGTCGCGATCACCGGTGCTCGCGCGGGGCCTGAAGGATTAAGCTTAACCTGTTTGCAGTTGAATTCTAGTCTCAGTATTATTATTTGAATTTGTATTAGGGGAGAATTTTTCATAATGAACCTATAAGTTGTTGCTTGTGATTGCAAATGCGAAGTTGTTTTGTTTTACTTGTATTTATTAGTAAGTTTAATTAATCCTTCAGGCCCCGCGCGAGCACCGGTGATCGCGACAACAATAGAATACAATAGCAATTCCTGGAAATTTCGACTGAAGTATTAATAGAATATAAAGCTATAGGTAAAGAAATGAAATAAAATACTATAGGTAATTGTAAAAACACATGTTACTTATTTTATTCATTTACATATTTTATTCTGACATTCATTTACATACTAATTTTAATAATGTGTACATACATTTGTACATTATCAAGACAAATATTATTGTTTTAATACTCATAAACTACGCGTTCAATATAAGATAGCATTTTATGCAATTTAAATTGAGACTAGGCGTCTAAATTAATAAAATAAATCTTTGCAATTCGTAGGTATACAGTATACACTCTATAATGTTATATTCGTTATTACTCATACTTCAACACTGGAGTAACAATCTAATTTAAAATGTTATTTACAATGTTAAATATATAAAATTAAAGGCAAATAATCTCTTATATAATAAGGCCACTTACATTGTTTAATAAATATAACTACACAAGCACCATGATTATTAAGATCTTTAAGGCTGTGCTAGATCGACAATAAACTTATGAATATTCTAATACATAAGATAAACTCGCAATCGCTTTAGGCCGCACATAAATTCATTATAAGATCGCTCAGCAAAACTGGAACTCAGACAATCGGCGCAAGTGTATATTATACATAATATTGTATCAGTAACGTTAACTAGCTACAAACAACTTGTTACCGTCTGACTGTGATCTTCCAATAACAACCCGTCTGATCACTGATTTCCAGATCACCAACAACGTGTTCCCGTGTGTGCGCTCTTCTTGCCCCACCAAAGTATTTGCAGTCTGCAAAGACTACGTATTCCTCTTCCATTTTTGCCAAAAGATCTTAAATTTCAGCCTAGTGTTACTTAATGTCGTAATGGTACTTTTTGTTTCTTCGATTCGTCTTTGCTTCTTGTACAAAATAAGATGGGTCATAAAAAGTTATACATATTAAAATATTAACTAATAATAATCACGACAGACAATACAAGCATAAATTATTTAGCATTGGAAGCACATAAGATCTACATTTTGAAGACTTATACTAAATTAAAGAGAATAATATAAAAATTCATTATCTAAAGAAGGTAATCATTAAACAGCCGTATTATTTCATTTCAAGTTATATTCTGCTGTAGTTTACTGTTTGTATAATATGTTTATCAAAATATTCAGACCTGAGTTTGAAGGCACATGAAAAAGGCTGTACATCAAAAATTCTATTCTATTCTATTCATCAAAAATAAAATATGTGTACAATCTAAAAAGGTAAATAATCGTTTACGTCCAACCACCAGTCAGTTTGTGGAACAATTCTTGGTCTAGAGTTTGGTTGGCGTCCTTGGAGCGCATGGAGAGGAAAATGTAGCCTCCGATGAACTCATGGACGACTTTGCAGTCAGCGGACTGCACGGAAAATATAATGTTGCCCTCCTCGAACTGCACCATCATGTGTTTGATCTCCCAATTCACGTTCCACGCCTGTAAAAATTAAAAAAAAATTATTGCTTTGTTTACACTGTTGAACACCACACCACACCCTGATATAATATTATCTAACCTTACTCTTAAGTTTCTTGAGGAAAATTTTTTGTTGAGTTATGAATGCAGTCTTGTTCTAAATCATGTAAAGAACATGACTACATTAATAACTCAAATAGGTAATTTTTTTGTGGGATGATACACGAATGCTTTACAGTGTCCATATATGAAAAAAACGTAACCTAGAAACCTCACCTTCATAGTGCTGAATCTCCATGTCTTGATGTGATCACCGGTGCTGGGGTCGAGTCTCATGATGCGGTTGTTGGCGATGCTGATGATCTCGTCCTTGCGGTGGCCCATGAAGCGGACGACGAACAATGTCTGGCCATAGTCGGGGAGGTTCTGCCACGTCTTGATGTACTGCAGTTTCGCCTCCAACAGCGGTAGGTCTTTGACGTTCGCGTGGCTCTCGAGCACGCGTTGCGTGAACTATAAACGGTTTTCGTATAAGCGCCAACGAATTCAATAAATAAAAACATACATAATATATTCTGAGAAGGAGCGTATTCGCTATGCAACTTTGGCAAAATGTTTAAAATAAGCGTGGAACTTTTGCCTATTAGTGTTCTCAGATTTTTAGCAACTAAATAACCATGTTCTGATTACGTTGCACGCTGCGAACGCACTTAGCCAAGCTGCCAGTTCACACGGGCGTTGCGTCAGCGCTACGTCGACGCAGCGCTGCCATTTGACGCATAGCAGGCCACACGGGCGCTGCGCCGTCATAGCGTTATTACGAAGCAGTCTCAACGTCAACAACCCCTCCTGCTTTGTCTCGGGGGCTGCTATCACGTCGCAGCGCGCGGCGCGCCGTGTGAACACCATGGTTATTTGTATGAACAACGCAACGGCAGCGCTGCGTAGACGCAACGCGCCGTGTGGACTAGCTCTTACGCTTTGCGATACAAATTTTGAGTAAAATCGAAACGGGTATCAAGGCACAAAGCTTTTAAATATAAAATGTCAAAAATTTTGTGTCTTGTTATTTTTAATATAGTATAGTGGATTCCCGGCATGACGTAAAAAATAAAATAGGGGTATGTCCTGATATATCTCACCTTGCTCTTAAGTTTCTTGAGGAACCTCGGCGCGAGGTATTTATCAGGCTGGAGGTGTTCCACATGGAGCTGGGAGGCGGCGCCCTTGCGGGGTCTCTGCAGCTCGAGTAGCGCGCGCACGCCGGCCGCCTCGCTCGCGAACGCCGCGTCGGCCAGCGAGCGCCCGCGCGACCCGAGCCGGCACGCCGCCACCCACTCCGCGTATTGATCCTCCTGAGATTAAAAATAGCGATATTGTGTAAAAATTACGTGTTAACAAAACTTGAGAGGTTGGAGGTGAAAGGGACACCCGGATGGAACGAAAATATAAAAAATCATAACTGGCTTGCTTTCTATGAAAGAGAGATTGGGGGAGACAGACAGAGAAACACGCGCATGCCGCACGGCTAACAACTATAGCAAAAAGCATAGACATAGATCGAGATAGATACCGCATACGTCCCGCGAAGTACATGCGGTATCTATCTTGATCTATGACTGTGGCAAAAAGTGTCGTGTCATTCCGTCTAGTCCCCCTTTCGCAACGCGCGATAAGGAACTTCGTTTCAAAACCGATAGAATTACTAATTAGGTATCTTGCGACAGCAATGCAACAACCTTTTGCCTTGTATTGATGTCGAATACAATAATGGAACAACGTCAGGGTGATTATGATACGTAATCACCCTGACGTTATTCCATTAATGTATTCGAAACCTTTATCAACACAAGGCAAATTCAAGTTGAAATCGCCCTTCTTCAGTATCTGCTGATGCGTTGTAATATTCCAGTCGGCCTATATTGCTGTAGCGGATGACATTGGAAAGGGTTGCAAAAATATTATTAATTAAGTTGCTAACGCCAATGTTGAACACCTGTCGCTAGCATCAAGTAAATTTAGATTGCCAGCCAAATCAGAGGATCGTATCGATCGATTTTCTTATTTGTGACCTTCTTCAGAGCAATACTTACATTCTCACACTTGAGCCACATCTCGTGCATGGTGTCTTCAGACGGCACCTCCAGTTTGATGCCGTATCTGTCTGAGGCCGGGTGCGCGTCAGGCGTTACCTTTAAAATATAAGGGAATTAGTTTTAAAGTAAATTAGGTGCTCATTCCTGAGACCTTTTATGAAAGTTCACAACTTTCCTTTCTGATCAAAGGTATAAGGTATACCTGAAGTTTATCTTAGTGATGTTACCATTCTAAAAAAACTAAAACTTCGTGTTTATCGTAAGGCTGATATCAGATAGTCTACTTTTGTTTTTGTCCTCTTTCAAGCCACGGGTTTCAAGTCATTCTCAACTCAAAACCTAAACCGTGCCAAATAAATTAGCACAAACATTAATTTATTTGGCACGGTTTAGGTTCTGAGTTGAGAACATACAAACATAACTCCTTTTTTCGTAGTCGGGTAGATCTCATCTCAGTCCCTCTGAATTCTACAGTAAATTAACACAAAAATCTCACCTCAGCTCCTCTGAGTTCCACAGCGTATGACGGAGCGTCCCCGCGCGCGGCCGCCTCGCGCGAGCCGTGTATACGCAGCACGCCGTCGCGACAAGACACCCAGCCACGCTTGTAAGCGCGCAGTGTGAAGCGCTGACGACTGGAAATATTCGTATAATAACATAATAATAATAGGTATAGAAAGTTATATTTCAGTGCGACAACGCTTTAAAGGAACGTGGGCGGGGGCCACGCCACGTTCATTTAAAGCCTTATCGCACTATAAATAGCTTTTGTACAGTCACACGCTCTATACTCAAACGAAGCTACACATAAATAGCAAAAATGTGTCGTAAAAACCATGCCTTATAAATAAAGAATCAATTTGAAAAGCGACTGATCACTCAAAATAAATGAATGAAAATATTATGATCCTTGATACTGCAGTACTATCATAACAAAGGCGAGGCCGCACTAAAGCAACACGACACGACGCGACGCGACATTTCACGTTCTATGGAGCTGACATTAGTAAAACGTCAGTTCTATGGAAAATGTCGCATCGCGTCGTGTCGCATAGTACGACTTCACCTTAAGCAGTTATGAACTCTCTCAGAAAATATTTTGTTTGTTATTGTTAATAAGTATACAGTATACTTAGTTGTTTCTTACAAAAAATGAATAGTATTATCATCTTAAAAATAAAATTTTGGAGCTGTCGTGGTGGTTATAAAAATACTTATGTATGTACAATATTTACAAAACATCAATGTTGTTAAGATTATAAAAATATTATGTTTGTTTAATTCTGGGCATTGGACCTACACAAGACCGAGGAGAAGATAATATACTAGACGTTCCGCGCGGCTTCGCCCGCGTAAATTAGATATTTCACAGACAAATTAATTCACAAAAAATAGCCTATGATCCTTCACGTGGTCTATTTCTTATGTTTGCCAAATAACAGAAAAATTGCTGCAGACGTAGTTCATGAGATCAGCCCTTTCAAATAATTTCCCCCGTTTTTTCCAAATTTTCCTCTATTTCTTCCCTCCTATTAGTCTTAGCGTGATAAAATATAGCTTTTAGCCTTCCTTAATAAACGGGCTTTTTCAAATCGGACCAGTAGTTCCTGAGATTAGCGCGTTCAAATAAGGCCTTTCAAAATATAGTCTATAGCCTTTCTCGATAAATGGGCTATCTAACACTGAAAGAATTTTTCAAATCGGACAGTTCCTGAGATTAGCGCGTTCAAACAAACTCTTCCGCTTTATAATATTACATAGGCTGCACTAAAAATATCGGGAATGGAATACTTCCACTATTCCTGTCATATTAAAATCTTTTTAATTGAAAACTCCTTGGTTTTAAAAATCAAATACCGTTTATTTATTTAAAAAAAGATTCTCGGTCTTGTCACAAGGTCTTGTCAAACTTGTTTAGTCGTTGAAAAAATGGAATTGACTCGAGGAAATTCTAGAGCGATGATTTATTATGACTTTCGAAGTGATTTAACACAAAAACAGTGTGTTGATCGGATGATTTCTGCATTTGGTGATGAAGCCCCATCCAAAACCACAATTTATCGCTGGTTTACTGAATTTCAACGTGGACGTGTCAGGCTCAGTGATGATCCCCGTCAAGGTCGTCCAAAAACTGCAGTCACCCAAGAAAACTTTGATGCTGTGCGTAAGCTGGTTGAGGAAGATCGACATGTGACATACCGCGAAATTCAGGCAACTTTAGACATTGGCATGAGTCAAATACAAATAATATTGCATGAACAATTAGGTTAAGGGCCAACCCACACGTACCACAACCACACGACATCGCAACGACAAAATGTCGTCGAGCTGTGGTTACGTGTGAATGGTGTCGCTGCAGCATTTTGTGGTTGCGTTGTGGTACCGACAAAATGACGACGGTCAGTGGTTGCGATGTGGTTGCGACGTGGTTGCGTCGTGTGCAAGTCGAACTATTGTAGTTCGACTCCGGCTTTTATAGCGGAAACACGTCTTGCCCAAAGTCATGGATTTCGAAGAGGACACTTTATTGTTGCTATCCTTGCTATATGTATTAAGAGAGCGCGGGCGGCGTGTCGTTGCATCGACGCAACGTTGTGGTTGCGATGTGGTTGCGACGTGGTTGCGACGTTGTTGCGATGTGGTCGGTATTTTACAAGTGGTCGACAACGACTGCAAAATGTGGTACGTGTGAATGGTCCAGTTCATTTACAACACGAAATATACGCCCGACCACGTCGTGTGTTTGTCGTGTGGTTGCGGTTGTCGTGTGGTTGCGGTACGTGTGGGTTGGCCCTTAAAAAAGTTGTTTTCCCGATGGATACCGCATTTGCTCTGTGAAGAGCAAAAAGCGGCTCGCGTTACTTGGTGCGTCAGAACTCTCGAAAGATTTCACGCAGGATCCTCAAATGCTGTGTACAACATCACATCAGGTGACGAATCCTGGATATAGGCGTATATCTCATTCTAAAATTCCATATAAGTAACGGAATGCAACCCAGACCGGCGCGAGGACCTAAGGTTAATATTTTTATTTTTTAAGGACTAGAAACATGTATACACTTATACATACATAAATAATATAATATGTAACATCCAATTTCACAGTATTTGTTACAAAACTGAAGTTAAATATGTTAAAATGTATAATATTATATACAAAAGTGTTAGGGGGTAAATATTTGGGGGTAACAATTAAAAAAGTTTCTTACGAGGCGCATAAAGCGTTGTGACTCCTTCGCGACGACCCCGAGATGAAAGAAATAAATAACAACAAAATATAATTAATAATAAATATGATAATAAAATTATTATAACAAATATAATACTCAATATTACCAAGTACTCATAAATATAGATATTGTTGTTTTGAAGTGTTTATGTTAAAATAATTAATATGTATCAATGACATAAATTATTATTGCCTTTGACCTCGTGTAACTAACATGACGGTAAGATACTCGACTAACGTTTGAAAATCCCTCGCATTAGATATTATAGTGGGGACCCTGATTACGGGGAAATTTATTTCACCTATCGCACTTACGTCTCTTATTTGTGCAGGAATTGCACTCTTGGCTCACATTGGTTCTTTTACTCCAGTAACTGAGGTCAGTGTACGATATGTCATGTGCGTCCTAAGTTTAACCACGTTGGTAGGTCATTTTCTAAGACATAGTACTGTAGGACCGTAGGACGGTACGACGTAGGTCGCTACGACGTAGGACGTTAGGACAGTACGAAGGTACCAAGGTATGACAGAACACTCACCCCCTATACTTCAAGTATCCAGCGAGCTCGGGGACAGCGGTGATATCGGCTCTAGCTGGCGGGCCCCCCTCCAACTGGACTTGCAGCTCGCTGAGAGCCGCATCTATCTCGTCTTCCGCCGCGCCCCCAGCGCTCCCGGCGCTCGTGTCAGCCGCCTCCGCGCTGCCGCCAGCTAGCGTCTGCAGCTCGATTTGCAGCTAGAATGATATGGCATTGTATATAGTCTATAGACTATACTCTATGGTAATGTTAGGTTAGGTTAAAATTTGTGACGTTGTATGGAGTAATCTCAGTTCGCTTACTGATAAAAATATTTAGAGATAAACTACGATAACATGGCGCGCCCTTCCAAATTACTGTTTCAATGTGTGTAGTCACATCCTTATGAAAGAGTTTGTATGTAGTTGTAATTAGTATTCAACCCATAAAAATAAAAATAAAAAATAAAATAAAAATCGTTTTATTTCTGAATAAATTTGAATCAAATGTTTTCAGAACGTTGAGCTACATGTTGCCTACCACCGGTTCGGGAACTAACCCGGCGAGAAGAACCGGCGTAAGAAACTCGCACGGGGCCACTTTTTACTAAAAAAGTGGAAAATTTGTCTTTTAAAAAAATAAAAAATAAAATCAACCAGTACTCGTAATATTTCACTGTTTCTTATGTGATTGTCAACTAATCATAACTAGCCGTCCGCGCAAGACAACGCACTTCAAACATTTTGATTTTTGGAGGGGCGCGTCATGTTATCGTAGTTTATCTCTACACATCAAATCAATAGACAATTTATGCAAGGTGTGCTTGTCAGTAGCACATACGTTATAATATGTCAGAGACCACCTCATTAAAGAGACCTAAAGGTCACTGCGCCTTTTTCCATTAGTGCCGTCTGCCGAGCCTTGACGTTCTGCGTGGTCGAAATTAATTCGATAGTTTCTATAATGAAGTTGGTCAAAGATTGAACATCACGCACGCATTGCAAGTGCCATAACACTTAGTGATAATTTCGCTAAGGAAACAAGAAAATGCATTTTGGGTAAGCGCTCATCTTGTATTAGGGTAGTACTGCTATTAAGATTCTACTGTATCTGCAGCAGTTTCCCATGAATCTTTATATAAAGTCACCTGCAGCGCAGCGAACAGCAGCATCTCCTCCTCGGTGCAGTGCACCTCCTGGTTGAGGACCTGCCAGCGCGCCTGCTGGTACAGCTGGTTGAGGCGCGGCGCGTCCGGCGCGCGGGCCGTCAGGTCGAAGAACGAGTAGAACTTGAAGCGCAGCTGCAGCGTGTCCCACTCCCGCACGTACTGCTCCATGATGGACAGCGATGAGTCCAGCCAGCTGCGGATATTAAAAAAGTTTTCTTAATGCATCGACTTTATTTTACTGCTCGAACGGTCCGTATATTGCGAATATAAATTTAGTATGGAAACTGCAGATCGCCGTGCAGGAAGTGGCAACATGCCGTCAGTCTATTTCCGGCCTAAGAGAGAACTGATGGGCAACCTTATATGCTGAAAGGCGAAAGCTCTCGTGTTACTGTATTATGCAGAGAAGACTGTGTAGTCAGCCCTACTGCTAACAGTGGGATATAGCAGTATCATCTCCATCTACCGCCTACGTTGCAGCGCCTAAGCATCCATCAAGAAAATTATAGCGGAAAGATTCATAATATTTATGAGTAATGAGATTATTATTATGATACTAGCTGTCCCGGCAAACGTTGCTTTGCCATTTGCCATATTATTTTATTGAAGTGTCTAAATAAGTATGTCACCATGGCAACGTCGATCGCTATCCCGTCGGCCGTCGCACAAACAATGGTCGCCGTCAGTCTCAGGTTGTAATAATTTACTATTATTTATTCAACAAATGCACTTATCAATATAAAGTACCGAGTAGCCGATTCCCAGATCTACTGAATATGCATATAAAATTTGGTAAAAATCAGTAAAGCCGTTTCGGAGGAGTTCGTGGACTAACATTGTGACATGAGAATTTTATATATAAGATTAGTTATAGTAGTAAAAGACATGTATCAACTGACCCTATTTATGCAAAATGAGTCCAATCCACACCATTGCCAAAATTGAGTTAATAATGCAGAAGTATTCCAAAATGGCCCTTTTATCGACCCTACGAGGATCGTACTAATCCAACAATTTTGGCAGAACAAAACATTTTCACAACAAAGTTACCAACTAACAAATTAATGAGTATTGTTTTTTTAAAAAGATCTAAGCTGCAGAGTCCCTTGAATTTTTTTTAATTAGGCAAGTAGAATCATGCGGCTTGGTTCTCGTTTGCATATTAAAAAAGGCTTACTTCTCAATATTTTACAAAGACTCACGTCAGTCACGTGGCTGGTTTTTTGTTGATATAAAGGCGACGGGTCATTGTGACCCAGGCCCGACACGACACAAAATTACTCCTGCGTAACTGGCCTGGTTTTATTGAAACCAGAGTGGTTTTGTGTATTGCGCACACACTTGGGCACTGTAAAATTACTCTTGCATAACTGGTCGTGTGTATTGCGCACACAGGAAAGTTACTACACGATCGTATAGAGGGAAAAATCCAGGAAGAACAAGCCGAAGAACCTTATATCCAGGACAAACAGTTGCCGAGTTATAAGCACTCAAAGTTTGACATTGACAGCTCGGCAACTGTCAAACGTCGAACAAAAGCGGCCATAACTCCGCTACCAATAGGCCTAGAGGAACGGGGTTTCTTCTAACATTAAAGGCAACACCTCGGCTACCCTCTCCCCGAATTTGAACTAAATCGAAGACATCAGATTTTTTTCTCAATTCTGAGGCCAGGATCGAATAGAGGAGAAAAATCCAGGAAGAACAAGCCGAAGAACCCCATATCCAGGACAGTATAGTTGTCGAGTTACAAGCATTCAAACTTTGACATTGACAGCTTGGCAACTGTCAAATGTCTTACAAAGGTAGCCATAACTCCGCTCCCAATAGGCCTAGAGGAACGGGGTTTCTTCAAACATCAAAGGCAACACCTCGGCTACCCTCTCCCCGAATTTGAACTAAATCGGAGACATCAAATTTTTTCTCAATTCTGAGGCCAGGATCGAATAGAGGAGAAAAATCCAGAAAGAACAAGCCGAAGAACCCCATATCCAGGACAAATAGTTGCCGAGTTACAAGCATTCAAACTTTGACATTGACAGCTCGGCAACTGTCAAATGTCTTACAAAAGTAGCCATAACTCCGCTCCCAATATGCCTAGAGGAACGGGGTTTCTTCCAACCTCAAAGGCAATACCTCGGCTACCCCCTCCCCGAATCTGGACTAAATCGGAGACATCAAATTTTTTCTCAATTCTGAGGCCAGGATCGAATAGAGGAGAAAAATCCAGAAAGAACAAGCCGAAGAACCCCATATCCAGGACAAATAGTTGCCGAGTTACAAGCATTCAAACTTTGACATTGACAGCTCGGCAACTGTCAAATGTCTTACAAAAGTAGCCATAACTCCGCTCCCAATATGCCTAGAGGAACGGGGTTTCTTCCAACCTCAAAGGCAATACCTCGGCTACCCCCTCCCCGAATCTGGACTAAATCGGAGACATCAAAACTTCAAGAACGAATTCCATTACTTTTTTTTTTGTATTATTTTTTTTTTTTTTTACATTAAGATTTTTGCAACGTTGCTTGAAACCATCACTACTAATGGGAAAGTGTGTCTGTCTATCTGTCTGTCTGTCCGTTGTTTGTCTGAATGTTTGGAATCTCTTCACGCCCAAACCACTGAACCAATTTTGCTGAAATTTGGTATTGCTGAGTTTTGGCGAAACGGAGTTGCAGGCATCATCTAGTTTTAAACATCCTTGTAAAAACCAGAAAAAAGTAGGAGCGCCACATTATATCAGGGAGGTACTTACTGCCGAAGCATACAACAAGATATACTTAGGATATGCTCACCTAGATACAAAAAAATATTAAGTTTTAAATCTAAATTATGACTTTTTTTTTTCATTTCAATCTTTTTTTTTGGGAATATAAGCAACAATATAAACTAAAAAATAATGAATATATATTTCTACATAACCGAAAGAAAAAAATGCCGGTTTTCTTCAAAATTTGAAAGTTCATGAGGCCTCAGTTTATTTAAAAGCAAATTTTATAAGTTAAAATCGTTGTTTCTATAACTAATTAGATGTTAGACATCCAAATCGGGTGCACAGATCTCATGCACGAAAATCCTGTTGACTTGTGTAATAAATCTAAAGAGATGGTTCGCTTTGGATTATATGTATCCCACACTAATATAGTTTTGCTAAAAGGAACCCTCCTGTTTTTGTTTAATTTTTGTTGGAAATAGTAGTAATATTTAACATATTTATGTTTGTACGCATATAATAAATTACCAAATATACTATTGTAAATTAACTTTACTTAAAATAACAATCAGTTTTAAAGAATACACAATTTTAATAAAAACGGCTTTTTCTCAGAACTGTCATCGTGTGGGTTGAGTCCGGTATGCATAAATGGGTCCAACTATCAACTCACCCGACGTTCATTCTGGCGCGCTCCATAAGAGACTTGGGCGTGAGGAGGGACTCCCGGGATTGGGTGTCGGGCTCCAGCGGCGAGTCGGCGAGGGACATCTCTGCTAGGTTGTCCAGGGCATCCAGGGACGCGGCGCGGGGCGGAGTGCCGCAGTACCCGCCGTCGCTGGAGCCGTCGCTCTGCGTGCTGTATATGTGGTTCCCGTAGCGGCGGAGGGTACCATTCTGTGGATATATGCGACTTTATTAGATTTAGCATCTTCTACAGGAAAATCGGTAACAGTTACATATATACAAAATGATGCCGATAAAAATAACTCCCACACCGGTTTCGGTGACGGTTTCCGGTTTCATTCAAACCAGGCCTGCTACGCAGGAGTAATTTTATAATGCCCAAGTATGTGCGCATTACACAAGAGCACTCTATATTCCTTATACTCTCATAACCCAGTGGGACGGAAGACCGACACGACTGGCGAGAGATCAGGCGCAGGACCGACTTTTTACATGCCCCTCCGACGCATATCAATACGCTCATGATCACATCTTACTTATCAGACAATCAGGTGATCAGTCTGCATTTTCCTAACCAAACTTGAAAATAACATGTTTCCAACGCAGGAATCGAACCCACAACCTCCGAGTGAAGAGCCACGCTCTAAGCCACTGGACCACGGAGACGTCATCAGCAAGCGGATAATAGAGTTACGAGCCCTATATTTTTAAGCAACTGTTACGGTTTTGTCTGAAAAGATTCAAGTTACAGGAAAGACCCGATATATGCCATTCGCGACTGGTGTCCGTGTCTTTGTCTCTTACCTGTTGTGAGGCAACCGGCGTGGCTGACAGGGACCTCGGAGGTGGGGGTGTGGCGGGACATGCCAGAGACCTGTCCAAGCTATTTGACGATCCCCTGGTGGCAGCTATGAATGTGTTAGTATCGGGCTGAGCGATTTTGATCTTCTTCGCTTCCTTTAAGTTCTGATAGTTCTGTTTCAGGTGGGACGGCTCCAACGGATAACACAAGGACAGTTCTTCCGGATGTCGTATGCCTGAAAGTGTGAAAAGTATATTTTAGAAATATGGTGAACGTCAGTAACAAAAGCAAGGGAATAGATATCTGAGATTAATTAATAATAAGTGGAGAAACTTTTCAGAAGAAAGATACAGGAATCTCTGGGCCCGTCTGCCAACTAAAGCAGAAAGATTCTCTCTAATTCCATAACTTATTCTTACCTAGGCTTTTACACAGCTGCATGACAGCGCTGAACGTGTCAATGGAGAAGTCGATCTTGCAGTCGATGTATCTGAGGTCGGGCAGCTGTATCCGGATGGGCTTGTGCATGGGCGTGAAGTGGAGCGCCGCGTCCGCGTGGACGCCGTACTGGTCGAGCGTGTGCTTCGGCCGGGCCAACCACTTGTTACGCGTCGGCCACCATAGCGCGTGATCCGACCAGTCCTTCTTGAAATCTGAAATGAATTCATTGAGTACTGTCAAAATGTGCTCACGACATTTTCAGTACTAACTTAAAGTGTATGATTGTCGGTCAGGAAATTTGTGTTTTACAGTTTTGTTAATTGGTCAAGGTCTTGGCAATCGTTTGATAGCCAAAAGAGGTAATGAATAGATAGACTACCGTCAAAAACCTCTGAACCTATAGGCTTTATCTTTAGAATGCTCTTTGTCAATCGTGTCCAATTCGTCACAGCACCCATTTTTGGGTGTTACGTCGGGCTGTATTCGGTATCTACTTTATATAGATTTGGGCAAATAGATGGCCAATATTGAATCTATCATACTGTTGTAATCTCGAAAATGGTTTGAAATCTCATATTGCCTTTGCCTTTACTGCCAAGACTTCGAGATAGACGTTGTAAAAAGGTAATCCTTTATCTTGGACGTTTGATTAAATTTATTCTTACGGGAAGCCATTAATTTTGTTAATCTTACGACAAGGAAAGACTTGCAAAGACTGAGTCATTATTTTAAAATGTATTTTAAAAAATCTCTTTAGCATATTAAAGCTAGCAAGTGCAACACGTTTATTTAATGAACCTTCTATCAGTCTTTTTTTGGCCCTTCTTATGAATTCTTTGGACGGATGTAAAATAAAAACTAGAAAACCAGTGTCTTTATGACGTCAGCGGTAGTGCACGATTTAGCGAGTTAGTTGAACCCTACAGTAGCGGTTTAAAGAACTCTCATTTTTATTGGACGCCTCGAGCAAATAAGGGAAAGCTAGGGTCTACTTATACTGGCAAGGCAAGATACGCCCTGTTCATTCGTTTTGCTTCTTACATGATTGCATGAGTCAGCTCGTGAAGTAAACCAGAGGGCATCGCAAATGCGAGATGCAGTTATCATTATCGCGGAATTATCAACTTAAGAAAATGAAGTTCATTAGTCGCAAATAAAAATCGTATCAAATAGAAATAAGCCAGAATTGAAATTGCCCAATAATTTGTAATCTAGCCTTAGCCTCCTGAGCAGTTTTCAGGGCAAATTATTATCAAGAGTAATAATTATTAGTTTAGGTCACAGCGTTAAAATAACATCGTACTTGAAAAATGCTTTTTAGTTATTTTAATCCTGTTTTTTCTAACGGTACAAGTCTGACTCAGAGATGATTATGCAAAGTAGGAATATTATAATTTTTAATAAACTGTTATTGAGTCATTAGTCAAATAATGACTTACAATAGGGTCAGTAAACCATTGCTATTTGCTGCGAAAGAAAATTCTCGTTATTAGTACTTAAGTATTATTTTACAGTTTAATACATTTTTAGAGTCTAGAAGAGGACTCTTTTACTGAGGTTTGAATTAAATGCCTTTCAGAGATAAGACTGAATATGTAGACACTAGACTACAATAGTTATTTAATAGTCTTAAATCGTCTTTGTAGTCGTGTGTGACTAATGACTAAAAATATTTTTACGAAATACTAGTAAACAAGTAGTAGTAGTATGTACCTGGCACTACTTGTCTACTAGTACTAGTATTAAGTATAATATAGGTACATTTTGGTACTACTAACAGCTTAATCATCGTGCATCGGCGTCATTCGTCATCAGTTCATCACAATTCGCAACACCAAATAGTCATTCCCGTTACTTATTAAACGTAATGGTACCTAATTAATTTTACCTACTAATCATCCAAACGTCGAACCAACTGAATTAGGCTGCTGTGAGTCATAAGTTGGGGATTTAATGGAGTAGGAACATAATAAATGTTACCAAAAAGTTACAAGGAAAACTCTAACCGTCAATCGAAAAACAAGGAAGCATCGGGAATATTTTCCCTGTAAATTCAGAATAGTTTCCTTACTGTCAAAGTAACAGTTTCTATGCTTTAGTTTTACTGTTAACCATTAAATGTTATGACACGGCGTTACGGCACCAGTATTTGAACGAAAATAAAGTTATAGCCTCTTGCGCCATGTGTCTAATCTTAACACCATAATAAAATGTCGCGTAGATCCAGAGATACATCTCGCGTGGACACGTAAACCGCATTATACGGTATACCGTCTATGTGTTATGTTACAAACATAAATCCCTACTACATGTGTTTACACTCGTTTATGGTCAAAGTAAAAACTACGACACATTTTCAGTGCATCTCATTCTTGTTTTATTGGCTCTGTTTTAGTTTACACCACTAAATAGAAAAGTAATAACGATTGTACCAATTGAAATTCAATATTTATTACTCGCTTTAATTATTCCAGTCACCCATTTCCCAGTAAGTTAAAGTAAAACCACCACGACCACACATTTATAATTATTATTTTTAACAAAAAATTAAAACCGACTTCCAAGGTAAAACAATAATAACATCCTTATAATATGAACTAAAAAGTATTAAATAATTATTCCTATCTAATAGTGCCTTTTTACGAATTCGGCTAAAACTCAACTATTTCTGTACTCAATCTTCATCATTTTGAAGGCGGTACCAGATGAATCTTCTGTTCTCTGACAGAATATTTGAAACTTTTGGAACTGGCACCGACTTCAAAATTATGAAGATTGAGTACAGAAATAGTTGAGTTTTGCCGAATTCGTAAAAAGGCACTATTAGATAGGAATAATTATTTAATACTTTTTAGTTCATATTATAAGGATGTTATTATTGTTTTACCTTGGAAGTCGGTTTTAATTTTTTGTTAAAAATAATAATTTCACTCTTTTTAGTTACCTAGTAAGCAAACGCATACTATACGTAGAATAATACACGTGTATATTATTCTACGTATCTTATTACAGTCACACTTACAAAATATTATAATATCAGCTGCAGCCTGCAGATAATTTTAAACAATCATTAAAAAAAATCGAAGTGAACACGTGTGACGTGCTAAGTAGCCGGTCACCGGACTAGTTTCAATAGGCTGGCACTCGTTCGACATGTGCGACAAGCACACGCAGCGCACATAGTACCTCCGTGAGTAATTTGTATTCTGTGCATAGTACCCGGCCGCGCCCGCGTCGCCGCGCGCTTGCTTGACAGCCCTGGCAGATATGCGATGCGATGCGTTATTATACTATGAACGCTAAACGCAATGCAAAAGGTTGAAATTATGTTGTTTTCCAGAATATCTCGGCGAAGTGGAACAGAATGTTACATTATCGAAGCAACTTTAACTTCTCAGGAGTAATGTCAAATGTGTGCCTTATGCTCTGGAGATAAGGTTGAATTTGGTGACATTGGTGACCCTGACGTGGTAATGATGATGATGATGATGAATGTAATTTGCATAGTAGCATATGCTTTCAGTTCTTAAAACAGCACCTAAACTCCCAAACTTGTATCTATAAGGAATCCGGAGTTCTCTTATTAGCTTCGGAACCATAGTATACCTCGGTGCAAAATCTTGCGTTTTGGTAGCATATGCTTAGGATGCTTCTCATAAAACCAAAATCACCATATGTTTCCATATAAATTTCGAGGAGTTCCCTCGATTACTCATGGATCCCATCATCAGGTCACCACTTTTGTGAACATGGTACCAAATTGGAGTGAAACCTAATACAATTTTTCCGCAAAAAAAAAAAGGCTATGTCCCTTCACGTGGTCTATTCTTCATGTTTGCCGCATAACATATAAATTATTGCTCCAGTAGTTCTTAAGATATCAAGCAATCCATACAAATATTGTAAATGCGAAAGTGTGTCTCGTGTCGAAAGTGTGTCTCGTGTCTGTCTGTCTGTTACCTCTTTACCGATTTTGCTGAAATTTAGTATGGAGATACTTTGAGTCCCGGGAAAGTACATAGGTTACTTTTTATCCCGAAATTGCGGGCGTCATCTAGTTTCATATAATTTCCCAGTTTTTTCCACATTTTCCTCTATTTCTTCGCTCCTATTAGTCTTAGCGTGATAAAATATAGCCTTTAGCCTTCCTCGATAAATGGGCTATCTAACACTGAAAGAATCATCAAAATCCGTTGCGTAGTTTTAAAGATTAAAGGGAACAAAGGGACATGAGGAAAAAAAGCGACTTTGTAGCTTTTTGATAAGCCTTCCTCGATAAATGGGCTATCCAACAGTAAAATAATTTTTCAAATTGGACTTGTAGTTCCTGAGATTAGCGCGTTCAAACAAACAAACCCTGCAGAATTATAATATTAGTACTTATAGATGAATTTTACCTCTACAATTTTATTATATGTATAGACATTGATAGATAGATACCTATAGATAGAGAAACAAACAATAACTAAAAAAAAAACCGGCCAAGTGCGAGTTGGACTCGCCCATGAAGGGTTCCGCAGCAGCAATAAGGTTTATTTCTATAAAATTAAAAGGTTTGTGATTTATTTTTATATTTTAGTTGATTTTATGAAAGTTAAATTAAGGTTTACGATTTATGACGTATAAAAAAAAACTACTTGATAAATCTCGTTCAAACCAATTTTCGTTGGTAGTTTTTATAGTAATGTATATCATATATTTTTTTTACAATTATCATGCCCCTACTTTAGAAGTTAGAGGGGGGGGACACACATTTTACCACTTTGGAAGAGTGTCTCTCGCAAACTAATCAGATTAGAAAAAAATGAGATTAGAAATCTCAATATGATTTTTGAAGACCTACCCATAGATACCCTATACGCGTAGGTCGGTTGAAAAAAATTTTTTTTTGTTTCAGTTGTACCTATGGGGACCCCTAAAATTTTTTAACATTTTTTCCATTTTTGTATCAAAATCTTATTGCGGTTCACAGACTACATCTACTTACCAAGTTTCAATAGTACATCTCTTATAGTTTCCCATACTAACTTTATCCCCCCTTTTTACACCCTTAGGAGAGGAATTTCTAAAAATCCCTTCTTATCGCACGCCTACGTAATACGAAGAATACCCCCTCCAAATTTCAAGTATCTACAATTACTTGTTTCGGCCGTAGCGTGATTCCATTTTCATGTCATTCAGGAGAAAGCCTTTTATATAATGATACTAGCTGTCCCGGCAAACGTTTCTTTGCCATATTATATTAAGTATATCGCCCGTATTATTTTATTGAATTAGTGACTAAAATATAAGTATATCACCATGGCAACGTCGTATAAGCAATGGTCGCTCTTTATAGACAAATAATTTGCAATAAAATAAAATTGCGACTATAATTTGAGATTTAAACTATCCTATCTCTCAAGTTGGATCGAACTGCACATGGTGTGCGAATTTTATTATAATCGGTTAAGTGGTTTAGGAGTCCATTGAGGACAAACATTGTGACACGAGATTTATATATATTAAGATAGATATGTTAAGTCATAAAATATTATAATAATTATTATGACCATTGATAGCTTTTAACGCCAACATTGGGTAGGTACAGTTGATATTGCTCTGGGTAAGTTCAGACTTTAGAGGATGAGAGCAGCCTGCTACGCTAGTGATTAGTAAATCATCTACGTAAATACGTCGAATTCGTAATAAACAGATTTAAGGTCATCGCATCGTATTGGACACGTATTCTTGTGAGTTGAAACTTAATAAGAAGCCTTACAAGTTACAAGCCTGTTTGGCATCTTGATTTTAAGTCCAAGCGAACAAAGAAGCTTGATGAAGCGGGAAGAACTCTACATATCATAACGATACCTACAAATATTTAAGATGTCTGGCAAAAATATTATTATAATCGTCACATAATTAAGGGGAAGACAGCTGCCAATTCGACATCTTTGTGCAGTTTTCTAGACGTATGTATTTCATTGACTGGCACAAAAAAATATATGTGATTGTTGATTATATTTGGAAAAGCTTGTCGAATTCAAATTATAAAATAATGTTCTCCTACTGATTGAAAAAAAATACAAAAGTCACATATTTCAGAAACTTTAAACAGTTCTAACTAAAGTAATAATACAATCTATGCTTTAAAAATTTGTTTATTTGATACCTTTTACAAAAATCCAAAGATTTCCGGATTTAATTTTCGGTTCTGACATCTAGATTTCCCATAATATTTATTTTTTCCTCTAAAAAACGAAAAATGTATCCACGCTACCGAGTGAACACTTCACATCTCTGTCTCTCTGGCATGAAAATCGACACAGGTGTGAGAGTGATACGAGATCAAGCTCATAGGCAGTTTTCAGCGTCTTAACATGATCATAAAGTACACAATATAACTCTGGGAAAGACAGTTTAGAAACCTCAAATCTTGTATGGGATTGCCAATTGCCATCTTTATCCCTTGTGTGACACGTTTGTTGTTAGAGATTTCGCTCGGAACAACTATTATTAGAATTATACTGGATACGAGTAAAATTGGTCAACGTATAATTAATAATTATTATTGATTGGGATGATTGGTAATGAATTACTAATGATGAAAGCAGGCCGAACGTTCTATTTATTTTGATTCCTTAACATATTAGATTATACTTATATTTAATCCGACGTCTGTTTACGAATTTTATATATTATTATATTTAAACACGTCGTTTATTTTTATACGAATGCCAAAATTGTTGTCTTGATACCCACTGCCTACTTGTGGCCAAATCACATGTAGTGGCCAAATTGAATAATACACAAACAAAATATAATTTCTATGTCGCACCATATTATCGGCCTGAAAGAAGAGAGTGTATGTATACTAGGATATTACAACTATTCTCAAATGTAGAGTACAATCTCTTCGCATCTCGTTAGATAAAAAGAATTATGTTATGTGATATGTCGTCCTTTTGCCTGCGATGGCCGCGACCTGATAACATCGGATTTACCGCTCTACTCATGACTTGCAATTATTCACCGCTCATATAATAATCATGAATAGGCTACAGCTGTTGTATCTTATACTGCAACTAGTTACACGTGCTCGTTTCCAAAAAAATATTTGGACGAACGTCTACAATCATTTTTTTGGAAAATGAATGTAGGGGTCCAGCATTGTTAAATGCTGGACCCCTACATTCATTTTCCAATTGGCTACTTGGTTCCTCCCAGGACACAAACTATGACTGTTGACATCAGTTAACAAAACCAACTGTACATTGGCTACCTGTGGACAAATGACCTATTTACATTCGGGGCAAGGTGAACTCACGTGTGTTTGCTGTACGAAATCAAATACTCAGCACACGCTCGAACATAATCTGTGGATCCACTGTCAATATGGCGACGTGATTGAACGGAACGATTGTCTAAAATAAATAAATGTCGAAGAAGCGGCTAAAGCAAATAGAGGGTGGAAACAAACGTCCTCATAGACTCATGTTTGTATAAAAAAGATTTATTTAACGACATCGATTATTATAAAACCAGATGTTTGGGATCCTGAAACTTCTGAACTTTAGAGAAAGAAGCAATGCCTCATGGCGATAAAAATCTAAAGGGAATTAAAGGAACAAAATATTTTAGTAAGTAAAGTGAAAACAGGATATTCAAATGGCTGTGTGCATCACCTCGTTAACGCTTTGATATTTTATAAGATTGATGGATTTTAATTATTTTAGATTATGACAAAAGATTCGTTAATACCTAACTTATATCTCAATGGTATGGGGTACCTAATAGTAAAAATCGATTAGGTGTATCATCTTGTCGAAATTTATCTATCCAATTGCCCTCAATAACGTTTGGAACATTGTGTTGCCAAGGTTGAAAAATGTTCGACTCACGAATTATGATTATCTTCAGCCAACGCTTTTTATGTTGCATTAGTAGAAACCATAGGTAGAAACTATGTGGATTAAAGTTTCGAACAGTAGTGCTGGGTTTCATATGTATTGGATTAATTGTGCCAAAATTTTCGTTTCACTTCAACCATTACAGAAGCTATAGATACATAACATGAGAAACATAACAAGAAACTCAATAATAATATACGTATACAGCAAAAGTAACACAGAGTAAAATTTTTAAGTAAAAGCAAGTCAAAGAACTTTTCAACAATAGGTTTGGAATTTAAGTTGAATTTGGAATATAAATCATTTTTATAGTTTTTTCAATAAGGTGTACAATAAACATCACTATTCTAGTCTCGAGAGGTATCGGTGACATAAGCGGCGAGTGGGCCGCTCCGTCGCCCACGGCTTCCGTCGCGGAGGCGTTCCCACCTGATAGTGAAGCAATAACTTGGCCACGCGAACCCAGACTTTGTAAACACGGGCTTGTATATTTAGACAATATGTGCCAATACGCACCGCCGAACATACGCCACGCACGCGCGATAAAAGTTCTTTAATAACATATTCGACCCATATTTTATAGACGTTTCGTAAGAATTGCTGAGCAGCAGAGGAAAATCTCATTTTTCATGGTGAAATGTAAACTTTTAAGACTTGTTTCATACATATCATCACCTGTTATTTTTCGATAACCGCAGCATAAAGATTGCATTCTGATCTGCATTCCGAAGCTGAATTTATAAAATACTGTCTGCCATTCCAATTTCCAACAGCTATACTAACTCTCAAGTCAAAAACAAAAGTTTCCTTGAATTACGTCAGGAATTTGGTCGTGAGGTCTGCCTAAGATGCAATAAATTGGTGAAACATGTTTCATGACGTTCTGATATTATAGCGTTTTGGAGCTGAACAGCATTCCAATCATTGCCATTTGCCAGTAAATAATATATGGTTGAAAATTTTTGTGCCTGGGCACAGAATACATATTTGGCCTGGGTAAGGCGAGGAGTACTATGTTCCACGTAGTAGGTATTAACCACATATTATAATCACATAATATTGTTTGCGTTCAATTATTCAGTTCCAATCATAACTATGAATAGTTTAGCACAGATTGTGCGCGACTGCGCGTCATCAGCGTTACTCATTGTTTCATTTAGATAAAGTGAACTTTAACCGAACTCGACGTTATCTACTGGAACCGTCAGCGCATCGAGAGTTGAAACATTCACCATGTATCCAGGACGATCAATTTTCTATCAGATTTAATTTGCCGATATCTACTAGCCGTTAGTTATACGGTCATTGGGTGCCATAACAACATTGCTTTGACTCAGGAAGTAGATAATACGAAATGACCGAAATATTTTAAGAGCAAGTCTTGCGATACGGCAGTAATTGAGTGGTGACCGCTGATAGATCAAAGTCTTGCGTTCAAATGGTCGAGTTAAACATCAATACAGCAATAATTTGCATTCCTCACTCAACTGCTCTCAATATAAACGATTGAAATCTAGGGCGCATTGGCATATAAATATCTGAATTTATGTATAAACAGACGTAACGTTTAAAGTAAGTCTAAATATGGTAATTTAGGGATATGTTCCATAGACCTTTACGTAGGAAGCTAAATAAAGCTAATGACGATCGTTCCCATTTATTATACTGAGCAAAAACTGCATTTCATTATAGTTATTAAACGTAATTTATTATGATAATGCTATCAAAGCGAGCGCTTGACGTGAATTATAAGCATTCTAATTTAAATGTAGGTTGTATCGCTAGAGCACCTCACGTGGGCTGATAGAAGACAAAAAATAACTAATAAGTAACTCTATATAGTAGCATAGTAGGGAGTTGGTATTGGGCGATGTATTTTATATGTATTGGCGATGTATATATTATAAACATGATAATTGACTTCGATCATTGACAGATGATTATTATCATTGAGGCTAACAATAACTGTACCTCGATTCTAGTATTTCAATGCAATATCAATGCAGCTTCATACCGCGTTCGATCTTAACAGAGCTGCCGGGCACGGTGGGCTCTCTGGGCATCTGAATGGCGCATTTTCACTGGTCGATAGGGCCCGCATGTGGGGTGCGGGAGATTTCTAAAATGCATGCCACGACCAATCAAAATGCGCCATTAGTTTTCATAGGCTCCTCGTATGATGTATACCGCACGAGTTAACGACTGAAAATGCGCCCGTAGTCTGTACCGCTTCAAGTGCAAAGAGAGCCCATCGCACAGGTGTGATCCTAGTAAAATAGAAGATGTACCACATCTTCTATTTTACTATATGATATCTTCTATTTTACAATATGATCTGGAGATGAAAATAGGACTAGAAATAAATGTTGATAGCATAAAGGAAATTGTAAAAGATAAGAAAAAAAGGGAAGAATTTTTGCTATATATTTTAACAAAATAATAATACCTCCTCCTTTTTGTAAGTCCGTCAAAAAGGAGTAAATAGTATCGACAGAACAGAAAATAGAAATAAAAGATAAGTGTGTAGATATTATAGGACAGTATAAATTATTGTATTCAGGAACAAGAGCATTATAATAATAAAAAATAATAATAATAATAAAACAGAGCTGCCAATCCAAGAGTAAGAAAATATTCACAATATTACGTTAAAAACGCTCTGCGCCATAGTCTGCACCACATTAATTTATGAGAAAAATTGTAATTTGATAGGAAATATTGTTATAAAAGTTCTGACTGGTTCGAAGAAGAAAAAGAATTTTCTAGATGTAATATGTACTGAGCTGGTGAATAAAAAATCTTTAAAACTTTAGCTCAACATCCCAAGATGGGATTCATTAGAGATATTTCTTGTTGGGGATGTGACCGGCAGTAGTCATATTAAAATTGGAGTATATGTTATTGATTTTGTTATGCCAGATGTATAGTTTGTAAAGTAATAGATTTTTTTAAATATACAATAATACAAATTGCAATAATGTTTAAAAATAGTACAATAAATATGACCTCAATCATTTAAAGAGTGAGTACAACTATAAACTATCAAATACACGTCATCTGCTACGGTTAAAAACAGGAAAACTAGGGATCGTAACACTAGCATCAGCACACTACTATAATTGTTTGCGTTAGTTGCATTGTGATAAGCTTTAATATGAATTTAATGTCATCTTCACTTATAACGTCAATTAACAAACAAGATTTAACTACCTCATGCCTTTTAAATATTATATTTTCCTCTCATGTTTAAGGTCATCGAAAACTTAGCTAAGATTTTTATATGATTATTGATTACGCTTACTACGATTTGATTTATTTATGATATAAATACGATACGTTCTTTTTAAATGATTTCAAAGTAGAGAATACTATATTTTATTTAAATTCGTAAAAGTAATCAGTAGTGAAGCCTTATCTTGAACTATTCATAAATTCAGTATTTTCCTAACATCATTAATTTAGCGTAAGCCGGACAATTCTCTGAAATAATATCGTATGACGTATTCCTGTTCAAAAACAACGATTTGGTAACTACGAATACCCAATTATGTACTTACGAGTGTATCTAATTTTTTAAAATTGATATTCAAATGAATTTTCTGAATTTATTCAGATAGTAGACTGATAGAACACAACGCTCACCTTTACCTGTAACAAAAGAGATATCAAATTAGTAATTAGTATCAATAATATTATGAAAATCTGCAAATTTTAAAATTTATAACCCCTTTTAAAGGCTAAATAACGCAATAGTTGTTGCTCTGGCACTTGACAATCGAGAATTAGCATTCTATTGTCATCTGTCGCAACCAACCAACCAATCTGCTGTTGCTGTCATGTCGGAACTACTGTAAAATGATGCAGTGGTCTGAGCTAAAGCGAAGGTCTCGAAAACTGTTGCTACTTTTATACTCCATAGACAACTAACACCTCAATTTTATTTGTAAGGCAATGTAACGCAAACATCAACTCTACAATTTACTCTCTACATTTATGTACAGAGTACTTAATCTTTTGTGACCTCACCCACCCCATTTACAAAATGCGGTCCTTATATTTTGCATACTCAACTCTATCCAGCGCCTGCTCTAAAAAAGGCAAGCCTTTACTCATGACACCAGAGATACAGTGCATTTACAGTTTTGAACCACAAATTAGACGCTAGCTCACATTACAATTAGCAATTTCAAAACAATTACCAATTGAGGCGCGATTTTCAGTTAATTAGCGTACTCCAGTAAAACGCTTACACAAGCTTTAAATTCTCCACCACTGTACTTAGGGTTGCCAGACGTCCAGATAAAGCAGGACACGGTCAGAGTTCAGACTTTTCAATGCGCGGCCAAAATTAAACGAAGTCCGGCTTTTTAGACCTTTGAATATTTAATTTTATATGAAAATCTTACAAATTTTAGACGGTGTAACCAAATAAGACGTAAAATAATATTATCTACTAGATGTTAAATTGTTTTGATAAAACACAAAATTTGTACACGCCCTGCCAAACGTTTTTTAATTGGAGAGTTAAGATTTTAAGTAATAGCAGGGTTTCGGTCGGGATTTTTATACAAAATTTGTCCGACTTTGCGAACTGGCAACCCTAACTGTAGTGGTATTTGGTACTGAGTACTGACTACTATAGAGAGCTGTTACTAGGTATAGAGTTTAATGAACCCAATAGATAAACTGCAATATCTTTCACAATAAAAGATCCCACAAAAAACATTTCATGTAAAAGTTACCTCGACGACCACAAAAGGTTTGCCCTGTGAAAAAGACATCAGATCTAATGTAGAGCCAAGCTTCTGAATCGACGCGGCCTAACTTTATCGACTCTAACTCCAACAAATTCTACATAATATCAGTAAGTATGTACGTATGGCTTGGCTGTTTCGTTACTTACTTCAGATCAGAAACTAAATATTCGAAATAGCGAAGCCATACATAACGTTTACTGATAATAATATTATATTGTAGAAAGTGTTAGAGTTAGGGTCGATAGAGTTAGGCCGCGTCGATTCAGAAGCTTGGCTCTACATTAGATCTGATGTCTTTTTCACAGGGCAAACCTTTTGTGGTCGTCGAGGTAACTTTTACATGAAATGTTTTTGGTGGGATTTCAGTCCTTTTTGTAAGTCTTGGTAGGCAGTCTTTTTAGTCTTTTTAGTGTTTTTTATTAAGAGGTTTTTAGTTAATGTCCATCCCGTGTAACCTTTCATGTCCTCTTATCTTATATATATAAAATTCTCGTGTCACAGTTTTCGTTGCCATACTCCTCCGAAACGGCTTGACCGATTCTCATGAAATTTTGTGAGCATATTGAGTAGGTCTGAGAATCGGCCAACATCTATTTTTCATACCAAAAATTATTTATATGGCAAAACAACGTTTGCCGGGACAGCTAGTCTTATATATAAAAATGGATTTTCAAATGTGTTAGACGCGCTAAAACTCGAAAACGGCTGAACGGATTGGGCTGATTTTGGTCTTAAAATATTCGTAGAAGTCCAGGAAAGGTTTTAAAGTGACACGAAGTTCACCGGGACAGCTAGTTATTCATAAAATTGATAAAAGTCCTTACTAAACTTATTTTACGACGTATAACCAAATTTCGGCGTATTTCAGATATCAATAAAATATAAAGTATTAGACCTATTCAATTGAGACTTTGTATGTTCAATAAGTCTATTATTGATATTATATCCTGAGAATATAAACTATCTGGCACATCGGAAACCAACTCTACGAGGGTCAACTTCCACTCACCCCCAGTTTAAGGGATGAGGGACGAAAATTACAAGTTTATGAATTTTTTTGTTGGTTGTATACTGAACTAAGATTGCATACCGAATTTCAGCTTTCTAGCACTTCAGGAAGTAGCCAAACATTTTGATGACCATCAGTGTGTCAGTGACGAAATCGGTGTATTTTGGATATCAATAAAATCTAAAGTATAAAAGCTATTCAATTGAGACTTTGTATGCTTAATAAGTCTATTGATGACATCGTATCCTTAAAATATGGACTATCTGCTACAACGAAAACCAATTCTATGAAGGTTCAAAAAAACGGCGAAACACTTCGAGAAAAGGTAGGTAGTGCCCTTGCGTTTCGCTTGGCTCGTCTCGGCGGGTGCACGACCGTGCACCCAGATGAGCAAAATCTCGGTCGTACAAATATTTGTTTGATAAACGCTGAGGTAGGTTGTACAAGAGCGGCAAATTAGCACAGCTGCTAGTCGTAAAGATTATCACATCTCGTAGAGATTTTTCACACGATTTTTTGTAAGACAAAAAAGATACACCGAGGTTGTATACTTTGATCATAAAATAAATAAACGTTTAGTTTTTATTAATAATCGCCTGTCAGTTCCACTTGGAACTAAGGCCATCGGAAAAGTGACGGCATCAAAATCACAGCTAAAGGCCCGTATTCACTTTCATTAGTAATAAGTGCAAGTGATTAGGGCAGGTGATTAATTATTAGGAAAAAGTAAGTGTGAACAGCGACTGTTTAGTGCGAGTGATTAGCCGGCTGCGTAGTAACGTGATTAGTTCTGTATTCACTTTGATTAGTGATTAAGTGCAGGTGACTAGTACAGGTGATGAGTGATTAGTAGAAAGTAAGTGTGGACAGCGACTGATTAGTGCAAGTGACTAGTCGGCTGCGTAGTAACGTGATTAAAAGCGTGTTCTATTTTTTGCGAGTGCAAGTGTGTGACAGATGAAAACCAATTTTGGTTCGTTTGACAGCTCGAGATTGTTACTATTATTCCGCTAGGTATATTAACTTTATGGGCCAGACTGACGTGGTGTGCCGTGTGAAGCGTCCATAGATATAGTATATCATTATTATATATACCTATTAAAAGTACAAAAGGACACCCTTTCAATTACTTCCATACTAATCCATACTTTTTACTTACTAATATACTAATAATATTATAAATGCGAATGTGTGTCTGTCTGTCTGTTACCTCTTCACGTTTATACCTCAGAAATCAGAATTGATTTTGCTGAAATTTGGCATGGAGATACTTTGAGTCCTGCTAAGCATTGTCCTGCCTAGCATACACCAACGAGATATCTCACTCTCGAGATAATAAAAAACTACTCGTCTCATAATGTCAAAATCTCGACATTATCTCGACAAAGCTCTATAAAAATGTGTTATTTCGATGATAGATCTACGCGAGAAAAAAAGGGTTGGCATGCTAGGGTCAATAGAGATGAAGATACAAGCTATCAAACATCGAGAAACATGTAGAGTGAGATATCTCGTTGGCGTATGCTAGGAAGGCTGGGAAAGGACATATAAAAATACTTCATGGTCAAATAGTTTTTAATAAAACCAATATTAAAAATGAAGGACATGTCAAAATGGCAGTTTTATTTTTGAAACTTGGACGCTCGTGTTGACAGCTACTACTGAATTTACTAAATTAAATTACTAAAGAGCCACTAAACAATAATTGGACACTACACACCTGCACTCCACTGCCTCAATTACTAGTCACTTGCACTTGCACTAATCAAAGTGAATACAGGCCTTAAGGATATCAATATATCTTTTTATTTTATATGGATTATATGGTCCTAAAAATGTCTTTAGAACAGGGATCACCAAATGGCGGACCGCGGTCCGCATCCAGAACGCCATCCACGCCGCGCCACGCGCCGACCATTGTGTGCGGACCCAAGCATTTTAGAAGATGAACTTCGTTAAAAATATATTTCGGTCTCGACTTATGGCCCGTATTCACTTTCATTAGTAATAAGTGCAAGTGATTAGGGCAAGTGATTAGTTATTAGGAAAAAGTAAGTGTGGACAGCGACTGTTTAGTGCAAGTGATTAGCCGGCTGCGTAGTAACGTGATTAGTTCTGTATTCACTTTGATTAGTGATTAAGTGCAGGTGACTAGTACAGGTGATGAGTGATTAGTAGAAAGTAATGTGGACAGCGACTGATTAGTGCAAGTGACTAGTCGGCTGCGTAGTAACGTGATTAAAAGCGTGTTCTATTTTTTGCGAGTGCAAGTGCGTGACAGATGAAAACCAATTTGGTTTCGTATGACAGCTCGAGATTGTTACTATTATTCCGCTAGGTATATTAACTTTATGGGCCAGACTGACGTGGTGTGCCGTGTGAAGCGTCCATAGATATAGTATATCATTATTAAATAATATACCTATTAAAAGTACAAAAGGACACCCTTTCAATTACTTCCATACTAATCCATACTTATTACTTACTAATATACTAATAATATTATAAATGCGAATGTGTGTCTGTCTGTCTGTTACCTCTTCACGTTTATACCTCAGAAGTCAGAACCGATTTTGCTGAAATTTGGCATGGAGATACTTTGAGTCCTGGGAAAGGACATATAAAAATACTTCGTGGTCTTTTTATATAAAACTCAAAGGTGACTGACTGACATGTTGATCTATCAACGCACAGCCCAAGCCACTGGACCGATCGGGCTGAAATTTGGCATGCAGGTTTTTGATCATGAGGCATCATCATGAGGCAGAAAGGATTTTGATCAATTCTACCTCCAAGGGGTGAAAATAGGGGATCAAAGTTTGTATATAACAATACTTCTTAACGCGAGCGAAGCCGCGGGCAAAAGCTCGTTTTTAATAAAACCAATATTAAAAATGAAGGACATGTCAAAATGGCAGTTTTATTTTTGAAACTTGGACGCTCGTGTTGACAGCTACTACTGAATTTACTAAATTAAATTACTAAAGAGCCACTAAACAAGAATTGGACACTACTTGCACTACACACCTGCACTCCACTGCCTCAATTACTAGTCACTTGCACTTGCACTAATCAAAGTGAATACAGGCCTTTAGGGCAAGTGATTAGTTATTAGGAAAAAGTAAGTGTGGACAGCGACTGTTTAGTGCAAGTGATTAGCCGGCTGCGTAGTAACGTGATTAGTTCTGTATTCACTTTGATTAGTGATTAAGTGCAGGTGACTAGTACAGGTGATGAGTGATTAGTAGAAAGTAAGTGTGGACAGCGATTGATTAGTGCAAGTGACTAGTCGGCTGCGTAGTAACGTGATTAAAAGCGTGTTCTATTTTTTGCGAGTGCAAGTGCGTGACAGATGAAAACCAATTTTGGTTTCGTTTTACAGCTCGAGATTGTTACTGTTATTCCGCTAGGTATATTAACTTTATGGGCCAGACTGACGTGGTGTGCCGTGTGAAGCGTCCATAGATATAGTATATCATTATTAAATAATATACCTATTAAAAGTACAAAAGGACACCCTTTCAATTACTTCCATACTAATCCATACTTATTACTTACTAATATACTAATAATATTATAAATGCGAATGTGTGTCTGTCTGTCTGTTACCTCTTCACGTTTATACCTCAGAAGTCAGAACCGATTTTGCTGAAATTTGGCATGGAGATACTTTGAGTCCTGGGAAAGGACATATAAAAATACTTCGTGGTCTTTATAATATATAAAACTCAAAGGTGACTGACTGACATGTTGATCTATCAACGTACAGCCCAAGCCACTGGACTGATCGGGCTGAAATTTGGCATGCAGGTAGATGTTATGACGTAGGCATCCGCTAAGAAAGGATTTTGATCAATTCTACCTCCAAGGGGTGAAAATAGGGGATCAAAGTTTGTATATAACAATACTTCTTAACGCGAGCGAAGCCGCGGGCAAAAGCTCGTTTTTAATAAAACCAATATTAAAAATGAAGGACATGTCAAAATGGCAGTTTTATTTTTGAAACTTGGACGCTCGTGTTGACAGCTACTACTGAATTTACTAAATTAAATTACTAAAGAGCCACTAAACAAGAATTGGACACTACTTGCACTACACACCTGCACTCCACTGCCTCAATTACTAATCACTTGCACTTGCACTAATCAAAGTGAATACAGGCCTTTACTGATGAACATCTCCAGGATTTAAAGTCAATAGCTTGCACCAATTTCACTCCAAACAAGAAATAAAAATTGTCACTTTTCTCATTGATATGGAAATAAAATAATAGATACCTTTGTAATTTCCGTAATAACCTTTGTTTAATAATATTTAATAATAGGACCGCGAAGGTCATTTCATTTCTTAAAATGGACCCCGAGCGAAACTACATAATAATTGATGACCCCTGCTTTAGAATGTCGATTTAAAAAAAACGTTGCGTTTTGAAACAAATTATTCAATGGCGGTGTCCAGTACCATATTATATCGGAAGCAGTTAAGGTTAAAGACAACTTAGAAGTAAATACAACAAGTATAAAACAACCACCTATTGGCAAGTGCACTTCTATTCACAAACAATGAATGACTCGCGACGTTTTCATAGGCCTAAGTGTTCATTATCATGCACCGGGACAATGCTATTGTGTAATTGAACTTGTAACTTGATATTGCCCGCGCACTGCGAAATTGTTAATAGTTGGCGTAAAGCCTAATCAATCACATAAATAATTTGAAACAAACGTACCGGAATTTAAAACGGAACTTTGTGACGAAAGATTAGCAATAGCGGATGGCTAAAGAAAAAATATTTCGAAATAACTTGCAACTACATAGTTTCTTATTACCCATACAATATATCATCTGGAGGTGTGGGTAGTCACCAGAAGTAGGACCTTAATGAAGCCTTTATTTGTAAGCGTTTCCGGTTGGTATCAAACGAGTGCCACATAATGACTGCTATCAGTTTAAAACATCTAATTAAAGTTAAACAGTACGCACTACGCATTCTATATGAATGTATGACACGGAGGCTTTCACCTCCATAAACACTATGGGAGCGCTATTTGAAAAATGCGAATGTGATCGCACGTTTAGAAAACTCGCCACGGCTTCGATTTCATTTGATCCAACACCGAACTAATCCGACCTAAGTCTTAGGACTGGGTAAATAGTTTTCTATTGTAAGTGGTTCCTAGTTCCTACCCCGCAACGCGACGTCGGGGTCACCAATGTGGGATATGTGCGTGAAGGCCAAAGGAAGATCTTCCGACCGAGCGAGGTATGCCCGGTCAGGCCGAAGCCCACGTGATACTTTTGAGCTGTCGTATATATACCGACGCGCTTAGAAAACTTGGATAGCACGATGCAGGAATGTTAGGCGAATTGTGGGTACCGCCACATCACGACCTTAATGTTCCATAGAGCTACCTCTTACATAGGATACATCTTGAGTCTTGAGTTACTGTGTACAATAATATCGATGATATAACGCAGTGTCTGTATGGCGCAGTTTCGAGAACTGTAAAGGTTTAAGGTTGCTATATACGAGCCAAAACGAGGTCCACTGGACCGTGACCTAGATTACGTTATTTGTGGAGGCAAACCGACTGGATATGACGAAGACACGTACGAACTGTCAACAATTAACGATGCTGATTTAATAACAAGTGCAGGGGAAGCAGAATTGTAAATATTGTACAGTGTACAGCTACCTAGGAGTCCTAGGGAATTACCTTCTACTTAACGTGTCTAACAAAGTGACTACTTGAGTTCTTGCCCTTTTTGTTCGAAGGTGGTGAGTTCTAGCAAAACAGCCTGACGTGTAAGATAAACTCTAGGACATGGCTTGCAAATTTATCAAAAATACACTTTGATAGAGCAAGAGTCTTGAACAATAATGTAATAATTGGAGGTTTGAGCATTGAGACGTACATAGTTTTCAAATTTGCACTATCTTTGAGGACAAAGATGTCTGTCTCGTGAATTTATTTGTCTCGTGTCCTTTAAATGGGCTTTCGGTGTCGTGGATCAATAAAAATGTCTGGACAATGTAAGCATTCGCTTTGCAAATACACGGTTCTAAAATAGTTTTCAGCCGTGCATAAGTTGTATAATCTTGTACATTTTACGATAACAAGAACGAAGGTGTGCAGTAGCCAGAAGCGGTTAAACTATCATCATGACTTCAACCATAAATCATGATTAATGGACTTTCCGTTACGCTAAAAAACTTTTAGGTTATTGACTTGAACTAAAACCTCGGGCTACTGCGAAACCAATGGACGACATGCAGTGACTTGTGTATTTACAAGTTCTATATGGTGGTAAAAGTTCGTATCGCAAACCTTTTCGGACATTTACCATTAGGAATTAGTAGATGTTAGGGCCGGGACACAAAAACACGGCACGACGTCGTACGGCGCCGTGCGGAGCCGCACGGCGCCATGCCGTGGGTTTTTTACGACGCGCGTCCGCACGGCGCCGTACAACGCTGTACGACGTCGTGCCGTGGAAACTCACGTAGAAATTCAAGATAAGTTTCTACGGTACGACGTCGTACGACGCCGTACGGAGCCGCACGGCGCCGGGCCGTGGGTTTTTTACGACGTGCGTCCGCACGGCGTCGTACAACGCTGTACGACGTCGTGCCGTAGAAACTCACGTAGAAATTCAAGATAAGTTTCTACGGTACGACGTCGTACGACGCCGTACGGAGCCGCACGGCGCCGTGCCGTGGGTTTTTTACGACGCGCGTCCGCACGGCGCCGTACAACGCTGTACAACGTCGTGCCGTGTTTTTGTGTCCCAGCCCTTAGGTTTTACTAGAAAATATTAGGATTTGCTGCAGTTCGAGCTATTACAGTAACGATATACTTTAAATGTTGTGTCTCATCAAGAAAATATAATTAATGTAGCAAGCTCAACAACCAACTGCCACTTGCCAGCCTATTTGTTAGTTGGAATTCACATTAAATTCAATAGTGTAATAGTAATGTACTCGTTAACGTGGTAGATTGCATGTGATACGTTCCAATAGATAGAGTCATTGAATTCTTGACAACAAATGGAGATGACAAACAGTATAAATCGGCGCCATATTAATAATGCGGGCGCCAGCGATGCGCAAGCGTTGTGCGCGTGCGCAGAGCGGATACGCTTTGTATAAATAGTCTTGGTCTATTTTTGTCGACGCACAACAGCCAGTGCCGGCCATGTGCCACTGGAGACGTCTGGGATCTAGCTTCGTAAAGCTTATGAAATTCCATACATTTTATTAATAAAGCTTAAAATATAAATGAATATCTACAGAGAAGAGCAGATGGTGCTTCCAAAGGACTAATGGAGCCATAATATGGACGACATGAGACATTGGAATACTGATTTAGATTTGCAGATTTTAATATACGGTTAAGTACAAGAGATCACCGTAGCATGTGTACTAAATGATTTACAAAGCTTTATTGATAAGTGTTAGACATCGCTTTGATGAATCACGAGCCTCAGATGCCCTGAATTCTTAATCGATGATCTACATAAAGAGAAACATGAAGCAGCATTGCACAGAACATTCTTAAAACCAGGTCCAAAGTTTTTAGCAGTAGCCGAGTCGCATGATTTAGCAGAATCCTAAAGCACAAAGAAATGATAAATAGAGAAAAGTCAGTAGCATCTCGAGTCTCGACGTGAATATTATATTGCGACTGACTTTTAACGAATCGAAGAGATTGTAGCAGCAAAACAGTAGACAGGTTTGACAGCGAAAGCTGCGGGTACACGTTTCTGTTTGGAGTCATGTCTAAATCGAACAAGGTCAGGGGCTTGCATCTACAAATATTTATCTTGCCACTTACCAGTTACCACTGAAACCTCGCGTGGGAACTTCACTTATCGTTTACGATAATAATATTTATCTTTACGCCTTTATTTCCCAAACTATAAACATGAAAACGTTATTGCTCTACTAAAGCCAGTAAACTTAAGGCAAGAATCTTCCCAGGAATAAATTCTAGCTTTTCAACAATTTTCTTATTTATTCAGCTTTCTTAAAAATATAGATACTAGATACACTACAAATAATAAATTTATTATTCGTAGGAGATACATGATATACACGTATTTCGTTAAATATGTAACAGATGCCTCGGAAATCGGGATGGCGGTTGTGAGAATATTTAATTGTAAAACTGATCAATCAACGTTTTCTATCTGACTGGCTGTTGATGAATAGGATCGCGAAACTTTCACAACCATAATATAAACCATATTTTGTACGGTGTCTAAGGACCATAAAATAACTGCATGTGTCATTTACTCCATGTTTTATCGATCATCTAGCAAGATGCGGGTGGCCATTAATAGGGTTATATCTGATTTAATTTTGAGAGATAGCTCGCATCATTAGGGAGATGACTTGCGGATGTTGCACTCATCCATTGGCTCTCCATATTGTTATGGTCTATTAACGTTGATTCTCCAGTAGATTTATTATACTTAGAATCTTTCTTTGATCTGGGCGTGTGACCCTAATATTAGATTATTATAGTCTCAAATCAAATGATACCTAGGTATCACACGGCTTTATTATAATTACTGATGCTACTTGATTTATACATTATGTGTGTCACGCACACTTATATATATGCATCAAACTACTCTATTTCGCTTTATCTTTTGTATATGATTGGTTAATTGGCAGCGGCTAACTTTAACTTACTATAAGCCACTAGCCAGCATACAGTGCTTATTAACTAATAAGAATTAACTGTCTATACTTTTTGTTTGGTCTGCGATTATAGTAATAATAGAAGTTGCCATGGATTAATACTTCAGTCGGAATTTCCAGGAATTGCTATTGTATTCTATTGTCGAGATCACCGGTGCTCGCGCGGGGCCTGAAGGATTAAAGGATCATAATATCACGCATTTTCAAAAAACAATCCATTTTTAATTTGACAACAGACTTCAACCATAAACAAAAGAGTATAATTCGTAGGTAATAGTGGTAATAGGTATGTTTAGGTTTGTCATTCAAAAAGGTGGAACATTACACACACTACAATGTGCACAACATTGTAGTGTGTGTAATGTTTTATTTGTTAAAAAAATGTATGATAAAAGCATAATTTCAAAATAATATTAGCTCGATGCACTCTTTCACCATAATATAACTATAAGTTCTGTGCAAAATTTCATTTACTTACGTTTCCGCATTTTTCGTCAAAAGGGAATACAAAGTTTTTCGTTCGCGTATTATTAAGCAATACACATGATGCCAATTTCTAAATCAGCATACATATAACATAATAATAGAAAATGTGAACGTCAAAAACATTTTCATTATGATTTATGACGGCAAAATTATCGAAATGACGTTCATTGACTTCGAGACACGATACCCTCCATGCACAAGGGGTCTTCTATACGCATCACATCGAAACCGGATACAAAAATGTTTAAAATTATGTTACACATATATTTTTGTTCTGTGAATTTTTTAATGAACCATATTTTCACACGTATTAAAGTTACTCAACTTTCAGTATTATTAATCCTTCCATTATATTATAAATCATAGTAATTATTGTGAAGACTAATAAATAAATACGTAGAATAACAGTTAAGAATAACAATAATTTTAAACCAGCAATGACTCATATACGACCTTTGAATTTATCACAAAATTCGACGTTCTTGAATCTTGAATAACAAAACCTGTTAGCGACTAGAAATTTAATATTTTGCTTTTAACAATTATCCAATTGAATCAAAATGAAACCTGAAAAGGAAGCGTTTAAGAAAACGGCCGTAAAAAGCTTTAATGAATAAATGACCTCTGGAAACGAAAACAATTGTGGCTAATGGATCGTCAAATAAAAGGAGTGGTGTTGCGAGCAGACCTTGACCGAATACAGCACCGCTATATCATCATAATAAAAATAAGTTAATGCGACAAACATTTAATATGTTCAACCTTTTCGGCTTTTCACAGCTGATGAATAATGTAGACTATTAATTTAACAGAATATGGTAAATGTTGGTAAAAGTTTGCATTACATAGTGTCTGCAGATTGCAATTCAACTACATTATGGTAATCACTTAAAAAAAACGAAAATGTATCGGTCAAGGTGATGTTACAGATAACGCAAAAGTGATGTTAGAGATCAGAAGTCAGAACTAATGTTGTCAACGCAACAAGTGAAGTCAGACGATTATAAATAGAATATTAAATTGGAACAGGCCGAGTTTGAAAATTTACGGCACGATTCAAGATTTATAACCGTGGTAGAGTTTGTAAATAAACTCGGGTAGCAGCTATGCCCAACAAAGAGAGTTTCCTTGTTTGACTTGTAAGAGGATGTAGTATAAGGAGGTAATGCAAACAATAATAATTAATAATTATAATTGACCAAAGGGTAAATAGTTATTTTCACCGATGCAAGTGCAAAATTACTTCATTACAAACTGTGAACTAAGGGATAAGGATATCTAGTCACTTCTGCTGTTTATTTTTCCTTATAAGCATATGAACAGAGTACTGTGACGTCATCGCCTTCAGAAAAACCGGTCCACATCATGCATGACCGCAGAGTCATTTGCGTGCTTGATTCATTTCATCAACACACCCGATAGATCACGTACCGAATTGGAACGACCGAATAGACCGAATTCGTTTTGATATATAAATTTAATTATTGAAAACAAAGAAACAATTGACAGGTCAAATACAAACGAAACCAGCATTTTATTTAGAAACATATTATTGCATTTACTTAATATTAATATCGATCAAGGCATTCAAAACGATGTATTATGTTCTATCAACACAATGTAATCCAATAACATTCCATCAATCATAATAGCATATAATAGACTACAGAAATAGCACCCAAACCGCAAATAAACATCAGTTGTTACAGATACCGGCGTTTATCGCTAGTGTAACGTTAGATCCTGTGACGGCAACAGAGCTAATGGAATGTACGTTATCAATATCCATTACCAGCGGATTAGCACTTCACTCACTTTGAGGAGTTTCCATTTTATACTCGAGATATAGACCAAAGTGGTAAATAAAATAAATTCATCCGAATTTTCGGCATTGCCAGATTGACGTTTTAACTAAACCAACCGAGCGTAGACCCAAAGCTCTACGTTTCTTAAACACCATTTACTTTTAAAACATTATTTACGGTCGACTACATAACAAAAGATATAAATTATGCAAAGACATTAAATTGTAAATGATCTCAGTATTTTAATAGAAGCATAGCAAATTGTAAAGACCTTGTAATATTCCTGGAGAAAAAACTAGCATACATAGGCAATGTTTTATTTTGTTGAATAAATAATTGGCTACTTTACCAGTTGCGCAATATCTTTGAATAATATTAGTTTTAGCAAAGGACTTGGGGAAGATCTCGCAGGAATGCCAAATGCGAAGGCCAAAATTGAGTGAGACTTCAGTATTTTCTGAGGCTGGACTGGCTGAAAGGCATACGTGGTCAGATGTTTGCGCATAAGAAGCAATTAGCTGGTGCACGGGGGACGGTGGTTAGAAAGATGGCGGAATGCGCGCGACCCGTTAGCATTCGGCAACTGCACTTTGTCACTAACACACTGGTATTTAATTATTTTGCATATCACCTTGTCAATTGACCAAACCGAAAGATAACCATGCAATTTTTAGAATACAAAACGCTAATTAAACGAAATAGAATCAGAAAAATAACCAAATCTACGGTAGACTACAGCAGAACTGGTCTCTGGCAGAACTAACAATCAAACATTAAGAGAAGTGAGCCAAGAATACATGCAATTTTAAAGATTCCTTCATGAACATGGACTTATAAAGTTATTTTTAGGTGCGGTGATGCAATTTACTAGTAATTATTACTTCCCTCATCCCTGAGATGTCTTTATGACTTACGTAACATAATTCATAATTACAATAAATGAAATCATTCTGAATATATTATTCGATTTCTGTATAAGAGCATGTAGGTCTCACCAAACCTTTTCTAGTTTGTATATGGGAAGAACCTTGTATGTATGCAAGGTATGCGAGTCAGCATCACAATGCACAAGTTTTAATCAATGATTTGATTAAGTTGATTCAATGTTATTTCAATCAATGATTTATTCCTGGTCTTTTGATCTATTCCTTTATCTTGACATTAATAAAAACATCCTTTGACACAAAATCACCTTTCAAGAATCAAGCCTTCAGCCACCACTGCCGCTACAGGAGACATTTAAGCCTTACATTATACAATATAATATAACATGATGTCAACAGGCTTTCGGACAAGCCCATATTGATGTATGCGTCGACCCAGATAATTTTCACGTCATTGCTTGGACAATGGCAATTTGTGGCTTTCGGCTTTTCTCTGGTAATATAGTGTTAAAACGTGCTGTTCTGTAGCTATACCGAACAAAGTCAATGTCCTGGCATGTGATACGTTCAGTACATCAGCATAAAGGAACAATGAGCGGATGATAACGCCTTATCTGCGGCCGAGGAGACGCCGGAAACACAATATGGCCGCTTCTAGATACGCGTACGCGCAACTAACTGTACCTTGCTTGACACTTCAAAGAAATTGAAAGTTCTATTTCAATTTATACAACCTTATCTTCTTGACTTTATAATAATACTAGCTGTTGCCCGCGACTTCGTCCGCGTGGACTTCAGTGTACTTACAGCGCGCGGTGTCAACAAAATTGGTGTCAAATTTTAAAGGTTTTTAAAACCCCTTAAATCAAAATAGCCAAAAACAGCTGTGCAATGTGCACTGTGCACATAATATTTCATAACTTTAGCTTTACCCATAAACTATTTATCATAGATTGGTAGGTTTAAGGTTACGTCACTCATCACTACATAGATGAAGTACTGAGTAGTGAGTTATATACATTATCAACGTGTATAACAATCGAAAATATCGAAAAGCGGGAAAGTGTGATTTGACATGGTACCACGTCTTATAGAAAGACTTATGAGCAAGCGATAGCGCGATGTAGGAGACGCACGGTGCCATCTATTATGAATTTTTGGAACTAACTTAATTTGAACAAATTTACGCATTTTCACCCCCTTACAACCCTCTTTTCCAGTTAAAAAGTAGCCTATGTCCTTTCTCAGGCTTTAGACTATCTGTGTACAAAATTTCATTAAAATCGGTTCAGTCAGTAGTTTTGGCGTGAAAGCGAGACAGACAGACAGACAGACAGAGATACTTTCGCATTTATAATATTAGTATAGATATAGATTGTCTTGTAGTAGATAATATATATTTATTCAGATATACATAAAATATTGTGCGTTTATTCAGTGTATTATTAACAATAGTATACATAAGGTATTACGACACAGTATGGTTCAATCTCAGGGTTCAATAAAGGTGTAAAACACAGTTTTTTATATAAAATTTGAATGGACTAGGTAATTACTTAAAAGGTTTTGTCTAAAATGTGCTTGCAACTAGGATGTTTAGAAAGGTAAAAACACAAACGAAACACCAAACATACTACAAGTGGTAACATTACAACAAGTAGCCTCTATCACACAATCTTCTGTCGTAATCTATGGAATGTGACAAGCAAACGTAATGTGTATTATGTAAATATTTTATCAGACATTACGCATGTGTATTGTATTAATTAACGATATTGTAGTGGTAACTTGGCACTAACACATTTTTAACCTCGGAGCTAATCTTTGAAACGGATTTGGAGTTTGACATCAATCACAATTTCCGTTGTCTAGCTCAGTTAGTACGCCTCCTGAAAATGTCTGATGGGTAGCGGAACTCAGGTAGTGTATTTGATGTTCCTTTTCTTTATGAGTTGTGACAATGTTTAGAAATTAACCCATCAAGCCTTATGGCTCTTATGAGTGCTCTTATGAGCACCGGTGATCACGACAACAATAGAATAACAAAAGATTTCAAAGAATCTGCGATCGAAGCATTAAATAAGACTAGACGCTGATCCGTTTATCGCGCGGCAATCTTGATGCGGAGACTACAAGACGTATCTTTTTTTTTTTTTAATCTAGACAAAAAATGACTTTATCGTTTAAAAACGATAATGCCGAAGACGTATCTGTACATAATATTATTATAACTCGACATATTATTTTCTAAAGTCGATTCAGTGGATAAAGAATGAAGGGAAGGGGTAACAGACAGATAGACCTTCGAGCTTCGTGTGAATGACGCATGGATACTAGCAATTTGTGACCCTCACTGATTCGATCGCAGATTCTTGGAAATCTTTTGTTATTCTATTGTTGTCGCGATCACCGGTGCTCTTATGGGGCTCGATGGGTTAATATGATAAAAAAATACAGAGTTCTACGTCCTGCCTGCCTGCATTGCTACATGCTGAGCTGCGGTCTGTTCCTGAGACGTGAATATTTGCTCAAAGAATTACATATTAAGAAGTACTTTGGTGGAAGAATGCAAGCTGACTAAGAAGTACAATCTAGTTCTATTTTCATTTCCAATTCCTAGCTTTTTGATAGACCGTATTTGGTAGTCTTCGTAAAACTTGTTGACGCCAACCTACAATAATTATTAGAGTTTATGGAGAAATTGCAATTTGCAATCTCCTATGAGCTGTAATTTCGTCATAACAATTTAGCTCAATTAATGGACAGTCTATAATTTGTATGAGTTATAGCAAACTACTTGATAACTGTGCTATAAACTTATCCGATCTTTATATAAATTCTATGTAGTATACATAGAATTTATATAAAGATCGGATAAGTTTATTGCGAACGAAGTCAAAAGGTCCGAATCAGTGAACTTTAAACTGTTATTCGTAGGTCCGAATCAAATTTATAAAACCGTCACACTACATAGATATTGTAAACTGAAAATGTTGAATAATTCATAACCATTTTGTTGGTGGGCGCATGTTGTTCTTGCCAAAGCCATGATCGGTGCATATTTGCGTAGGTGCAAACGAAAATGGCCTTCCAATTTCGATACTTAGTACAGTTTCGAGGAGCTTTTGTGTTTTATTATTAGAAAGTTCTTTTGTGGTTTTTATAGTTGCCTACACAGTGAATTTCGTAACCTAACTCTCATTTCGGTCTCGCGCGTAGGTACTGGTGATGCCAAACGAGCGTGATTTTCTCAATTTTTTCTAAAGCAAGCACGGCTTTTAAAATTGTGTTCAAGTGAATTAAAATACGAGCAATTACTTATTAATGAAACTGAATGCTGCAGAAATTCCGCCGACTCTTCCTCCTTTGGCCTTTGCCTAAACAGAAATATTTTAGTATTGACAATTAAACGGTACTTCACCTGAACGGGATTTATACCTAAAAAACTAAAGACAGTTCGCAGTCCGCACTCCGCGCGTCCGCGAAGGACGCATGCTTGCGTACGCGCATCGTCCGTCTCGCTCTTGTATTCGACCGCTCTTTCTCTTCTTGAGAATCAAGTATTGCCTTTTTCATAAACCAGTTATAGCCCGCGGCATAAAAGTAATCAGCAAAAATACATGAAAATGTGGTTTTAGTTGTTTTGTAACTAAATTTTTATGAAACCAAAGACAAAACTATCTCTCATTCTATTTAAATTATAAAAAGGGAGATAATTTCTTTGGCCTTCGTAAGTAATAAAAATAAATTCTTGGACATAAAAAAATTAAACATTTTTGTTATGGTTCTATAATTAATTAATTATTAACTAGGATTAATAATGTTTTATGACAAACCATGCAGTAGGTAAATTTGAATTAAACCGTTGATCGCCAATTTCTGGAAATCTTTTGTTATTGCAGCCCTTATGGGCCTTACGGGGCTTGATGGGTTTAATAAAACTCAGCGACTTGTGCAATGTGCAGGTGTGTAACTACCAAGCAGAATTCCCAGAATCCACTATATAATTATAATTGTGCTGGTTATTTAAACATGATAGGCTTTTTTGCTCCAAATATTTAATATTATTATGACAACCCATTATTATTCCTTCCAAGGTAAAAACAACAACAACATCCTTATAATATGAACAAAAAAGTATTAAATAATTTTTTCTATCTATTAGTGCCTTTTTCCGAATTTGGCTAAAACTCAACTATTTCTGTACTCAATCTTCATCATTTTGAAGTCGGTACCAGATATAGCTCAATCTTCAGTCTGCCAAAATATTTGAAACGTTTGCAATCGGCACCGACTTCAAAATTATGAAGATTGAGTACAGAAAAAAGTGTGTCAGCTCCGACGCACGACTGGAGTTTACTCCTTAAGTAAGAGTATCTAACCATACGCAAAAAGAGTTTATTCAACTGAAAAAGATTAATATAATATGAAATCAGATGTTCCAGCAATATTATCTACACCCCTTTCTGCCATAGTTATTTCAAAATATTTTTTTCTCAATTCTAAGGCCAGAATCGAATAGAGGAGAAAAAATCCAGGAAGATCAAGCCGAAGAAACTCATATCCAGGACAAATAGTTGCCGAGTTACAAGCATTCAAACTTTGACATTGACAGCTCGGCAACTGTCAAACGTCTTACTAAAGTAGCCATAGCTCCGCTCCCAATAGGCCTAGAGGAACGGGGTTTCTTCTAACATCAAAGGCAACACCTCGGCTACCCCCTCCCTGAATTTGAAATAATTGTGTTATTATATAAATATATTATTATATTATTTTATATAATATTATAATATAATTATATATAATATAATTATATTATTATTATTATATAATTATATTATTTTATAAAATATTATATTCCGATAGGTATATTACCTCATGGTCTTAAGACTTAATACACTCACAGCCAAATTAGAAAGTTTCCGTCGTCCAAAAACGTGACACATTTTTGTTACTTGTTAGTAGGTTTTACCCCTCGGATTTTTCTCATACCGGGCGCCTTATATATGAAAATCGATTTTTAAGAGCCCGAGTTACCCTCGAAATTCTCATACATATGTAATACCAAAATCATTTTCTCATACGAAATTAATTAACATGTTTGAGTTATTTTTCAGCTTAAAATAGTAATTACATAGGTTCCTGAACAAAAATTAACTTCAAAATATTTTTTTTACTAAATTTACTACTAAATATTTAGACACTAAAAAATAGAGTAAAACACTAAAAAATATATAAATAAATAGTAAATTTACTACAAAATATTTAAATACTAAAAAATATTTTTTAGAGTTGAAATATTTTATAGTAAATTTAATATTTATGTATATATTTTTTAGTGTTTTATGCCCGTTTTCACCAATATCACCTAGAATTTAGGTGTCCCTTAAGCCAATATAAGGGGCACCTAACGTCGGTTCTGTTTTAATAATTTAGGGGATGAATTGACAACCCCGTAACTCTTAGCTGACGTATATCACTACATAGTATAAAACAAAGTTGCTTTTTCTGTCCTCATGTCCCTTTGTTCCCTTTAATTGCGGTTTTCTTTAATAGATAGAGTGATTAAAGAGGAAGGTTTGTGATAAATGTGAAGATATTTATGGGAGTTTGCTATTTTACAAGTAAAATATCAGACGGCCATTCAATAACAGATTCATTGTCAAGGCAACCGTCATCTAACGTCGTCGTCGTCGCCACATACGTCACCTAAGTCTTACGGGGTCGTCAATTGATCCCCTAAATTATAAGGGTCACCTAATGGTTTGACGGATGAATCGCGTATTAGGTTGTTTGATTCAAAATATACGTCACCTAAGAATTACGGGCTTGTCAATTCATCCCCTAAATTATAATGGTTTAGGTGTCACTTAAACGTTGGTGAAAACAAAACTTGCGTTAGGTGCCCCTTATATTGGCTTAAGGGACACCTAAATTTTAGGCGTTGTTTGTGAAAACGGGCATTACTCTATTTTTTAGTGTTTAAATATTTAGTAGTAAATTTAGTAAAAAAAAATTATACACAAAAAAAATTTTTTTAGTGTTTAAATATTTTGAAGTTAATTTTTGTACAGGAACCTAGGTAATTACTATTTGAAGCTGAAAAATAACTCAAACATGTTAAATATTTTCGTATGAGAAAATGATTTTGGTATTACTGATGACTGACATATTTGGTATATGTATGAGAATTTCGAGGGTAACCCAGGCTCTTAAGGAGTAAACTCCAAAAAGTTGAGTTTTAGCCGAATTCGGAAAAAGGCACTAATAGATAGAAAAAATTATTTAATACTTTTTAGTTCATATTATAAGGATGTTATTATTGTTTTTACTTACCTTGGAAATCGGTTTTAATTTTTTGTTAAAAATAATAATTTCACTCTTTTTAGTTTATTTTTAGCTTAACATATTAAAGCAGCGATTGATAATAAAATTGCTTCAATATGTTAAGCTAAAAATACTCTTTTTAGCTTAACATATTAAAGCATAACGTGTCAACCACATGTTTATAATCATGAAGTAATGGTGTACGATATCAATCTCCATTTTTAATATAAAGTTTGGTATAGTAATCAATATGCCTCTTTATAGATATCAACAGTTATGGATGTATTTTAGGTAATGTTTTGCTAGACATGTTCAAATAATATCACAGACGTGGTGTTCCTAAACGTAGCTTGGTCTGTCTGTCTCCAGGCTTTATCTCAAGAACTGCTGTAGCTAGACTTTAGAATTTTTTACAGATTGTGTATTTCTGTTGCAGCTATAACAACAAATACTAAAAACAAAATAAAATTATTATTTAAGTGGGGCTCCAACACAACAAACGTGTTTTTTTTTGGCCTTTTTTGCTTGATATAAAAAATGACAACAGGTAGGCACATGAAATTTTCACAAAGTCCTCAATTATATGTGGACTTTACTAATTAATAATATTATTCAAATAAAATAGGATTTCAAGGGGGGCTCTCATACAAAAATCTCAATTTTTGGCTTATTTCCGCTCAATTATGGTACATGGTAAAAACAAAATAAAATTATTATTTAAGTAGGGCTCCAATACAACAAACGTGATTTTTTTGGCCTTTTTTGCTCGATATAAAAAATGACAACAGGTAGGCACATTAAATTTTCACAAAGTCCTCAATTATATGTGAACTTTACTAATTAATAATATTATTCAAATAAAATAGGATTTGAAGGGGGGCTCTCATACAAAAAACTCAATTTTTGGCTTATTTCCGCTCAATTATGGTACGGAACCCTTTGTGCACGAGACCGACTCGTACTTAGCCGATTTTTTAAATAAAAGTTTAATAATCAGACATTTGTTAAATTTTATCTACATTCACTACAGTATTTTCATAGAAAATGTCACAAACATGGATGTAATTATCCCAGACGTGGGTACTACATTTTAAATTAAGTTTTCTAGCAAAGTATGCACTTCTAAGCTTGACCACCCATACTTAAATACTTCAAAGGGGTTACCCTTAACATATTTTAACCATAAAACATCTAAAATCTAAAATCAGTCATTTTAACACTTAAAATGAAAATTAAACAGAAGAGATTAAAAAAAAAAGTAACACAAGGTCAGGAATATTTTTGAAAATGGAAGTCATTATGCCCTGCAGCATATAAGTGTAATATAATTAGGTAGTTTTAAATAAGTGTTACTAGGCAGTGACTACAAATTTTAAATATGTAACCCTGTTTCAATTAATTTTGATCTAAATGAAAACGATAAAATTAAACTGGGAGCATGCCTGTTAATACTACTATATTTTGTGATTCACTCACACATCCTATTTAGTAATAATATAATATTTTCTATTTTAGATGCTGTACTTACCTACAGTTTTATAATTTCTATAATAATATTTGAAAGCTATGCAAGTGTTAATGAACCTAGACACAATTAGGTACAGTTTACTTACCAAAACTCTCAGTGAGTTTCAGCATCACACCACCAATATGCATATCTCCCTTGACGACCATGGTGCGTTTCTCGTTCAAATCCGTCACGTAAATCGTGAGGTTCCATGATCCATCACCAACTATTTCACCGTCCGCGAGCATTTTGATATATATTTGTCTACACTCAATTACAATTATTTTTCTACCGAATTCGCATTTCGACTTGTAAACTGTCCACTGACAACGACACGCGAATTGCGACTGAGTCACGGAATTTTCATAAAGTTATAATCAAAAGTACAACACTGCACAAACGACCATCTAAACTCGAAAGGCGAGAGATGACTGAGCGGGCGCTGACTGCTGAGCGAGACTCGAGAGGCGCGAGATGGGCGCGACTCGCGAGCGTGGACCGCGATGTGTAATAATTAGGTACTGAATGAAAACTGAATGCCCGATGCAGTCTTCGGAGACGGCCAGACAGTAACCACCCAATGAACCATGTAACACTAGTAAAGTTGAAATACTTATATCTTTTCAGATAAAAAATCTATGTACTAAATGCAACTAGTAATTAAAGTATGGTTAAATAAAATACAGTTCTTGAATACGAATTATTCCAACAAAACATTTTTTTTTGTGCAAGAAATATCAAATTAAAATGAATTGACATTTGAATTTTGACGCTGTCTCATGTCTGCACTCCGCTGTCATGAGGTGTCAAATGTGACAGTTACTTTGGCAGAAATTTCTTTGAGTCTTCCCCAGCCAAAACCAAAAAACACTCTGATACTGGCGACTCACAAGGGAGCTATTAATTAAAAATAAGAAAAGGCATATTTTTTGCATATTTTTCTTAACTTTATAATTTGATTGTCAAACAGTTTCCATTTTAGTAACAAGATGGCGTATGGGTAGACAACTATCGGTAATACCAGGGAATACCATCAATAATTGCTACAAAACCGGGCAAAATTTCAATTTGAAAAAGACGCAATAATATTCTAATGACTAGATTAACAAACTTATTACAACGATATTTTAGTTAAAACTCACGGAAAAAATAGCCCTATTTACCGATATTCACACCAAATGTCACAGGAATTATACATTTTGGTTTTGACAACATCTTACCTGTACTTGTGCAAGATAACGGATATTTCATGGCTTATATTTTACAAATAATGAACATCAATGATCAAAGACCCAAATTACATAATTTGGGAAAAAATAATAAAAACCACACCAACAATAAAAAGTAGAATAATTTTGAAAGTGACATGTTTGGTGACATGCCCGCCAAAACTCTTTCAGTTGTCAGTTTTCAGTTTGACAATTTGCGCGTTCCTAAACTGTTACCACTATACTGATCTAATCGCTTAGGTCAATGACCGCTTAGGTTTAAGATATTTTGATTTATGTCACACTTGACAGTACACTGATATTTTTTATATGCACAACCAATATGTATCCGTGATGCCAACCTGCAGATAATTTCAGATCGGTGGGGAACCAATAGAAAATCTAGAAGTGTCTATCGTCGCGCCGTCTGGTGGAGATAAAAAAAAAGAAAACTCCCCAATTTTCGGAATATTCAAACTTCAAAGTTCAACTGTTCAAACGCTGACAGCATGCTGGCACTGGTAATCTAAACTCGGAAGGCCGTATTTGCCTTTAATTGCTTGTTTGCATATTCGTCAATAATGTTGCCAAATACAACAAATAGCCACTATTGGCTATTTGTTGTATTTGGCAACATTATTGAAATAAATTGATCACAAAATAGTCGTGTTCGTTTGGATTTTCAACTGCGCACGCGCGCCTTTTTTGTGTCAGTGTGAGTGTCATATTCTAAAATACCTTGTCATGTTCTAAAAGGGTATAATTTAAACGATCACCAAAAAAAATTTTAAGACCCTAAGCCTAAGCACCAAATAAATTAAATAACACCAAAAAATTAAATTGACTTTATAAAAAGAGTCCTGAAGTAAATCATAATATGATCCAAAATAAATAAACAAATGTTAGAATAATTGCACGCTTGTACAAATATTCTTTTTAATTCCCAAAATGGATATATTGATCACCAAATAATGTCTTACACACTGACATACTATATACTACGTACCTACTACTTACTAACTCAGTGGTCTTACACAAAAATTATTTTAGATTCCCAAAACGGATAAATTGATCACCAAATAATGTCAAAACACAAAAATTCTTTTTGATTCCCAAAATTGATAAATTGGTCACCAAATAATGTCTTAAGGGCCCCGGAGACGATCAAACAGTTTGATTCAAACCTTACGTGTTTGATGCAACCGTTTGATGTCGGTTTGAACGGTTTGTCAAACGAAACTGCGCAGTTTGGTTCAATACTCGCTGTGGAGTACACGTCTTGTGACGAATAAATATAATTTTTTAAAAGATAAAACCGACTTAAAAATTGTACGATTGTAAATTGAGATTGTAATTGTAAATTGAGAATTAAATTCCCTATCTCAAAAACTACTAAACCTATTTTGATGAAACTTGCAGAAGTCTCCCAAGTTAAACAATACCTATTATAGTATTAAAGGACTTGTAGTTCTGGAGATATGTGAACACAAACATAAAAACATTCATACACTTTTGAAATTTTGCACATTTGTTCAGATGCTGATATAGACTAACATTATATACGAAAACTGGGCAGTTCTGGAAATATTACACACATACGCATCGAATTGATAACCTCCTCTTTTTTAGTCGGTTAAAAATAATGTACCTACTGCAAAGAATGGTACAAAGTTTGTTCAAACGCATCGGAACACGATCAAACGGCGCGTCAAACACAACAAAAATATGAAATTTCATCAAACGAGCTTCAAACACGTAAATGTTTGACAAACCGTTCAAACTAGCTTTGTAAACGATCAAAATGGTTTGAGTCAAACCAAAATTTACGTGTTTGAGTCAAACCGTTTGATCGTCTCGGGGGCCCTTTACACAAAAATTCTTATTACTACCAAAACTTTACTGTTTTGTTTGACGTCATCCAAAATAATATTTTCTAGTCGTTGACACATAGTCTGAAACACAAAATCAAGATGAAATAAATCTATCGTAGACAATATAAACTAGCTATATGACCGAGCTTGGCTCGGTATTCAAAAAATTAAAAAAACACACATAAAATGACATTTTATGAAAATGATTCCTAGCTAGATCGATTTATCGCCCCCGAAACCCCCTATATACTAAATTTCATGAAAATCGTTGGAGCCGATATATATATATAGCTAGCTTTCTCAAATTCCATTCATGCTAGTTTCTTAGACATTGTTAAACATCTGTTCCTGTTCCTAAATATCCCTATTCATTGTTCTGACGATGTATTGAAAACAAAACACAGTACTTTATTACTTTTAGAGAAACTTGATAAAATTTGCACTACTCCCTAAGTTGAACAATAGCCAGTAAAACAAAAAAAAGAATTACTCAAATTGGACTGGTAGTTCCAGAGATATGCAAATACACACGTAAAAACATGCACATAAATACATACATAAACTTTTCAAAGGCACATTTGTTCAGACGCTGATATAGACTATTATATTATACGAAAACTGGATAGTTCTGGAAATATTATATGCATCACACATACATATACGCGTCGAATTGATAACCTCCTTTTTTGAAGTCGGTTAAAAATAGGTGCATTTCTGGCAGGCGCCTAAACACAAGTCATAAACAAGTGACCTATGTTTGGGAATCCCAGTATATTATTTGGAATTAAAAAAAAGTCTAGCGATCGTTAGCTTTTATCAGCCTACCAAAAACTACCAAATTAAAACTCGTGACCTAAAATATTGGTAACACGTATTTACTGGCAATATATAATATTTAGTCGGAATTTAATTTTAAATGTGTCCATATATTTTTAGGGCAGTTAATAATAAAAAAATAGCATTCATTTGATAATATTTTAGGAAACGTAATTTGGTGATCAAAATATCCATTTTGGTGATTATTTCGAATTTTATTGTTAGTAAAAAAGGTACATTTTGGGCACCGCTTAAGGCCGGCAATACACGTCAGATTTTTTCATCCGATAGTCTGGCCAGATTGTCTGATCAGACTGTCTGAAGGCACTCGTGCCATACATTTATTTGAATACTTATTACACATCCGATCCGATAGTCGGATCGGACGTCCGAGTCGGAAACAGCGCCAAGGCGCTTAGGCCGGCAATACACGTCAGATTTTTTCACCCGATAGTCTGGCCCGATTGTCTGATCAGACTGTCTGAAGGCACTCGTGTCATACATTTAGGCCGGCAATACACGTCAGATTTTTACATACGATAGTCTGGCCCGATTGTCTGATCAGACTGTCTGAAGGCACTCGTGCCATACATTTATTTGAATACCTAATACACATCCGATCCGATAGTTGGATCGGACGTCCGAGTCGGAAACAGCGCCAAGGCGTTTAAGATTTTACTGCCGTTCCGATTATCTGAAGGTGCGATCTGCATACTTTTGTACGGAGACCCAATAGACGACCGATTCCTTCTTCCGACTTACCAGTTGATTCTCTAGCATGACACTGAACAAACGTATCGCATGGTCGGATATCGGATCGTTGTGACTTTTACTTGTAAACATTAAAAAATAAATAGAATCATGTAGGGCGAATAATATGCCTAATACCCAGCCTCCCCCAAAGATGTTTCAACTTTGAATCTCTGTTTTTGCCACAATTGCAGTCTTAAAAATATTGTTTTCAATACAGTTTTAGGTAGGATGATTAATCTTTATTATGTAATGGTCTTGTTACATTGAGATTTTACATGAGCGAATATGCAATAAGTAACAGTAGTTCATCATTCATCAGATAATCTGATCGTATTTACCCGATACACATCCGATTCTTGCGCCAGACTTTTTCTGAACTCAGTCGTTCTCTAGCTATCTGTGAGCTTGCGTAAGGAGAAGAAAGAAAAGATGGACGACGAACTACTGTTACTTATTGCATATTTGCTCATGTTAGCGCGAAAGAAGAAAAAACTCAATCTAACAAGACCATTACATAATAAAGATTAATCATCCTACCTAAAACTGTATTGAAAACAATATTTCAAAGTTGAAACATCTTTGGGGGAGGCTGGGTATTAGGCACATTAATCACCCTACATGATTCCGTTTATTTTTTAATGTTTACATTTCTATAATCATTGGTTTACAAGTAAAAGTCGGTCCGAAGTCCGAACCACAACCATGCGATACGTTCGTTCAGTGTCATGGTAGAGAATCAACTGGTAAGTCGGAAGAAAGAATCGGACGTCTATTGGGTCTCCGTACAAAAGTATGCAGACCGCACCTTCAGACAATCGGAACGGCAGTAAAATCATAAACGCCTTGGCTTCACAAATAAAGTACTAAGCAGATCAACATAAAACTTTCATAGGTACCTACACGTTGTCTGGAGTATGGAGAAGGACATATGGTACCTTTTATCCCGGGAAAAAGAACGGTCCCCGAGAGATAGATGTTAACGTAGGCAGAGCAGCGGGCGAAAGCTGTTATGCAGGCACTTCACATGGCTATTTGTATTTGCTATTGTCTGTCTTAAGACAGTGTGCCTCTCGGCATAGGCCTTCCCCAACGACTTCCACTGTTGTCTGTCTTAACACGGTGTGCCTCTCAGCATAGGCCTTCTCCAACGACTTCCACTGTTGTCAAAAACCGACAAAGTTACGGATACGTGTATTTGGTATTGGTCATATTTGTCAAAATATAGGCAAATAAGGCCAATGTTTGTCAAACATACCGTCTACACATGGTGATTGTTTGGCAAATACATCAAATACGCAAATACAAATAGCCATGTGAAGTGCCTCCATTAGAATTATGTACAATTTTATGTATTGACATCGTTGCAATTTTCTTGTGCATTTTGTGATAACATAATATTATTATCTCCCCTAATTTAAGGTAGCACAGTAAGGGTAACGTGGTAACATTAATTTTCATTAGTGCCAACATGGCGGCAAAGGAACTATTTGATGAAACGCACTGTACGTAAAGCCGCCTCCCCATGTAGACGAACGCACTGCCAACGCGTTGGCCAACGCGTTAGCGGTGCGCTTGCAACGGCCCTTGTGAGTAATCCACACATTGGAAGGTCATTCAGTATGCTTTGGATTGCGCCAATGTGCGGAAGGATTCGAAATGGATGCTAAGTCGCTAACAGCTGCAGCTGTATATTTATTCACCGCTTATAATTACATTATTTTTTATATATAATAATTATTACCTTACGATTTTATTTATCATGATTAATATATTATACTTATTTATTAAATATTTAGTTTATTTTGTTAAAATATTTATTGTTAATAGCGACAACAGATATATAAGTACTTACACAATCTGTGAAAATTTCAGAAATCTAGCTATAGCGGTTCTTGAGATACAGCCTGGAGACAGACAGACAGACAGATAGGCAAACAGACAGACAGACGGACGGACAAAAAGGCAGACAGAAAAGCAGACAGACATTGAAGTCTTAGTGATAGGGTCCCGTTTTTACCCTTTAGGTACAGAACCCTAAAAAACATCGTGAGTAAAAAAGCATGTCCAAGAACCTTATTTTTTTAGCACTTTTGATATGATTTTTTTGTTCCACAGGAAGATTTACTCTGATAGTTAACTCAATAAATTTAAATGTTTACTCGATACTTATATTGTTCGCTATTTCGTCAAGTTAGATGTTAATTCGCCACAAGAAGGAAACGTGCACTCTTCAGCGCCGCTCCGGGCGAACTGATCGCGCGGCCTATGTGTGGATGGAACGCAAGCCTTGCGACAAGTTTCCTTTGATCATCCCGACACCGCTCGGCAAGCTCGCAAACGCGTTGGCCAACGTCTAAATACCTACCGCGAACGCCTGTTCTACACATTGGGCCGACGCGTTGGCCAACGCGTTCGCTTATTTGTAGTGCCGACATAACAAGAGGTCGGACTTAGAAGAAAAAAATAAACATCCGTTATTTTTTTTAACTTGAAACTAAACGAGAAATTTTTAAGTGCAAAACCTTTCACTCTAAACATACCAAAAATTAAAAAAATAAAATAAAAAAGAAATGAGCTCAAATAAATGTTTTATTTCAATAAAAATTATTGTACACAGCTAAATAAATAGGTAATAAGGTAAATTAAACAATAAAACAGATTTAATCCACAAGCTTTTGTTGATTTCTATTAATAATATTACAGTACAGTTTTATGTATTTTATTTACAAATATAATAGAATAGCTGTCTATGCTACTCTACTAACTACTTGATTGGCTTGTACAGTAAACTCTATATAGGGAGGGGATTAAAGCTGCGCGTCCACCAGGTCGGAATCGGGACGTACGGTGCGGACGGCGCGTCGTGTAGTCATATATTTGTCAGGCGCAGAATGACGTTCCAGTACTTCTAGTGCAGTTTACAGTAGTCAATATCATGAATACAAAGCAACAAATCCGTCCGCTGCATACCTACACTCCGATTCCGATCCAGTGGACGCGCACCTTTATACATACACACTTAAGTATCATTACTTTGTTTTGTTACACCACCTCACGTCTTGATCAGAGGATTTTTCCTTGGTGGCCGTACTACTCATAATCCCATACCTTCCTTCTCCTAAAATCTCCATAACAGCTATTGCTTGCAGACTAAAATGTTGCAAACTAGTATAGGGACCTAAAATCTGAAATTAATGAAACATTTTTCATTTACTACATTTCCATACAGTTTACATAAATTATTAAGTATACTTATCAACCTTATGTATTATTACAATAAAGACCTGAGACCCTGGGCCCGTGGGCCCTGGTGCCAAACTACTATTCAAGGAGTTATCCCAAAGACTGGTTGAGAAAACTAACAATCCCAGAGCTGGCGCTTACCTCGGCCAACGTATCAGTCTTGCGATACAGCGAGGTAATGCTGCCAGCCTCTTGGGTACATTGCCCGCAGCCTCTGACTTAGATTTAGTTTTTTATATATAGTCTTTCTTTTTTTTTTTTATTATTCTCCCTCTGTTTTATATTTTAGTAATATATTTTATAGTCATTATTAGAACAACTTTATAATTTTGTACATTATGTAAGTTCTATAATTTATAATAATTATTTATTAAGTTTTTGCGATAAGTGTGTATTATAAATAATAATAAATAAAATAATAACTGTTAATATTTACCTCCAAAAATTGTACCATACGAATCATACATCAACGAATTTCCGATAAACCGCTATATCTAAAAATTATGTAAAATAAACATAAATATTTATTACAATAAAACAATATACACATTTTAACATTTTCCAAATTAACTGCATACTGATATACATTATATTTTCTATGAAATAATAATCTATCTTTTTCCTATTAATATAGTTAAGTTGTAAATTATTGTACAAATATGCAAATAATACTACGACCTCAGAATACAGTTTGTTCTGTATTCTGAGACTACGACATACTTTGTATTAGAACATGGTATGACATAGTTATGTTTTGCTTCCATTTATCAATTTACGGTTACATTTACGTTTTACAATGGCTTACCTTTCGTTTTTCATTAATTAATCCACTTAATTTTCAATTTTTGTATGAGTTTCTGCAAAATAATTTTCACAAAATGAAAATCGAACTTTGAATCTTAATCTCCTTCTTCGTCTTTTTTCTGATGTAGTTTATATTTTCTATGGTCTTTTTTATCAGCCAATCACAGTCGACCTTGCATAGTTTTTTGTTCGGGAATATCGTCCACCTGCACGAAATCACAGTAAAATTATGAAAACTCCTCAGACTACTAAGGGGATACCTACTACGAAAACTCGCAGAGCATGTCAACCTTGTTTACATTATTGACAGACAACATGACGGCAAAGGAACTATTCGATGAAACGCACTTATTGGCTTCTACAGATGGCGCGTATAGTGCGTTTCATCAAATAGTTTCTTTGCCGCCATGTTGGCGCTAATGAAAATTAATGTTGCCACATTACCCTTACTATGCTACCTTAAATTAGGGGAGATAATAATATTGTTATCACAAAATACACTTAAAGAAAATTGTACATAATTCTAATGGAGGCACTTCAAGTGGCTATTTGTATTTGTGTATTTGATGTATTTGCCAAACAATCACCATGTGTAAACGGTATGTTTGACAAATATTGGCCTTATTTGCCTATTTAACAAATATGACCAATACCAAATACACGTATCCGTAACTTTGTCGGTTTTTGATGCACATCAAAGCAGTCAAATAGGCAAGTAAACAAAATCAAGTAAAAGTTTGGTACGGTATTAATTGACGTCCATGTGTGGAAGGTCGTATTTGCCTTTATTTACATGTTTGCGTATTCGTCAATAATGTTGGAAATTACAACAAATAGCCAATAGCAAATACAAATAGACATGTGAAGTGCCTGTATAACAGCTTTCCCTCGCTGCTCTGCCTACGTTAACGTCTATCCCTTGGGGACCGTTCTTTTTCCCGGGATAAAAGGTACCCTATGTCCTTCTCCAGACTCCAGACAACGTGCAGGTACCTATGAAAGTTTTATGATGATCCGCTCAGTACTTTATGTGTGAAGACGTAACAACCAAAGTCACTTTCGTATTTACTAGCTAAAAGCCGAGCTTTGTGAGGGCTCGCCTCATCACACCTTCACTGATTGATGTCTGATGATAACACATTTACATGTAAATACTGTGTTATAGCACAAATCAATAGGCGTGATAGTTTGTCCGTAAAGTGTACCACAAAATGTACAGGTTGTGAGAAGTACTAGGGCTCGCTTCGCTCGCCCTGATAATATTATTGTACTAGCTTTTACCCGCGCCTTCGTTCGTGAATCATGTGTATGTAGTTTTCGTTACTAGAAGTGCGTTTTATCAAATAGTTCCTTTGCCATCATGTTAGCATTTTTAGCCGATTTCAAAAAAAGGAGGTTATCAATTCGACGCGTATGTATGTAATATTTCCAGAACTGTCCAGTTTTTGTATATGTTAATCTATAGCAGCTTCTGAACAAATGTGCCAAATTTGGAAAGTGTATGTATGTATGTATGTATGTATGTATGTATGTATGTATGTATGTATGTTTTTATGTTTGTGCACGAATATCTCCGGAACTACAAGTCCGATTTAAGTGATTCTTTTTTTGTTGTACTAGGTATTGTTCAACTTAGGGAATGCTGCAAGTTTCATCAAAATCGAGTCAGTAGTTTTCGAGATAGGACATTTTAATTCTTAGTTACGTACAACTTGAAGTCGGTTTTATCTTTTTAAAATACTATTATCTGTTAGTAACGTAAACACGGTACACACGCTCTGCAACTATTCATAAGTTTTACTGTGATTAAGCTGTCGCTGGTAACCCTATTTCACTAAGCCGTAATGGCGGCAACTCGAGTTTAATGGAATTATTGGGGCCTAGTTACGTTTTTCACGTTCACAAAACTCTTTCAGTCTTAGCACCATCATTCTTTCACCACTCTTTAATGTTTTCGGCATGATTTCCTAACGAAATCACAGTAAAGGTGAACGCAGATTTGGCCGCACCACACGCACCGCAGTCGCCGCATTCGGAATTCTTTATATGAAGTTATAGGCAAGCTCGCATACCTACCCGCGCCGCAGTCTTCGCAACTTCTACATTCTTTATATGAAGAATTCCGGATGCGGCGACTGCGGTGCGGCCAAAGGTGAACGCAGATTTGGCCGCACCACAGTCGCCGCATTCGCAATTCTTCATATTATTATGAAGTTGCGAAGACTGCGGCGCGGGTAGGTAGGTATGCGAGCTTGCCTATAACTTCATATAAAGAATTCCGAATGCGGCGACTGCGGTGCGTGCGGTGCGGCCAAATCTGCGTTCACCTCAAATCTGCGTTCACCTTAAAACAAGAAAACTCGCAGAGCTGTCAACCTTGTTTACATTATTGACAGACAGGAATACCAACATGACGGCAAAGGAACTATTCGATGTAACCATAGAGATATATACATGGAGTGGCCGCAAACAACATATACAATTTTTAATTATACAAATATGATGCATTTCAGCGCCAGAGCCGAAAAACTATATCGGTCTCTTTTTTTCTTGTAAACATTTGCACTTGACGAAAGAGATAAAGATATTTCAATTATGACAACAAACGTCAACGCGCTTTGACAAATTGTGGCACGTGCCACAATCCGCCATCTTTAGCGATGAGTTTCGTGGTAGTTCTGCTGTCAAAAGGTTGTTTATGTTTTTGAAAATTGCGATTTCCCAAGATAATACAAGAAGTTAAATTCTCAAATTACGTAGGAGTGTGGAGAATTTACATAACAAGATGCCTGTTTGTTGCACTTTGCAGTGTGGTTCGCGGAAAAACAAAAATCAGCCCCAATTGACGCATCACAGGTTTGTATTTCGTTTTCAAGTAATAGCTCTTAAAATTCATTAGATGCTAACGTAAAACTTATCACAATGATCAATTTATGTTTTATTGTTATATATTTATTGTTATTTTTCTAAAAAAACATACCATTAATCTATATTTTGCTGTTATTTGTTTTCGTAGTAAAATAGGGTTGTGCTTCATTAGAAATTATTTTAATTAATTAATTATAGGTACTTATGTGAATACTTTTTTTATAGATTTCCTAAGAATGAAGGATTGCGAAGAAAGTGGTTAGCGGCTGTTGGCGAGGAAAATATCAATCCTCGGCACAAAGAGTGGTATCTTTGTTCACTTCATTTTGAAGAAGCTTGCTTCAACAGAACACTTGATGTTACAAGATTACGTGATAATTCAGTTCCCTCAATATTTCCAGTAAGTAGTAACCTTTAACTAATATTGTTATTCGTTTGAAAATAACAATCATTATTACAGTAGGGTAATCCGGACTCTCGCTTGTTCGGTGATAGCTGTAATCCGGCCGGCCGGAATTTAAAAATTGCTTTAAAATGGGCTGAAGACTGAAGATAACGAATTTGATAGCCACGAAGTGTTTCTCTGTCAACTTAGAGACCGAGCTTTCGAAATGAAGTGCAAAAATCATAAACAGAAGAGTTAATACTCTTTAAGTTATGACTTATGTCTGTAATCAGACTTTTTCAAAAAGAATTAACTAATGTTTTATATTAACTTACTGATTTCTTACATGGTTGTAATTATTATGAACATGTACATTTTGTCTTTATGCTATAATTTAAAAATTGGTAAAAGAAACTAGGGTTAAACATATTGTGTTTTATTAACATTAAAATATATTGCATACTTGCTATAATCCGGACGCCTCGATAGTTCGGAAATGGTCTTGTTTTTGCCTCTCCGGATTAACGAGGCTCTACTGTATATTATAATAATACTAGCTGCCCCGTGCTCACTTTGTTGGGCGTTTTAAAAATAGATAGATATTAGCCGATTCTTAGACCTCCAGAATATGGATATAAAATTTGGTAAAAATCAGTAAAGCCGTTTTGGAGCAGTAAGGTAACTAACACTGTAGCACGAGAATTTACTATATGTTTAACATTTATGATGATTTTAATACTTCATTGACTGTAAACTAATTATTTTAAATTACAATATTTACAACAAAAAAATGCAGTCCAACTTATTTTATTGTAGGTTCCAATTTGAAAGTATTTCTAGTAAAAACATAGCATTAATTGTTTTTTTTTTTCAGATATCGGCAAAAAAATCAATAGTTCTGCGTGAAATGGGCAATGTGATGACTGACGTTGCTAGACTTGCTAGTACATCCGAAAGTTCCTTGTTACTGCCTACACAACATCAATATAATATGGAAAAATTAATACAAAAAGAGGTAATCAATTAAATAATCTATATTAATAATAAACCCAAACAGTTTAATGGATATAATGGAACACCATTACTTAAATTCCCCTTTACATCTGTTCATCTATTCATATTATGTCACTAGGCTTTATCTCATGAATAACACAATAATTGAGGGATGAAATTTTTACAGATGGTACTAATTTATACAATGTGTCCCGAAACCGGTGTCCGATCCTTTAATGCAGTGGTTCCCAACGTGGGGGTAAAACAGCTAGTCTATAGGGGTAACAGAGATGAATAGACAGGAAGAAGTGGAAAGCGAGAGAAATTTAATTCCTGTATTGTTTTATTGAAATATTTTAGGGGGGGGGGTTAAAATAACTTTTTCTAACAGGCCATAGGGGTAACAGCTCTGAAAAGGTTGGGAACCACTGTTTTAATGTCTATGGCATATTTTATCGACAAATTGGCTCCCAAATTTTTTTTCTCTGTCACGGTTGTAAAATGGCAGCCATTTTAGTTTTTCTCGGGCTTTCACACTAATCTCACCAGTACTTCTCATGTAAATATCCTATGACAATAAAAAAGGTCTCATTTGATAGCTAAACTTGTGGACTACGCTTACGCAGGCCATATGTTATAAATTTCGTGGAATTAAAAATAATGTTTAAGAAAAAAAATTGTGTATTTTTTAATTAATGGCTTTTTGTGAAATATCTAGCGCATTAAACTGGTTTTTTATTTTAAAAAGATAGAGGAGCTTTTCATCTTAAATAAATTCTTATTTCAGTGCTCTAAGTCAGATAGTATAGAAGTGATAACGATTTTCTTATGAAGTATAGGTCAGATGAGATGAGCCTTGTTAGGTCGACAGAATTGTACTTTAATTTTTTTCCATAAAAATCCAAATCTCATTGGTCTGTGTATAATATAAACATAATTTTCAGGTTGTTGTGGATCAGAAAATTAAGATTATAAAAGAAAAATGCACCCAGCATAAGAAAATAATCAAGTCTTTAAAGGAAAAACTTCGAAGAAAAAATAAAAAACTGGCTGAGTTAAAAGATATAATTGAAGATATTCGGCAAAAAAATCATATCAATTTGGAACAGTCCGTTTTAATTAGTGATCTAGCAGGACCATCAGACTTTTTAAAAAGGCAGGTAAACAAGGCAAAAGGATTACCAATAACAAAAAAGTATTCTGAGGAAATGAGAAAATTTGCGCTTACTCTGCATTTTTTTTCCCCTAAAGCCTATAATTACATAAGGCAAACTTATAATACTTGTCTCCCACACACAAGAACCTTATGTAAATGGTATCAGCATTTAAACTGTGACCCAGGGTTCACAAAAGAGGCATTTGACGCTATGCGCAGGAAAGTGGAAACTTCAGAGTATCCAATTATTTGTTCTCTTGTCTTCGATGAAATGGCCATAAGAAAGGCATTAATCTGGGACCCAAGAGCTCAAAAATTTTATGGTAGAGTGGACTATGGAAACCATAATTTAGACACTGATACTCCAGACGAAGCTAGCCAAGTTCTAGTTTTACTTGTAACATGCATAAATGGGACATGGAAAATCCCTATTGGTTATTTTTTTATAACTACTTTGACAGGAGAGCAAAAAAGTGGAATAATAAATGCTGCCCTCCAACTATGCGAAAATGTTGGTGTCAAAGTAGTTAGCATAACTTGTGACGGTCCCATAGCAAATTTTTGTATGTTTTCGCATCTTGGATGTGATTTATTAAAAAGCCAAGACAAAACGAGTTTTGAACGAGGAAACACTCTGGTGCACGCTTTTATAGATCCTTGCCACGCTATAAAATTAATAAGAAATGCGTTCGGGGAGTTAAGATTATTTATTGACCAATTTGGGCGAAAAATAGAATTTAAACTATTAGAACAACTATTAGAACTGCAAGAAAAAAAGAATTTACACCTTGCAAATAAGGTGAAAAAGGCACACATATTTTTCCAAAAACAAAAAATGAAAGTCAAGCTAGCTACACAGCTGTTCAGCAATTCTGTCGCTGACGCTTTAGAATATTGTCGGACAGACTTAAAAATCAAAAATTTTGAAGACTGTGCTGGCACTAGCAGCTTCATAAATTTAATGAATGATGTGTTCGATGTTTTGAACAGCCATTCAATTAGACCACCTGGTTTTAAAAAAGCAATGTGCCCTTCCAATATTGGTCTAATAACCGCATTATTTGAAAGTGCCTCTAGTTACATAATGCATTTAAAGCTGCCTTCAGGTGAACTTTTAATTAATTCACGCAGAAAAACAGGTTTTATTGCAATGATAATCAATATGAAAAGTGCCCTGTCTCTTTACAGCTATTTAGTTGAGGATGCAAAAATTTTAAAATACCTTCCTCTGTATAAAGTGAGCCAAGATCACATTGAGCTTTTTTTCTCAGCTGTAAGAGCAAGAGGTGGCTTTAATAATAATCCTGATGCCAAACAATTCCGCGCAGCTTACAAAAAACTGTTAGTTAGAGCTGAAATCCGGGATGATGGTATCGGGAACTGCACTCCATTAGAGCAAATTACAATTTTAACATGCAGCAGCAAAAATCCCATCACGGCTTTAAACGAGCTGACGGAAAAAGAAACTTTTGCCGAAATCACGGAAGATGATAGTGATTTGTTTGAGAAGTATGTAGAAACATTACTTGTTGAAAACGACGAATACACTCATAGGGTGTTACAGTATATAGCTGGCTTTGTGACCAAAAAGCTACTGCGCAATATTAAATGCGATATATGTGTGTCCCTTTTACTTGGGAATGAAGACACAAATAGTCTTATATATAAAAAATCAAGAGGTGGGCTTCGATATGCTTCATGTAGTGTCATAGAAATTATTGTACTAGCTGAAAAATTGATTAAAACCAATTTTGAACAAAAAGACAAACCTGAACTATATTATCTGTATATATTTAAATTTTTATGTGAAGTGTCTGACTTAGATACATTTTTTTCCGTTGATGTTGACCCTAATCACTGTAGTAATCACAAATTACTTTTGATTAAAAGTGTTATAAAAATGTATCTAGATATAAGATTTAGATATTACGGAATAATGAAAAATGAAAAATTGTCACAAAGACAATTTTTAAACAAATTAATATTGTTCAGAAACGAATAATAAAAATATTTTAATTTTTATTGTTTCATTTTATTTCTTTATATTTTTGTTACCTTATTTGTCTAAATTTATTACTTGCACGTAAATGGTTGGAATAAGATTTTTTTTTTTTTATTATGTAGGTCGATTAGTAGAGTAGAACAACCAAATAACGTTAAACATAATCAAAACATAAAAAACTATACAGCTGGTAAAAATGATTAACAGGTTATTATATTTGATTATAATATTATTATGATACAGGATAATATATAACAAATAGGATAGAATTCATTTTGTAAAAGTACGAGCAAAGTCGTGTGCAACAGCGATATTTGATGCTTCGCTTTATCAAATATTTCAAATAATGAGGTAGTAGTACCTATTTACTATTGCTGCATTCATGCAGTCGTCTCTATTATATACAAACATGTTTCAGTACAGACAAGTAATCAATCAATACTATTAGCTAAAATTTTCGTAGCCACCCTTTTAGGGTTCCGTAATCCGTTCCCAAAGGTTAAAAATGAGACCCTATTACTGAGACTTCAATGTCTGTCCGTCTGTCTGTCTCCAGGCTTTATTTCAAAAACTGCTATAGCTAGCCTTCTAAATGTTTTATAGATTGTATATAACCGTTGCCGCTATAACAACAAGTAAGTACCTACTAAAAATAAAATTAATATTTAGGAGGGACTTCCATACAACAAACGTGATTTTTTTGGCCTTTTTGCTCTTAATTAATAATGGCAACAGCTAGGCACTCGAAACCTGCACAACATCCGTAATAATTATTATAAGTATGTGTTCTTTAATAATTAATAATAAAATTAAAACAAAATAAATATTTAGGGGGGCTCCCATAGAAAAAACACAATTTTTGTCTACTTTCGTGCTATTACGGTACAACTAATATCAATACTAATATTATATATTCTGTGCTATTACGGTACGGACTACGGAACCCTTCATGCGCGAGTCTGATTCGCAGTTGGCCAATTTTTTAACATTTAAAATATTACACGTAAGTACATAAAATAATAATTATAACATGAAAGAATTTTATTTTATTATGAAAAATATTGTACCTACATGATAATAGATAATTTTTGGAAAATGGTGTTAACTGTTAAGTGACAACCCTTATCAAAGGCAGCCATTTTTAGCGACAAGAATTGGCACATTTTTTTTGTAGGTATTTCGGGTCCATGTATTTAGTACGTCCATGGATGTAACGCATTATAAACGTAAATTGTCAAACTAAACTGACAACTGAAAGAGTTTTGGCGGGCATGTCACTTTCAAACTTTTACTTTTTATTGTTGGTGTGGTTCTTAAATATTGTTATATATTTTAATTAGTCTATGGTGTGGTTTTTATTATTTTTTCCCAAAATGTGTTATTTGGGTCTTTGATGTTCATTATTGGTAAAATATTAGCCATGAAATATCCGTTATCTTGCACAAGTGCAGGTAAGATGTTGTCAAAACCAAAATGTATAATTCCTGTGACATTTGGTGTGAATATCAGTAAATAGGGCTATTTCTTCCGTGAGTTTTAACTAAAACATTGTTGTAATAACTTTATTATCCTAGTCATTGGAATATTATGGCGTCTTTTTCAAATTGAAATGTATCAAGTTTTCCATTTTTTTGCCCAGTTTTGTAGTAATTATTGATGGTATTCCCTGGTATTACCGAGTTGTCTACCCATACGCCATCTAGTTACTAAAATGGAAACTGTTTGACAATCAAATTAAAAAGTTATGAAAATTCCTCATTTATTAAGGTTGTTATTAAAAAAATATTCCATTCTTCAAAAATTTTACCCCCTAAAACACCCACTAAATTTAAATTATTGGGAAATTTCTGCTGGACAGATTTTTTTTCATACAAATGACAACTCATTTTGAGTCGCCGTGTGAATCAAACATGACTTTTGTACGAAACTGAACACGACTCACAAATTACGCTCGTTTGGCTTCACCCTAACACAACCAATATGAAGTCAACGATGCCAACCTGCAGATAATTTCAGATCGGTGGGGAACCAATAGAAAATCTAGAAGTGTCTATCGTCGCGCCCTCTGTTGCAGATTTCAAAAAGAAAACAGCCTATTGGAACTTTTTTGATTTTCATTTTATTTTGGAATACTTTTTATTAAATTGTAAAAACTAAACATATAAATCCAAAATACTATTATGATTTATGACACTATTCAAATCAAAACTACTTTAAAATAACTTATGTTTTAAACACAATAAATATTCAGTCATTTCTGAAGTCTTTTTCTCAATCGCAATAATGCTTGTTGTCTCTTTTTTTCTATAATGGTTTTTATTTCGGAAGCATTATTTATTTCGGCCGCATTACTTTTTTTTTGGGCTTGTGAAACAGGTCTGCTAGTAAATAATGGAGCTTGTGTGACTCTCTTTACTTGGGTTGTTTCCTGGTTACTCTGTTGTGTAAAAGGTAGCAATCTTTTAGCTAAGAGCTTCTCCCTTGCCTGTTTGCGTTTTCTCTCAATTTCATCTGGGGTACATTTAATTGGAGAGTCACCTAAAAAAATTACAAACTGTTATTGTCAATTCATTACAAAAAAATATTTAAGTATATGTAGAACAAAAATAGGCCAAAAATTGTGTTTTTTGTATGGGCCATTAAAATATTATTTTATTTCAATATTTAGTTTTGGAATGATAAAATAATCGCCCCCCACTAACCAAAGGATGCCTTGAACACACTAAGGCCGGTATAAATAGTCAGTACTCAAGGCGCATCTCAGTCTCAAGACACGGTTATGGCTCTGTGATTGTTTGGCTGTCAAAATTTGGACCAATCTCAGAGCCGAACCGCGTCTTGAGACCGGGTCGCATCTTATGTACTGACTATTTATACCGGCCTTAGTAAGTAACACATAAACACCAGAAAACAGATGACCTTATCTAAAGATTACGAAAATTTCAAATGTAAATTTTAAAAAAAAGTCCGGGGGGGTTAGTAGAGGTGGTGGTAGGCCCCCAGTTGTGACGTACTTCCGCAAGGTAAGCGTCCACAGGTCGGTATCGTACACAACGGACATCTCGCATCAAACGGATATTTTTTTCACAGTATGTCTAGTAAATGAATGCTCAAAAGGGGGGTATGGATGGAAAAGTCGAAAGCAGAAATTTTGACTTAGGAATTTTGTTTGGACTAATTTGAAGATAAACATACTAGCTAGTCGGTAATACGTAGGCTGCTGATACAGTGAGACGTACTGTAAAAAAACATCTGTTTGATGCGAAACGTCCTTCGCGTACTATACCGACCTGTGGACGCTTACCTTTACGCGTTACGTCACAATCGTGGTCATTTCGTGTCCATATAGTTTCTTATGTCAATGGTATATTTACATATAAATCTGGGCCCTAATTATAATACACTGCAAATGTTAGCAAAACAAGATAATTAAAACTTTACCTTTGCTAATGGATTTGTTAAATGGCATAGACTTATGTCTTCCAAAACCTGCAGTTCCACTTGTGGAAGGCTTATTTAAGTCTGCAGCAGTTGGTGACTCAGGCATTGAATTATGTCTACTAAATACTGAAGTCCAGGGACTGCCATCATGAACTACTAATTCTTTCAATGTCCAGTTACCATTAGATAGTGGTGTTTTCTTGCAGTCTTTCTTCAGAGGGACCTGTGAAAGTCTCTCTAAAGCACTATCATTCAAGTCTTCCAGTAAATTATCAAAGGAGTCATTATTTATTTTAGGAGTTTCACATTTTTTTATTCTAACTATACTCGGAGATTCTAGTTGAATGTTATTTAATATAGAATCCATTGAGTCATATCCCACAGCATTTGAATCCCCTTTATTTTTAAATTCAGACCTATTTACGCAGGGTCTTTTTGCTTTATAGTCTGGCAAGACATTCTCCTCTACAATCTGGCTAGCTTTCAATAAACATTCATTCATTGAGTCGTCTGATTCTAAGCCATTTTCAGGCTCTGATTTTCCAAATTTAGAACTTAACACATTTTTTCTCAAGCACATGGAGGGTCTTAGGATGCTTTTGGGTGAACTATCAATATTGTCACTGAAGATATCTTCTTCTGAATGTGGCTCTTCAGGTTTTGGTGGCTTTTTAGTTATATATTCATGCACATTTCTATTTAACTCGAGGAGCTCTTGATACAATTCATGTTGTTTTCGGGATGGCTTTATAATTTTCTGCTTTGTTAAGGACTTATTTGTCAAATTAGGTTTCACTTTTCTTCCTTTTCTACTGAGAGGTGTACTGTTCTTGTTATGTGAAGTAGCACTGTTAGATTTGGGAGTATAGAAGTTCCAAACTACATCAGTTTCTCCCTCGGCTCCATCTTGTGTACATAAGAAAGGTAGTGGGCTTCCTCTGTCAGAGTCGTAAATGGAGTCACTGTCTCGTGACGGTGAATCCTCTCCATAATGTTCTGGGGTAGAACAGGATAGTGCTTAAATCAAAATACAATTAATATTATATGCAAAAGTTGATACAGGGCACATAATAAATACTAAACAAATAATATTTTTTATATTTCAGATCCTTTTTGTTGTTTAAAGAAGGAAACGTGGTGGCCCGAATTAAATACTAACATAATATTATGAAGTTTTCCAGAATTCGTGTACCATACTGCGTACATAATATAACAAAATTACCTTTATTTCTTGTCCTAGCCACCATATTATTGTCTATCGATACGTTTTTACTACTCATAAAAGATGTTACACGTAATTATAACGACACAGTTCGAAATAAATTCTTTACATTTCAAGCGATTGCTTTAAATGCGCGTTTTAAATAAAACATCTAAATTCAACTAAATTTGAATAAATAACTTTTCACAGATCAAGAACTAGTTACTTCGTAATTACTTTTTAGAACATGAAAAAAATAACTTTTGCGTTTGTGGCAAGTTTTTTTTTTTTATGGCGACTAGCATAAAACTATTGCCAGTGTCGAGTGGTGATAAGGTAGGGAAACTTATTATGACGCGGTAAAAGTAGGGACTTCAAGGATGGAATTTGGATAGGATCAGGAAAGTTTTGGTACTAGACTAAAAAAACATATATTTTTGAATAATAATATAATAAATATATTTTATAAACTTAAATTATTGGTTACTATAAATTCAGATAAAATACTTAAATATTTTATAGGGTCACTTAATATACACATCGTATAAGTAGGAAGAGGAACATGAAGGGAGTACAAAGAGGATAAAAACGATGCATGATCAAGCAAAGGACACGAGAAAAATATGTGATCTAAAGTTCCCGTGTCCTCCCCACAATCACACATATCATTATTGAATACGCCAATTCTATTTAGATGACTAGGAATACAGGCATGTCCTAATCGCATTCGTATAATGGATGAAATCACTCGTTTTGAACTATTGATTCTATTAAACCAAGACTTTTTAGGTACTAGAGGCAACAGTTTGTACATACGGTTACCCTTTTGTTGTCCAGTAAAGTCCCAATATTTATTCCATTCGTTATATAAATCGATTGCCGGTAAACTCAAAAGGTCAGTAAACTCAAAACTCGGCAGTCGACAGTTAATAGCGAAAGTGGACTGGAGCACCTTGCCCAATATTGTCCTCGATGGGACTGTCATTTCCTACAGCTCCTCTGTGCGTAATCTTGGAGTTCACTTTGACCGCACTCTCTCCTGGAACATCCAGATCCAACAACTTCGCAAAAAGCTGAACAATGCCACAGCTTCCCTCAGACGACTGAGCAACTTTTTGCCACTTGCAACAAAAATAAAACTTGTTACAACTTTACTTTTCCCTATTCTGGACTACGCTGATGTCTGCTACAGTGACATAAACGAAATTCTTCTTTCTTCTCTTCAACGCCTTCAAAACTTGTGTATTCGTTTTATTTTTGGCCTTCAAAAGTTTGACCACGTTTCAAATTATCGAACTCAGCTCGAATGGCTCCCGATCAAGTTGCGTCGAAACTCTCACATACTTCACTTACTGTATAACATCCTTTTTAGTCTTTCTACTCCTAACTACCTCAAAGTAAAATTCAATTTCCTTGGTCACAACAATCCTATTCTTCGCTCTGGAAACAAATTGACTCTAGTGTTTCCTTCTCAGTCAATTGTAGCAGCGTTCGGAATGCTGTCTCGGTAGAAGTTTAGCATGCCGAGGAAACGACGTAGTTCTTCTATATTCTTTGGTAGCGGGAAATCTTCGATAGCTTGTACTTTATCTTGTGGCGGCTTGATTCCGTCGCTGTTTACGCTGAAGCCGAGGAATTTAACTTCTTGCTTGCCAAGTACACATTTAGCTGGGTTGATTGTGATCCCGTTTTCTTATAGGCGTTGAAGAACATACCGTAGATGTTGGCGATGTTCTTCTTCGCTGCTGGATGCGATAAGTAAGTCGTCGATGAAGGAAAACACGAAATCGTATCCTTGCAGTATTTCGTGTATAAAACGTTGAAATGTCTGGCCTGCGTTTCTTAGGCCGGGACACATTCTCGGAAACTCGAATAATGGTGTGATGATTGCTGTCTTATCTATGTCTTCTTTATGGACTGGTAATTGTTGGTAGGCTCGGTTTAAGTCGATCGTTTTATTTAAAAATATATGTTTTGTTAGTCTAGTACCAAAACTTTCCTGATTCTATCCAAATTCCGTCCTTGAAGTCCCTACTTTTACCGCGTCATAATAAGTTTCCCTACCTTTACACCACTCGACACTGGCAATAGTTTTATGCTAGTCGCCATAAAAAAAAACTTGCCACAAACGCAAAAGTTAATTTTTTTCATGTTCTAAAAAGTAATTACGAAGTAACTAGTTCTTGATCTGTGAAAAGTTATTTATTCAAATTTAGTTGAATTTAGATGTTTTATTTAAAACGCGCATTTAAAGCAATCGCTTGAAATGTAAAGAATTTATTTCGAACTGTGTCGTTATAATTACGTGTAACATATTTTATGAGTAGTAAAAACGTATCGATAGACAATAATATGGTGGCTAGGACAAGAAATAAAGGTAATTTCGTTATATTATGTACGCAGTATGGTATACGAATTCTGGAAAACTTCATAATATTATGTTAGTATTTAATTCGGGCCACCACGTTTCCTTCTTTAAACAACAAAAAGGATCTGAAATATAAAAAATATTAATTGTTTAGTATTTATTATGTGCCCTGTATCAACTTTTGCATATAATATTAATTGTATTTTGATTTAAGCACTATCCTGTTCTACCCCAGAACATTATGGAGAGGATTCACCGTCATGAGTGGATTATCCATAGTGGACCTTTTCTAAAATCGAACTGACTATTTGACAATAATTTATGATGCTCAAGGAACCATTCCAATCTATTTTTTACTAAATTTTCAGCCACTTTGATTAAAACTGATGATAGTGATATTGGTCTATAAGAAGTAATTTCGTCAGCGGGCTTATTAGGTTTCAATATTGGTATTACTTCCTGTGATTTCCACGAGTCAGGAATGTTTCCAGAAATCATGACCGTATTAATAAGATTTAGGTAGTAACCTAACGCTTTATCCCCTAAGTTCGATAAAAAAGAATACGGAATATTGTCCATACCTGGAGTAGAATCATTTACACTTGCTAAAACACCTTTAAGCTCAACCATTGTGAAAGGAGAATCTAGTGCGGAATACGAATGTTCTCTTATGTAACAGGTTGGACAAGAGACCGGAAAAAAATCTGCTACTGAAGATGGAGCTAACTGATCAACATAATAACTCAAAAATTCTTTAGGCAGTACCATAGTCTGTTCTTTAAATACATCTGAATTTTTTTATACTTTTCCACACTTCAGATGGACATGTGGATGGAGATAGAGATGAACAGATTTTTTTCCAACCCTGTTGCTTCTTTTGTTTTAAAAAAATCCGAGTGGATTTATTTATTTGCGTTAATTTATCAAAATTTTCACTACACACATTGTCAGCATATTCCCTTTCAATAATTTTTCTTTTTTTAACTGCTTCCGAACATTCGGAGTCCACCATGGAGGGAATGGGACTTTAGTTCCCATTGCTTTTTTTGTGGGGAATTGCTTCTCAGCAACATCGATTGTCTTAGCTAACAATTCAGAAGCAGTTATTTCGTTACCTTTTTTTTTTTTTTTATCGGTGGGAAATGCGTTACGCATCCCCAGCGGCCCGGGGGAAAGGTCGCCGGGGTATGTGGGACTCCCCAGGTGCTACGGTAAAGAGGAGCACCCGGGGCTACCTGTATAGGTAGGTAGCGGCATCTGCCTGTGCAGACTCCATCGCAGCAGCTGTAAGCTGTTGAGCCTTCGGGAGAGCGGCCCGAGGCACCGGGCGCTCTTCTACCGGGCAGGGCTCGTGCAATGGGCAGCGGATTCCCCAATCCGCCGCCCGAGCCCTGATTACGGCGGGAGCTGGCGCTCATGTATGGCGCGTCTGCGCCCTCCGCGCCGTCTTCAAACGGGATCCGCGGCCACGTCCGCCTCTCTCTCCCGTTCGGCAGCCTCTTTCTGCGAGATGACGGCCTCGCAGAAGTCGGCTATTGCGTCAAATCCCTCACTCGACCGAACCATAGCCGTCACTATGGCCGGGAGGCTTAGGTCATATCCGATGGTAGCACAAAGCACCGCTCGTTGTTCCGCCCATGCAGGGCAGTCCTCGAGCGTGTGCTGCGCTGTGTCGTCTCCGTAATTGCAGTGGTGGCACTGCGTCGACGGTTCCCTCCTAGCCGTACGGTGCAGGTAATGGCCGAAGCACCCGTGCCCGGTCAACATCTGCACCATACGGAAGGTGAGGACACCTTTGCAATGGGTTACCCACGCCTGCAGATGCGGCCGAAACGCCGCCACCACTGCACGTCCAGCCGTCGGTGCTGCCAGCCTATCCTCCCAAGCGCGCATTATGATTATGCGCGCCTGACGCCTCCACCGAGCGGTCAATTCAGGGGAAACTCGGTCCCCTCTCTCCTTGAACTCCGCCGTGCGACAATAGATTTCGCTCAGGACCCGCGCTTCCAGGTCCCAAGGCGGAGTTCTGGCGAGAATGAGCGCTGCTTCGCAGGATATGGTCCGATATCCGCGTACGATTCGCAGCGCCATCGCTCGCTGCGGGCTTCGCAGAAGCGCTCTGCTCTGGGCGTTTAGGTGATCTGCCTAGACGGGAGCTCCATATAGGGCCATGGATTGCAGGACCCCTGTATACAGCCGCCGACAGGTTGACCCAGGACCCCCCAAGTTGGGCAGGAGGCGTCCGAGGGCCATGGTCGTCTTCTTTAATCGGGGCACCAATCGACGAAAATGAGCGGTGAAAGACCACCTGGAGTCCAACACCAGACCCAGGTACTTCAACTCCGTTCCGATTGGCACCTGTACGTCTCCGATGGGGAGGAACGAGTTGGTGGGAGGGCCTTGAAAGAAAATGGCCTCCGTTTTGTGCAGTGCAACCCGGACTCCCAGCGCCTCAATACGCGCCACCACTTGTGCTGCTCCGACTCTTGCTAAACGGATGGCCTCCTCAAATGTCTCTCCTTGGGCCAGCATGAATGTATCGTCGGCGTATGCTACGATTCTGAGCCCTCGGAGCAGTGCCGCACGCAGAAGGCGATTGAACCCAATGTTCCACAGGAGAGGGCCAAGGACAGACCCCTGTGGAACACCGCACTCTGTCATGATCTGGATTACGACACCGTCTCTACCTACACAGACGATCACACGGCCTCTAAGGTACCCTCTGATGGTCTTCCGAAGGTACCATGGCACGTTATGAAATCGTAGGCCTTCCTCGATAGACTCGAACGGCAACGTGTTAAAAGCATTGGCAATGTCGAAAGACACCGCCAACACTACTCTGCCGTTCGCTATCTGCTCCTCAGTGTGCTCTTTGACCTGAATGATTGCGTCTATAGTCGAGCGCTGTGAGCGGAAGCCATATTGCGCATCTGAGAGGTTTGGCCCCTCACGTTCCAGGTGCTTTATGACCCTAGACGCAATCACTCTCTCTAGCAACTTTCCGGCCTCGTCGAGTAAAACGATGGGCCTGTATGCCGAAGGGGAGTCGACGGGGCGACCCTCCTTCCTCAGCAATACAAGCCTGCCCTCCTTCCAGCATTGAGGGAACTCCGCCTGCGTCGTACATGCGCTGAAGAGCTCCCTCATTCTCTCTTTGAGCGGTCCCATGGACCTAACCCACACTCTGCCAGGAATCCCGTCAGGGCCTGGGGCGGTCTTACGCCCATTCAATTTTAGGATGGCGGCGTCCATCTCGCTTTCAGTAACGAGTGGCACTTCTTCATCTGTGGCCGGCCCTACGTTTTCGAATGCCTCCAAGTTAGCCGCAGCCGGAAAGAGCGTCGACAAAATGCCGGATAACTGCTCCGGGGGCAATGTCTCCAGTGCTGGGGGGCCGCGGCCGAACTTATTCCGCACTGATCGGTACGGGCGACCCCACGGATCCCGATTTAGGTCCTCGAGCATCTCCTGCCGGGCAGTATCTTTGGCCACCCTGATGGCCACGCGTAGTAAAGGCGAGAACGGTATTTTAGCGGGCATCGCTAAACGACCGCTAGCGGCACGCTAGGCACTTTCTTTTGTCGCTCGTTTCGCGCTCTCGCTTGCACTTCAAGCTCTAAATGGAACGCCTCACAGAGAGGTAACGCGCATGAGTCATGTTTTTTCGTGCGTGCAGCCGGCTGCATCGAATTATAAGACGTTGTCACGTCAAAATAAGAAAACCACTCATTGGTGATCTTTGCCGCGGCCTGCGAGCGACCGCGATGGACGAAAATCAACTTTAATCTGTGGGGAAAATGTTTTGACTTTTGAATAGTTGGCAACACTGGTGACTGGAATATCAATATGTCAACAACATTCAACGATTCAAGTTTTCTGTTTTTATTTTATCGGTTTTATCAAAGGTTTTTATGAAGGCTGTATTTTAATAAATTCATACTCATTTATTTTACTATTGCATAGAGTTGCATTAAGCTAAGTCAAAATATATTTGCCTCAATTTAGTACGTTGTAAACTATACCTATCGTCAAAGTGTCGAAAATGGCTCTCAACAATTGCAGCCGACAAATGAGCAGAGTTTTCTCCAGAATACCATCGTTCCTCGTAAAATGCCAACGCACTATAAGTATCAGTAAACCTGCGAATATTGGTATGATACCTATTGTCGTGGAACAGACCGGCAGGGGTGAAAGAGCTTATGACATATACTCGAGACTACTTCGGGAACGAATTATTTGTTTAATGGGACCGATTAATGATGATATTAGTTCTTTAGTGGTCGCGCAGCTACTGTTCCTTCAGTCAGAATCAAGTAAAAAACCCGTGCACCTATACATCAATTCTCCTGGTGGTAATGTCACCTCCGGTCTTGGAATATATGATACCATGCAATACATAACTCCGCCTGTGGCTACTTGGTGCGTGGGTCAAGCGTGCAGCATGGCCTCTCTTTTGCTAGCAGCTGGAGCTCCTGGCATGCGCCATGCTCTGCCTAACTCACGTATAATGATACATCAACCATCAGGAGGTGTGCGAGGACAAGCTACAGACATTCAAATTCAAGCTGAAGAAATATTGAAGCTTAAGGCTCAAATAAATGCGTTGTATGTCCGTCACACAGGTCTGCCAATAGAGAAGATTCAGAATTCAATGGAGAGGGACAATTTCATGTCTCCAACAGAGGCAAAGGCTTTTGGCTTGATAGATAACATTCTCGAACATCCTCCATCTCATGTTGAACACAGTGAGTCACCGACAAGTGTCACATCAGGATAGATCTGATAGAAGGATTTTGTGATGGTTAAGTTTATGACTATTGCTTATGGGTAAGGCCGTTAAAATTGACAATTCCTTTGTGTGACGTTTTTGTCGTTTTTTCTTCAGTATCTTATGGTTGGAATATCCATTAAATTGTAGAAAATATCTGAATAATAAGTATACCGTCGAAGAATTACATGATAGTCCCTTGCTCTAATATTAATATTGTTGTGAAAACCCTTCAACTGACTTGTTTTATCGATAGTTTAAAATAAAATATGGCTTTTTATTTTGTGTTACATATTATTTGTGTGACGAATTTTTACCCCAAAGCTACTATTTAAAGAGTCAAAATGCAAATGCAGTGTTAATACAGTAGCACTGTCATCAACAAAATTAAGAAAAAAACGCTAGGTATATTGTTTCAGGAGTAAACTGGTAGTTATGTTTTTGTTAAATGTGGAAAAAAGTAAAAGTAAAAGTGAATTCTGAGGTAATAAACATATTTTAATGTTATTGTATTATATTTGTTGGCGATGAGTTCAAAGGTATAATATTATAAAACGCCCATTAATGCCTAGTTGCAATAAATAACCGAAATATAAACTAAAATTGTTGTAAATTCTAAGTCTGGGTTACGCTTATGTTACATTAGTATTACATTTGTGTTATTGTAACACAAAAGTATGTGTTACTTAACACAATAGATCTATAAAGTCGAATGCATAGTGGTATTTGGACAGTTATACAACATGTAACTAAATTAATCCCTCGTTCGTGGATTCTTGGAAATCTATTGTTTACGTGGTCGGATTCGACTGCTTGGGAGTTGAAGCATTAACGCATATCTTGAAAACTACTACTCGGGCTCATCATCACAAATAACTTTTGTATGTAAGCAACACTTAAAATGTGAAAAAAATAGGTATATCATTTCAACCGACTTCACTTGAAAAGTATGTAACAGCTGATTTGTTTTTTCGCTATTTCACTGTTACTTTAATACAATAAGTTATTCCTAATGATGAGCCCTAGTAATGGTTTTCAAGTTGTGAGTTACTTACAATATGTTGTACACCTGTATCAGCCAACCAACCAAGACACACATTTTAATTTTTATCCTGTATTAAATCGTCTTACAGAAATAAAAAAATAAAAATTGTAGGTTTAATTTATTTCACCATTATGAAACCACCTTTATCCAAAAATTGTGTCACTTTTGGGTTACATTTTGTGTAACGCTGACACAAAATCTTTTGTGTTACTTTTGTGATGTATTTGACAATTCTGGCGGCCTTACGCTTATGTTTGTGGTTTATTTAAAAATATTATGTTTTAATGTAAAATAATTTATCTTCTGTTTTAGAAAGAAATAAATATTTTTGTAAACATTTAAGTGATATTTTTGTGTTTACAACTATAATTTTTGTGCTTTCCACTAATTTCTATGAGTAAATTTCATGCTAAGAGCGTTTACAGACGAACGGCACGTGTCGGCGGCAGTCGACGGCACGTGTCGGCGGCAGTCGACGGCAGCTGTCGACAGTTTATCACGCTGTATCAGCTGTGACGCACCGCGTAAAGGTAAGCGTCCACAGGTCGGTATCGTACGCAAGTCGCAACGGACGTCTCGCATCAAACCAACAATTTTTTTACAGTACGTCCACTGTATCGGCAGCGTACGGAATTACGGATTGCCGACTAGCCAGTATGTTTATCTTCAAATTAGCCCAAAGTTCTGCTTTCGACTTTTCCATCCACAGTCATCCTTTTGAGCATTCATATTTCATTTACTAGGCTAATCGGTAATCCGTACGCTGCCGATTCAGCGGACGTACTGTGAAAAAATAATCCGTGTAATTGCGAGGCGTCCGTTGCGTACCTACGACACCGACCTGTGAACGCTTACCTTTAGGCGGCACGTCACAACTGGAGGCCTTTATTTTTTTGACGTAGAGAAATGCTGTGACGCATTCCGCAGGGGATGGGGACTCCCACTGCGGATATGTGGGACTCGCCGCGGGCGAAGATGGTGTGTGCCGCGGCCCTACCCACTAAAACTCTACGGTGCTCCTAGCCACCGCTTCCTGACGAAGTCGCGGGAACTGTACGACACCACAACTTCATCAGCGGGCGTCTGCTTAGTGGGCTACAGACTCCTCTCGATGGAAGCGTTTTACTCGCTCCCCAGGCCGAGCAGAGGCCCCAATGAGGGCTTGCTTCTACCACTACCTCTATTAAGCATAGGGTTGCCATCACCTAAATTGCCATCGCCGGTCAGGCACGACAAAATTCCCGGACATTTGGCCGAAATATGGTTATTTCTCCGGACACGTCCTCTTAAAATTTGTAAAAGTTAATATAAACTAGCGATCTTTATAAGTTGATATTTCACAGCGGATTTAACAATGTTTTGCATTTTTACTTAGGTAATATCAAACTAGCGATCTTTATAAGTTGATATTTCACAGCGGATTTAACAATGTTTTGCATTTTTACTGTTTTTTAGTAAAATTATTTTTGAAAAGTGAGTACGGTAATGTTATTGTAATCTTACAACGAAGTGCCGTTTTTGGTAGGAGATTTGTATAGGTGTATCAAATCGCATTATTTTGGTAGTTGATACGATACCTTGCGAGTTGCGACTGTGTGGGGGTTCGCTTCTACGTGGCGTAACCGTTTAGGAACAAAGTGACAGAAAGTAACTTTAGTAACTATGTATCGTAGGCAGTAGCTGTGTCCACTTGTTACAGAAAAAAATGTGTAGTAACTCGGTGGTAGGTAACATGTGTAGTAACGTTACGTCAATGTTCCGGAATACCTAATCACGAACTTTGATAAATGTATTATGTAAGTCACCAGATCCCAGTAATTCTAAAACTGTGTGAATTGTGATAACTGCCAGTTTACAGTCTAATTGAAATAAAATAAAATCAATAAACTTTTTGAAAAAAAAAGTGTTATTTTAACACTCTAAAAGGAATGATTGTTTTAATATTTTTAACAAAAAATTAAAACCGAATTCCAAGTGTAAACAATAACATTATAAGAACATAATTTTAAATCAACTAAAAAGTAATTCTTATCTCAAGAACCGGTATAGCTAGACTTCTGAAATTTTCACAGTTTATGTATGTCTGTTGCCGCAATAACAACAAATGCTAAAAACAAAATACAATTTATATTTAAGGGGGCTCAAAAAAAAACTTTTGTTGAATGCAACAAAAGTATTGTTACGTGCTAGGGTTCGAGGATTCGAAGAGTAAGACCTGGTGACTCGCTTGAAGACTTTATTCACAAACACTAGGTCACACTAATCACTAAGTCCAAACACTAAGCACTAAGTCCAAACACTAAGCACTATCACTGTCACTCACTATTGATCACTTGTTCTCACTTCGAAGTCGCTTTCCTGATCGCTTGTATCAAACTGAGTTGATTGCCGGCTTGTTTACCTTTTATATGGCCCGCCATAGTTTCTGGAGCGTTCCATTCTGGATTCTTTACGTAAACACGCAATTCATATAAACAAGGGTTGGACTTTTCTAGAAAGTACGCGCAACTGTCGCGCGCAGGTAAACAACTGCCCGTATCCGTAACACTACTCCCCTCTTAGAGATGCTCGTCCCGAGCATCGTTGTTACTGCCATGATAACGCGCCAAACGGTCTATGTGTACAACTTTGAATGCGCCTCTTGGTGGCTTTTGAATCCTGTAAGTCACATCATTCAATCGGGTAACCACTTTATATGGGCCGTCCCACTTGGTCTGCAACTTTGGAGATTTACCTTTTCAGCGAGTTGGGTTATGCAGCCATACCAGTGACCCTTCTTCGAAGCCGCTCGTGTTCGATTTCCGGTCGTATCTGGTCTTCATGTTCTCACTTGACTGTAACCCATTTTCCCGAACCATGGCGTGTATATAACGTATTTTTTCCCTTAAATCGCAGACATAATCTGGTACAGTCTTTGGTTCCTCCGGTGACCCTCCTGTCAAAAGGTCTACTCGAACTCTTAGTTCCCTACCATAATTGACATACGCCGGGGTAGCTTTTATGCTTTCATGCTCGGCGGTACGGTACGACAGAAGGAAGAGTGGTATATACTTGTCCCAATCCTTTTGTTTGTCATCCACTAATTTCGCCAAATGCCTCTCAAGGGTCTGGTTAAATCTCTCAACCATCCCATCAGACTGTGGATGGTACGCGGTGGTCCTCGTCTTATGCATTCCCAAAATTCGACACACTTCCTGGAAGACCTGCGATTCGAAGTTCCTGCCCTGATCGGAATGGATTTCGAGAGGCACACCAAAGCGAGATATCACTTCTTCGACTAGCTTAGAAGCAACCGTTGTAGCTTCTTCTGTCCGGATTATAGTATGCAATATATTTTAATGTTAATCCTTCGAGCCCCAAGCGGTTTAATATCAATGTCGAATATTACGTGGCGGTGCCATGATCTCAGCGAACGCGCTAAATTGACACTGTTATTACACGAAAGGCGATAAACAAAAGAGTGACGGTGCATTGGCTCACCGCTCATGACAGCCCGCACCTACACTCGCCAGCCTGACCCGCGATCCAATTGGCCGGCCAGATTACAGGGATCACCGAACAAGTGGGAGTCCGGATTACTGAGGCCCTACTGTAGTTGTACCGAGAAAAATTTTCAGATAACAAAATTTATTTTTTTAATTATTTATCGATTGTACGGCTTATTGCTGCTAATAATAATTAGTTTGCTATTCAATATTCAAGTTTATTGTTGCATTAGATATAAGTCCACAAATTACGTGAGATATTTTTCTGATTTTTTTGACCCCCCCCCCCCTCCCCCTTGAATTTAATTTCCCATTAAGATTTAGGCATAAAAACCATAATCTCTATAAACATATAATTATTTTTAACAAAAAATTAAAACCGACTTCCAAGTACCAGATGAATCTTCAGTTCTCTGACAGAATATTTGAAACTTTTGGAACTGGCACCGACTTCAAAATTATGAAGATTGAGTACAGAAATAGTTGAGTTTTAGCCGAATTCGGAAGAAGGTACTATTAGATAGGAATAATTATTTAATACTTTTTAGTTCATATTATAAGGATGTTATTATTGTTTTTACCTTGGAAGTCGGTTTTAATTTTTTGTTAAATATAATAATAATAATATTAAATCTTTATTTGAACCAAATCTGTTTCACTTAAACAAGTCTCTGACCCCTGCACTAGTGAAAACTGTATTGCAGAGGCTAGTGTCCTTGCCCATGACAATATTATTTTGTCGCTAATTTACATAATATAAGTAGGGACCTACATTTTCAACAGTTTGAAAAAGTAACCAAGTATCTCCAAATACAGACAAAATATGAGTGATTGAGATGAAAGGCTGTCATTATGCATTCATAGCAATACAATTTTAGTTTTAGTTAAGTCTTTAATTACAGAATATCTTAATTAAACCATTTAAACCAAAGCTGTTGTACAAAAAGAAGCCTCTGACCCCCGCACTAGTGGAAACTGTATTGCAGAGGCCAGCGTCCTCAGCCATGATATTATTTTTTTGCTAATCTACAATATATAAGTAGGCACCTACATTTTCAACTGTTTAAACAATACAAAAGCTATTTTTTTAACCGACTTCCAAAAAACGAGGAGGTTATATGTTCGGCTGTGGATATTTTTTTATTTTTTATTTTTTTATTATTTTTTTTTTGTATGTTCAACGATTACTCCGCCGTTTGTGAACCGATTTTCGAAATTTTTGTTTTGTTGTATTAGGTTTCACTCCAATTTGGTACCATGTTCACAAAAGTGGTGATCTGATGATGGGATCCATGAGTAATCGAGGGAACTCCTCGAAATTTATATGGAAACATATGGTGATTTTGATTTTATGAGAAGCATCCTAAGCATATGCTACCAAAACACAAGATTCTGCACCAAGGTATACTATGGTTCCGAAGATACTAAGAGAACTCCGGATTCCTTTTAGATACAAGTTTGGGGGTTTAGGCGCTGTTTTAAGAACTGAAAGCATATGCTACTATACAAATTATATTCATCATCATCATCATCATTTTTACGTCAGGGTCACCAATGTCACCAAAATTGAACATAACAAAATATTCAACCTTATCTCCAGAGCGTAAGGCACACATTTGACATTACTTCTGAGAAGTAAGTTGCTTCGATAATACAAGTAACATGCTAGAGTGCACAGCTGTCACACTTACCAATCACGGCCACGGGCGGCCGTAGACTTCTCAAGCGATACTATGTATTACAATAATAAAGATAAAGTTTAAAATCATATGACAATGAAAGCCTCGCCGCTGCCGCGCTGCTAAAATTCCGGTTTGGCGCGGCTCTGGCACGTGTCCACTTTGATTTTTTTTAATGTATTGTTCAAAATGATCTGCAGCTGATATTATATTTTGTGAGTGTGACTGTTAACAAATTGTAATAAGATACGTAGAATAGTATACAGGTGTATTAGGGCCGATTCACACCGGAATGGCGCAGGCGAGGCGAACAGTTTCAGTGTCATATGATTTTAAACTTTATCTTCATTGTTGTAATAGATAGTATCGCTTGAGAAATCTACGGCCGCCCGTGGATGCTCGTGGACTCTTGCGGCCGCCGGCGGCGTCAATTTCTCAAGCGATACTATGTATTACAATAAAGTTTAAAATCATATGACACTGAAACTGCTCGCCTCGCCTCTGCCATTCGGTGTGAATCGGCCCTAGTCTACGTATAGTACGCGATAATTTTACTAGGTAACTAAAAAGAGTGAAATTATTATTTTTAACAAAAAATTAAAACCGACTTCCAAGGTAAAAACAATAATAACATCCTTATAATATGAACTAAAAAGTATTAAATAATTTTTCCTATCTCATGGTGCTTTTTTCCGAATTCGGCTAAAACTCAACTATTTCTGTACTCAATCTTCATAATTTTGAAGTCGGTGCCAGTTACAAATGTTTCAAATATTCTGGCATCTGGATTCAGCTATATCTGGTACCGACTTCAAAATTATGAAGATTGAGTACAGAAATAGTTGAGTTTTAGCCGAATTCGGAAAAAGGTACCATGAGATAGGAAAAATTATTTAATACTTTTTAGTTCATATTATAAGGATGTTATTATTGTTTTTACCTTGGAAGTCGGTTTTAATTTTTTGTTAAAAATAATAAAAATAAAAGATGAGTACATAATCTTAAGCATAATCTTACGGCTGTCTACGGTAATTGTATTAATTTGAACGCATGAGTTCAAAGTAATACAATTTTAGTTATAGTTAAGTCTATAATTTCAGAAATTATAATGTATGTAAGTGAAAGGATATATATTATAGTGTGCTAAGTGTGTGTGTGTGTGTGTGTGTGCAGGAGTTCGTGTGTAAGTGTGTGCGAGTGTGCAATACTAATATTAGTTATACTGTCATCAAATATTTAAATTAAGTTGTCTATATTTTCAGAAATTATAATGTAAATAAGTGAATTAAGTAATGTATATTATAGTGTTTTATGTATGTGTTTGTGTATGAATTCATGTGTAAGTAGGTGTATGTGGGAGTGCAATATTAGTAATAAAGTTATATATAGGTAGTAAAACAAATTACAAGACATACTTAAACATATAATATTTATTATGTTTAAATATTATTAGGTGTGATCAATTTTTCCATTTCGTCATATGATTTTCCTTTGAGCCATTTGTAAATAATTTTTTTGAAGCTATAGTTACTATATTGTTTTTTGTTACTTTACTTTTTAGTAGTTTATTATAAACAGCTGGTGCTAGTACGTTGTACTGTTGACGCATAAAGGTCGTTCGTGCAAATGGGACTGGGCACCGATCAATCCTCTTTGAGGCATTAGGTGGTAAGAACGGTACCGTGGTTTTGTGATATCTTTTTAGCATTTCATAGATTAAGATCTTTCTCACCGGTAACACATCCGCCTGCATATATAGGTCTGCAGATGGGTGTCTGAAGGGCAGGTGTAATAGAACCTTAAGAATAGCCCGCTGGGCTATTTCAAGTTTTAGTAATTGAGTTTTACAAACTGCACCCCAAGCGCATATGCAGTATCTAATGAGACACTCACACAATGTTTGATAGGTTTGTATAAGTAATTTTTTATAAGCAACTTGCCTTAGATTTTTAAATACATACACCATTTTTCTTATCGTAGCGGCCGTAGCATTAATATGTGAATGCCAATCAAGTTTTTCATCTATAAAGATACCTAGGTATTTTATTGAAGTGTTTCTAGTCAACGAGGCACAATCACATGGTTTTTGTGGGTCTACAGCAGCGTTACAGGGATATGTGTGAATACTTAATTTAGTATTATCATTTGGCTTAGTTAGATGTGTTTTGTGAAAACATAAGTATTTTGTTTTTGTAGTGTTCAATGAAAGAAGATTGGACTCAAGCCAATACGTGATTCTGGCTATATTTGATTCAGGTAGCTGGAAAGCTTCTCTCCATGTTTTTGCATGAACAACTAGCAATGTATCGTCAACAAACATTTGAAGTTCAACATTTCCAGACACAGCGTTAAACATGTCATTATATAGACGAGAAACAACGTAGGGCCTAAGGTACTTCCCTGTGGAACTCCGAATGCGCACGGAAACTTGTCGCTTTCTACTTCTCCCACACTAACACTTTAAAGTCGTTTGAACAAGTAATCCTTAAACCAGTTTAAGACGGTGCCTCTTATGCCAAGATTTTCCAATCTGGTTATAAGTATATTTGGTGAAACTGTATCGAATGCTTTCTGCAGGTTTAGGAAAACACCAATACACCTATGTCCACCATCCATGTGAATTGCTAAGGTGGATGTGAGTTTAAGGACAGCATCTTCAGTAGACATTCCAGCTCTGAAACCGAACTGATTTGAGTTAATGAAATAGTTTTTTTCTAAATATGAGACAAGACGTTTATTAAATACTTTTTCTAGAATTTTGGCCAATGTTGAGAGTAATGAAATCGGTCTGTAATTTGTTGGACTCTCTTTGTCACCGGATTTGTAATTAGGACATACTACTGCGGTTTTAAAGATTTTAGGAAATACACCACTTTCAAGACTTAAGTTGCATAAAAAGGCAATAGGGTCAGCTAATGAATTAATATTTTGTTTGAGTAGATCAGCAGATATCTTATCCCATCCAGGTGCACTTTGGGATCGTAGTCTGAGTATTATAGCCCTAATTTCATGGGGGTCGGTGGGGAGGAAGGCCATTGAGTAAGAGGGCGTTTTTGATGATTTTGCACACACAGTTAGTTCGTTTTCATTTTTACCTATTTTAGCCATAATATTCTTAGCAAGGTTGACGCCAATAGTTGTGAAATACTTGTTTACTGAATTAAGTGAACTTTGTGGACTGTTATCAATATGTAATAATTCATGTGGGATATCTTTTTTAGCACCAATACAACATACCTCCCTTATTATTTTCCAAGTATTCCTAATATTGTTATTGTTAGTTTGTATTTTATTTTGATAATATTGTACTTTCAGATTTTTAATAATTTTATTACATGTGGTTCTATAATCCAGATATTGTTTTCTTATGTGCTCATCGTTTGGTGACATTTTAAATTTTTTGTGTAGCTTATCTCTTTTGTTTATACATCTGATAACCCCTTTTGTGATCCTTGGCTTTAGAGGTTTGTACCGTTTTTGTATTTGTTACTAGTTTCACAGTTAAGATTTATGATTTTTTTAAATCTATTGTACTATGAACGCTAAACGCAATGCAAAAGGTTGAAATTAGGTTGTTTTCCAGAATATCTCGGCGAAGTGAGACAGAATGTTACATTATCGAAGCAACTTTAACTTCTCAGAAGTAATGTCAAATGTGTGCCTTATGCTCTGGAGATAAGGTTGAATTTGGTGACATTGGTGACCCTGACGTGGTAATGATGATGATGATGATGATGAATGTAATTTGCATAGTAGCATATGCTTCCAGTTCTTAAAACAGCGCCTAAACCCCCAAACGTTTATCTATAAGGAATCCGGAGTTCTCTTAGTATCTTCGGAACCATAGTATATCTCGGTGCAAAATCTTGCGTTTTGGTAGCATATACTTAGGATGCTTCTCATAAATTCAAAATCACCATATGTTTCCATATAAATGTCGAGGAGTTCCCTCGATTACTCATGGTTCCCATCATCAGGTCACCACTTTTGTGAACATGGTACCAAATTGGAGTGAAACCTAATACAACAAAACAAAAATTTCGAAAATCGGTTCACAAACGGCGGAGTAATCGTTGAACATACAAAAAAAAAAAAAAAACCGCAGCCGAACATATTACCTCCTCGTTTTTTGGAAGTCGGTTAAAATGAATCCATATTCGCGTGGTCACGACATCACGCCTGAATGGCTGGACCGATTTCGCTGAAATTTGACACAGAGATACTTTGAGTCCCGAAGACCAAAGTTGTCCCGGAAAAATGTACGGTTACTGCACAACACAATATACTTTTATGATTTGCGCGTAAAATATTCAATCGATTTTGATGAATTTTGGTATGGAGATACTTTGATTCTCGGTAAAGGACAATGGATACTTTTTGTCCCGGAAAATGTACGGTTCCCGCACAATAAACTTTTATGATTTTCGCCTAAACTATTCAATCTATTTTGATGAAATTTGGTATGGAGATACTTTGAATCTCGGGAAAGGACAAGAAATACTTTTTGTCCCGGAAAATGTATGCTTCCTGCACAATAAACTTTTATGATTTTCGCTTATACTATTAATTAATCTATTTTGATGAAATTTGGTATGGAGATACTAATTTTAACGTCTGTTGGGTCAGCTAGTATTGAATAAAAACAAAATCGTTATTTAAGTAGAGCTTGTCTAACTTAAAATGACGCGCCCCTCCCTCGTATTCACAGTACAAAAGTTTTCATTTACATCAAATTTGTAGTGGTGGGGCACGTCATTTCAAATTAGACAAGCCTTAGATACCTTGGTGATAAATGGCAATTTCTTATTTTTAATTCTTTCACTAGTCGATGTCAACGAATGAACTATTATGAACGATTGAACGAATGATTTGTGGAATCTAGTTAAATTATGGTAACAATGTTACGACACGGTGACGTAAATTAGAAACCGAATGTTACTGTGTCGACTCGTCCCCAATTTTAGTTGCAGCGACTTCTCCAATATGAAACAGCGACGCGATTAAATGCGAGAACAAAATATAAGTGTTAGCACAAGGTGTCGAAACCGTTACGTCGAGTTCCCAAAAATGGCTATACGGGTGTGGACTGTGGAGACATTATAGTTTTAAGATAGGTCGTGGTAGGCCCCAGCAAGCGTTATAAACTGTCGACGGCTGCCGTCGACAGCTGTCAATTGACCCCGACACGTATCGTCGACTGCCACCGACGCGTGCTGCCGACTGCCGTCGACTGCCGCCGACGCGTGCCGTTCGTCTGTAAGCGCTCTAAAGGCTAGTTCAGATTAGGCCAGTATTTTAGTGTAGTACTATTTTAGTAGCTAAAGTTCTCGCTTCTGCCCCAAAATCGTTCGCACTTCGTTCGAGTAGTTCACTAGTGAGTTGTGTTTTACAGATTGCAACGCAATAACTGATTAAGTTAATCTTAACGGCGATTTTAGAAAAGATAGATGAGAAAAGTGTGATCAATAAAAAAAAAGACGGATTGCACTCCGGGAGTGCCGGCAGAAGTGAAAACTTGATTATTTTTAAATCGTACATATTATATGAATAAATAATTTATGCCATCAAATAGATCAATAATTGACCACACACATACACAAGAACTTGTAAAAACTGGATATTTTTTTTGGTAAATTTGCAAACTATTCAGTTTATCGAGACCCAACTATTTTCATTTTGTTGCAAATTTATTCTACTTTAAAATAATTTCTGGCGACTTCTACCATTAAACATGACGTCCTGGTGGCAACAAATGGCAAAAACTGAAAAAATGGTTTCTCATGAATTTTACAATGTTCCGGAGGGCTTTCGAGGTCGAAAAAATACATTTGTCATTGCCACCTCATTATGTCATACAACTTATAAAAAAATTAGAACTACCCCATTTAATGCAAACCAAAATGTACCAATTCCATGAACTAGGACGTGCGGCGCGTATCTTGCTTTTTGGCGCCATATTTATGAGAATGGCGCAAAATTATAGACAAAGGTGAGCTGTTTTGTTGAGTTGTTGTTATTGAATTTGACCTTTCAAAAACGATAATGACATGGTTTGAGTAATTTTATAAAATAACTAGCTGTCCCGGCAAACGTTGCTTTGCCATAATATATTTGCCATATTATTTTATTGAAGTGACTAAATAAGTATGTCACCATGGCAACGTTGATCGCTATCCCGTCGCACGAACAATGGTCGCCGTCAGTCTCAGGTTGTAATAATTTACTATTATTTATTCAACAAATGCATTTATCAATATATAAAGTATCGAGTAGCCGATTCTCAGACCTACTGAATCTTAATATATATAAATCTCGTGTCACAATGTTTGTCCTCAATGGACTCCTAAACCACTTAACCGATTATAATAAAATTCGCACACCATGTGCAGTTCGATCCAACTTGAGAGATAGGATAGTTTAAATCTCAAATTATAGTCGCAATTTTATTTTATTGCAAATTATTTGTCTATAAAGAGCGACCATTGTTTATGCGACGCGGGTCACGGGATAGCGATGGACGTTGCCATGGTGATATACTTATATTTTAGTCACTAATTCAATAAAATAATACGGGCGATATACTTAATATAATATGGCAAAGAAACGTTTGCCGGGACAGCTAGTATGTATATAAAATTTGGTTAAAATCAGTAAAGCCGTTTCGGAGGAGTTCGTGGACTAACATTGTGACACGAGAATTTTATATATAAGATTTTAATTTAATTTGTACCATAATCATGGTGATCTCATTACTTAATAAGATTTGTAAGTTTTTTTTTTCTATATAATTATTTATTGTTTTGTTAATAATAAGCTTTTTGATAAGTTTTAACAGATGTTCTTTTTAAATAAATAAATTTATTTAAGAAGATAATATTTTCCTAAGATACATTTTAACTTCTCAACTTTTTACCCGGAAGTGCTACTTAAAAGGCAGTTAATTGCGTGCGAGATGTCTTTAACTGCCTTCTAGTTAAGTACTAGGGGAACCAGTATAAAAATATGTTTTACATTACCGAGCTTAAAAGTATTTAAAATCCCGTAACTGCTTTTTTGTAAGCAAAGTCACTCTTCCAAGGCCAAGCTACCTAGGCTAAAAGACTGTTAAAATCCTTTAACTGCTTTAGGTATAGCTAATTATATTTTGTCAACTTTAACTATAAGTACAAGACGTGGCAGCTACAAGAAATGGCTTTGCTATAAAGCAGTTAAGGTATGGTTAACGGCAGTCGCCCCCCCCCCCTGCTCCCCCCTCGGTACGCCCATGGCCTTATAGTGCAGGATATTATGTAGAAATGAAAAAAATTGCTTAGCTTGCAGTTAAAAAATGAAATAGAATAAAATTTAACAAATAAATATGAATGAAATATATCACATATTGTGCACAAATACTGTGCCTACATATATAACTTGCAACCTTGTTCCTAAGTAGCATACTTTTCAAGAGACATTAATTCCTACTTATTTTGGCGTTTTCTCGAAAAATACTTTTTGGACTTAGCTGCCTTTTAGTTAGTGGACGGCAGCGTAGTCGGGTAAATATTGATGTCTCCTTTCAACCTGTCAATCATACTCAATAAAAAAAATATATGTGTCTCTACCGTACGTGAGAGAAAGTTATACAATTAGTATGAACTATGAGGTACACCGTACAACTTTATTTCTTTTACAAATGTCCACAAGTAGATTGGAGGGCTTCCTGGGCCGTTTTGACTACCCATGAGTAGAAGTAGGTAACATTTGTGTAGAACGCGACAGAGGGAGATTTCACTGACTTGACGGACATTACGCCTAACAGTTCACGATGCTTCGAAATAAGGCCACTGCCAGAATCACCCCTGGAATGACAATAATTATTAATTAGTTTGCTGTAAGTACATATTATTTCATTACTATAGAGAAAGAGAGTAAGTATTAGGCAGACTGGAAACTACTTAACAACAGTACTAGTGCCGTTGAAGAAATGTACTACTTACTAGGACCTAGGTAATATGTACGTACCCAGGATTTTAGCTGGGGGGGGGGGGGGGGGGGGGGGCAGCATTCGAAAAGATGGTCGGTAATATGTGTGTAGCGTTAATTTTAGCCAATACCCCGTAGGTACTTACCTAATTTTTAAAATGAACCTGAGCACATACCTACGTTATACTTACAGAAGTAGCTTAGTGCTTACCAAAGTAATAGTAAATAATACTTAGTAAATAGTACGTGAACATATATATTATCTATCTACTAAGATGTTAAGAGGATACGCTAACACTGTTTTTAACCGACTTTCAAAAAGGAGGAGGCTATACGTTCGTCTGTTTATATATATTTTTTTTGTATGTTCAACCATAACTTCGCCGTTTATGGACCGATTTTCATAATTCTTCTGTTGTTGTACAGGGTTGAATCCGAGGTTGGTACCATGTTCACAAAAGTGGTGATCTGATGATGGGATCCATGAGGAATCGAGGGGACTCCTTGAAATTTATATGGGAACATATGATGATTTTAAGTTTTTCTGAAGTATTTCAGGCATATATTACCAAAAAGTAAGATTTTGCACCAGGATATACCCTGGTTCTGAAGGTACCCAACAGAACTTTTGAATCCTTATAGATACAAGTTTGAGGATTTTGGCTTTATTTAAACTACTCCAAGCAAATCCTACATTATTTGTGCTGAACATAGGCTAAATTGTATTTTGGAAAAAATAGGGTTTCGTAAGATATTTGGGTTTTTCGGACGCCAGGTGAAAAAATCAACCAGAAAAGTTACTTATTTTGCGTACGCTGCCGAAACTATAAAAGATAGAACAATAAAATCTTCTAAGCATTGTAGATCTTATAAATATGTACAAAAAAAGTCCGCGACACACTATACTTATCTATGTCGAGTGAGGCACAATTCCCATTTTTTTATTTAAAAATCTTGAATTTTTTTGGACAACTATTAAACTCGTTTATTTTACTCATTCCATTTATCCTTATCAAAACAAATTATTTCATCACTAAGTACAGTTTATGTAGATAAAATTTGGTCTTTGAATGTTTAAAATTTGACGTTTGGTTTTAAAATTATGGCGAAATTAAAATATTACGATAGTGGGCGTCACCAAGCGGGATGCGCTTGCGGGAAGACAATCTGTGCAGTGTGCACTGTCATACACCCTTCGGATAATGACTGCGTCCGCGTCGTCGATGTCAGTGTCGGAGTCTGTGAATTGACCTGGGAATCATTTTGCTGACCGAGTCTTTCCTTGGTAGGCTTTTTGCAGCCGTAACCGACATCCACGCAGGCAGAGCCGCAGGCGACCGCTAGTAATATGTACAATCAAATAATTCTTATTCCTTATTATAGTGGCGTCTTCAGACTTCGCCTAAACCTCAACTATTTCTGTACTCAATCTTCATGCTTTTGAAGTCGGTACCAGCTTACCTTAGCGTAATTGCTGTGTCAAGGATCTCAGAACTTTTCCGGGCTGGTACCGACTTCAAAAGTAGATTGAGTACAGAAATAGTTGAGGTTTAGGCGAAGTCTGAAGACGCCACTATAATAAGGAATAAGAATTATTTGATTCTTTTTAGATTAAGAATAAGTATTACTTTTGTTTTTATCTTGGAAGTCGGTTTTAATTTTTTGTTAAAAAATAATTCCATACAAACGTATTCCCAAATTTACTCCCAGGACAATGCGTCTAGACAAATGATTTTTTATGCAATATTGGGATCTGTAAAAGCTATGCCGCTACGTTCGATTTTTTCTAAATTTGCTGATATATAAAAAATATATCCCATCAAAAATCGCAAAAATAAATGCCCCGTACCCCACCAATCCTCCGACCATTAATCAATTTTGAAAGATCTTTAAGATAAAATAAAAACGTAGAGGCATAGACTCACTCCTGAAGATATTTAAAGAAGAATAATTAGATAGGCTCAATTTTGAAGGAGGAATCAGAGGAATACCGTATGTTACTTCGATTTACTGTATTTGTCTTTATCACAATACACGTGCCGGCGCGGGCGCAGGGTGAAGCGTGATGGCAATAGTTTCTTCGTTTACATTCTACTGTACCCACGATCCCTCTTAAGGGCCCTCTCTCCCTAAATTAGCAGGTCGATTGTCTGTCAGTGCGAATATCGACGTAAATGACATTAAAATAACATTCATAACAGCCCGCCTTGTACGGTGGCGGTTACGACGCTCGCCGCGTCCATGATAGGGCGAAATAGGAGGAAAAACCTTTTTAAGGCTTATTATAATACATAAGTATTTCAAAAAAGTATAAAAAATCCAAATTATTAACTTATGTATTGCAAAGCAGTAGATATTTTTTATATATTCTTTTGATAAATAGTAAAGGAGTAAAGTGGTTTCATTCAACGATTTGGAGGTGATTTGGTTTTTTATTTCTTTATTATGTGATACCGATAGAAAAAATATGGCAAAACCAAATTACGTATCATATAATATATTTTTGGAAGTCGGTTAATCATGTAGATTACTAATTATTTTTTTCACATATAATTTCTCTGTTAATGCCGATGAAAAGTTGTTTCATCTGCACGCTTTTTTCGAAAAACCAGCCTTAAGTACGTCATTCACAACTTACATAGCAGGTCTGGGGCGATTTGCATGTTTGCTCCCTCCACAGAAGGTACCCGGTATTCTGCCGTTCAAGATCCGGTAACAGAAGCGCGGGTCCAGCAATTCTTGTGTGATGGATCGCAACCACATCGTCGGTGTTTCATTTACTTCCTACAATTACCACAATACGATATATATACGATAAGATGACTTAAAACTTACGTAGGATATTGTACCTAATTAATGCAAAAATAATAGCAATGGATAACTTCTGCACTGGTTTTACTAAAGCCTAGCCAGCTACACATCTCTGTCTATCTGCCGTACTCAGAGTGGACATTACCTTATTACTTAAAAGTTAAATGTAATCTTATATTATATATTTTTGACGTGGGAGAGCCATGCTTCGGCACGAATGGACCGGCTCGACCGGAGAAATACCACGTCCTCACAGAAAACCGGCGTGAAACAGCGCTTGCGCTGTGTTTCGCCGAGTGAGTGAGTTTACCGGAGGCCTAATCCCCTACCCTTTTCCCTTCCCTACCCTTCCCTATTTCGTTCCCTACCCTCCCCTATTACCCCTTAAAAGGCCGGCAACGCACCTGCAGCTCTTCTGATGCTGCGAGTGTCCATGGGCGACGGAAGTTGCTTTCCATCAGGTGACCCGTTTGCTCGTTTGCCCCCTTATTGCATATATATATATATATATATATATATATATATATATATATATATATATATATATATATATATAAATGTATTTTCAAATGTGTTAGTCGCGCTAAAACTCGAAAACAGATGAACGGATTGGGCGCTGATTTTAGTCTTAAAATATTCGTAAAAGCCAGGGAAGGTTTTAAAGTGATGCGAAGTTTGTCCGGGACAGCTAGTCTTCTTATATATAAAAATGGATTTTCAAATGTGTTAGTCGCGCTAAAACTCGAAAACTACTGAACGGATTGGGTTGATTTTAGTCTTAAAATATTATTCGTAGAAGTCCAGGGAAGGTTTTAAAGTGACAAGATGTTCACCGGGACAGCTAGTTAATTTAAAAATTTGACATAAGCCTCATACATTATCTGTCAAACTCTTCATTAAATTGAAGCATAATCATAATATTTTAATGTCTCTGAGTACGGCAGTAAAGTATGTCTATTGCTCAGAACAATCTGTGGATTCAACGATATGGATTAGACATTATTATTTTTAACAAAAAAATTAAAACCGACTTCCAAGGTAAAAACAATAGTTTAAATATGAACTAAAAAGTATTAAATAACTCTCTTAAATAGTGCCTTTTTCAGAATTCGTCTAAATATCAACTAGGTATTTCTGTACATACTACCAGTATTCATTATTTTGAAGTCGGTACCAGTTAAATAATGTCAGAATATTTGTAAATTGTTTTTACCTTGGAAGACGGTTTTATTTTTTTTGTTAAAAATAATAATTTCACTCTTTTTAGTTACTTATTCTACAAAATAAGGCTTTATGCGTAAATAACCAATACGAATGTTAACTATTCACATTATGTTACTGTAAGCGAAATTGTGGTAAATGCTTGCAGTTAAAACTTTTATCTTTAAAGGTTTCAAACTTTTATCTTTAAAGGTTCAGGAGTTCTGTTTAGTGCCTTTAGACCAAGAGACACCTTCGTATAAAATTTCTATTATTTGTAACATATGTTTAACTTACTAGAAACAATATTTTAACCACTATGAGTGTTTTGGTAAATTTCAAAGATTTCCCTCGATTGCTCATAGATGATATATCCCATCACCAGTTCACGACTTTTGTTATTGCTATACAAAATTAAGATTATATGCTATACAACAACACAAGAATATTGAAAATCAGTCCACAAACAGTGAAAGCATCATCAAAAACATCTGCTTCGATGCAAAATATCAAGAAAAGTACCAGTAATCGGGTCATAGTGTGATGACCCAGGGTATAATTATGGTTATGATGATGATGATCAATCATATTGATGTGTTGGCTTATGCTTTCAGTTGTTTAAGCAATGCCGAAATCCCCGAACATTAAGCATTCAAAAGTTCCGTTCGGTACCTTCGAATTCAGGGTAAGTATAACCGGTAGGCCTACTACGAAACCGTTTTGAGACTCAAACAATCGGACGAGAATGCCACGTCCTGCTCTAACAACGTCATTTCACGTTTCTTAGAGCAGGACGCGGCATTCTCGTACGATTGTTTGAGTCTCAAAATGGTTTCGTGATACGGCCTCTGGTGCGAAGTCTTACTTTTTGGGTAGCATTCACCTCGAATTTTTCAGAAAAAATCGAAATCACTGCATGTTTCCATACAAATTTCAAGGAGTCCCCTCGATTCCTTAAGGATCACCACTTTTGTGAACATAGTACCAAATTCGAGTTAAGCCCTATACAACACAAAAAGAATTTTGAAAATCGGACCACAAACGACTGAGTAATCGTTGAACATACAAAACAAAGTCATTTTTGGAAGTTTTTGGAAGTCGGTCAATAATTAATTTGCAAGACGTTTCACACAATTGAAATCTGTCAATTCATTACAAATTTAGAAATACAATATCTACACGTTGCGTTGCGGTCTGAATTGACCCTTACGACTTACGCGTCGTTTCAGTATAGAATGTAGAAGCAGAATAAAAGGGCCCATTCACGGCAGTCCGCCATGCAGGACTGCAAATGGACATAGCTCACTGATTGGTTCACACTCGGTGTTTCCGGTCGTGTGAACCAATCAGTGAGCTATGTCCCTTTGCAGTCCTGCACGGCGGACTGCCGTGAATGGGCCCTTTTAGATATTAGCTGATATCAATCTATATACTAAATTTCATGAAAATCGTTGGAGCCGATTCCGAGATTCCAAATATATATATTTATATATATATATATATATATATATATATTTGGAATCTCGGAATCGGCTCCAACGATTTTCATGAAATTTAGTATATAGAGGGTTTCGGGGGCGATAAATCGATCTAGCTAGGAATCATTTTTAGAAAATGTCATTTTATTCGTGTTTTACATGCACGGCGGACTGCCGTGAATGTTCCCTTTTAGATATTAGCTGATATCAATCTCTAGAGGGCTTTACACACGACAGCTAAGTATAATCTTATATCTTTATACGAGCAATTCTTGTGTATATATATATATATATATATATATATATATATATATATATATATATATATATATATATATATATATAAATATATATATTTGGAATCTCGGAATCGGCTCCAACGATTTTCATGAAATTTAGTATATAGAGGGTTTCGGGGGCGATAAATCGATCTAGCTAGGAATCATTTTTAGAAAATGTCATTTTATTCGTGTTTTATCGAATACCGAGCAAAGCTCGGTCAAATAGCTGGTGTATATTAAATATTAATGTACCTATATTATAGCAGCTATGTGTTTAATTGTTATCTATTACTTATTACTCTTATTAGGTACCTACTAATGATTCTTATTATTAAAAGCTGAAGAAATTGTTAGAGTCGCGAGGAACGTCTAGTCTTATTATTTGTGTCGAACTTACGTCTACCACTCCCCAGCCGGCCAGGTAGCCCTCAGTTACAAATTTACTGCTTGGGAATTGAATATTGATTAATATTCTTTGTATCGTCTTATGTAACGGCAATGCCTCCTTTAGCAAAAGTAAGGCTATATCGCTTATTGGCGCATTAAGAAATGGATCGTAATCTTCATGGATATATTTCTTTTTCACCGATCTTATAATGTTTATCTGAAATACGCAACAGTAGGTTGAATGGTTAATAGCTTGTGTGGGTAGCAAGCAATCTAGGCACATCAGTTGACTAATAGGTACCTATTAAACATTTAAGTATTGTAATTTGTAAATATATTCCATACCCGTAGTCAGTTAATATTCGGTCGTTAAAATGTTCGAGACTCGTGAATAGTTTATAATTTTTCAAATTTCCAAAACATTAGTAGGTATAGGTAGGTATTCCCTACCAACTTTTTGTTGAAAAATGGTAGATATTTAAAGTTCGTTGAGTCATTTCTCGTCTCTTCGTCATTCTTGAATCTCGGGTTCGGATCAGAATCATCGGACGTATTGCGAAATAGGTTTACCTAAAGGCGAGTTCGCACTACGATCCAAAAAACTGACGTTTTGTGTCGCGTACGAAGGTCGCGTAGCACCTTTGTGGAGTTTTTTTAATGAAATAAGGGGGCAAAGTGAGCCGGCAAACGAGCAGACGGGTCGCCTGATGGAAAGCGACTACCGTCGCCCATGGACACTCGCAACATCAGAAGAGCTGTAGGTGCGTTGCCGGCCTTTTAAGAGGGAGTAAGCTCTTTTCTTGAAGGTTTGCAGGTCGTATAGGTCCGGAATACTGCTGGTGACAGTTTGTTCCAGAGTTTTACAGTGCGCGGCAGAAAGTTTTTTTTTTTAATGAAATAAGGGGGCAAACGAGCAAACGGGTCACCTGATGGAAAGCAACTTCCGTCGCCCATGGACACTCGCAGCATCAGAAGAGCTGCAGGTGCGTTGCCGGCCTTTTAAGTGGGAATAGGGTAATAGAGGAGGGTAGGGATGGGAAGGGAAGGGAATAGGGTAGGGGATTTGGCCTCCGGTAAACTCACTCACTCGGCGAAACACAGCGCAAGCGCTGTTTCACGCCGGTTTTCTGTGAGAACGTGGTATTTCTCCGGTCTCCGAAGCATGGCTCTCCCACGTATAAACGCTACGCGAGAAACGCACGGTGGAAGACTGCCACTCATCAAGGTGGTGAGGATGGTATATTTTTCGTGTGGGACGATGGCGAAAAGTTGCAGGTGGTATGATTCCGAACAATTCCTCAGAGCCCCCGTGATACAACCGATAGAGGATGCAGAGTGAAGCTACATCTCGGCGTAATTTCAAGGGGTCCAAGCTGTTTGAAACACTGGAGTTGTGCTGCTTGGCTCATAATATGATTTCATACAAACTATTATTTGTATTAGTGTTGCCTAGTGCGGTCATCTTATAGCGTCATTTCGCAAGGAAGTGGGCAGCACGAGAATCTAAATAGTCACACCCCCCCCCCCCGTTAGGGCTACTGGCGCCTGTGGGGAAAAAAAATTGGCGCCCCTTTAGGCAAATTTTATGGGTCCTTGGTTTTGGCGCCCCTAAAGATGGTGATTTGGCGCCCCTAGAGGATGGCGTAAACGTAAACGCTCACTCGCGTCGTTACTGCCGCAGAAGTATTCAAGGTAATATTGCTGGTAGCGCGACGAGCAACGGCAGTGGCTGAATGTACACGGCCCATAAGGCCTCGACACCCCGGAGCAGACATACCTCATCAATGTTCTCGTGGCCTACGTACGCCCATATTCTGTTGCGGCGCAGGTTGACATTGTCCATGCAGTGGGCTGCAGTCACCAACAGGAACTGGTTCACTATGGAGCCCCCGCACACGTGCTCCTCGCCGTAAGGAAGCACTATTCTCAAGAACGCCACGTGAGGAAATCTCCTGATAGGCACCAAGTGACCGTCTACCACTCTAGGCTCTATATCGTTTTCATCACAACCTACCTCAATAAACAGAAGTAAAACTGCCAGAAATATGAGCAAGTATTTTACTAAAAACATATTTTATCGACATAACACTTGTGCTAACCATTTATAATACTTAAGTAAGTTTTAATGCTAATAAATTTATCGGTACTTACCTAACTAGTTAAAGTTTGTGCACATAATAATAATATTATATTCTACCAATAACCATATATTTTACTTATTATTTTAAGGCAGGTGCCCATTTAGGCGCTTATGATGTCTAGCTTCTAAATATAATATAACGCAGTGATAATTTCTCATTGACTATAGCTATTAGTCCCTAGTAATAGGTTCTTAAAATTATGTACCAAGTCAAATTACTAAGTAATTTATTACCCACCGCGAGATTAATAAATTACATTGAGAACGCTCAATGGCTCCACAGTTGCCTAAGTTAATATTATTTAAATTTATTCGGAGCTAAGGTCAGAACTCAGAAGCTCTCATTTAATTTTGCGTCACATTCTGTTACAATTGTGTGATCAGAATAAATGTTATACCACCCGTTTTAGAGCTACTTCTGAATTAATCTTATAGTAATAAATATTATGCTACCGGTTTCAGTTCAGCTACTTCTGCAGAATAACTACGAGGATTACCTCAACTATAACAACATACATAGGAGACGGAGCATTGAGTAAACATTTTGGGACATTAATTTTGGGATATATTTGATCCTTTTTAATCTGTGTTTGGACGCATGCGCGGCCGTGGCGGGTCGATATAGAGTGACGTCAGCGCGGTTCCCGCTTCAGTCAGCCAACCGGCCCCGCTCGATCATGTGGCTGCTATGTCTGGCCACCACGGTGCTGCTAGCCTCGGCCGCCTCCCGCGAAGTCTTCACTAACACGTTCCTGGTGCGCTCCAAGCGGGCGCTTCGCCCCGAGGAGGCCCACTCCCTCGCCCTCCAGCACGGCTTCGACAGCCTCGGCTCGGTGAGCGACCACGTGATAACGTAAACAGAGGCGATGTAAATAGATGTAGACGAGGCCTTATGTTATTAAAGTTTTTACGATTAGCAGAAATTATGATTTTTACTGCCCGTGTTCAAGTGTTCTTAATCACTTTGTGGTTTAAGATTTTTGTATCTAAATTCGTAATTGAAATGAATAAATTCGTACATTGTTTCAGTATAATTTTATGTTCTTTCGTTAAATCACTGTTATAATTAAGATTTATGGATATTTGCGTACATAAAAAAACCGACGGCCATGGGCACTATATTATCATAGGGCTAATTTTTGATTTCAACAGAAGCGTGACATACCTACTAGATACGACCTACCTACCTCATGGCTCATATCTAAATATAACCTTCCTTATAGAACAAAGCAGAGTTCTCGAATTGTTAGGTATTCTGTTATGTATTGTATGTTATGAACTCTAGAAACTTCAGCATTTACAACTTTATCCAAAAAGCCCAAAAACTACTGTATACATAATATATTTTGTCCTGCCAAAAATAACATTGGCATAAAGAAACAGGTAGCGTGTTCGTATTTTGTTAATTTCTTAACGCACACAAAAAGTCGTTTGGACGGCGGAAAGAATTTTACTTTCTTCACAAGTTTCCCAAGTTTGACGACTAACGATATATAAATTTCAAAGGCCCCAAAATTCTCTAGCAGTGAGTGAGCTGATGATGATGAAATATTCCTTAAAATATAATAATAACAATCGACATGATAGCTTTCAAACAAAATTAGATCCATACAAAATCCCGTTTACACATATTATACCCGTCTGCCGTCAATCTGTTTTCAACTGCCGTCGAGGGTAAAAACCAAGGGCGGGCGGGCAGTGAGCCACGCGCGCTTTATTACATCGAAAATCTGTTACTAAACTTTGCGGGAACTCATATAATATGGTCGTAAAAAGAATTTTGCGTACAACTACGAGACACTAAGGGCCTGTTTCACCGCTTCCTGATAAGGTGCCCGATAGGCTTATTTGACAGATTCTCCATACTCTATGTGTCAAATTAAGTGGTGGATAGCCTTATCAGGAAGCGATGAAACAGGGCGTTAGCATTGTAATCCACAGTGCTTGGTTAAAAAAATACACCTAAATGCCGATCCTATAAAAAGCAAACACCTGCATGTTTTAGGCGAAATAAATATATATCGCGGTGAATATTTTTAGGTTTTAGACGTGGCCGTGTTTTATTGATGATGAATTTCGCGTTGTATGACTATTTGTACAACAAAAATATTTTATGGCGCTTTTTGACTGTCCTGGAAAAGATCCCAAGCATAGATAAAGTAAATGATCCCAAGGGTGATTTGGTTCGTATCAAAATGCGGGTATATAAAAAGAAAGTAATTTGTCGCAAATCATACATGTACTATCTTGATATCGCTATAGACGTAACCGTTCATATGTAAGTAATATATTATATGTAACTTTTACGAAGGCTTGAGGAAGTATCGAATTTCTGTTACATTTGGGAATCATTAAACCCTCTTCTCCATTTCCTGACCCAAAAATCTTGCTATAATTTTAATAATTTAATGCTTATCTTACTTAAGTATATTTTAATATCTCGTCTGTCTTATATTTTAAAGGAGACAATGTTGTATTTTTCTCGGAAAATCGATTTCTTGGAAACTCAGATCTTAGGTTTTCTTATTTTTTTAGGGAGACGACCGAACTAGGTCTTATTCTCGGTCTATATTAAACTAACGTAACAACACATCTTTGAGTAATTGTATTCAAGGGTAAAAAAAATCTCCTCCTCTATTAACTTTCCTTGTGAAAATATAAAGATTTTCCTTATGTATATTTACAAGGGTGTTTTACATACGAAAGCGAATGCTAATAAATTGAGTAAATATGAATGAGTAGAATTTAGAATCATCAGGCTTATATAAATTCACCTTACGTACATTTTATCATAGAAGTATCTAAAGTACTTTTTCAGATGTTGCGTCGCGATAGACGTATCCCTGACATTGATGAAACATTCATGTTGTATGCGGGCTGGTTCAACGGACGAGTTGCACAATCAGTATTCCTCCTCCAAACAAGACAAGCACAGTTGCTGAAGATACTACGTTATCGTCGCGTAATGGAACATTTGTGACATTCGGTATTCAGGAATTATTCAGAGGAACTCATGCACATCCTACCGTCTTTTAATAAATGGTATAAATAGGCAGAGGCGTAGCTACCGCCGTATATAACGTATGAGACGTGGGACGTGGGAGAGCTATGCTTCGGCACGACTCGACCGGAGAAATGGAAATACCACGTCCTCACAGAAAACCGTCGTGAAACAGCGCTTGCGCTGTGTTTCGTCGAGTGAGTGAGTTTACCGGAGGCCTAATCCCCTACCCTTTTCCCTTCCCTACCCTTCCCTATTTCCTTCCCTACCCTCCCCTATTATCCCTTAAAAAGCCGGCAACGCACCTGCAGCTCTTCTGATGCTGCGAGTGTCCATGGGCGACGGAAGTTGCTTTCCATCAGGTGACCCGTTTGCTCGTTTGCCCCCTTATTGCATAAAAAAAAAGAATTATTCGGGCGCCCGATGTGAATTTTGGGGCCTTTAGAAAAATCTTACCATTCCTAAGGGCCCCCAAACAATTTTTATACGGGGCCCCGCGGAGGTTGGCTACGCTTCTTAATATAGGCCTTTAGAGCCTTTTTACAGATACGCGATATTATTAACCATTTCACTGTCTGAATTTTACAATTTAGAATTCAGGAGTTAAATGGTTAATCAAATTATTTCTTAATATTCATTATATGTAATGAAAATGGGCAGTACAGTAGCGAAAACGATATTTTCCTATGCAAATTAAATTGTTGTAAGCCTCGTTTACAGAATCAACGGGAAGTACAAATATTTACCCGCGATTCTACAATTAACTTTATGGAAAACCAGTTTAAAATGGAAAAATGGAACACCAGTTAAAACCGTCGCATGCAAAATGCATATTCGCTTCCGTAGTTAGTCCTAAAATTATTATTATTATATATTAAGTGACAAAGGAAAGTTCTAGCTCAAATTTTGATAGACGAATGATGTTCGCCAAAATTAAATAGCTTTAATAATATAATTATTAACGAGTAAGTTACCTTTTGAAAGTAAAAGATAATTCCTTAACCAATAACCAACCATTCAATACATTCGGAAATTTCTCTCCCAAGCGGCACCCGGGTGCCGCATAACAATTGAATATCTATTGTGTCTACAATTCCCACGAGTTATTAAGAAGCATAAAAGGCGACAGACAGACACTTTTATTGAACATTATTTCTGTTATCTGTACTAAAATAAGTTCTTCAATCATGATAAAATGTCGTAATTCGTATATAACTGCGTCACGACACGATGATATATGTTCAAGTGTAACTAAGTTACGAAGCCGGCGACTCTGATACGATTACGTCTCGCGATAAATAAAATTGCCTCACATATGAGCACAATTTTATTCCAATGTCTCGGGGTACATAGTCAAATTGTATTCGATAGTTTAGACAGCGAGGAAATAATAAATGTATACGCAAGCGATGAGTTATGCGAATCCTCAAAATTATTAATTTCCAACTTACAAATTATGGAATGTAATTTGACTAAGCGCCCAGGATCAAGAACATTCGTATGAAAGTTTGTAACAAGTTTGTCACCACAAGCGAACTGAAAACTGCATCCTACGTGCTTTCTGAAACTTCTTCTGAAAATGAAACTGCCATATTGCATCAAAAACTAATATCATATGAGTTAAATTACGATACTATAGGTATATAACTATAAGTTATTTAAGTAATTTCGTACAAATTATTAAAACGAAACGTCCTTTTTCATCTTTTGGCAAATATGACGTCATTATTGTTTTAGGTGTTCACTTATTACAAATCTTTACTCTATATTTACCACGGGCCTGATTGTTACTCCTCGAATGCTCTCTCTCGAATGCTAATGATCAAAGCTGTTCGGATTCTAATAATTATACTGCAATAAAAACCAGTAAGACTCATAACGACAATATATTTTCAAGTGAAACAATACAAATTTTCACTAAAAAGCGACATTCAAGACCATGAATCGAGACAATCGAGACCTACACTGCCAAAAACAAATAGATTATATCCTAACGCTGTTCTCACACTAATACGAGAATGTAAACATAGTTTGGACTAGAATAGAGCCTGCAAATAGATTTAATTAAACTTTACATGTGTGTACAGTTGTACGTGTGTGTAGGCTGTAGAGTACAAGTAGAGAGTGATGAAGCCCAAATGTTTAGATTATCGTGTATGCACTAGCGGTTTCAGGCTTGTGACAGTCTAGATTGAATTAGTTTAATTAGTCTAGCTACTAGGCCAATTAATAATACGAATTTTAGTACTTGAATTTGTAGAGCTACTTCTAACGTCATGTTGCTTCAATTAGGGATGTCGCTGCCTTTAGTTTTTGTCGGGCTTCGCCCTAGAATAATTAAACTTAAGGACTTATTACTTAGGACTTTGTTGAGTTATAGTTCATTTATTACATATCCAAAATCCAAATATAATAATATAATCGCTTATTTTTATAAGTTGTAAAATCATACTTTAACAGTTTAATTATTAATTAGTGATAGTTTCAACATCCATACTAATATTATAAATGCGAAAGTGTGTCTGTCTGTCTGCTACCTCTTCACGCTCAAACCGCTAAACTAATTTTGCTGAAATTTTATATGGATAATAGATATACTTAAGTCCCGACCCCCGGGATGGGATATAGGCTATTTTTCATCCCGGACAAATGTACGTTTCCCGCGCGATAAACGAATTTGGAGCAACGGAGTTGCGGGTGTCATCTAGTATAATTTATTGGGCTAGTCTTAGGGCCTGTTTCACCGCTTCCTGATAAGGCTATCCACCACTTAACTTGACACATAGAGTAAGGAGAATCTGTCAAATAACTAAATAAGCCTATCGGGCACCTTATCAGGAAGCGGTGAAACAGGCCCTTAGTAAATTCGTAGCGAGAAAGACACTGACGCCTCCGTCCCAAGACTTCGGCTCTCGACCAAGACTTATTCCAATACTGCGAAATAAAACTACAGAAACCTGCGAAACTGTTGAATTTATTTTATAGGAAAGTTCTGTTCTTTGCTTTCACTTGCCACAACTTATGTGATAGGTGGATGATGGAGTATCTGTCAGATAAGTTATGGATAGCCTATCCGGCACTTATCAGTAAGTGATGAAATGCGTCTTATATTTCAATAATGTGCGTATATCAGCAGGTGTGTTTGTCATATTCGACAAAAATTCTTAAGCTCAGCTGTTAAATCATGGTTGGTGTTAGTTATCGCTTCAGCTACAGTTTTAGGCCGGTATAAATAGTACTCAAGATGCGACCCGGTCTCAAGACGCGGTTCGGCTCTGTGATTGGTCCAAATTTTTTAATTTAGCCAACCAATCACAGAGCCTGAACCGCGCCTTGAGACCGAGATGCATATTGAGTAGTATTTATACCGGCCTACAAGTAGTTCTCTCAGGATCACAATCGCGGCCTACATATATCGGGGCTATCAATATCTACACTTGGGTCTTTGTTGAACCTAGGTTGGCATAGTTCACAGTTCACACCCATAGTATTATGTTGACAATTATCACAAACACCGCCACTAATTTTGCCCGTTTTATTGTAAACGGAATCATCGAAATGACATGTTGTCGCATGATTGTTACACCTGCAACGCTTGCAAGCGTTGGAAGTTTCACCCGCCGGCTGCCAAGGTAAATCGTTGTAAAAATCTTCGCAATATTCACAGTTTATCCCTCTTGTATTATCATTACATTCACAACGTCCATGCACCATATTATTTTTCGATGCTACTCCCGGCATCGGCAAACATCTCGTAGCGTGCCCGTTACACGAGCAGGATCCGCGAACGGTCATTTCGTATATGGAATAGTAGTATTGCTCTTGAATTTCTGCTCTATTATCGAGTAAATCTTCGCCCAACGTATGGAATTTAGTAAAGTTTATTCTCAAATTTGTCATTCTCAATAGATTTTGAATTTCATCCGAATAGGGATTCGTAACGTTCATCTTCGGCGGTAGCACTCTAAATATAATTTCACCCTCCGTGGATGGCTCGACACCCGAGTAACGAGAGTCACAAACGACCTGACCGAGGGCCAGGTTCCGCCGGTTGTGCTTCGGGACGGACGGGAAGGCTTCGTCGCAGTCGTGGGCGAAGTAGCGGTCCACGCGCCAAGTCTTTTCGAAGTCGAAGGATCTCTCTACGAGCATAGCGGCCGGTCTTCTCGTCTTGAAACGAATAATCAAGTGCGTAAAAAGAAATTCAGCCTCCATGTTCAACTGTATGTAAACGTTCTCCTCGCCGTTCGCGGACTGCCACCACGACTTGTCCCGCGTTCCCGGCTCGTACCTGTTGATTATTTTGTGTATCTGATGGTTCAGGGTGGCGTTGTCGACGGTGCTGTCGCTGGAGTCGCACCAGAAGCACTTCTTTTGCTCCTCAAGATGGATGCAGTATCTCTCGCGGGTGCGCTCGCCGCAGGTGGAGGAGGCGAAGAGGCGAGCCTCGCGGCCGATGAGCAGGTTGGCGGGGTCGGCGCGCTGGCGGTCGTACCCGGCGTCGGCGCCCGCGGCCAGCGCGATCACAATCAGACACGCACGCCAACCCATGGCGTGATATACACTGGGTTTGGCTACCCACGTCGCCCGCGAATATAGACCCGCGCTGCTCTCGCGCACATCCCTCCGGCCCCCCTCTACCAGGGACGGACTCAGAGTTTCATGGAAAAAAGAAAAAGCTTTGCTGAGGTCTTGTGCAACTAACGAATACTGAAATTAGAATGCACAACTTGCGTGAGTACAATAATTAAAATAATGTGCATATGAACATTATTATAATTTAAAAAGTTTAATATAATTATAATTGAACTATATATATATATATATATATAGTTCAATAAAAAGTTTAATATAATTATAATTGAACTATATATATATATATATAGTTCAATTATAATTATATTAAACTTTTTAAATTATAATAATGTTCATATGCACATTATTTTAATTATTGTACTTTCACGTTACCGTCTCACGTAACACGTCTCTACCAATTAAAGGTCTATGTGAATTATTCATACTTAAATATGACTATTTAGTGTCTAATTTTTCTGGGCTAAAAACATTGCTGGAATAAACAGATAACTAGGGTATACCGTAAGTATATAGCAATTGCCCATCAAAACCTACGTAACTTTAACAAATTAACTAAGTACATATTGTGTGATGCAGACGTATTTACAAAATAATAATAATTTATTGGTTTGTAAAGTGATTTTGTTGGTTTTAATCAGGGATGTTACGAAGCTTCGACTTCGGCTCCGATAAGTCGGAACCTCCGGTTAATGTGACACCTTCGGTTCCGACTTCGCCTCCGACACTTTCAAATCGGAGGTTAATCGGAGGTCGAAGCAGAACAAAGCAGGGCGCGGCGGCCCGCGTCAACGGTTACTTAAACACTTCATAAGTTCATATATGGTTCATACTATATTATGTCGCGCGAGAAACCCTCCCGACCCCCGCTATATGCGTACTTTCGTCTTTTATTTGTTTCACTTATTAATTCGTGACTTAATCATGTTTTATTGGTCCTTAAAAACAGACCTCTCTTACGCCACCACTTCTGACTCTACCTCCGACTTCGGTTCCGACTCCGGTTCCGATTCCGATAAGTCAAATTTGAAAACTCCGACTCCGACTTCGGTTCCGATATAGTTACCACTTACCTCCGTTACATCCCTGGTTTTAATTTATATAATATCTAACCGACAACAGTGAATGAACACTTTCGCCCTGATAAGCGTGAATTGTTTTAATACGCATTTACAGAGTCAGAGTTCAAAGAAGATAAGTGAGTGGCCATGTTGTTCCATTTATTTACTTATTTCAAGATTCAATCTATTATATAAAAATTAAAAATATATTGCTAAATGTGCGTGTAAGCGATAATCTCTAGAACTAAACCGATTTCGCTAATTATTTCTTTGTTATGTCTGCTAATATCAGAGGAAAGTTGTAACGAAGTGAAATATTTTAACAAATTACGTGGAAAATTAGAAAATTTGAGAATATTTCACCTACTACGCATTTCATATTCCAAAAGACGTAACTTTAGGATTAGAAAAATCGCTTTAAGTCATTTGTCCCATTGCACTGGGACGAACATATTTTATGGGATGTAATATAGCTATTAATTGGTATAATATTGTTATAGTAACACACACACACACACAATAACACACGCACTTTCATACACTTCATTATGGTTATCTACCTATTAAATAATAAATATTTGATCTAATAATCATTTAACCTAAGAATTTTATTTTTGTTTTTGTTGCTGTATTCAGATTTTATTAAGTATTATTATGATTTTTACTAATACCCAGAACATTTTTGTTAATTTAAAATTTAATTTAATTTTCTGTTATTTTTTGCAGTAATTCGTTAAGAATTCCCCCATAGCACAAGGCTGCGCCTAGTTTGGGGGACTGCCACTTTTTAAAACGTTTTGTTAATTAAGTTACGAAAATAAAGATTTGTATTTGTATTTAGTTTATATGCCTATTACTTATTTAGTCTTCTACTTATTTCCTAGGTTAATTTTTATGAAGTAAAATATGTTAGTTATGATTTTCAGTTTGTCTGAAAAGCTAGATATATCTGCCATTTAATCAAACACGGAACAACGAAGTTCATTAGAAATTTTATACGTCAAGAGTTAACACATTAAGATATTTGATATATTATGCGGGTTAAAATACATCGTCTCACAAAAAATAAATAAGAGACATTTATTCGCATCCAAAACTTCCAAGGATTCTAATATATAAAAACATGAACGTCAGGTGATAATATGGGACGAAGTCTGCGTAAACATGATTTTCCAGTTGACAAGTTATGTGTGCGATAAAAATAATATCCCTCTCATAGATAATATTTTATTCATAACTTTACTGCGCGGGTGTTATTAGTAAAAGGTATACTACTATGTTTATAGTTGATACTAGCGACCCGCCCCGGCGTCGCACGGATGTAAAATATATAGCCATTGAAAAAATGATTAAAACCGATAGCCTATGATCCTTCACGTAGCTTCTTATCTGTGCCAAATAAACTTAAAATTTGCTCCAGTAGCTCGCGAGATAAGCGCTTTCAAATGATTTCCCCCGTTTTTCCACATTCTCCTATTAGTCTTAGCGTAATAAAATATAGCCTATAGCCTTCCTCAATAAATGGGCTATCTAACACTGAAAGAAGTTTTAAAACCGGACCAGTAGATCTTGAGATTAGCGCGTTCAAGTTAGCCCTTTCAAATAATTTTCCCCGTTTTTTCCACATTTTCCTCTATTTCTTCGCTCCTATTAGTCTTAGCGTGATAAAATATAGCCTATAGCCTTCCTCGATAAATGGGCTATTTAACACTGAAAGAATCATCAAAATCCGTTGCGTAGTTTTAAAGATTAAAGGGAACAAAGGGACATGAGGAAAAAAAAGTGACTTTGTTTTATAATATGTATATATAGAAGATGTACTTAATATATTATAGATGTACAAAAATTTTACCTCTACAATTTTATTATATGTTATATGTATAGTATAGTTATAGATAGAGAGATACCTATAGATAGATAATATATTATACTTACACTAAAACAAATAATAACTAAATAATCGGCCAAGTGCGAGTCGGACTCGCGCATGAAGGGTTTCGTACCATTATAGAGCAAAATTAGGCCAAAAATTGTGTTTTTTGTATGGGAGCCCTTATATTTTTATTGTATTTTAATATTATTATTAAATATTAAAGTAAACATATAACTAAGGATTTTGTAAAAAAGTTAAGTACCTACCTGTTGCTATCACTGAATATATAGAGCAAAAAAGGCCAAAAAAATCACATTTGTTGTATGAGAGCCCCCCTTAAATATTATTTTTGTGTTTTTAGTATTTGTTGTTATAGCGGCAACAAATATACATAATCTGTGAAAATTTTAACTCTCTAGCTATTACCGTTCTCGAGTTACAGCCTGGTGACAGACAGACGGACAGACGGACAGACAACGAAGTCTTAGTAATAGGGTCCCGTTTTTACCCTTTGGGTACGGAACCCTAAAAAAACGGTAAAGGTTCGGAAACCTAACCCAAAATTGATGGGTAGCGGGGGTGAGGGGAGATGGGAGAGGATGGGAAACACCCCCCGTACCAAATCCACACTGAGAAACCCCCCAGTATTGGATCTACTCACCTTTGAAATTTTCGGGATTCTGAGGCTACATCATATTTTATTCTCGGCAATTTGCATAGTGTGTTTTGTGACGGTCGCCGGCTGCTGCCGCAAAACAGTCACAGTTCTAACCCAACCAACTTTTGGACTTTCTGGATTGTGTTTGTTTTTGTTTTGGCGGGGGGCCCCCCGAGCCCTCCCTTTCTTTTATTATGGTCGCTGGCTGCTGCCGCAGGACGCTCGCTGCACTCGCTCGGCTCCCTCTGTGCTGTGGTCTAAGTTCTAACCTAACCTAACCTACTTTTGGAATTTCTAAAAATCCCTTCTTATCACACGCCTACGTCATACGAAGAACACTCCCTCTAAATTTCAAGTATTTACGATTACTGATTTCGGCCGTAGCGTGATTCCATTTTCATGTCATTCAGGACAAAGCCTTTTAATAATGATATAGATTACAGAGCTGACAAATAAAATAAATATTTCATAATACAAAACAAAGTATATTATATTATTTTACCTTATCACTGAATTACTACTAACAAAATAGTCATTCTCACAAGCAAGATGAACCTTGATAATTCTTCTGAATTCTAATAAAAATAAAGTGAAAAAACTAATGATGATTGTAAAAATCTACTATAATATAAACCCATGGACGTATAAAAAAAGGCGGACGGAGTCTTGTCATATACAAAACTGTGTCTTCACTTTTCTTCAGAGTCGGCCATGCACACATTCTGACGCCTGTCAAATGGTATGGACTAGCGCAAGTGTGTGCGTGCGGACCGTGTACATACAGCCAGCTGGCCGACTCTGTACGACACAGTTTTGTGTATGGTGGGACTCCGTCCGCCTTTTTTTGTACGTTCATGTATAAACCAACAAAATAAAAATCTAACTAAGTATAATAAACTTTTACATAATGATTTTGTAGCCTACGTCGGTTTATAAAGAGTCTCAGATAAGGTTTCATGTTTAATTCAGAAGATAACCGTTTGAGAAGGGTTTAAATACTTCAAACCTTTTTATATACCTACCTTCAGGTAGTATAGTACGAGTACCTTAATATTAAAATTAAACCTTTTATATTCCGTATGTACGTATTCATAGACAATAAATAATAATATAATGATTTATGAATTATGATACAAGTAGCGTTGTATTTTTATTACATTTCATAGCTTTTTTTTCTTTAGTATAAAGAAAATCAAGGGCAACGAAAGCCATTGTCTTCGCCGAGTTTAGCTTTACCTTTACTAACCTTATATTAGCCAGCAACTTATAGTTTAATGCGATATTCTGAGGGTTAAATATCAAAAGAGCTAATTTAAATTCGTTTAGTTCACAGTGGCTAACAGTATTAATTTCCACTTTTCCATCAGATGGAGGAAATGAGAATTTCTTTAAGTTTTCTATTCTCCGTGCCCGCGGCGATGCAAAACTTCGCTTTGTTCGTGTCGTCAAGCGAAAAAATGCTATATTAAGCGAACATTAAACCAAGCTGGAAGGCATTCATAGATATTGATTTCCTATGTTTGTGCAAAATGACAATAAGTATGTGTCATGTAATATGCATAATATTACTTTATGGCTTAGTTATACTCACGTTTACTATATACTAAAATTGAAATGCAAAAACATATCTGTATGTTTTTGCATTTCAATTTTATCGCACATGAAACGATTTTTATGAAAATTGGCATGGAGATACTTTGAGTTTAATATAATGGAATTTCGAGGCAACGAAGTTGCAAAACTTCTAGTACTGAATAAATTAAGTAACCACGAATCTATCTCTCAATCTAAATTTGTATAGTAACTAAAAGCATACACAAACTAACGGATCCCTTGTTAATTCATAATAGGCAACTGCCTACGAACCCCCACAGGATGCTACGTCAAGAAATGAAAAACAAACGTGTGTTCTGGCATTCGCAGGTCTTGAATTTTTAACATCTGTTAAAGATTATGGGGATAATTAAAGATATACTTTACAACATAAAACCTGCTTTTTATTCTTCTCAAAAGGAACAACATGGAGCAGCGTATGACATTTGTATTCTGTCTATGACATTGACATCTTATAGAACCATAACCAATAATCTGTGACCATAACTAACATAGTGATGCCATCCTACGCAGTGTATATCAAATTGAATGTATATCAAAATCATGTTGCACCAAGTTTAACATTAATTCAAAAATCATAAAATATATATGCCTCCGACTGCATTTTATTATCCACTTTCTTCTTCTACATTTTTCTATGTAACCTTCTATTTAGGTATCCTGGCATGAAACTCGTAAGCAAGAGTCGTATCAATTAAAACATGGATTCGATGCCTCCGGCAGAATTAGGTCTTGTTTTGTTCTTTTTAGTTAACATTTTTTGCAGTCGGGTTTTTTGATTTTTAATTAATTTATTTTATTTGCGACTTTTTAGTTGTAGTCATATCTAAATCTAGATCTAATAAAAAATTGAAAAACTACCGTACTGATATAAGTTATAACTTATAACCATATATCGTAGGTAGAAAAGTGTACCTACAATACGTTATAATATGTAATAGGTACGTAGGTTTGGTACTGTTTCAATGTATGTTTCTAGTTTTAAGTACCAAATCATTGTTTTTTTTTAAATACTTTGTCATTGAATTTTCATCTTGTTTCAGTAATGTCAGTTAATTTTTAATTAATATTGGATTTATCCATGCAGGCGGATTTTGGTTTTTTCTTATTTCATTACTAGCGGTCGGCCGCGGCTCCGCCCGCGTGGATGTCGCAAAAAGCATATCCAGAAAAGACTCGGTCAGCAAAATGATTTCCATGTCAATTCACAGACTCCGACACTAACATCGACGACGCAGTCATTATACGCAGGCTGCACCCTGCACAGCGGGGCTAAAATGGTTACATTTAGCAATTCTTCTCACTCAATTCAGCAAATGAATTGTCTAAACTGTCAAACTGACGAAATATATTAATTATTTAAATTAGTACAAATTACTAGACATGAATTGCAACGAACTTGATCATTTTGCGATTTTTAAAAAATGAATCATATTATGATTCATAATATTATTATGATTCTCCAAAGCGACCATTTTAGCCCCGCCCGCCCGCAGATTGTCTTCCTCACGCACGCGCACCCGCCAACTATAGTAATATTTTAATTTCGCCATAATGTCAAAACAAAATGTCCAATTTTATTCATCCAAAGACCAAATATTATCTAGACAAAGTGTACTTAGTAATGGAATAATTTATTTTGATAAGGATTAAAAGAATGAGTAAAAAAAAACGTGTTTAAATGTAGTCCAAAAAAAATTCAAGATTTTTAAATAAATGGTTATTGTGCCTCACTCGACATAGATAGGTATAGTGTGTCGCGGACTTTTTTGTAGATATTTGTAAGTTCTACAATTAGTTAAAATTTTATGGTTCTATCTTTTATAGTTGAGGCAGCGTACGTAAAATAAGTAACTTTTCTGGTTAATTTTTTACACCTTGCGTCCAAAGAACCCAAATATCTTACGGTACCCGATTTATTTCCTAAATAAAATTCAGCCTATATTCAGCAAAAATAATGTAGAATTCCAATGGTAAAAGAATTTTTCAAATCGGTCCAGTAGTTTCGGGGCCAAACAAACAAAAAATCAAATCTTTCCTCTTTATAATATTAGTGTAGATTTATTGTTCTATTTAATATTAAAACTGCAAGTTATATACATATTTAGAATCAGTGTTTAAAATCCTTTATTTTGATACCCCACTCGATATGCTTGGTAGAATTTTTATTTTTTTTACCTCACAATATGGCGTCAAACATCTGCCATTTTTGGGTCTGCAACACTTGGGTCATTAAGACAAATCTAACGATACCTCAAATGTGAAAATCCGTTCAGCGGTTCTGAAGATACAAGGTAAGGAAGAATATTACAAACATACAAGATACGCGCTAAACACATAACCCTCCCGGCAGTCGGGTAAAAAGAACTGGTTTTTATATTTTGGAAAAGCTGTAGTTTCCAATAACAAACTTACCTATTTTTCTGGACTTAAAATACTAAATTGAGCCAAAACCAAAGAGGTTAAGAATAGATAGAGAAAATAAAGAGGCCTCTATTGAGAAACGTCATTTATAATATTCGTAAGGATATTATGAGAAAATATTACATTGAATATTGCATTGGCTGCACTGGCAAGAGCTAATTCGATAGAAGGTACTATCGCGATTTTCCCGCAAGATTCCCTCGCACGTTCATCCAATCTCAAGTAATCGAGTTATTGGTTTATTGCTAATATATCATAAAGCCGTTATCTGTTTACTCTGACCCGACGTGGGATATTGCCTCCTCACCTACGTCACGTCACGATGACGTCACGCATCAATGGTACGACAAATTGCTAAACCATTGAATACATCGTAGTGCTTACAAACAAGTCTGAGCAATTTGCAGATGGGTCGCGATGTGCGTGGGCCAGAATTAAGTAGACGCCTATGCTCGTATCACGTATGGAATCGGATAGCATGCTCATTTTATGTGTAGGTAGGACTTGCTCATAGTGTGTGACGTGTGTTCTCTATTTTTTTTAGTCACGATTTTTTAAGTGCCCACTGCACACTGCACAGTATATGTATTTTCACTTTGATTTTCGATTGTTATATTTATAACACAATATATTGTTTTCGAACATTAAAAATATCTTGCAAATATAATATTATATCTTAAAATAGCTGTTAAATATTAAAAAATAATTAAACTTGATTATTGTTGTGTTTAATTTAAAAAATAAAATTAATCTTATTTCTCAAGAGCCGGTTTGATTAATGATAACTCCAGTTATCTGTGGCACGTCCCTCGCAGACTTTCATTTCGCCCTCAAGTAAGAAATATTTTTTCTCAAAGCTTACGGCAGATTTAGGATTTAGGTCGTTGAAAAGCTTGATTGTTTTAGATTTTAGAATGTTATGAATTTCAATCGAAATTATTTTTTTTCTTTGAATGTTGAGAAGCAAGAACAAAGACATAATAATAATTATTGTTCTGAATTAGTTGTTACTTAATTTTTTTACTTGCAATAAAATATTGTGTTGGTTAAGGCAAAATAGAAAGAGTTGATTTTGTTTTGTGTATTTAAGTTTCGATTGTATGTCTTTGAACGCTGAAACAAGTATCATATAACCTACTTGTTTAATATAATATTTAGTAAATTAGTATATTTTAATATTTTTGATATGCTTTACCTAGTAAGTATAATTAATTCTCTGATCATTGAGCTATAACTGACGGCTAGATGATAATAATTATAGCTAGCAGGAGCTGCTGCGGCTTCATCGCCTACATACGATTTTTTGTATTTTTTACGATATGTTTACTAGACATTGACGCTGCGTATATTCTAAATGCTGTCATTTTTTTCATTTTAGTACCGTTTTTAATTGCTTATATTTTAACTACCATTACTATGGCAAAGGCCAGTTATTCGTCTGTATTTTGAGGCCCATTTTAAAAGGCATATGAAAATATCACACTTTACTTCGCAATGTAGGTCACAGGCGAGTCACTTAACTTTCGATTACACTCCGCCGCTCTCGAGTCAGCGTCACGACTCACGACGTGTGACACTAAAGAGACGTGGAAAACGATGGAGTATCTTCAACTTTATTTACTTGGTAAATGCTTGTGTGTTCAGGACTACTTCTTTGATGTCAACTTGTGCTGCGTAATATTAAGACGAGGTCTTTGATGTTAATGTTATTACCTAGGAAACATGTTGCTTTGCCTACAACATCTAGTCTAGGTATAGTTACAGATGTGTTAGAAAGTGTGTAATACTGAAGCCGATTATTTGATGACTATAACTAACTTATGTATGTCCTTTCTCCAACTAGGTTTAGGTATAAAGAGGTAAAAACAGCTAATACTCTTCCAAGTGCTGTAGGGTAAAAACAAGCCTATATCCTTCCAATACATATTTTACACCGAATAAAACCGATTTTACCCCTTTATAATAATTTGCCGACTCGAAGTTTTAACCTTTAGGAAAGTACAAGAAGGTATTATTATTATTGCTGCCAAATTTCTTTAAAAATAATAATAATTTCCGCCTTTATTTGAAAAGTTTTGCTGGTTAGAAATCTTTGGCCGGTAAAATTGAAGGAAATAAGTAATTACTATCAAAATACTTTTTTTTCATAAATCGTAGTTGAAGTCATATTTTGATAATAAATATGAAATCACATTTTAAAGGGATAGCTTATACTGAAATGAGACGTAACTGGCCCTAAAGACTCCGTGTTAACCTAACCATGAATCCTAAATAGTTTTGTAGGACTCACAGAAATATTTTGATCCCCACTCTCGCGTTTCGAGGGCTAAGTTAATACAAACCGCAGTGTTATGAGAAGGTTCTGTATTAATGTCGTAATCCATAGTACGTGCCTTTAGGTCAGAAATATTGTAGGATAATAAATTTTATCCCCGTTAATCTATCGGATTTCGCACGGATTGAATGCGTGCTATGAAAGCATAATTTGTCCACTAGGTCCTTTTTTATGTCATTAATAGTGTTTTAAATAACTAAATTACATAATTTTTAGTTTTAAATAAATAAAATAAAATAGGTCAACATAAAGCAAAATAGATATTAGCCGATTGTCACACAAAATTTCATTTAAAGCGATCCAGCCGTTTTGGAGCATTTTGACAACAAAAATTGCGACATGATTGATCTTTTCTGTAAGATTTTTGGAAATTTAAAAAAAAGTGTACTTTGGAAATTTTCTAAAAAAACACTCCATTTCTAATTTTTTTATGATTGCTTGATTTACCAAACACACCTTCATATCTCTAAAATTAGACCACATGTTTTGTAACTAACAAAACCAGCTACCTCAAAAAAAATTAGGAAGAACAGTAGATCTGAATATATTTATAGGCTAATTTATAGCTTTAATGAATAGTACACTATAGAATGTGATAGTAATTAATATGTTCTAGAAATAGTTGAATGAAAAAAGTGGTCTTTTGTCTTCATTAGTGGGTATTATGTTTCGCTCGTGCGCGGGTGGCCTACATCACAGATAACTAGCTCTTTAACTGTTGAATAAATTGCTTTATTGTAGCTAGTAGCGACCGAACATCTTGAATCTTGATACATTTCTTAATAATAGTATTTTAAAAAGATAAAACCGACATAAAAAAATTAGTACGTATATTCCCTAAGTTGAACAATACCTGGTACAATAAAAAAACATAAAAACATACGTACATACACTTTTGAAATTTGGCACATACACATACATTACATAGACTAACATATACGAAAACTGGGCAGTTCTGAAAATATTACACACATACGGGTTGAATTGATAAACTCTTTTTTGATTTCTGACGTAAAATTTTTTGATTATAAGATTTTTATAACTAAGTATTTAAGACACATTTCAAACAAAGCGTACGGTATTCTCAAGTTGCGATTTTCTAGCGATTCGTGTTAAATCTACATTTAAAATGAGTAGCAACTATACTGAATCCAAGGTTATGGCCAATGTATTTTATAATTAACTAAAGTCACGTTATACTAAAATAATTATCATATTAATAGGATTGTTTTGTACAAGTATGTATTATTTATGAATGGTATTTCGGAACGAATTGGACATGGAAAATTACTGGAGGCTAATGCTTTGTTTCAACAACAATACACGATAGATCCTTAACTAAAGGTCATTGTTTAGTAGCAAAGTATATGTTTTAGTGATTGCGAGAAGTAGCCATAATCGAGCATATATTTTCGAACTGGAGAACCAATTCGAAATAGAACCTTGAATCAATATTCTAATAGTTCAGCTTATTTATCTCCATAGAACTAGCAGGATGATGTGGACTGCGACTTACGTCGTGGTCGCTTTACTATGCATCAATAATAATAATCATTAGTATTTAATCATATAGTAAATGAATAATAATGCATACTAAAATTTTTAACTAGCGACCCGCTCCGGCGTCGCACGGGTATAAAATAATATATAGCTACTGAAAAAACGATTAAAATCGATAGCCTATTATCCTACATGGTCTACTTCTTATCTGCGCCAAATAACATAAAAATTGCTCCAGTAGTTCGCGAGATAAGCCCTTGCAAATAATTTCCCACGTTTTTCCACAGCCTCCTATTAGTCTTAGCATGATAAAATATAGCCTATAGCCTTCTTCAATAAGTGGGCTATCTAACACTGAAATAATTTTTCAAATCGGACCAGTAGTTCCTAAGATTAGCGCGTTCAAGTTAGCCCTTTGAAATAATTTTCCCCGTTTTTTTCCACATTTTCCTCTATTTCTTCGTTCCTATTAGTCTTAGCGTGATAAAATATAGCCTATAGCCTTCCTCGATAGATGGGCTATCTAACACTGAAAGAATCATCAAAATCCGTTGCGTAGTTTTAAAGATTAAAGGGAACAAAGGGACATGAGGGAAAAAAAGCGACTTTGTTTTATAATATGTATAGTTAGATGAATAATAATGCATACTAATATTTTTAATACGGTACCGAGCCTCTACGACGCAAGCGTAGCACAGTTTCAGTTGCTACGAGCGTAGCGCTCACGCGTAGCACAGCAATGCGTACGCGTAGCTTGGCGTAGCGCCCATACTACGAAAAACTCTACAAGCACCATTGAGATGTACCTACTTTGAATTTGACCGTGATAAAGGCATAAAAAACAAAAATTATTTTATTTAAAATATTCCTTTCAAAATTTAAAAAATTAAAACAGGTTTAATCTAAAATTCGTGCCCTTATTAACAAACTCAATCATGAAATTAGCATATTCAACCCTTCTAGAGGCTTGATTCTGTATTAGCTACTGAGCTAAATTAAAGCTTTGCTTAAAAACTTTACCACGGAAGCTTATGGTTATGCGCTCTTCGAGTTTTACGTATATGGGTTATCCGCTTTTATTAGTTTGAAATTTATTTAATCTCGCTTTATGAGTTTACTTTCTTTTACAAAGATGGCAAAGAGCGGATAGTAAATGATTGATAACTGGAGATATCTGTAGTACAGATTATTATACAACGTAATCTATACAAGTCTATACTAATATTATAAATGCGAAAGTATCTCTGTCTGTCTGTCTGTCTGTCTGTCTCGCTTTCACGCCAAAACTACTGAACCGATTCTAATGAAATTTTGTACACAGATAGTCTAAAGCCCGAGAAAGGACATAGGCTACTTTTTAACTGGAAAAAGGGGTTGTAAGGGGGTGAAAATACGTAAATTTGTTAAAATTAATTTAGTTCCAAAAATTCATAATAGATGGCGCTAAGAGTCGCCTACATCTCGCTATCGCTTGCTCATAAGTCTTTCTATAACACGTGGCACCATATTAAATAAAGTTCTTTGATTCTATCGATTGATTTACACGTTATTATTTAAATAACTCACTAATATATCTATGCAGTGACGTAACCTTAAACCTACCAATGATAAAATAATTATAGTTTATGGGTAAAGCTAAAGTTGTGTAATGGGGGGCTAAATAAGCTTTTAATTTGGTATAAAGTTTACTTAATTTAAAAAATGAAATATTATGTGCACACTGTCCAGCTGTTTTTGGGTATTTTGATTTAAGAGGTACCAGGGTTTTAAAAAGCTTTTAAAATTGAAACCAATTTTGTTGACACCGCGCGCTATAAACTGAAGTCCACGCGGACGAAGTCGCGGGCAACGGCTAGTATAGAATATAGATACATTATCATTTATCACAAACTACTAAGAGTGGGTTGCACCAACATACTTTAACTGTTACTTTAACTATAACTATAACTACAATGCAAAATGTCAAATCTTTGGTTAAATTCAATATAGACGCCATAAGGCTTTAAATCAGAGGTTCCTTAACTTTTTTTTCTCATAGACCACTTTAAACATTTTGCTGAATCCGGTGAACACCCCCTAAGTTCAAGGCCAGTCTAAAAAGCGACGTATTCATCCAACAGACAAGGAACCAATAAGCTTCCACTTCGGAGTGTTAAAAAGTAAACGCAAATCTTTTCTTGTTTTGTAGCTATTTAACACAAAAATTATTACACTTTTACTTATTTATAAATCTCGCTCTGTTATATTTAGTCCTTCGATCACGGATTCTTGGAAATATATTGTAATTCTATTGTTGTCGCGATCATCGGTGCTCTTACGGGGCTTGATAGGCTAATCTGCTAATATAATATTGTCTGCCTATATTCATAGGAGAAGTCAAGTCGGGTCACCAAATTTTTATAGACCCCCGTTAACGACTCGTGGACCCTCATTTTTCTTCCACGCAAGCGTAGACCCCTGTCGGGATCCCGTGGACCCTTGGGGGTCCACCTGGACCACTTTGGGAATCAATGCTTTAAATGAACGTGGCGAAAAAAGGAACTAACCCTGTCATCATACAAAAGCGACATTTTTGACAGTTTTCCTTTGCCAGCAGCGCCCACGTTCATTTAAAGCCTTGTTGGACCAGCAACAGACATCTGTCAAATTCTGTAGTCAAAGTTAAGGTTAAAGTTAAGTTAGCCTTAACTATAACCATAACTGTAACTATAACCACGCCTCTGGTGCAACCCATCCTAAGGTATACTACGAAAAATACTATTTCGTATTTTGTCACAGTCGCAACCTGCACGCTGCCGCACTCGACTGTTCGTAAAACATTTTAGTTTCATATTCAAAAAGAACAAATTGATTATTTTTAATACATAAGCACGAAAATTACCACTTGATGTTAATGCTTGAATTTTCATAAAATCACAAAATATAGAAGACAGATTGATTGTCTTCAACATGTTCTTAACATTTTGGCAAAATTTTTCGCAAACAGGAAATATTTTAAACTGAGATTGTTTTAACTACATAGTTAGATTCAAGAGAAAAGTTATAATTAATAGAGATCATGAAAATGACGCAGGCGAAGCCGTGCGGCTCAGCTGGTATAAAATAACTCAACAACTTTTATTACTTCACTCAGACGGACAACTGAGGCGTAATTAAATTGATCGTTGACGCAATTTCAATACGCCAGTTTATCGCGTGATTGTCATCACTACATATAAAACAAAGTCGCTTTTTTCCCTTTGTTCCCTTTCATCTTTAAAACTACGCAACGGATTCTGATGCGGTTTTCTATAATAGATATATTATCGAAGATATTACATATTTAAAATTGCGAGTCGTAGCTTTTGCGGCGGTACCAACCAATGCGAGCCACGGGTAATAATAATGAATATAAATCAAAACTGCTGAATCGATTTTAATCATTTTTTCAGTGGCTATATATTTTATACCCGTGCGAAGCCGGGGCGGGTCGCTAGTTTGATATAATTAATAACTAGACGTTGCCTGCGACTTGATCCAAGCAAACATTGACTAAGGACACGCCCGTGCGCGGATCTGGTCCGCATGCAAGTAACCCGCATCCTACCATTTCATAGATTATCCTGTTACGCAGATAACACGCGCGTGGTCTAGAGCATAATCCGCCTGACAGGAAAGGTGCCCTTACCACGTGAGAATCGTAAAATTTGCCGGAATTACAAAGGATAAAGCACTAATAGTAGACACTATAAGGAAAAATAAAACATTTGAATGTAATAAAATGTATATTTATGAAAATAAAAGATTGATAACTTATTTTATGTCTTCTGTAACTTTAACAAATTAAAGCTATTATTGTTATTCTCTGATAAATCAATAAAAAATATATTATTGGTCTTTTTGTAAACTTAGTCATAAGCCCTAATGGATGACATCACAAAAAACGAACATCACTAATAGTAGACACCATTATGAACTAATAGTTGACATAGAACGTTACGTTACATTTTACATTTTTCCTATTATTTAGGTCTTTATTTGCCTTTTTTCAAAAGATTTCATTTACTTCATCATAGTAACTACATGCATCAGAAATATTATCCACGCTGTCTCCAGATTCTATCCATTCTTCTTCCGTGCTGAAACTATCTTTCATCTTATATTTTTTTTCATATTTTTTCCTAGCAAATTTATTTTCAGTCTTAAGTCTCCATGCTTCTCTTGCCTATTCTTTTTTCTTCTTTCTTTTCTCAGCTCTCCTTTTTCTTCTTTTTACTGCTGAAAAACTAAAGCAATCGATTTTTAGATCAGTACAAGGTCTAATATTTGACACCATGTCCATTTTTAGGTACAGTAGTTCTAAGTTCTTAGTTTGTTAATAAAATTATATTTTTAGAGAATAGTGATGATATTTGCAGTAGAATAAAGTACAAAATAACTTTAGTATGTATTGCAAAACTAAAAGATGAGATCCATGTCATCTATTAGGTTTTTTACATTTTCAAGAACTAATAGTAGACACCCTTTATATTGTTAGGGAAAATGAATAAAAAATCATAAATAAACATTAATTAGTGTTCACAACATGAACATTAATCTAATGAAATCAATAGAAATTACAAAAAATCAAATAAATGTATTCAAAACTTACGTGCAAAGTTTCGCCTTCCTTAACCTATATGCTCAGAAATTGCCGAGCGCGTGTCGACGCGGTCACATTGTTTACGAAAACTGATCCCATTTTAAAATTTTGTTCCCGAAGGTGTCCCTAATATATTTTGTCACATCAACAGATAGCTTGAGAAGTTTATAAAATTTACAGTGTTGACAAATAAGTAGAGTAATTGTTATTTTTGTGGTATTTTTTTCGTAAGTGTCATCTATTAGTTCCGTGTCTAGCATTAGGTCTTTTCCCTTATACCATTTCACGTAATTGCTACTCAAAATATCTCACACTCAGATATTTTAAACTAGAAAATGTGCTGACAAACAAACACACAAGCACACTTTCGCATTTACAGTAATATATTTTAAATGAAATCAAATAAAACTGTCTATGCATTTTTACAAGCTTTCAAATTGTTCAAATTAGATATATAACATCTTCTTATTAATAAAATTCTCGTGTCACAATGTTAGTCAGCGAACTCCTCAATTTTATATGCATATTTCCAAAATTTTATATGCATATTCAGTAGGTCTGAGAATCGGCTACTGGGTACTTTATATATTGATAAGTGCATTTGTTGAATAAATAATAGTAAATTATTACAACCTGAGACTGACGGCGACCATTGTTTGTGCGACGCATAATAACGACGGGATAGCGATCGACGTTGCTATGGCGACATACTTATTTAGTCACTTCAATAACATTATATGGGCGAAATACTTAATATTATGGCAAAGCAACGTTTGCTGGGACAGCTAGTATTATATAAATGTTAAAACTGGTTTATCATGATATTTTTAAATAGCATTATATTCTTACCAATAATTATACAGCACGTGCGTTAATTTTAGAACTTTGAATTATTCTCAATTTAGCTTTAGTTTAAGTTATCAACAAGTAATAAGGCTTCTAATTTCCACAATGATTAGCCTTATCTTGGATGTATTTTAGCGGTGCAGAAATTTCCTCAAGCAAATAGCGTTATTATTTTCCTTTCATTTACGACGGTTGAAGCAAATTGAGTTTTTATTGTTGCGCTATTTAAATTCAAAGTATGAAAAATTCATCCATTATTTAATTTTTGATTTACCTTTTGTTCCTTTTGTTTAATTTATGAATTTCATTTCGAAATATGTGATTCAGGTCGCTGAAAAGGATTTTGTAGTAGTTGCTTTTAAAGCTTTTAACGTGAGTACTATTGGTGTATAGTAGTAACCAAGAAACCGAGTTCTCTACCGAGTGAAAAGTTTCTTTTTTTTTCATTTTAATGTTATAAAATGCGATTTATAGCGACTAACTTTACATTCTACAGAATCAATTTACTTTATATTGAATGATCTGATCCGATACTGTTCAATATAACGTCTTATTTTATTGACACATAGGACTGAAGATAGCTTTGAATACAACGTTTTGTCCTTATTTGATAGGATTAAAAGTAGCTTAAAAACGTTTAAAAAACAAGAAGAAAATATTGCTTGTAATAAATGTTTTGTACAAAAGGTTGTGAGTAAATAACTTTTATTAGTAGCCTGCTCTAAAATAAATATGATCAAGTTAAAAGACGTTTAAATATGACAACGCTGCATTTATTTACTTTGTTCTGTTAAATATTCTTTTGGGATACAACTCTTATCTATGACGATCGCAAAAGGCTTGCATCGTTAAGTGCAATAAGCGATATTGCTAGGCACTTAGTGCAAAATTGTTTTCCATTTTATACTACAATACTCTAGAGTCTAGATAAATACATTTTACGCTCAAAGACCGAAAACGTTCATTGAGCGGAAAAATAGCTCACATCGCGTTGTGGTCACAGTAAAACAGCCACAACGCGAAATTCGTGTTGTGGCTCTAATGAAAACGGCCACGACGCATTATGGCAATCACAGAACGACCAAATTAATGTCGTGGCTGACGCTCGTTCGATCTCGACGCGTTGTGGCCATGACTAAAAGCCATGACGCTTATGGAATATTGCGCGGAGACCGTACATTTGTTCGTTCTGTGATTGCCATAACGCGCCGTGATTTCGCGTTGTGGCTGTTTTATTGTGGCCACAACGCGATGTGAGCTAGCTATTTTTCACTCAATGAGCGATTTCGATTTTTGAGCGTAACGTACATACTAAATTACTTTGATGTTTTTCCCAGCTCCTGAAAGTCTTCTAGCAAACATTTTTATTAGTATTTACTATTTTTTAAGTTTAGGTTTGTACTAAACCTTACCAGGTCTATGTTTCTCATTATTAATAGGAAATAAGTGTTATATCTACTCTTAATAATGATAATGAATAAACAGTAAATGCAAAAAGCATGGCGAAAGTCCCGTAACCCTCAGTACTTATGATTTTTTGCCCACGTCGTGTCATTTCTTGACTTTTGAAATCTGTGATCTAAAGTTACTATCAAATATTATATTATGCGTATTGTATCTACAAAAGGAGAAACAACCTTTTCTAAGTTACTCTTTACAATTGCAAGGAGTTCCTAGTATTTTGTGTCACAAAGACGATGGTACGGTACGATAACTCTGAGTTCATCATTGTGTAACATGACGGCAAACGGTATCAAAAGATCGTTAGCTTTTACGATAAAAAGCCCAGGTGGAGAGGATGCCCTTTGATACGTGAAGGCTGTTAGATAAATAAAACCTGTATCGACTGTAAATATAAGTCTTACGCCGTCTATGTTAGGGTTCTGTACCTAAAGGACCGTAATAATTTCCGAGACTAAGCTATCTGTCTGACAGTCCGCTCAAAGAGTAAAATCACACATTTTCTAGCTTTAAATTTTAATAGAGTGAGTGTGGCAAAGCGCGCCTCTTGCCGTAGTGGCGCACTTTGCCACACTGAGGCGGACTTGCACAGATCTGAGTTAAAGTTAACTCTGAGTTAAACATCATGTCATCTCTATCACTCACCAAGTGAGTGATAGAGATGACATGATGTTTAACTCAGAGTTAACTTTAACTCAGATCTGCGCAAGTGGGCCTAACTGTACTAAAATACGACAACATTTTAAAAAGTATTTTAAAAAGATAAAACCGACATTTTAACCGAAGTCGATTAAAAATAATAATCGACGCCTACGGTCCAGTGGTTTAGAGCGTGGCTCTTGACTCGCAGGTCGTGGGTTCGATTCCCGCGTCGGAAACATGTTATTTCCAAGTTTGCTTAGTACAATGCAAGCTGATCACCTTATTGTCTGACAAGTAAGATGATGAGATGAGAGAAGAAAAAGTCGGTCCTACGCCTGATCTCTCGCCAGTCGTGTCGGTCTTCCGTCCCACTGGGTTATGAGAGTAAAAGGAATAGAGAGTGCTCTTATTGCGCACACACTTGGGCACTATAAAATTACTCCTGCGGAACTGGCCTCCAATATATTTCCAAGAATCCGCGGTCGAAGGATCGTTGTCATGGTACGTATGTTATGTATTATGTAATAAATTTTATAAGTTTAGCCACCACAATAGTCGCAAACGCCGTAGCTAAAACCTTTGAAGTGTTGAAATATACATCTACGTAAGTGTATAATTATTATGCAACTAAGAGAAATTTCGACAGGGTAACTTGTAATTTGTTGGGCTTCTCCTGTAGTTGTTCACTCAGGTATTTTGTAATGTAAAACTCGGTGGTGTTTCGCTGAGGGAATTCGTGGATCTTTTGTACGCCGACGAGCTTTTGAATGAGACAAGAATTAGAATCTTTCGCTGTTTTTTTTGTTCTTTCTTATTGTAAAAAAATGTAAATGGTAGTACTTATTGTTATTATTATTATTATTAATCGTATGTTTTAAATTTTTACTGTTATTTTTATAATATCAAATAGATAATTTACCTTTCTTTGTCCTGTTGATGATTTATGTGTTCTAGTTAAGTCTGTGAATATATTTGACAGGGTATTCTAATATATTTTCAACCAGCTTCATAAATCATATGTACACCTTAGTAAACGTGATTCGCAGCTCATTCCTCTAGCCTCTGGGAATAATCATTGCCTAGAGAAATGAACATTTTAATAAACTTTATTTATTAAAATGTACATTGACGGAATATGTATTGTATGATTTGTATGATGTGCTTTGAGGTAACAGCGCTTTATCTTCTTAGACTAAGACTGTCCATCACAATTTAACACAATGACCGGCTTCCATCCAAACAAAGGTACGATAACGTAAATGTTTACGTACGATTTTGTGGAATTGACACAATTTGTAAATACCGAACGATGTTTTCAGATTAATGATACAAAATTAGTGATAACGAAGTCTTCTCGGTTACTATAGTGATATATAAAATAAGTAATAACATATTATACTCGTCACATTAGTTCCAGAAGGTTCCAGTAATTATCTATACTCCCAGCTGTAATCTATCGTCTGTCTCTCCGGCGATGGCTCCTCGTCGGAGATACGTCACGTAATTACAGCTGTTGCTACCTACCCTTCGTTCACTGTTGAGTTACCTCCGACATAACTTATGTGAGGTTTCGTATCTGCCCGATTCCTAGGAGCTCGCGTAGTATTTTTTTGCACCGAAAATCAGTAATTTATTGTCAATATAAACGCGCCCTTAAGTAGGTTAATCTTCTCAGGGTTAAACACGAGCAAAACGAACCATTAGGTTTTAATTTTCTCGGTCACGTCTTCGCAATTAGGATTCAACTCAGAATTAGCAGTAAATTTTATTGGCCACTTGAACTTTATAACCCGGCGATAAACTTTGTCCCTCGCCTCCGTCATCTTTAAGGTAATGCTACAGTTAATCAAAATAAGTGAGCAGAGATTATGACTTTTTAGGATTAGAACAATCAATTACACCTTGAATATTAAATTCAATTGTTTTGTTTTATTTAATTAAGGTTTGATTATACTAAAAAACTCTGGAGGTTCTCAGTAGAGTAGTCCTATAACTCCTAGGTAGTCAGACAACTTGCATTCGACAATCTCGAAAGTGGAATTAAAAATAAAAAACCGGCCAAGTGCGAATTGGACTCGCCAAGCAGCAGTAAGGTTTATTTTTATAAAATTAAAAGAATTTTGATTTATTTTTATATTTTAGTTGATTTAATGAAAGTTAAATTAAGGTTTACCATTTATGACGTATGAAAAAAATACTTGATAGATCTCGTTCAAACCAATTTTCGTTGGTAGTTTTTATAGTAATTTACATCATATATATTTTTTTGAAATATCATGCCCTACTTTAGAAGTTAGAGGGGGGGGGGGGGCACACATTTTACCACTTTGGAAGAGTCTCTCTCGCAAACTAATCAGATTAGAAAAAAAATCATATTAGAAACCTCAATATGATTTTTAAAGACCTATCCATAGATACCGCGTAGGTTAGACGAAAAAAAAATTTGTTTTAGTTGTACCTATGAGGACCCCTAAAATTTTTAATAATTTTTCCATTTTTGTATTAAAATCTTAATGCGGTTCATAGACTACATCTACTTAGCAAGTTCCAATAGTATAAGCTCTTATAGTTTCGGAGAAAAGTGGCTGTGACATACGGACGGACAGACAGACAGACAGATTACTATTTCTTCTGTCGAAAATATCGAATGTAACTGGACTGCTTGACTTCCGACTATGAAAGATTCTATACCATTGATAGGTTCTGAATGTTCCTACTGATACCAATATCATTAACTTTTTTATTTGGTTCCAGGTGCTAGGGTCAGACACGGAATGGCACTTCGCTCACCGCGGGCTGCCGCACGCGCGGCCGCGCCGCTCCATCGCGCACTCGCGCCTGCTCAAGCGACATCCTCTGGTATGGTCTTCTTTGTTTTTTTTTCATACGGACACATGGGTTAGGTTATAGTACCTTAAAGGGCCCCCGAGACGATCAAACGGTTTGACTCAAACACATAAATTTTGGTTTGACTCAAACCATTTTGATCGTTTACAAAGCTAGTTTGAACGGTTTGTCAAACATTTACGTGTTTGAAGCTCGTTTGATGAAATTTCATATTTTTGTTGTGTTTGACGCGCCGTTTGATCGTGTTCCGATGCGTTTGAACAAACTTTATACCATTCTTTGGAGTAGGTACATTATTTTTAACCGACTAAAAAAGAGGAGGTTATCAATTCCATGCGTATGTATGTAATATTTCGAGAACTGCCCAGTTTTCGTATATAATGTTAGTCTATATCAGCATCTGAACAAATGTGCAAAATTTCAAAAGTGTATGTATGTTTTTATGTTTGTGTTCACATATTATCTCAGGAACTACAAGTCCGATTTAAATATTATAATATAATATTTAAATCGGATAAATTAATAGCGTGACTGGTGAGACATGTTCAATACTCGAGGATGTGATATTTGGCTATTGTAGTAGGTGAAATAAAATTTTATATCAAAAAATAATATCAATTGATCACTGAGTAAATGTAGCTTAAAGTTCAATAATTATTTACTTTGTTGTTCTTTAATCTACATGCGGCATCTTAGTTAAATACCTACTAAACTTGTGTTAACAAAACGGAAATTAAAGACACGAGTTAATCTATAAATAGCCCGTGCGACACACCGTAATAAATGCCTGTGGCCTGTACCTTTCAAATGTATTGTAGGTTATAACGGTACTCTAGATGACGCCCGCAACTCCGTTGCGCCAAAATTCGTTTATGGCGCGGGAACCGTACATTTTTCCGGGATAAAAAGTATCCTATGTCCTTTCCCGAAACTCAAATTATCTCCATACCAAATTTTAGCAAAATCGGTTCAGCAGTTTGGGCATGAAGAGGTAACAGACAGACAGACGAACAGGCAGACAGACACACTTTCGCATTTATAATATTAGTATGGATATTATACACTTATAAAGGCAAAGGCTGTAAAATTAATGTGACATATTTTGCTGGAGTCTGGAGTATTCGAAAGCTTAAATTACAAACTATGTATCCTATGCGAAATGAAAATTTTTCGCTTCACGTCAGAAGCGTTTGATATCGAAGTTCAGAATTCCATTTTGGCATCAAAGGCATTATTAGGTGGAAAAGGAACAGCGCGAAATGGATTTAATAATTTAAGAGGAAATATTCAATTCGTTTCATTCAATAACTGGAAATTCGAGATATTCGATTGTACTAGACTTGTCAGTACGAAGTGGTTCTTGATGTTCTCTAAGTAACACAAAAAATGGAACAATAATACGGAAGGGGAGAGGGACGGCCCTCTTTTATGCAATAACATTAATAACTTGAGCTCATCTACCGCGATAACTCGTACGCAGCTAGTTTGTGCTACCGCGCGCGAGCAGCCTCACTCGTCAGGGAGTGAGTAAGGGGTCGGACCCCTTAAGAGCAGGGGGGATCCGTGTCCCCACGTCAGATGAAAACAGCTTATTTTCGTAGCTCTCTCCAATATTGCCCGATTAGAATGTCACACGTGTGACTTTAGGGGAGGGGGCCAGGCCCCCTCATTGTTTATCTCCAAACCAACTAGCAACAGTCTAGTTATAGCCACGATTAAACTACCATGGTCTTAACCAGACCAGTAGCTTAGACCCTTTCGGGAAAAAAAAAGGAACAATAATTTTGTTACTTGCAGCAATTGGACAACGTCTACAGGTAGGTATGTATTGTATACAAATATTTTACTACACAATTTGTTTATTGCGCAGATATCTTACTCATTGGCAGGTTCAAAAACTGTCCTGAGTGTTCTTACTTGGGTCATAAGATATCGCCACTCCAGATTTTGTCAAAATTTGGTTAATTTGGAATGGCGATATTTTGAGTCCCGGGTAAAGTACAGCAGTTGGAGCGTGTAGAGGTAAGAAACAGACATAAGACATAACGTGGGATAGCCATGCTTCGGCATGAATGGGCCGGCTCGACCGGAGAAATACCACGCTCTCACAGAAAGCCGGCGTGAAACAGCGCTTGCGCTGTGTTTCGTGGAGTGAGTGAGTTTACCGGAGGCCTAATCCCCTGCCCTATTCCCTACCCTACACTCCCCTATTTCCTTCCCTTCCTATCCTTACCCTCCCCTATTACCTTATTTCCTCTTAAAAGGCCGGTAACGCACCTGCAGCTCTTCTGATGTTGCGGGTGTCCATGGGCGACGGAAGTTACTCGCCATCAGGTGACCCGTTTGCTCGTTTGCCCCCTTATTTCATTAAAAATATATAATATTAGTTTGTGAATGGTTATGTTTGTAATTAATAAAATATTGTTATGTACCTAAAAAGAAAACAAATAAAGTTTTTAAAAGAAACTCTTGACCTGGTTTTCAAAAAAGTAAACAAGTTGTATTATAAGCAAATTATAAACACATTAGCTTATTAAATTTGGCCCACTTCTGAAACTGCATTAATTCAACTAGTAAAAATATTACTAGAAATTTCAATTTACGTTTTTGCTGAGTGGGTAATGCGACATAATTATTATTATATGTACTTAGAGCTTTTCAAAAACTTTAAGCTACACTTTTAGTAGTGAAGTGAGTGTGGTTTGAACCGAATTCGAACTTCGCCGAACATTCGGTAAAAATTAAAAATTCGGCCGAAGTGCGGCCGAAATTCGGTTCAATTTCGCCGCGCTTTTTCGTGTTGTGACTTATTTACGCACTTGCTGCAAATATTGCTAGATGCATAGAATTAGAACGTAGATGTGTGTAGATTTATTTTATAAAAAAATACATAATTCTTTATAGTTTCTCTCCATAAACCACGAAGCTGGTTTGGTTAGTAAGAAGAGCGGTTTAATTTTGTGTTTTGTTTGTCTAGGTAACCAAACATTTTTGAGATGGTCGTTAAAAAGACCAATTTAAGTTTTTTGTTTATCACATATGATTACTTTTTCTAATTTAAATAAGTAAATGACTATGAATAAGTATAGTTCTTGTATCAGACTTATTTTATTTTACTGTAATTTCTATTGTTACGTGCTAGGGTTCGAGGATTCGGAGAGAAAGACCTGGTGACTCTCTTGAAGACTTTATTCGCAAACACTAGCTCACACAAATCACTAAGTCCAAACACTAAGCACTAGATCCAAATGGGCAAAAACTGAGCACTATCACTGTCCTAGGTCGTAGCCGAGTCGTTAGTTCACTATCACAATCACTCACTATTGATCACTTGTCTCACTTTGAAGTCGCCTTGATGATCGCTCGGATCGAACTGACTTGACTGCCGGCTTGTTTAACTTTTATATGGCCCGCGTCGAATTCTGGAGCGTTCTATTTTGGATTGTTTACGTAAACACGCAATTGACATAAACAAGGGTCGGGCTTTTCTAGAAGGTACGCGCAACTGTCGCGCGCAGGTAAACAACTGCCCGTATCCGTAACACTACTCCCCTCTTAGAGATGCTCGTCCCGAGCATCGTTGTTACTGCCATGATAACGCGCCAAACGGTCTATGTGTACCACTTTGAATGTGCCTCTTGGTGGCTTTTGAATCCTGTAAGTCACATCATTCAATCGGGTAACCACTTTATATGGGCCGTCCCACTTGGTCTGTAACTTTGGAGATTTCCCTTTTCGGCGAGTTGGGTTATGCAGCCATACCAGTGACCCTTCTTCGAAGCCGCTCGTGTTCGATCTCCGGTCGTATCTGGTCTTCATGTTCTCACTTGACTGTTACCCATTTTCCCGAACCATGGCGTGTATGTAGTGCATCTTTTTCCTTAGATCGCAGACATAGTCTTGTACGGTCTTTGGTTCCCCCGGTGACGCTCCTGTCAAGAGGTCTACTGGAACTCTTAGTTCCCTACCATAATTGACATACGCCGGGGTAGCTTTTATGCTTTCATGCTCGGCGGTACGGTACGACAGAAGGAAGAGTGGTATATACTTGTCCCAATCTTTTTGTTTGTCATCTACTAATTTCGCCAAATGCCTCTCAAGGGTCTGGTTAAATCTCTCGACCATTACATCAGATTGTGGATGGTACGCGGTGGTCCTCGTCTTATGCATTCCCAAAATTCTGCACACTTCCTGGAAGACCTGCGATTCGAAGTTCCTGCCCTGATCGGAATGGATTTCGAGAGGCACACCAAAGCGAGATATCACTTCCTCGACCAGCTTAGAAGCAACTGTTGTAGCTTCCTGGTTTGGTATGGCGAACACTTCGGGCCATTTGGTGAAGTAGTCCATGACAACCATAAAATACTTGTTTCCCGATTCCGTTACAGGAAATGGCCCAGCTACGTCAACTGCAATTCGTTCCCACGGTGCGCCAACGTTATACAAGCGCAGGTTCCCACGGCTCCTTGTCTGTGGTCCCTTGACTGCAGCGCAAGTAGTACATTTGCGGCACCACTCCTGCACATCATCTCGGCAATGCAGCCAGTAGAACCTCTCTCTCACTTTTGTTAACGTCCTCTTGACACCTAGATGACCTCCTGATACGCCATCATGCATTTCACGGAGAACATCCGGTACTCTCGTTCTTGGGACAACTATCTGAAGATGGAACTCTCTGCCGTTAGTCTTCTCCCATTTTCGGTAAAGTATTCCATTTTGAAGTATCAGACTGTCCCATTGCGCCCAGTACGCCTTAGTGGCAGCGCCAGTGGGTGCAACCTCACTCCAGATTGGTTTTTCGTCACCTCGTTTCTTCCATGTGATGATGTGCCGTAGGTCGTCATCTGTTTCTTGAGCCTCCCTCATAGCATCATTCTCCCATGGACCCAAAGGACTTGTTTTCGTTAACTTTAATGTCACTTCCTTAGATTCCTGCTTAACACAGTGTTTGCAGTCTTCTGAACACGGCCTTCGTGAAAGTGCGTCGGCATTCCCATGCGCCTTTCCGCTGCGGTGTTCCGTCTTAAAGTCGTACTCCTGGAGTTGTTCAATCCATCGAGCTACTTGGCCTTCTGGGTTCTTGAATTGCAGTAGCCACTTCAAGGCTGCGTGATCAGTTCGCAGTAAAAACTGTCTGCCGATGAGATATTTGCTGAAATTTTGTAGCATCTTTACAACAGCCAAGAGTTCTCTTCTTGTCACACAGTAGTTTCTCTCTGGCTTAGATAAAGATTTGCTGAAATATGCAATTACAACTTCTCTTTCGCCCTGTTTTTGAGATAACACCCCTCCAATGGCCGTGTTGCTTGCGTCAGTGTCGACTATAAACTGACCTTCAGGTTGTGGATACCCCAGGATTGGTGTTTCACACAGATGTTTCTTCAGTTTCTGAAAAGAATCTTCAGAAGTCTCGTCCCACATAAACTGTCGTTTATCTTCCGTCAGCCGATGTAATGGCTTGGCTATCTCTGAGAATCCCTTAACAAAACGCCTGTAGTAGGAGCACAGGCCGAGAAATGCCCGCACTTCAGTTTTGTTTTTAGGGGTTGGCCAATTTTGAACTGCTTCCAGTTTCTCCGGGTCTTGTTGTTGAAGTTGAAGGCCTTTTGGAGGACATGAGAAGGCATAAGATTATTGAACCGTCTGCAAGTCCTTCCCGGAGAAACTGGAAGCAGTTCAAAATTGGCCAACCCCTAAAAACAAAACTGAAGTGCGGGCATTTCTCCGGGTCCGTCTGGATTCCATCACTGGAGACAACATGGCCGAGATAATTGACCTTACTCCTGAATAAACGACACTTTTTCGGATTCAGCTTTAACTTGGGCCCCTCTATTTTGGCGAAAACTCGTTCTAAGTTTCGCAAATGGTCCTCAAAGTCGCGGCCAACTATGATGACGTCGTCCAAGTAGACTAAGCAAGCCTCTCCAACTAAGCCTGCCAGAACACACTCCATGAGTCGCTCAAATGTGGCAGGTGCGTTGCACAATCCAAAGGGCATGACGTTAAACTGCCATAAACCTTTACCCGTGGAGGAAGCTGTCTTCTCCTTGTCTTTTGGATGAATTTCCACCTGCCAGTATCCAGATTTCAGGTCCAGGGTCGAGAACCATTTCATGCCACTCAATGTATCCAGAGTGTCGTCGATTCGAGGTAATGGATAGCTGTCCTTCTTAGTGACATCATTGAGACGCCTGTAGTCCACACAAAATCTTGTGCTGCCATCTTTCTTCTTCACTAATACAACAGGTGAGCACCACGGACTTGCAGACGGTTCAATAATCTTAAGCCTTCTCATGTCCTCCAAAAGGCCTTCAACTTCTTTTTCCTTTGCAATGGGTATCCGTCTTGCTCGTTGACGAATTGGGTTCTCGTTTCCGGTATCTATCCTGTGCTGAACCATCGACGTTCTTCCAAGGTCGCCTTCCTGACTGGAGAAGATATTCGCGTGGCGTTGTAAAAACTTCTTAGCTTTCATGCTCTGCGAATAAGTCAGATTACTCTTGCAGTCGTCGAGTAGCTCAGTCACTAATCCGTAGTTGCTGCTTGCTTGGGAGACAACAGTTATTGGGGCTTCTTCCGCGTCAGCCAGTACACGCCTCTTAGTCCTGGCTGAAGCTCCCTGCTTCTTCAGCTCCTCTACTTGTTGCTCGAGCCTTTTGGAGGACATGAGAAGGCATAAGATTATTGAACCGTCTGCAAGTCCGTGGTGCTCACCTGTTGTATTAGTGAAGAAGAAAGATGGCAGCACAAGATTTTGTGTGGACTACAGGCGTCTCAATGATGTCACTAAGAAGGACAGCTATCCATTACCTCGAATCGACGACACTCTGGATACATTGAGTGGCATGAAATGGTTCTCGACCCTGGACCTGAAATCTGGATACTGGCAGGTGGAAATTCATCCAAAAGACAAGGAGAAGACAGCTTCCTCCACGGGTAAAGGTTTATGGCAGTTTAACGTCATGCCCTTTGGATTGTGCAACGCACCTGCCACATTTGAGCGACTCATGGAGTGTGTTCTGGCAGGCTTAGTTGGAGAGGCTTGCTTAGTCTACTTGGACGACGTCATCATAGTTGGCCGCGACTTTGAGGACCATTTGCGAAACTTAGAACGAGTTTTCGCCAAAATAGAGGGGGCCAAGTTAAAGCTGAATCCGAAAAAGTGTCGTTTATTCAGGAGTAAGGTCAATTATCTCGGCCATGTTGTCTCCAGTGATGGAATCCAGACGGACCCGGAGAAATGCCCGCACTTCAGTTTTGTTTTTAGGGGTTGGCCAATTTTGAACTGCTTCCAGTTTCTCCGGGACGGACTTGCAGACGGTTCAATAATCTTATGCCTTCTCGTGTCCTCCAAAAGGCCTTCAACTTCAACAACAAGACCCGGAGAAACTGGAAGCAGTTCAAAATTGGCCAACCCCTAAAAACAAAACTGAAGTGCGGGCATTTCTCGGCCTGTGCTCCTACTACAGGCGTTTTGTTAAGGGATTCTCAGAGATAGCCAAGCCATTACATCGGCTGACGGAAGATAAACGACAGTTTATGTGGGACGAGACTTCTGAAGATTCTTTTCAGAAACTGAAGAAACATCTGTGTGAAACACCAATCCTGGGGTATCCACAACCTGAAGGTCAGTTTATAGTCGACACTGACGCAAGCAACACGGCCATTGGAGGGGTGTTATCTCAAAAACAGGGCGAAAGAGAAGTTGTCTTCTCCTTGTCTTTTGGATGAATTTCCACCTGCCAGTATCCAGATTTCAGGTCCAGGGTCGAGAACCATTTCATGCCACTCAATGTATCCAGAGTGTCGTCGATTCGAGGTAATGGATAGCTGTCCTTCTTAGTGACATCATTGAGACGCCTGTAGTCCACACAAAATCTTGTGCTGCCATCTTTCTTCTTCACTAATACAACAGGTGAGCACCACGGACTTGCAGACGGTTCAATAATCTTATGCCTTCTCATGTCCTCCAAAAGGCTCGAGCAACAAGTAGAGGAGCTGAAGAAGCAGGGAGCTTGGAGTTGCTCGAGCCTTTTCATCCTTGACATCTGGGTCTCCTTCTGCGGGCAGTTGAGCTGAAGATGGCCCCTCTTCCCGCACTTATAGCACATGGCTTCAAATATTTTCCTTGCAGGAGCCTTTACTTCGGAGACCTTGCGGATCTTATGGGTCTGCTCTATCTCATGGCGAACAGCCTCGACCTCCAAAGCATGCGCCAACGCTTCCTTTAGCGAGGTGTGGTGACGTAGCCTCACTGCAGCTCTGACCTCCAGATCCCTGATTCCGTCGACAAATGCTTGCACAATATTTGTGTCGACCATCTTGGAATCGGCTCCTGGGTGTGCCTTTTTGACCAGTTTTTCAATTTCCAACGCCCATTGCTGTAGTCCCTCTCCTGAGCGTTGGACTCTGTCACGAAGTTGAGCACGGAACACGTGCTCCAGGTGTCGCTCCCCGTATCTGGATTCAAGGGCCTCCATCAGGTCTTGGAACCCCTTCCCTGTATGTACTTCTAGGACCGACAAAGCTTGCCCTCTGAGCGCAACAGTGAGAGCGGTCAGGCATTGTTCGTCAGTCCATCCGTTGGCAGAAGCAACCGTCTGGAATTGCTGACGATAAGCGTTCCATGAAGTAGTACCGTCGTATGGTGGCACTTTAACTCTTGGTCCTTGTACCACTTGCACCACTCCGGTAGTTCCACTAGACGTCGCGACTCCTGTGGTTTCCAGGCGCACTGAATTAACTCAATTATGCTTTCCAATTGAAGAGCCATTTGAGGGGCCGTAGAAACTACGGGCGTGGCAGGCTGGATGGAGCTAGTCGACGGGGACTGAGCAGGCGGGGCCCAGTGGGCGGGGCCAGTGGGCGTGGCCTGAGTGGGCGTGGCTTGGTGGGCGGAGCCGGTGGGCGTGGCCATGTCCAAAGTGGGCGGGGCCTGGGGGGCGTGGTCAGTGGGCGGGTCCTGGTGGGCGGGGCCAGCGGATGGGACCTGCCCCGCAATGGACGGAGCTTGGTCCCCAGTGGGTGTGGCCTCCGCAGCTCCACCTCCAACTCCTCTCTCGGAGTCAATGGCAGCAGCTCGCTGCGCCCTTGTCCTGACACTACCCTTGAAGTCCTCTCTCGGAGTCAATGGCATCTCCAAATCCCACTTCTGACACCAGTTGTTACGTGCTAGGGTTCGAGGATTCGGAGAGAAAGACCTGGTGACTCTCTTGAAGACTTTATTCGCAAACACTAGCTCACACAAATCACTAAGTCCAAACACTAAGCACTAGATCCAAATCACTGAGCACTATCACTGTCCTAGGTCGTAGCCGAGTCGTTAGTTCACTATCACAATCACTCACTATTGATCACTTGTCTCACTTTGAAGTCGCCTTGATGATCGCTCGGATCGAACTGACTTGACTGCCGGCTTGTTTACCTTTTATATGGCCCGCGTCGAATTCTGGAGCGTTCTATTTTGGATTGTTTACGTAAACACGCAATTGACATAAACAAGGGTCGGGCTTTTCTAGAAGGTACGCGCAACTGTCGCGCGCAGGTAAACAACTGCCCGTATCCGTAACACGTAAACAACTGCCCGTATCCGTAACACTATTATGATAGTGCAAATATATTTAGTGCCGAATGTTCGGCATTTTGACCGAAATTCGGCCGAATGACGAAGTTCGTTTCAAGCTGCCGAAGTTCGGTTAAACCGAATGTAAAACGAATTTCGGCCCACCCCTAATTTTTAGCGATTAGCAACTTTAGTTTTAAAATTTAGAAAAACTTAAATACCTTGTTGTTGTACCTACATTTGAAAATAATGTACCCTTTGAAAATTTCAAGAAGTTGTTTTTAAATTTGAATTTTAAGATTTAATTGGAGGTCCCGTTTTAACGCATCGATTACATTTTTGTTAACGTAATATTTCGAAATATTTTGTCCCGTATTAGCTTCAATTCATATAAAATTATAATGATGATAATGACATGACCTACAACTAATAATATTTAATGTACGTAATATAAGTAATAATGATTATTAATATTATACGGGATTTTCTTTCCGTTTGGAGCCGCTTTTATATAAAACTTCAAACTGAGATTTTTTCAAGTTGAAAAGTTGAAGCCATAGAAAAAGTTGCTTGTTTCGGAGTGTATTTATTCTACAAAGTCCCGAAACGGAATAAATATAAACCATTGCATAAAGTTCACACATTGTGGGTGGCTTTCGCATGATATTATGTTTGTCATTTCAGAGAGCTTCGTCACATGTGTCATGACTCATGACCGCATTTCCACTGATTACGACTTTACCTACCTAGCTACCTACATGACAATTGACTCTCCGTAATTGTACTATCAGAGAAGTTAATTCCAAGGCAGTTGGGGGACCTACGTATTTTGGTCCCGTTATGTCAAACCCAGCCAACAGATCATAAATAACATTGAATTGACATGATCCAACCAAATGATGTTGGTCTGTCAACTGCCTAGGAATCAATTTCCTCGATGGTACTTTGCTGAACCTGCTACAGATTTTCACACCGCGACGTATGATTGAGTGATGTGCCTAATATAATTTTCATTCAATTAGTTAATATATTACAGAAACATGTTTAAAACCCAATTTAACCAATTACCATACTATGGCATGGTGATTGGTTAAATTAGACAGTTTAAAATATTATGCACTTATAGTTTTCTGAATAGAAAGGATCACCGAAATATATTTTATAGTTATCTACACACCAGGTTTAATCACTTATGACAAAGACTTAAGACTACCTATGTCCTTTCCAGGGACACAAAGTGTCTTCATGCGAAAGTTACTAAAATCACATAATCAAATATCTGTGATTTAACATGGATTGTGTATAATTCAGGTGCACGCGGCGGTTCAGCAGACAGGGTTCGTGCGGGTGAAAAGAGGGTTTAGACCCCTCCGGCTGCCGGAGACGGAACCGGCGGACGAGCCGCGCGACCCCTACTTCCCCCTACAATGGTACCTCAAGAACACGGGACAAAATGGCGGCAAACCGAAGCTGGATTTGAACGTGGAAGCGGCGTGGGCGCAGGGTTACACGGGAGTCAACGTTACCACTGCGATCATGGATGATGGTAACTTTTATTGGTGAAATTTTATTATAAACTGGAAGTTGCGCGGCTACATCTGCGTAAAAACAGTATTTCGCGTGAACCGTACATTTTGTTCTGAAAATAACACAAAATAATCCTATGTCCTATGCCTTTCCGAACATAAATGATCTAAATTATATTCTAAATTTTATCAGAATCGGCCCAGAAGTTTCCGAGCATAGTCGATGCATCAAACGAACTGTTCTTTTTTACAGTTAGGTAGTCGTATAGTCTGTAGACTCTATACTTATTTCTTTGTAGTTCATTGTAAATCTGTTGGCTATAGCCTTTAGATGTATCTAATGATCAATTAATTATTCAATATTATGTAAATAAACAATTTAAGCGTAACATGTAGCGTTTAATTACAAGTATCAGTCTACAGGCTACAGTCCTGAGATTTTTAATTATAATTTATCTCAATACCGGTAAGTTTAATTAAAACTATTTCGTCGCTCATCGCCCAAAATTGTTTTAGTTTTTAATTAAAATAGATTCGTTTTGTTTCAGGTGTGGATTACATGCATCCGGATTTAAAATACAACTATGTATGTACGATTCTATTTTTAATACTAACCAATAGTGAATAACGAAAAAAACTGAAAAGCGGTTGCGGGCTCTATTTAAATACACTTTATATCTTCTTATAGGAACAAAACATGAAACAATTTACAGCAATATAGATTCATTTCTTTGTGTTCTAAATACCTATATTATTATTACATACAGTATCTACATTATACTTCCGCAAGTTTATTTTCAGAACGGTTTTTGCATAAATGATCAGATCCAACTTAGTTTCATTCATAGAACTCATCTATATCATTCGAGGTATAGTAATTTCATGCGATATTTCATGATTATATTCATAGGTAAGAATGATTTATTCATGTCCCGAAGCTCGGCAAACTTGAAGACGGAAACGGAAAGTATCGGAAAGTATCGGAATTAAAGAGCTGAACAGACATACTTATCAATTAACTATTCCTTATTTATGTGGCAATTTTAGTTTCTTTCTTTGTAGCATTTTACTAATGAAATCTTTTATTCTCTAGAAGTTTTGGAGTTTACTCCTTAAGAATCGATTTTCATATATAAGGCGCCCGGTATGAGAAAAATCCGAGGGGTAAAACCTACTAACAAGTAACGCAAAATCATGTCACGTTTTTGGTGCGCACATTTACAGCGCAACTTTCTAATTTGGCTGTGAGTGTATTAAGACCATAAAGGTAATATACCTATCGGAATATTATATTATATTATTATATAATTATATATTTTTCATATAAGTAATTATTTTTATTTTTTTATTTTATTATTATATAATATTATATTGCGATAGGTATATTAACTTTATGATTAAGACGTACATATTATGGTATGCTGTATAGGCGACTATACCTATATACTATATGTTATTGGGCTTGTTTGTTTCTATCAGTGTCGATGTATTTATATTGCTATTTTTGTTATAAATATCAATAATTAATATTGTTATTGTGAAGTTATTTTTTATCATTATACTGGCTAAAGTGAACTAAAAGTATTTTGAAATAACTATGGCAGAAAGGGGTGCAGATAATATTGCCGGAACATCTGATTTCATATGATATTAATCTTTTTTCAGTTGAATAAACTCTTTTTGCCTATGGTTAGATACTCGTACTTAAGGAGTAAACTCCAGTCGTGCGTCGGAGCTGACATACTTTTTTTTTGATACCTTCTCTTTATTCTTATACCTATGCTTTGATACCATCTTATATAATAAATGTTTTTGATCTTGGCTCTTAAAAATGTATCTATAGATTTTTTTAATTGCTTGTCGCCACAATTCAGTTCAAAGCCTACGCTTAAGTTTTCGGTTAATAGGTATTGATTTAATATTGATAATAGTTTCATTTTGCGAAGTAAAGTCAATTGGGATAATAGTTTAAAAGCCTCAGAATTTTATATCCCCGTCGTAAAACAGTCTGCATTCTCTACGAGCGGAAAATATGAAAGTTTATGAAACATGAGCTCGTTAAAATATTTGAAATTTTTGAATTAAATGAAATTAAATGGCAAAATATATGAAAAGACCGCTTCATGTTTTAATATTTCGACAACATGACGGTAGCTGGACAACACTTTTATGTCCTGCTATAGAGATCCAACTACGCTAAATACATGGCGCGCCCCTCCAAATGACTGTTTCAATGTGTGTAGTCACATCCCAATGAAAGAGTTTGTATGTAGTAAGTATTCAACCAATTACAGTACACGTAATAATATTTCAGTTAATGTCACTTATTACCAAGACTTGTTGGTCAACTAATCATAACTAGCCTACCGCGCAAGACAACGCACTTCAAACATTTTGACAACGCACTTCAAAAGTTTTGAATTTTGGAGGGGCGCGCCATGATATGGTAGTTGATCTCTAACAAAGATTTAATGGCAGGTGAATCGGTATACAGATTATTCAATTTGAATTTGAATTTATTCTGCCAGTCAGTCAGTGTTAAGTATAACCCCAAAAATAATTAAACGGATATATTATACTTACATGTATTATTTTTTTATGTTCCTACAATTCTGATTTTAGTCTCTCGTTGACCGTCGGCATCGACGTCAAAATGAATAAAATATTCATGTAGATTGCTACGCGTTATTCAAAAATAGTAGATACGTTAGCTCAAGCCGGAGGTCGCGGGTTCGAGTCCCGCCGACGGAACAAAAAGTTTATGAAGTTCCTGGGTCATGGATGTGTATTAATATGTGTATCATATAATAAAAATCTTAAATATATGTATAGTATAAAAGTGTTAAATATATTTCCGTTGTCTGGTACCTCTAACACAAGTCCTTCAGGTACTTAGCACGGGGCCAGACTGACGTGGTGTGAAGCGTCCATAGAAAAAAAAAAACTATGCATTTTATAGTATCTTGGGCATCAGCGGCAATGGTGCGATAAACTTGAGATTAAAATCAGCCTAAACAACATATTTATTAGGTGTTTTGTTTTATTAGTATAACCTTATTGCAGAACGCTGAGGCCTCGTATGATTTTAGCAGCAACGACCCGTTTCCTTACCCGCGGTACACGGATGATTGGTTCAACAGGTAATATAATATTTTATTTTATTTTTATGTTATGCGTTAGATTTAAAAGGACGGGCTATGACGTAAAATAATTTGACGGAAAAATCTACATAATATTATAACAAAAAAAAATCATCCACGTGAACTTTTAATTACAAATTTCTAAATAGCCGCAAAACAATCCTAAATGTAGGCTGTAAGTTGCGAAAAGCGTCACCTTTTGCCTCAAATACAATGTCTATTAATTATAATAATATGTATACTCGACAGTATTTTAAGCCGTCGTGAAAAATGTATTAAAAGAAGAATATGACGTGCTGCTTTCAGCATGAAATAGCTCGCGTTTAGCTTTCGTAACGCGAGCATTCACTTTGCAACTGTAATGAAATAGGTGAACTATCGATCAAGCAAAGGCAATGACCGAGCGAAACATGAAAATTATTTCAATTCGAAGAATCACTATATTTCTTGAAACATAATATTTTATCACGTATCGGAGACAACAATTTGAATCTTTCATGCTGTTTCAGTTCGTTGATAAGTGATATAACGAACACCTTAAATAGCATAGGAGTAGAAAACCTTTTCTTTTATGCAATAATTTATCTTAATATTAAATTACCCCAAGCCGCGGTTTACCGTAGGCCATTAATTAGGCGTGTGTTATGTCATTAAAATCCACTTGCGTGGTAATGGACTGTGCGGTTAAGTGGCTTGTTATTAGGTTATAACATTATGCTGTAATGGAAATTATATTGTCATATCACACTCCTAAAAAAACAAATAAATATTAGAACCAGAGCTCACTTGAGACACAACAGTCTTATGGTCGATTATTAATATTTTTGTTAAACAAAACACATGAAGAAGCGTACACTCAAACTAATATTTTGTGTTGCAATAGACTGTTACGTCTTAACTCTCGTGAGCGCTCGCCCTTATGTAGGTAATCAGTCAGCTGAGCTGGGTTGTGTTAGTCACATGGCTCCACCGAGTGTAGAAAGGGACTCCCTCTATTGCTAGTTTACCAACTCAGTTGCTAAACTTAGCAATAGGGGAGTTTTAAAGTTTAACTGCGGCCTTTGTTAAATGTAAGGTACTGCAGGCACTCGTTTTTGCGACAAGCGGCTCGTAACGGGACGAAGCCTGAAAGCTATATGCTTGAATACTATCTTATGTGTACTTTACTAATAGTTATATTAGTAGATGTAGTAACTACTAATATTGTTTGTCTGTCTGCCTGTCACAGTCACGGCACGCGGTGCGCAGGGGAGGTGGCGGCGGCGCGCGACAACGGAGTCTGTGGGGTGGGAGTCGCTTACCACTCCAAAGTTGCTGGTAAGTGGTACAAATATGTTCAGAATAAATATGAAGAATTTTCTTCTAAGAAATATTGAATTTAAAAATATCTTACTAATGCTATTAACGCAGCGTTATAGGTTATAACCATTTAATTTTTAACCGACTTCCAAAAAACGAGGAGGTTATATGTTCGACTGTGGATATTTTTTTTTTTTTTTATTTTTTTATTTTTTTTTTTTTGTATGTTCAACGATTACTCCGCCGTTTGTGAACCGATTTTCGAAATTTTTGTTTTGTTGTATTAGGTTTCACTCCAATTTGGTACCATGTTCACAAAAGTGATGACCTGATGATGGGATCCATGAGTAATCGAGGGAACTCCTCGAAATTTATATGGAAACATATGGTGATTTTGGTTTTATGAGAAGCATCCTAAGCATATGCTACCAAAACGCAAGATTTTGCACCGAGGTATACCATGGTTCCGAAGATACTAAGAGAACTCCGGATTCCTTATAGATACAAGTTTGGGGGTTTAGGCGCTGTTTTAAGAACTGAAAGCATATGCTACTATGCAAATTACATTCATCATCATCATCATCATTACCACATTAGGGTCACCGATGTCACCAAAATTGAACAAAACAAATTCATCCTTAAGTCCAGAGCATAAGGCACACATTTGACATTACTTCTGAGAAGTAAGCTGCTTCGATAATTAATATAAATAACATGCATGTCTCACAACAACACATGAAACAACCTAATTTCAACCTTTTGCATTGCGCTTAGCGTTCATAGTACATTAACTGTCTGGCGTCTCGCTTGCTATAATCTGTCAAGCGAGCGGCGCGGCGCGCGCGTTGCCAGGTACCAGACCGGGCGGCGTATTTACAAAGGCTTATACCGTTTGAGTCACGAGCCAGACTCTAATAGATGAACTTTTGTTTATTTATCTAAGATAGTTTTATAATTATATTTTATACTCTCAACAAGTGTGTAATTATGTACATACCTGTTTCTTACCTATTAATTAAAGTTTGTTAGTTAATTAAGTAGTATTTTTTGTCACTTAAGAGCCTGTATTCTCTTTTCTACTGCTCTCTTCACACTCACGCCCGTCTTTCATGTGCCAGGTGAAAAAGGACGATCGCCAAGTTAGCGGGCAGATAGAGGTTTTCTGTTTTTAAACGGTTTTTTATATTAAAGTGGTAAAAAGTAATTCCAACATTTTATAGACGACTTTCTTAACAGTGAATTGTATTTTTTTCATACCGTTAAGACGTCAATACAATTCATAAAAAGGTGATATTCTAAACCTTTTACAGCAAAAATCACAAAACTGTCGCGGGTTTGAGTTGGATTATTTAAAGATACTTAAAAAAAATAAAAAATCTAGCTCCAACACTATATTATAATTGAAATGATCTTACATGTTGTGCATTAAAACTTATAGAAATACTGTATTTTAACTGTTAAATCACGTCTGTAAAATCAGCGAAATCGACAAATTTCGTATACGGACCCTTAAATACAGAATAGAAACGAGTAAGTAATTTCATTACTGTAACATTAAAATAATAAGTAATAACAATTTTCATGTAACTATCCACCTACATATTTTTAAAGTTAACAATGACGATGTATTTACCATATCGGTATCAAATTGAATAGCATAATATATTGCTGCAACGTTAGAAACAATTTAGCTAATCTCTTTCTAGGTGATTTCGGTCATTTTCTGTACTAAAACAGATAAGGGTTTTGTCAAGTTTTTGTCTAACAAAAGCTAAGCCAGTTCAGTTTGCGCTTTCACTCTAATGATATAGCCTCTGTAAATTCGCGACCGGGCGCGCACTAGCGGCCGAGCCGCAGCGGCGCGCGGCGACGACGGCCATCGAGATAGATAATATATTAATATTATACCTTAGTATGCAACCGCCATAGACGGTAGACCTCGCGCACCTGGGATCCAATTCCCAGAACATGAGAAAAGTTCATCTTCGAATAAAATACCGAATAATGAGATTTTTACGAGCGTAACACAGTTTGTCTATTTTCAAAACTTCACACTCAAAATTTTTCGTGCAAAGATCGCTCGAGTCGAACGAGTGGGGCCGGTTATTAATAGATGTCCGAATTCGTATAACACCACAATGTGGCCGCTTGGGAGTTGAAGCGTTCGAGACCGGTCTCTGCACGATACTTATGATTTGTTGCTAATAGTTTGTATCCTTCGATCGTGGATTCTTGGAAATATATTGTTATTCTATTGTGTCTCGCTCACCGGTGAGCTTGTAATAAGATACGTAAAATAATATAATACAGGTGTATTATTCTACGTACCATCGAGGAAATTGATTCCTATGCAATAATTGATAGACCAACGTTATTTGGTCGAATATGTCAATTCAATGTTAATTGTGATCTGTCGGCTGGGTTTGACGTAACGCAACCAAACTGCTCCCCGATCTGCATAGGAATCAACTTATTTGATAGCACATAGTACTCGATAGTTTACTACTTACTAGGTAACTAAAAACTAAAAAGAGTGAAATTATTATTTTTAACAAAAAATTAAAACCGACTTCCAAGGTAAAAACAATAACATCCTTATAATATGAACTAAAAAGTATTAAATAATTTTTCCTATCGAATAGTGCCTTTTTCCGAATTCGGCAAAAACTCAACTATTTCTGTACTCAATCCTTCATAATTTTGAAGTCGGTGCCAGTTACAAATGTTTCAAATATTTTGGCAGACTGAAGATTCAGCTATATCTGGTACCGACTTCAAAATGATGAAGGATTGAGTACAGAAATAGTTGAGTTTTTGCCGAATTCGGAAAAAGGCACTATTCGATAGGAAAAATTATTTAATACTTTTTAGTTCATATTATAAGGATGTTATTGTTTTTACCTTGGAAGTCGGTTTTAATTTTTTGTTAAAAATAATAATAAGGTCATGTAGACCTTAAATGGTTATAACATACGTTGTCTAGTCTTGCTAATGTGCTAGTCGACAAAGATAAGCCTACCTTATTTAGTTACTCGTAGTGTTCATATTTTATTCGAAAGAGGGCCTATAAATTATTATATAGAGGCTAGTATGCTTAGTGGACTTAGAAATTGTAGAGCGTAGAGTCTACTTTTGTCCACACATTAAATACCTTTCCTGCTAATTGTAGCCTTCTGAATATTTGCAGCTTTCATTTGCAGCTCTTTTATACGAGTTTATGTTTAGATTTCCCAATTTTAGATAACTATTTAAGGTTAATTATTTGTTGAAAATTGCCTACGCGTTTCCTTTTGTTTTTAATGTCACAAAATGTTTACTTGTCCCTAGCTTGTTATAATTCAAAGCCGGTATTAGGAATATTTAAAGGGAAAAAATAAGTAGGAGCACTCGTCTAACAGCGGGAGGTTTTTTCCATTAAATAAAACAGAAAGTATTTTCGGTTCCATTATCCTAATACTTTTAACATTTTCCTTTAATGATTTTACGACAAAAGGATAAATAAAAAGCACTTTGTCTTAAAAGTAACTCAATAATAATATTGTAATTATTTCTTTTGATAATATATTATACAGTATCGATATAATATATTTTATAAGTTTGGCTAAGACAAAGTAGGCTTATCACCTGATAGTCTCACTGCTAAAATGTATTGCATGATGATGAATTCGATGCATCATGATGGGCATCTAAAAGGTCGATTTAAAGGTTCGCGTCGGTCATCCGATGTCCCATTGGATTACGAGACTACTAGTGTGTACTGCAAACATAATATAAGTGTAAAGCCGGTTTACACGTATTAAGTAGATAAGTAGTAACTAAATTCTAATTGTCATTAAAAACTAAATTTTAACTTGCTACTTACTACTAAATTTTGTGTTTACATGCAATTAACAACTTAAAATTAAGTTAAAATTTAGTTAACTACTTATCAACTTAATACGTGTAAACCAGCCATAAATGACTCCTGCGTAGCTGTCCGTTCTTATAAAACTTGGCTCCGAGTTTCGACCGTAACCGGTGTGGAAACAAATGAACTTACTGCCGCACTCAGAGGCATTGAATGATGATCAAACTTTAATTTAATGAAGAGTTTGACAGATAATGTGTGGATCTTATGTCAAAATCTTCATTTAATGTCAGTTACGTTATTCATATTCGTCCCTGAGTGCGGCAGTAGAGCGTCAACTTTCTGCAGCTTTCGTTCTGCCGAAAGAAAATCCGGTCTTATTTCAGCCTTTCCATTTTCAGGTTCGCATATTCGAGATAATAGGTAATATTGTGATAAGGTAATGCTTATTAACCATATCGTGGGTGACGTCAGCTCACAATACAATAATCATAATGGGCTCGTATGTAAAGCGACGCGTGGGCGGGCAGTTTATATTATTAGTTCAATATTTGATAACAACTTTGAATTAACGTATTCATATACGAGTGCTTTTCAATGTTTGGATTTAGAATATATAATTGGGGTCGGCCTTTTATATATTGTTGGTAATGTTCGTTTAACGTTTAATCTTTCATTTGTTTCGTGTCGAAATTCAATTTATCTATACAGGGTGTAACAAAAACTAGTGATAATACTTTAGGATGTGTCCGTGTTCCCTGTAGAGAGTTCACTGTGAAAGCAGCATCGCTGAAAGACCAAAAAAAATTTTCACTTTTGTATGGGGAAACTCGTGACGCTCGGGCCCTTGCCCATACAAAAGTGAAAAAAAAATTTGGTCTTTCAGCGCTGCTACTTTCACAGTGAACTCTCTACAGGGAACACGTACACACCCTAAAGTATTATCACTTGCTTTTGTTAAACCCTGTATATTAATACGCGAGCAAAAATTTTTGGATCCCTTAAATTTGACGAGGAATGCGAAACGTAGGCGAATGAAATTTTGCACCATTATAATTTATATGGTGAAGGAGTGCATCGAGCTAATATTATTTTCAAATTATGCTATTATCATAAATGTTTTAACAAATAAAGCAATACACACACCACAATGTGCACACTACGATCTTTTGAATGACAATTTGTATGACAATATACACACGAATCGTACTCTTTTATATGGTTGAAGTCTGTTTTGATCACGCAGGGATAAAAAAGGCCGATACGATGTAATATGTTCCCGTCGAGTCTGGTCAGGCGGGTTGGTCACTGTCGTACAGTGCCACCGAATTCGATTGACCTCCCAGGGTATGTGGACCTTAAGATAAAGTTCATACAATAAGGGTTGTCGATATATCTTTTGCCACCAGTTTTTCGTGTCAAATGTCGTGTCAGACAGACAAATGACAGCTATATCTTGACATATGGAAGCTATTTCGTAACCTATGACAGCTGTTTGATTCGACAATTGACACTATAGACGCAGGTTACGGTCAGTTTTTCATCAATCTGATCCATTAGTCTGGTAAAGATTGACGTAAAACTGATCGTCTAACCCACGAATTGATGGACTGATCATTTTTTAATATTATGTACTTTTTATAACCATCAGTATTCCGTCAATTATTGATGGATCAGATTGATAAAAAACTGATCGTGTAACCTACGTAATAGACCATACGGCTACATAGCGCCAAACATCCCTCATTTCACAGTAATGACAAATACAGTAGTGACAAATGCAATAATATTTCAGCTCATAAAGAGTAAATTGTCTAGTAAATACAGGCCTAGTGTTTGTCATTAATAAATGTTTAATCTCGCTGCCAATTAGTCGTAATTGGCAATTTCGTTCGGAGTTATGGCTCGTAATGGCATATTCCTCAACCTTAACTTATGACGTACTTGATAACTTCATCACTTATAAGGGCGTTACGTCCCTTGGCCCGTACTACGTTCCTTTCATATTATAACGATGCTCTGATTTTTTATCTCACACAAATCTTTAGATTTGAAAAGGACGGAACACCACATCTAGCTATTTTGGTCCGTGTGTTTTTCATCTCTCATGGGTCTTAAAAAGTTTTTCGTTTTGTTGATTTATGTCTTATTATGTACTTTCGTCGAACATGTGAATGATACTAAAATCACAAAATAAATAGTAGACCATCCTAATACTGAAGCGCCTGAATCGGACACACACATTAGCGTTATTTCAGACAGCTTGAAGTTGCAGAACAATTCAATAATACAACATAATCGCGCGCGTAATTATTCAAATAGCTAAGTAAATAGCTAAGTAACACACTGCGAACACGTCATGAATTTAGTGTATTATAATCCATACTAATTTTATAAATGCGAAAGTGTGTCTGTCTGTCTATCTGTTACCTCTTCACGCCCAAACCGTTGAACCGATTCTGCTGCAATTTGGCATGGAGATAATTTGAGTCCCGGGAAAGGACATAGGATAATTTTTGTCCCGGGAAAACGTACGGTTCCCGCGCCATAAACTAGTTTTGGCGCAACGGAGTTGTGGGCGTCATCTAGTTTATAATATAACTAGCTGTCCCGGCAAACGTTGTTTTGCCATTTAAAGTATTTCTACTTCATCAGTCATCAGTTAATACAAAATCTTACCCCCTCTTTTATCCCCTAAGAGGGGTGGGGGGGGGGGGAATTTTATACACCAGATGTTAAGTTGAAAAACATACTTAATAATATTATGAAGTAAGTCCATTAAAGAATAAAGTTTGATATAAAATCTGACCCCCTCTTTGGTCCTCTTAGAAGGGGTGGGGGGGGGGAGATTTTTATACACCAGATGTTGAGTTGGAAAAAGATAAATATATCTGTGAAAACCGTATGCAAATCGGATCAGTAATTTTTATGTTAAAGCAAGTCTTATACAAAATCTGACCCCCTCTTTCATCCCCTTAGACTTTAGAGGGGTGGGGGGAAAAAAATTTATACACCAAATGTTGGGTTGGAAGAAGGCAAATATATCTAAGAAAACCGTATGCAAATCGGTTCAGTAGTTTTCGTGTTAAAGCAAAAGTCTAATACAAAATCTGACCCCCTCTTTCGTCCCTTTAGAGGGGTGGGGAGAAACATTTTTATACACCAGGTGTTAAGATGGAAGAAGACAAATATATCTGCGAAAACCGCATTCAAAACGGATCAGTAGTTTTCGTGTGATAGTGGAACAAACATACAGACAGACAGACAGACAGACAAAAAAACTGACCACATTTTTGGCTTCCATAGCGACGTAGTAACACCCTTCGCTTATTATTTTTTTGTCTTTCTTTAATGTACAGAATCTTCATTTCTACAGTTTTATTATATGCATATATTTATTAGACCTTTAGCTAACCTATAAGTGCCGAAGCATCTATAAAACATTCAAACGTGTAACTCATTTAACAATATTCAGATGAACCCCGTGGCAATCGCGTCTAAACCTTTCCACCCTTAATGTGCCTTAAGGGCATTAGTATGGTTTTAGTTAGAAAACGTTTGTATGGGAAAAAGAAAAGGGCTGTTTTTAGGGTTTTTCCGGCAATTATTCGAATTTTTCTCGCCGTAAAAACCATCTTTGAACTTCAACGAACATTTAAAAAAAAGAATGGGCCAAATTGGTCCAGGCGTTGTTGAGTTATGCGCTTACCAACACATTTTGTGATTCATTTTTATATTATAGATATATTAGCTGTCTATGAAATTCTAAAACCGTTTCAAGTTTTAACTCAAATACTCAATACATCAATCCTCGTCCGTCATAATCCATTCGCATTAATTTCAGTCACAAATCAACGGATATTACGGCTCGGAATAAATTTCCGATGGAATATTTCACGGGATCTTTCCGAGGCGGAAATACTCGTAGTAATCGCAATATCGCTCGGCCGTGATGGCCGCCCGCCGCCCGCCGCCTGCGGTCAACGCGCTGTTTGCAGATTGTTTGCGGGTTACAATTCCTGCAATGTTTTTGCAGTTATGTTGCTCGCTAGCTTTGTTAACAGCTGCTGCCTGGTTTAATAACATAACTTTATTACACTGGTTTGCTGGCTGGTTTACACGTATTAAGTAGATAAGTAGTAACTAAATTCTAATTGTCATCTAGCTTAGGACTTACTACATTTTAACTTGTTACTTGCTGCTAAACTTTGTGTTTACACGCAATTAACAACTTAAAATTAAGTTAAAATTTAGTTAATTACTTATAAGATATCTTTATACGAGCAATTCTTATATAAATATATAATTGGAATCTCGGAATCGGCTCCAACGATTTTCATGAAATTTAGTATACGGGTGTTTTCGGGGGCGATAAATCGATTTAACTAGGAATCATTTTTAGAAAATGTCTTTTTATTCGTGTTTTATTGAATACCGAGCGAAGCTCGGTCAAATAACTAGTCTACTTAATACGTGTAAACCAGAGTTACATAGTTACATGAACATATATTCTGTAACTATCAGAGTTGTAATAAATACTTTTAGAAGTAAAATAGTCAATTGATGTTGTGGTTTTGCGCCACTTGTTTGAAGATATTGTCCGTGTGTATGCAATATAAAATCATTGAAGTTAAAATATACTTACCATTAGAGTTTCTATTATGTGCTAACGGGGACAACAATGGGGAACTTGATTTATAAAACAAAATTCCAAAATGTGATTTCCTCTGAGCTCGCGCAAAAGGCTTGCAACGGGAACTCCTACAAAACTTACAAAAATGAACTTTATACATTTGACAAGAAGATGTAACACATTTAATTGGCACCGCCCGCGGTGTTTAGCAGCAGGTTTATTTGACTAATTAAAAAATGCTTTGTATATAAATGCGTTGTAATGAACTGACCAACTATCATTGTCACCAGGTATAAGGATGTTGGACCAGCCCTACATGACGGATCTGATTGAGGCCAACTCGATGGGCCACGAGCCACACAAGATCCACATCTACAGCGCGTCCTGGGGGCCAACTGACGACGGCCGGACCGTCGACGGACCCCGGAACGCCACCATGCGGGCCATAGTACGAGGCGTCAATGAGGTAAGGATGTACCAAATAAATTGATAGATGGCGGACCTACGTTATTTGGTCAGCTTAGGTTGGGTTAGTCGTGTTGATGATGATGATGTCAAAGTAATTTGTGAATTAAACGTAACTCGACCAAATAACAGAGGTCCACTACCTGCCTATAAACTGATTTCTCTGATAGAAGATACAAATTAAACTGACCCAGTGCCGTAAATAACCTTTTTTGCGCCCTGTGCGAGCTTCTATAATCTATAACAACGCCCTTGGCTTTTTAAATATTATAGGTACCGAGAGCATCACCATGTTTAGGCCTATTTTCGTCCATCCAGGGTGATAAAAAAAGCACTAGGGGCGCATCGGGAACCTATCGGGAGAAAACAGAAAAAATAATAGTTCTGCATGGTCTGGTCATTCTTGCGCCCCCCCAGAGTCTACGTACTGTGCCTGGGCGCCGGTGGCACTGCCCTATTTACGGCACTGAACTGACCAATAACTAGCTTAGTACTATGCGTAGCAAAGCAACGTACGTGTAGCAAACTCGTAGCAGTGTAGCGCTGCTCTTGGAAAATGCGGCATTTTCGTTATTCTTTTTTTAAACCTTGTCTTACACGTATCATGTCATACATACAGCTATTATGTTAAGATATTGTTATATTTCTATATAAAAGCTATTGTTAATATTAGTCGAACACGCAATCTCGCAATAAAGCTTCAATCTTATCTTCATAGGCGTCAATAGTTTATTCATATTGATAAATTTTGTTGGCATACGATATCACATGATAAGCTATTGTAGTAGTTGTTAAAAACACTATCATCATCATCACCGACCACTGCGGGTCACCAAACACTGAAACGCTAGACGCAACTGTATTAAAGACCGAATAGATACAAGTCTTTTTCATACATAAAAGAACGTTCAAATAATTTAACATTTTAACAATAAAGTATTTATTTTAACATTTTTATTCCAGTAAAAGTAAATATTATATTAAAAGTAAATGTTATGTTAAAATTTATATTCAGTAACTTGTGCTACACAAATGATATCTTATTAAAAACTTCGTATCAAAACGAAGTAAACTACTTGAGTATGAAAATAGGTCCACAGTTAGTTACAGAGTAGGTTCTCGAAGTTAGAAGTTAGGGTAACTTCGAGTTGGAAGTCCAACTGTAAAGTTAGACAATGCTTGTCTGGTGGGACGTGAAATAAGTACCTTTAAACGGTCGTGTCGCAAAGTCATATAAAAGCTGTAAAATAAAACATCGTTCATATGTGGATGCTGTTAAGTATTGGTGTACCATTCCACATATAACTAGTTTTGAGTAATCGGCGTTTTAAGTTTTTTTTGGCTTATCTTTATTTTCTGCTCATTTTAAGCAAAAAAATGTTAATGTGCGGTATAATTTTTTTTGTTGTAATGCGTAGATTATGATTATGGGGGTTATCATTTCGAGTAGGGGATTTATGTGTAGTGTGTCCCCTAGATAAGTTTTGCTGGTTCGACGTTAGATGGCTCTGTGTGTCCGTAACAGTATTTCTGGCATACCAAATTTACTGTTTAACCCCCATATGATATTATATCCCCAATGATATTATATGATATAAGAATATCATAGAAAAAGAAAATATAAGTAATAAAAAGTGAGAAAATGTTCCGAAATCGTTTTTGTTCTTAAATCGTCTCAATTGGCACATTAGGGTAGTAAATAAAATATTGCGATACACTTTCGTAATATTTCTATCTTTGTTACACGCTCAAATTGCTCTCGAAACTTATTCTTTACACGTGTTCTTACAATAAATATAGTACAAAAAGATTCGCTTCGGCTTCGAAGAATTGGAGCGCAAAAGAAAATTGACGATGTCAAAAGTGTTGTATTCTTCCCCCGAATAAAGGTCAAGATAGATTTATTATCGAGTACCTGCCAGATTGAATTACTTGAAGAATCGACTCCCATCAAGAAAGGTACAATTTCGATCCGTCAAAATATTTCGTTTAAGATACCATCGCTAAATCACGACTTTTTTCCTAAAAACGATTGCTAACGATATAATGCTTCGTATACAGGGTGTAACAAAACTAATTGAAACTTCATGGGTGTGTACGTGTTCCTTATAGAGAGTTCACTGTGAAAGTAGCAGCGCTGAAAGACCAAATTTTTTTTTCACTTTTGTATGGCAAGCGTCCCAGCGTCACGAGTTTCCCCATACAAAAGTGAAAAAAATTGGTCTTTCAGCGCTGCTACTTTCACAGTGAACTCTCTATAAGGAACACGTACACACCCATGAAGTTTCAATTAGTTTTGTTGTGTGTCCAAAGGGGGGGGGGGGTCACTGGGGACATGACCCCCCCCCCCCAAAATCTAAGGTCAAATAGAAAAATCTTAAAATCTTGCCAAATAATAAAAGGAAATTTCTATCTATCCCCTAACCACCAGTACGTCCGACCTTAGACAGTTGTGACTGTCAACCCAGAACCGTCCGAGGGCGCAGATAAAAAAATATTTTATATATTAGCAGTGACTATAGTGAGTGACCCCCCCCCCCCCAAATTTCAGGCTGCGACCGCGCCTGCATGAATGTTGATTTAAATTACAAAATAGGTCGAAGGCTTGGCTTGAATGTGATCTGAAAACTTTTAGAGGGTGTAACAAAACTAAGTGATAATACATTAGAGTGTGTATACGTGTTCCTTACAGAGAGTTCAATGTGAAAGTAGCAGCGCTGAAAGACCAATTTTTTCCACTTTTGTATGGGGAAACTCGTGACGCTGGGACGCTTGCCATACAAAAGTGAAAAAAAAAATTGGTCTTTCAGCGCTGCTACTTTCACAGTGAAAGTTTCAGTTTTGGTGGGATTTCATTTCTTTTTTGAAGATTTTCTTTCTTTTCTTTTCAGGTCACGTTATAACTTTTCTGTTCTTAGCTTAGCACCCATTCTCTATCTCCGTTATATTTTTTCTTTGAGGCTTCGTTAGTTCTATAGGTGGACAACGTAACTATATATATATATATATATATATATATATATATATATATATATATATATATAGTTATATATATATATATATATACGTATTAGAAAATCTTCAAAAAAGAAATGAAATCCCACCAAAACTGAAACTTTCACTGTGAAAGTAGCAGCGCTGAAAGACCAATTTTTTTTTTCACTTTTGTATGGCAAGCGTCCCAGCGTCACGAGTTTCCCCATACAAAAGTGGAAAAAATTGGTCTTTCAGCGCTGCTACTTCACATTGAACTCTCTGTAAGGAACACGTATACACACTCTAATGTATTATCACTTAGTTTTGTTACACCCTCTAAAAGTTTTCAGATCACATTCAAGCCAAGCCTTCGACCTATTTTGTAATTTAAATCAACATTCATGCAGCGCGGTCGCAGCCTGAAATTTGGGGGGGGGGGGGGGGGGGGGTCACTCACTATAGTCACTGCTAATATATAAAATATTTTTTTATCTGCGCCCTCGGACGGTTCTGGGTTGACAGTCACAACTGTCTAAGGTCGGACGTACTGGTGGTTAGGGGATAGATAGAAATTTCCTTTTATTATTTGGCAAGATTTTAAGATTTTTCTATTTGACCTTAGATTTTGGGGGGGGGGGTCATGGCCCCAGTGCCCCCCCCCCCCCCTTTGGACACACAACAAAACTAATTGAAACTTCATGGGTGTGTACGTGTTCCTTATAGAGAGTTCACTGTGAAAGTAGCAGCGCTGAAAGACCAATTTTTTTCACTTTGTATGGGGAAACTCGTGACGCTGGGACGCTTGCCATACAAAAGTGAAAAAAAAATTTGGTCTTTCAGCGCTGCTACTTTCACAGTGAACTCTCTATAAGGAACACGTACACACCCATGAAGTTTCAATTAGTTTTGTTACACCCTGTATACGAAGCATTATATCGTTAGCAATCGTTTTTAGGAAAAAAGTCGTGATTTAGCGATGGTATCTTAAACGAAATATTTTGACGGATCGAAATTGTACCTTTCTTGATGGGAGTCGAATCTTCAAGTAATTCAATCTGGCAGGTACTCGATAATAAATCTATCTTGACCTTTATTCGGGGGAAGAATACAACACTTTTGACATCGTCAATTTTCTTTTGCGCTCCAATTCTTCGAAGCCGAAGCGATCTTTTTGTACTATATTTATTGTAAGAACACGTGTAAAGAATAAGTTTCGAGAGCAATTTGAGCGTGTAACAAAGATAGAAATATTACGAAAGTGTATCGCAATATTTTATTTACTACCCTAATGTGCCAATTGAGACGATTTAAGAACAAAAAACGATTTCGGAACATTTTCTCACTTTTTATTACTTATATTTTCTTTTTCTATGATATTCTTATATCATATAATATCATTGGGGATATAATATCATATGGGGGTTAAACAGTAAATTTGGTATGCCAGAAATACTGTTACGGACACACAGAGCCATCTAACGTCGAACCAGCAAACTTA